>OX578134.1:14888676-15597058 GCA_951213105.1 Amaurobius ferox
ATTTTCTCTTTCCCTGTCGAGTCGCAGTTCCCTCTTAGCGACTGTTAAGGCCATACACTGTTTTTACTTTCCTTATATACATAATGTACAAGGAAAGTATTGCGACGGGTTCGAAAATTCGAATTCGAGTTTTCGATGGGAGAGCACGTTTCAAGCAACCCTGATCACGAATCGAACATTTTTGAGGTGATGTCTGTGTGTGTGTGTCAGTGAGTCTGTGGAGACGATATCTCACGAACGAATAGAGCAATTCGAATAAAATTTGGTACAAAAATCACAATTTATGAATACTGGCAGCCTATTGTTTTAAAACACAATCGAATGTTCAAAACCCCTCTAAATTTTTGAGTGAAATATTGAAAAAATCATCAAAAAATTAAAACCTTTAATAAAGTTACGCAAATAGACATTTCTTATGTAATTTTTCCTTAGAAAACGATTGACATAAATTTTAGAACGCGAGCATGAACCGTTCTCGAGATATTGCACATTTTTCAAATAAATTTATCAAAAAAAATCCCATAAAATAAAAAAAAATATTAACTGTTGAGAAACATGTTTACTTTTTATATGTAATATCATGCGATAAATTGGGTGACATCATTCTCGTGGATCTAACTCGTTCCATTCACGAGAAAAGATACTTTAATACTTTTGTATTTGAACGCCAATAGTCATTTATCTGCTGTAAGAATAACCTATCTCTTCGTCTATAACGCTTGGCGAGATTTTGGCGACGAATTTGGCGGAATGTCGCCAACGTGGCGACTTTTTGAAATGTTGCCACATTAACGAAAATCTCGCCAAATGGATTAAAATGACACTAAATCAATGAAAATGACAACTAATTGTCGAAAGTTCAATATCTTGGAAATAATATTAGTATCTACTATAAGAAATACCTATTTATTTTACTGTAAAAGTAGTAAATTCATTACATTATATAAGGAAAGTCATGTGTTGCCCACATCAGATCTTTTAATCTAAGGAAGAAAGATTAAAAGTCTTCGAAACAATTACAATCAACTTATTGACCTATGCCTACTTTCTTCAAGGAAGTATTAAGAATGGTATTCCTTCAAGAAGCAGTTTTTTATTGTTATTGAAGTGGTGTTCTGAATACAGTTCTAAATGTAAATATAAGATAAGAAATGCATGTATTCAATGATAATTTTAGTATAAATATAAAATTTTTGATAATATAATAAAACTTTTGGTAAAATAATAATAAATGTCAAAAACTGACATTTTGCTGACTAAACTACGTTTTCCTGCTGCACATTAAAATTAAACATAGGCGACTGATTAAACATGGCTAAGACAATGATAGAAAGGTGTAGCATTAAGTTTCCTCTTAGATGTATGCAGTGGAAAGATAACATATAATCAATCAAATAAAATAGGCGTGGAAGGCTAACACACATGAACCAATTGTTTATGTCTGGGATAAAAGCACAATTTTATTTACAGATAAAAAATTTATAACAGTATATGTAGACATTATATAAACACTTCAAATTATTCCAGATAATGGACATTCTAGCCATTTTAAATTCTGACTTACCCAGAAATGCTTGCTAAGTTACATCAGCACTAATTAAATTTATTTTATTTAGATCGTCCAGAGGGGTAAAACAGGGGAACATTTGCAAAGAAATTGATAGGGAGATATGAAAGGAGAAAACTCAAAAGTCGTACTGCTTTTAGCATAAGCTGTGCTATGTAAAGACCAGCTTTGCAACAGGTAACACTACTGAATAATCTATTTCACATTTTTGCATCGGTGATTTTTGTCATACTTTTAGACAAAAGAAACGCATTTTCTGACACACATCATCAAAAATAATCAGCAAGTGAAGTTCGAAGAAAATGCTTGTCCATGTTGGGAGGTGGATGATATGACACCTTGAGCCCCAGCCTTTGGTTGATCATCTCACTAGAGTGCAAACTGGCTGACCCCAAGCACTGGTGGCTGATTAGTTTCTGTTCGCTCCACCCCAGTTGCTAGAGATCAAGCCCGGACAAGTAGACTAGGGGTCAGCCAAGATTTATTAAATATCAACAGCTTGTTGTTATTCGACCCAGACTACCGACCTACCAGAAAGTGTAAGATATCTAGTTAGATGGCTGGGACAGTGCCACCCAATTTAGATCGGAACCCTGTTGTGATGGCATCCACAAGGACTACCCTCCTTCCCTTGCCACCAATCTCTCGGAAGGACTTACGGACTCGTACTCCGCGTGGACATGGGGATAGTTTGGGCATATTATCGTGTTGTCCCGTTTGCTATTATCTACATTGTAACATTTCCGGTCGAGCAGTGATGTCACTATCAGACCTTCCAATCTGTGAACCAGCGGCGCCTCGCAGAAAACATTGGAAAACAGCACAGCTTTGTTTAAAAATGTCTCGCTTTAAACATCAACGATATATATGAAATGTTTCTCAAAAGAATGTACTGACTCTGAAATATGACAAATGAACTCAAATTTGAATTCAAAATGAACTGAATTTCAGTAATTAACGGATGGAGTCAAAAAGAGCTTTTGCCAAATTGTGCAGATAAGGATATGGATTTTCCGAGTGATTTTGTATAACAAATACATGAAACAAAATTTGCATATTTCATGAAAAAATAATAATCTTTATTAATATTTTTACTCGCAACTATATTGCAGACATTTTGATTCTAATATAATACTTTTAAACATTTAGTTTTACAACATGTTAAAGAGTTCGAACGAATATCCCGTTGAAATCGAGACTCTCCACTCTACTGTCTGAATTGTCTATTAAAGAAATGAAGATAAAACTGATGATAAATATGTTGAAATAGAATTAAATAATTTTTTTTTCTATAAAACTCACCATATTATTTTCATCAATTTGCAATTTCAGACATATTTCTGTAAAAATTTGTTGATTTAAAATGTCTTACATATGAATTTTATAGTGCATATTTCACCCAGTAAAAGTAAGCGTACCATTCCGCTCTGATTAGTTCCTTTACAAAAAATATTTGAATCATTTATAATTTTCTGAAAAATGCCACTGATTTCATGTAAAAATATTCAGATTATAACATTGTATATTTAATGCATGTGATGAATAGTTTTATTTTATATAATTAATAGAAAACCCATTTTCAATATCTTTAATGATATACATGTGCTTAATTTATTTGAAGTTTTTAAGAAAACATTTACTTTCTTTTATGGTACAGATAATACCGTAGAATTCCGTCGATCAGGTTCTTCAAATGCGACTGGAAATCGTAGAAAAGGAAAGAAGGGGGTGATTCTTCGGAATTTGCAGTTAAAAGAAACAAGGGATATAAAGAAACAAAGGTTGTTTTTACGATTTTTTTATTTTTCTCCGAAGATTTTTTTATTTTTTCTAAATTACAATAAAAAAAATCGTATAAAATACGATTTTTTTTTATTTTTTCTCCGAAATATTTCAGATGTTTATGGGGGAGATGACTTAAAAACTTAAAATTAAAAAGATTCCTTTCAACGTTTGCTTTAAAATAAATAGGGGTAAATGTGCCATTTTGATGCTACTATAAATCCCTTTGCTCATTTTAATGCAACTATAAATAAAAATTACAAAAATGTCGCCAAGTTCATGAAAATGACGCCTAATTGATGAATTTATTGTTAAAATATTTTAATATATGGACTATATTGCTTATTGAGGATCAATATTGACAATTGTTAATCTAGAGTTACGTGAAATATGAGTTAATTGAGTGCGAAATTGTTTTACATGTTGTCATCCGGAAAAGCACCAAATGTACATTTCAACATTACAAACATTGCACCGTATATTACACATCACTTTTTCACTGTGAAAGAAGTAAATTCATTGCATTATGCAAGAAAAGTCATGTTCTACCCATATCAGATTTTTTTTATTCTATATTGCGTGCACACTCTTACTATTAAGTAAATATTCAAATACTTTTCTAAGAGATTTATCAACAACTTTTCGCTCCTCTGATTGGAAACGGGGCTGGCTAGAGCTTCTATAATACAAGTAACGTCCAGAGGCATAGCGGGAAATTTTTGACTTTGAAGGCCGAAAATCTGACAAAAAATTTGGTATTACAAGTGATTATATTGGAATTCGCACTTTCATAAGTTTTATTTCAATAAGTTTTGTTTATTGGTGAATAAAATAAAATAATTTAAAAAAAAAATACAAAGAGCACGAAAATGAAATGCACGAGATTTTAAAATGTTACCTATGTAAGATGAATACATACAAGATATAACATTTTTAAATGTTTTCTTAAATTTTAAAAATTTCTTAACCACAATATACTAAAAATCTGCTAAAAAATTATCAATGGCTTTTGTTTAACTAAAATTCTCGTGCCACTTGATTTTTAAAGGGAAATCAGATTATTCTTACTAAAACTCCCAAATACGCAAACGGATGCCTCGCCATATTGTTACAATGGCAAAGTCTACTTCACAAACTACTTAAGTTTAATAGTAGTCATTATTAATGTGTTTCTTTGCCTTTATATTGTTCAAATTTAGGTGAATGTCATGTTACTCGCGTAAAATGCCTCATATATTTTAGCAATACATATGACTTTTTATGCGAAGATTAATTAATGACCATGTTTGACCGAATATGGCGGATCCATTAGCCTTACCCAAGAAATTTTCATTCATGGAACATTACGTCCCATATCCAATTATTGTCTTCAGTTACGGTGCTTATAAAGAGTTGAAAATGAGGGAAGCAATAACTCCCACCTTTCTAGAAGCTAGCCTTTAGTTCTGGCCTATCAGGGAGGGCGGAGTTTAACTGTTAGGCTTTTCTAATACTGTCTTTCTTTCAGAACACCATAAAAGCTAGATGATTTCAGCTTCCAGATGTGCGTTTTAATGGGAAAAATACTTTGAAACGTCTCATTTTAAATAAGTAATGTCGAAAAGTTTTCTGAAAAAAGACATATATATTCGCAAAATTATTTTAAAAAATATAATAAAAAGTATCTTTAAATTATATTTTAAACACGAGAGGCTTAGCTTTTGAGCCTCACTGGACGCCATACCACTTGTAACGTCACTTGACTATATATAGGAGCCTTGGGGACTGGCAGTGACTTGACTTGCTTCACGTGACTTGACGTCAAGTGACTAGGAAGGCAAGTCAAGTGACTTGACGTCACTTGACTTGCCTTCTTAGGACAAGTTTTCTCCCGAACGATACAACCTTATACATAAGATATTCTACGGACCTTGGGCGTCAGCCTCTTGTGCTGACAATAAATTTGGTTATAAAGCTCTTGCAAAATTTTATAATATTACATTTCCAAACTAGCTGTCCCTGCATTTTGTCCCCCTGTCAATCCCTCCACAAAGCATCAAAATTTGAAATTTAATGTTAAAAAAAGTAACACCTAACGCTATCCGTTGAGCCCTACGTGAATAATAATGGTTTAATTTAAGAAATAAATGCTAGTGTCCCTTTCATCCACTTTGAGCCCTATATTTGGAACTATATATTTATTTATCTAATTCAATCAGTGTCAGACACAACAGTAAAAAGGAAAGATATACATAAATTTAAAATATTTTATAATGTAATTTTGTATGGGGATAATTTATTAAAATAGAAAAAATAATAATTGTATGCTTTATACTATACAATCCAATTTTTAAAAATACAAATACTTATAAATTTTATTATAATGGATATATTCAATAAAATAGATAACAGTGCTCTCAATTACTCTTTTAATATAATTTCAGAACTAGGAAAATATTAACTCATAAATTAAAATAACTGAACTAAATCCTGAAATCCAGTGGGATTTTAACATTTCTAATCCCGAGGTTTCGAGATCCAGGATCCCGGGATTACCATCCCTACAACCAACATAAGATCTAACTACGAAATTTAATATTGCATTTCATGCAGTTTTCATATAAATTAATAAAGCAAAATTTTATCAAATTTAGAAATGCATGCTTATTTCAAGTTTGAAAGCATTTCAAAACACTCGAATTCTGACAAGCTTGTTCAAATCAAAACATTGAACACCTGCGCTATCAACATCTCTCTAAACATGTTGTTTATTCAGAGAAAGTGTTTTTCGTAATGCTCAAAGCTTTTATAAACACGTTTTTTGCTGCTGCCCTTGCTCATTTCATGTATAAAAAGAAATTTCGCTCCACTAAAAAGGCGAAAGTGTTTATTTTTCTAGAATGCTTCTAATGTGTGCTTTTTACGAAGTTTGCAAACATTGTGAAAAGAAAGATTTAGCTGCAAGCTATGCTATGCATGCTAATAAACTTACGAGAATTGTTCAAGAACTTTTCCTTTACCCACGTTTTAGCTCTTATCTGGTACAACGTTGGAAGATATTTCTACATGTGTTCGCTTTCTAAAGAATGTCATTTTGTGAGCATACTGCCAAAAGCATAAATGTTTCTGTTGTAAAAGAGTACAAATATACTAATATGTTCTAAAAATAAATACTACATTTCTCGAAAGTATTCTGAATTCTAGAAATATGATATCGGGAAGCTCATGACTTCCCCTACATTATGCAATAAATTTACTTCTTTCACAGCGAAGTAATGATGCACAAAATACACAACATATTTTTACTTATCTTATATACATAGTATAATGTATAAGGAAAGTATTGTGACTGGGTCGAAAATTCGAATTCGAGATTTCGGTGGGAGAACACGTTTCAAGCATTTCTGAACACGATCAGACGTTTTTGAGGTGATGTGTGTGTGTGCGCGTGTGTGTGTGTGTGTGTCAGTGAGTCCGTGGAGACGATATCTCACGAACGAATGACGCGATTCGAACAAAATTTGGTACAAAAATAACAATCAGTGAATACCGGAATCTTGTTGATTTTCCACACAATCGAATGTTCAGAACCCACCTAAATTTTAAAATGAAATATTGAAAAAATCATCAAAAAATTTAAAACATTCAATAAAGTTACGTAAATAATCATTTCTCATGTAATTTTTCATTAGAAAACGATTGACATAAATTTTAGAACACTAGCATGAACTGTTTTCGAGACATTGCATATTTTACAAATAAATTAATCAAAAAAAATCAAATAAAATTCATAAAAAGTATTAACTATTGTGAAATCTGTTCACGCTTCATATGTAATATTATACGATAAATTTATTATCATCATTATCGTAGATATAGCTGGTTTCATTCACGAGAGAAGACACTTTGGGTAATAGCATGCTAATTTGACGCCATAATAGTTTATCTACTATAAGAATAATCCATTTCTGTATCCACAATGCTTGGCGAAGCTTTGGCAATGAATTTGAATGAACATCAACGACTTGGTGAGTTTTTTAAATGTTGCCAAATTAACAAAAATATCGCCAGTTTGATAAAAATGTCACCAAATTGATAAAAAAATAAAGCTAAATCAATGAAAATGAAGACTAATTGATGAAATTCAATATCTTGGACAGAAGCTAAGAATCTACTATAAGAGAAGATACGTTGGGTAATAATTTAGCAATGAATTTGTTGACATCATTCTCGCAAATCTAGCGTGTTCCATTCATGAGAAAAGATACTTTGGGTAATAGTTTTGTATTTGGACGCCATTAGTCATTTATCTACTTTAAGAATAATCTATTTCTCAGATCATAATGTTTGACGAAATTTTGACGACAAATTTGGAGAAATATCGCCAACTTGGCAAGTTTTTTAAATGTCGCCAGAGTGTTAAAAAAATGTCACCAAATTGATAAGAATGACGCTAAATAAATGAAATTTGACAATTGATTAATAAAAATTATTTTTAAAAAACCATAAGAATAACCTATTTCTCCGTGTGTAACGCTTGACAGAATTCTGGCGACGAATTTTGGCTGCACATCGCCAACTTGGTGACTTTTTTAAATGTTGCGAAATTGTCGAAACTGTTACCAAATTGATAAAAATGTTATCAAATTGTTAAAAATGACGCCCAATGGGATGCAATGTTTTGCAATTTTTTAATTCCGTAATATGATGGACATATCTTTTTTATATAAGAAATGCTCTTCTAAATATCGCCAACTTGGCGATATTTTGCCCCACATTGACGAAAATATCGTCAAAATTGCAAAAATGATGCCAATTTAATGAAAATGACAGCTAATTGATGAATTTATTATTAAAATATTTAAATATATGGACTATATTGCTTATTAAGGATGATATCAATATTGGCAATTTAGAGTTGCGTAAGATATAAGTTAATTGGGTGCGAAATAGTTTTATATGCTGTCATTCGGAAAAGTGCCAAATGTGCAGTTTAACGTTACAAACACTGTGCCGTTGATTTTTTCATCACATTTTCACCGTTCAAGAAGTAAATTTATTTTATTGTATATAAGGAAATCATGTGCTGTCCATAACAGATTTTTATTTTGTTGTGATACAACCATTCAAGGGACTTAATTAACAAATAATAAAATCAATTGAACGATCATATCTCAACACCTGATTGGAGGCCAACGGCCGTACCGTGCTGAAAACACCGGTTCTCGTTAGATCACCGAAGTGAAGCAGCATCGGGCGCGGTTAGTACTTGGTGGGTGACCACCTCGGAACGCCGCGTGCTGTTGGCCAACTCGGGTGCGGTATCCCCGTGGTTTGCGCGCTAGATTTGCACGCTGCCACAAATGCCGCCGTGTTCATGCGGAGTACGATCACGTTAAACATGTGGGTCCGTAAGTCCTTCCGAGAGGTTGGTGGTAGGGGAAGGAGGGTACGGTCCCTGTGGATGCCTCCCCCACTGGGTTCCGGTCTAAATTGGATGGCACTTCCCGGCCGTCCATACAGTTACCTTACACCTTTCTGGTAGGTCGGACGGTCTAGGTCTCAACATCAACAACACCTGATTGGGTCGGTCAATCACATACAATTAAATGAGGGAATTAATTAATTTAATAGTTAATTTTTAATGAGAATGGGACCGTACAGTGGGGAATAAAATTTAGAACATAATAACATTGCGTTGTGTTTTAAAATATTAAACCATTTTGTATGTGAGCGCCTAAAATAACTTTTACAAAAAAAATTACTTAATATCTGATATACATTAAGTTGATTCAAGAATCCTTACCTGGAACTTGATCTCAAAAATTCAAAGAGACAAAAGAATTAATAAAATGAATTGAATAAAAGAAATGTGCTTTATTTCATTGTCTTATGTTTCTGAATGTATGAAGATCATCAATTTGAACAAGAAAAATCAGTTTTTATTGCTAGCAGATCACAATCATGTGCAGAGTATAGGGTTCATTCATGCATAAGATGCTCAATTATTGAACACATTTTCTAGAAGGAAATCACCATAATTGAACAATTGCCTTCACAAAACATTCACTCCATTTGAAATTCATTGAAATTTAGTTTTCTTCTATAACACTTATCAGTCACAGTAATATTGTGACAAACTGCTTGTAAAAAAATCATCTCCATTAAAATCACTGCCTTTCTTAAAATTAGGCTTTACACACCTTGTTTTAGTATCATAAGAAAAAGTTGATATGAAACAAAGAATCACAAATTATTAATCTCTATGATGAATCAAGTTGTGAAATTTCAATCTATACCAATTGTATAATGCAGGAGGATGATACTTGAAAATATAAGAGAAATTGACAAGACGAACATTTTTACTCTCCATCATTTTTTTTTACGTAGAAAAATGCACAACTCCACACAACCATAAAATTAATTCTTTCCCTTTTTGCACACTGAACATATTTTATCACATTACAAGAACATATTCAATATAAAAAAAATGGCAAAAAGAAAGGGGCGCCCCCGAAGGGACTCCCACATGCACACACCTTCACACACCAAGAATTTTCGAGAGAAGAGCGAGTCAGCACAATTTCTCCCGCGCTAACCGGATGTTGCCATACCGAAAAAACTAAATTCTCGCTGAACCAGGGAGGTTCCTTTGCCAATCATCGAAAAAAAAAGGATGTCGTTTTGCCGCAGTTTTGAAAGAGGGCGTAGACCGTACATGAAAATATGAATACAGCAGCGTGTTATAATTTAATTTAGTAAAAGAGACAATTGGCCTATTAATGAGTATATAAAATAAAAGCAATTTTGAATAGAATAATTTTGAATAATAAATTTTAAAATAAAATATTTAATGAATTATAAAAAAAAATGTTAATTTTGAATAATAAAAATTAAAACGTGTTGTGACGAGTCACAACATATTTATTTAAACGGATCAGGGATCCATATGGGTGATTCTCGTGATTAAAAACGTTATATATTGATTTCGTAAATAACAAACGATCACAAGTTTTACATTATTTAACCTTGAATAAGCATACTTTTTTTAAACTGAGAAATTGACACATTAAAAACATCTAGATTTCTGGCATGAACATAAAAAGCTTACAGAAATTAGGAATAAAATTTGAATTACAGCAATTATATCTAGTTCGAGGAGCATAAAACAAATCATCATATCTCAATTGAACTTTTCTGAATGATAGCTGATAACAGATCACTACAATCAACACCATTATTTGAAAGCTTAAAATAAAAAGTCATACCAGAAATTTTTCTTCTGGTTTCGAAAAAGCAAATATTAAACAACTCTCTTAAAGTAATAAAATAACCAAATTTTTTAAGATAGATGTAATGACGAAACATATTTTGAATTTTTCCAACCCCATAATTAGCATTATAATAAATAGGATCCCAAATAATCGAACCATATCAAGCACTGATCTAGGTAATGCATTGAAAGGCACAATAATACATTTGATATCTGCAAAATACCTAGTTTTGTGACAAATGATACCAAAATTTTTACATGTCTTTTTAGTAATAGTATAAATATAATCCCTAAAATTAAACAAGAAACAAAATTAATCGCTAAGACCTTAACTTTATAAATCCGTAAATAATAATTTTAACTTTGGATATTACGGTAACATTTGGTACTTCTCTTGATGACATGTAAATATTTCTTTAATATATAATCTTTCTTTAACAAAGAAAAAGAGAGATTACAGGATTCACTCCTAAAAGATAACCTTATAGCAGGAGATGAGTAAACACGATAATTATAGTAGCACCAAATAACAACAATTACAGATAAAACAATTACAATAAATAATTACAACATAACACTTAAAAAGATAAACATAGACAATAAAAATGGGAATGATGACAAATTAAAGCAGATTAGAATTAGCTATCAATAAGGAAACTTCAACGGAATTATAAATAAATAACGAGTCTTTGATAACTCTGGAGAAGGAATGGAAAATAGCAATGCTTTTAAAAGATTGAGACAGAAGATTGTACAATCTAGGAGCTAAAAAATATAAAATTTCTGAAAATAGCAGAATTGGCTCGAGGAGGTCTACTAATACTTCGCCTTAGACCGAAGATACATTGACTTCCACTCACATTCTTATTTCAAATATAAGTAACATAACCAGTAACATGAGGCATAACCAGTAACATAACCAGTAACATGAGGCTTCCAAGATAGCATGTCATCGATGGAAATATAAAGGTATTTAAAGCTACTCACCTGCTCAATAGCTTCACAATTTCAAATACTATCTGGATAACAAATGTGATATTTTAACATAAAGCTAAATAAAGGTGTGCTACATAAAGCAAAACAAATAAGTCATAAATTGACATTGAGAACAATATTATCAGCATATAACCATTGTCTAATAGTAGCCAGATCTTCTTCCATATTTCTCAAAACATCAGAATTTGTAGGCTCATATGATAAAGGAATATCATACGTAAAAGTAATCAAAGTCCCATTAAAATTATGCAAACAGAGGTCATTAAAAAAAAGACAAGAAACAAGAGACTCCTGGAAAACACCCTGCTTAACAAACTTTTTTTAATAATAGCAGACCGATTCTAACAGATTTCTCATGCCCAATGTGATAAGACCTGAATCATTACAATGCAATGTCCCGAATGCAGAGCTGTCTGCAGCTTATACAACAAATTATTATGATCAACAAAATCAAAGGCTTTCATGATACTCAAAACCGCAACAGTAACTCTCTATGGGCAGCATTTAAACCCTAATTGATTTCACTAAAAAATTTCATTAAAGCATATTCGGTACTTTTATTTTCGCGAAATCCAAATTGGCAAGATCTGAAAACATTTATAGAGTTCAAATTCTTAATCAATCTTTTCTTAAATATTTTTTCAATAATTTTAATAAAAATAGACAAAACGGAAATAGGCCTATAATTAACAGGATCATTTCTGTCACCTTTCTTATAAATCGGAACAATAACAGCAAATTTAAGTTGGTCAGGACATAAACCACTCTCGAAGCTTAAATTAATGATATAAGAGGAAACGTCACGCATAAATGATAAAATATTATAAATAATAGTAGCAGTAATGCTATACTATACATATATAGAAACTAAAAGAGTGCAAAGAATCAGCTATCTAGGTCACCAAGGAACTTCTGGGGGATAAAAATACGTTTGACGTTGATTATATAGATTTCCCATAGGAAACAATAATTATCAGGATAGTGGTGATAAATATATTCCTTGGTGAAAAATGATAATTAGTCGAAACAACTGCGCTATGGATATAACTGATATTATATTTGAATGTATAAATGCAAATTAGCAGAATTCAATTCATTAAAGCAGTAGATCTATTGTCAACTTAAGATATAGATATTTTAAGGATTGTATGCAAATTTTTCATTTTAACTACTTTCTGAAATATCAGTACATGGAAAGTCCAATATATCCTTACATTTCAAATGTTTTAATCATGAAATATAACTGAATTTCCGTTCCAGGCGGACAAGTATAAAAAATACGAAATTACGTCAAAATTTTAAAATTCATACTTTCTTAAGTCCATTCCATAACACTCCATTCGGGCAAACTTCTCAAATCAAAAACAATAAACATCTACGCTCTCAGCTGTTATAAATATTTCAAAAGTGTTGTTTATTCAGTAAAAGGGTTTTTTCTTCACTCCTCGTGGCTTTTATAAACATTTTCTGTTCGTTTTTATTGTAATTTTACATACACAATGAAGTTTCCCTGTGTAAAAAATCGAATACATTTATTTTTCTGGAATGCTTTTAATGTGTGTTTTTTAGTAGTGTTCAAACATTCCAGAAAGAACCATTTAGCTGCAAGCAATATCAGGCGCCGTAATAAACTTAGCGAAATTGTTCAAAATACTTTCGTTTTTCCGTTTTTGCTCTTAGAAATTCCTGTTAATTTTTTAAAGAATGTCATTTCATTAATATATCACCAGAAGCATAAATGTCTGCAGTATGTAACAAAACGCTGTAAGCTGTCTCTCACGATACAAAACTGAAGCGAAGCAGGGTATATAGCTACATGTTAATTAACTGAGACGTTTATTTCATGAAACTAAAAAACTCAAGTTAGTAAATTTAAAATATTAAATAATTGATGTACAAGACTGGGTAGCAAATTGTACGATTGTAAAAGCTGTACCAAACATAAAAAAATGTTTTACGCTCGATTGTTTTAAAATTAATTTTCTCCGTAGACTTAACATTATCTGCCCTGTGACCTCAGATATTTCAGTATATTGATCGAAATTTAAAATTCAGGATTCGTCATGATCTAAAACATGATCAGTTTACACTAAAATTTTATTCGAATCGATTGAATGTCAAAAAAAAAAAAAAAAAAAAGTCGTACACATCATTCGTTACACTTGGAATTAGGGATTGCAATTCCAGATGGTTTAACAATCCCGGCATTTCACGATTGAGAATTTTTCAATCCCGGGGGAATTTTATTTTATTTCATTTAAAGAAAAAAATGTATATTCTTGCTTTTCGTTTTCATCTGTTTATAAATATTACATGTATGTGAACGATAACACAGGTCAACAGCGAATGCTTTTTCAATTAGATTAGAGCGCAGTAACTTTGTAGTGATGATTTCGAATATGGTATTGGTTTTGCTTGATTAACTCTAGTTCTCGTGGTAATGAAATGGAAGTAACTATGAAGATAGTGTACTTTTATGTTCAAATTAGTATCCAAATTTCTAAAGTTAGCGAGTATCAATTATCCATACGTAACTGCTTTGCTATTACTCAAAAAAGTTTTGACAAATCAGATATAACTGCACCAGGCAGAAACTTGAACATTCTTCATAAATTTTATGAAAATAGAATCATTGATAAGTTTACGAATTTTAGAGTCATCAAGGATTCATGCTTTTAGTTCCATATTCAATCTGAGAAACGATCTACAAATGTATTTGAAGCAATCCCCATCTTTCCCCAGGTCGTATTGGAATAAAATCATAATTGAAAGGGTGTTTGTTCACTGCCCATTTTCTCAAAAGCTAGAGTCAATTTAACAAAACTAGGGTCATTTTTGGATTCAGCATCCCAAAATACTCTAAAATTATTCAAACATTTTTGACAACTAAATAAAAGGGTTTCTGGTTGGTCTGTGTAATAGCACGTTGAGTATAACAGGTATAACAAGTATAACCTTATAGCAAGTATTTGTTACAAAAACTTTTGGATATAATGGACACATTTTTATAAAAAGATAATATCTTTTGGTACTCAATTGCGCTAAAAATGCCTATGTTACAAAAGTACTTAAATAGTATCTCTGTTATATCCATTGAATCTAAAATAATGATCGGTGAAAATGTTTCCTCAAAATTTTTAAGCCACAAAATACAGAAAATTAATCTAGAGTTTCCTTGATTTTTTAGACAAAAACATTATTTAAATTACTAAATAAATTGTTAAGTCACAAAAATATTTACCTAATCTTTTGAGCTGCAAACTTTACAAATTATATTTTATTATCTTTAAAAGTTTGTTTGTTTTTCTGCGCGGGGAAAGTTTGAGAAAAGTGAGGTAATAGTGATTTGTGGCATGTAACATTTTTCTTGATAAATATGCTTTCAGCAGTTGATTAACTAGACATTACTTTAACCAACGCAGCCCAATAAAAGTACGGTGATCACTATTTAATCACAAGTCGAGTTTTGACTATTAATATATTTAGGGAGTCCTGGATACCAAAAATAACATTTCTCAGTCTGTAAGAAAAGAGTGTATGAGTAAGTGTATGTCAAAATCGTTGGCCCTTCGTAATATCAAAAATCTGATGTGGCCAGCACATGACTTTCCTTATATAATGCAATGAATTTACTACTTTGAGAGTAAAAGAAAATAGATTATTATTACAGTAGATATTTATATTCTTTCCAAGATATTGAATTTTCGTCACTGAGTCGTCATTTTCATTGATTTAGCGTCATTTTTATCCATTTGGCGAGTTTTTCGTTAATTTAGCAACATTGAAAAAAGTCGCCAAGTTAGCGACATTCCACCAAATTCGTTGCAAAAATCTCGCCAAGCGTTATGAAGGAAGAAATAAGTTATTCTTACAGCAGGTAAATGACTATTGGCGTTCAAATACAAAAGTGTTACTCAAAGTATCTTTTTTCATGAATGGAGCGAGCTAAATCCACGAGAATGATGTCACCAAATTTATCACATGGCATTACATATGAAAAGTGAACATGTTTCTAAATAGGAAATATTTTTTTTATTTTATATGACTTTTTGATAATTTTTTTTGAAAAATGTGCAATATCTCGAGAACGGTTCATGTTAATGTTCTAAAATTTATGTTAATCGTTTTCTAATAAAAAATTACATATGAAATGTCTATTTGCGTAACGTTATTAGCGGTTTTTATTTTTCGGCGATTTTTTCAAAATTTCACTCGAAAATCTAGGGAGGGGGGGGTTCTGAACATTCGATTGCGTATAAAAACAATAGGCTTCCAGTATTTATGGATTGTGATTTTTGTACCAAATTTCGTTGTTCGAATCGGTTCATTCGTTCGTCAGTTATCGTCTCCACAGACTCACTGACACACACTTTTGAAATGTTTGATTTGTGATCAGGGATGCTTGAAACGTGCTCGCCCGTCGAAAACTCGAATTCGAATTTTCGACCCCATCACAATACTTTCCTTATACATTATGTATATAAGGAAAGTAAAAACTACTAAAGCGTTTTGAACCAAATTCGGCTCACAAATTTCATATATTATATAAATATGAATACAGCAAAAATTTCGAAAAATGTATATAGTTTAGCTATAAAACGAAGATTTGTTAAAATCGTTAACCCAACGTAAACTCGAAAACCGTTAAGACGATTTTAACCAAATGTGTGTAATATATTGCACACATTTATCCAAATGTTAACCCAAAAAATATCCCAAAATTGTATATTTTAAAACTTACTTCCTTGAAGAAAGCAGGCATATGTCAGTTAGCTAATTTACACAATTCCTGCTTTCTTCGAAGAGGTGTTGCAAGTTTTATTCTTACAAGCAACAGTTTTATTTATTGTGTATACAGTTTACATATAAAACGATATTTTCTTAAGGGGATGGTGGACGTTGAAATGAGCAAAAATGGGCTAAAAAAAGTTTTAACATTATTTTACACATTTAGCATTTGCTTACGAATGGGACAGCGTCCATCCCAAACGAAGAACCTCCCAAAACGACTGGTATTTGATATACCCTGCAGGTGCAATGTTTCTGTCGGCGATTTCCAAGGACGCCAATGCCTGCGAAGGGGGTCGAACTGTTTGGGATAGGGTATGTCAAATACCTGTCTTTTTGGGAGGTTCTTCGTTTGGGATGGACGCTGTCCCACCCGTAAGCAAAAGGTTGAATGCATTTTTTTCGAAACGGAATTTTCAAAGGTTTTGCATTTTTAAAATGCTCGATGCGTCATAATTTTTGTCTGAGATGCATGAAATTAGGCAAAGAAGACACCTCTCATACTTTTTAATGAAACTGGGTATGCATTTTATAATTGGACTTTAATAAGGTAATTAAAAGTGAATAAGAACCTAATTAAATGATGGAAATTAAGTTTTAATGCAGAAAAATATTTTTAAAAAATTAACTTTCTAAGGGATTTAAAAATAAATACCCAAATTTGTTCATAATGTGTTTTTGAATTATCATAATGTAAACTTAATCAAAAATGTGAACAAATGGCAAGCAAAGAGCATTTTCAAATTTTCGTTAAAAAAATTAAATTAAACAAAAAATACAAAATTGACAAAAAATGTAATGGTATTGTATATAGTAATGTTAAGAGGAATATTTATACAAATTTTCACGTTTCTAAGTCAATAAATAAATAAAAAAATTTCACCGTCCACCGTCCCCTTAAAATAAGTGACCCTTCATAATCTCAAAAATCGCTGAAAGTATTTGGAACTAATTTAGCTGGTAAACCGTGTATATTATGTAGATGCGAATTCTGATCGTTTCTAAATAAATATATTTCGATTCAGAGGTCGAATTCCCACTTATTTCTAGTGGAAAGTCTCGAGATTGTTCCGATCTTCTAATTTCAATTTGGAAAAAAAGATGCCTATGGATGCATTTGACTTATCTGTGAAAAAATAAATTATGTTCATACCATAACGCAGTTCAAATTATCAATTTTCCCCATACACTAGCACTGTTTCGGGAATTATCATCATTTTCCATAACAAATATAGTGCTATGAAAATTATAAAATTCAAATTATTGGAGTTCTAATCATGACAATTGCTAACTTTTCTACCTTCTTCTAGTTTTTCAAATAATGTATGTACACAAAAATTTCATTTCACTAGTTCTTGAATGCACTTATCCGCACTTAACAACACACACACACAGATGGACATCTTTTCAAAAATGTCCAAAATGGGTTCCGAAAGTTTATCCTTCAAAATCTTGAATTCGAAATATTTCAGGATAAAAATACTTGTTACACGCTATGAGAAAATAAAAAAAAATCTGATGTGGGCAACACATGACTTTCCGTATATAAAGCAATGAATTTACTACTTTTACAGTTAAAAAAAAGGTTATTCTTATAGTAGATACTTATATTCTTTCCAAGATATTGAATTTTCTTCAATTTGTCGTCATTTTTATTGATTTAGCATCGTTTTTATTCATTTGGCGAGATTTTCGTTAATTTGGCAGCATTTGAAAAAGTCGCCAAGTTGGCAACATTCCGCCAAATTCGTCGCCAAAATCTCGCCAAGCTTTATGGAAAAAGAAATAAGTTATTCTTATAGCAGATAAATAAATGACTATAGACGTTCAAATACAAAAGTATTACTCAAACTATCTTTCTTCATGAATAGAATGAGCTCGATCCACGAGAATGATGTCCCAAAATTTATCGCATCTTATTACATATGAAAAGTGAACATGTTTCTCAATAGGAAATATTTTCTTTTTATTTTATATGACTTTTTCAGGATTTTTTGAAAAATGTGTAATATCTCAAGAACGGTTCATGTTAGCGTTCTAAAATTTATGTCAATCATTTTCTATTGAAAAATTGCATATGAAATGACTATTTGCGTAACTTTATTAGCGGTTTTGATTTTTGACGATTTTTTCAAAATTTCACTCGAAAATTTAGGGGTTGCTGAACATTCGATTGCATATAAAAACAATAAGCTTCCAGTGTTTACGGATTGTGATTTTTGTACCAAATTTCGTTCAAATCGGTCCATTCGTTCGTCAGTTACCGTCTCCACAGCCTCACTGACACACACATACACACACACACACACACACACACACACACAGACATCACTTCAAAAATGTTTGATTCGTGATCAGAGATGCTTGAAACGTGCTCTCCCGTCGAAAACTCGAATTCGAATTTTCGACCCCGTCACAATACTTTCCTTATACATTATGTATATAAGGAAAGTAAAAAAATTGCTAAAATCTTTGAACTTGAAATGCATGCATCTCATAAATGAAGTGCAATTTTCAAATACTGATAAGCATCTCAAATCAAAACCCTAAATAGGTGTTCTTTTTTGCTCTCTAAACATTTCAAAATGTTGTTTATTCTGTAAAAATACTGTTGTTCCGACTCTCAGCTCTTATCGTTGGTTGCTACCCCTGTATATGAAACATATGGAAAGAAATTTTCCTACGTAAAATAATCTAATAGTTTATTTTTATTGCGTGCTTTAAATATTTTTTTTCGCATTTTTCAAAGGATACACGGAGAAAAATTTTATCAGCAAGCAATGCTAATAAACTTACGAAAATTGTTCGAAAAATTTTCTTTTTCCCCCATTTGTGCCGATTTCAAAACACAGTTGGAAAGTTTTCTGTACGTTTTCGTTTCTGTAAAGATTTTCACATTATACTAGGAAAATGCCAAAAGCATGAACATCTCTGTATTTCCTTTGAACACTATAAACGTACTTATATGTACTAAAAATAGGAATTTTTCTAAAAATTTGAAATTTCATTGTCACGGGACATATAGTATATCTATAGAATTTGTCATATAAAGTGTGAACAAACTCTGTGGAAAAAATAAAACAGTTCATGCACAACTAATCATGATTATGAATTTGAGGTTAATATTTTTTCATATATTTTGTAACAACAAAAGTATTAAAAAGATACTCAGCTCAGAACATAAGAGAATGTGCAGTTAGTAAAGTATGAAGTTTTAAATTCAGACTTATCTTAATTGAATTCAAAATACATTCATTCTGGTTGGATTTACAAATCAGAATTTTTATCTGTGCTATAAACATTCCTATAAATATTGCATAATGATTGCTTATTCCAAAAAAGTATTTTTATTCAATTTTAGAGACCTGTATAAAAAAAACTGTCAATTCACATTCTCTGCGCATTTCACATAGTTCTCTGTGAAAAAGAACGAAAATGTTTATTCTAATGTTTAGTTTCTTCTTTTAGAGCTTGCAAGCATTTTGTGCGGAGAAATATTTAGCTGAGAGCAATATCAGGCAATGTTCCAGTAAACTTTCTTGAAGTATTTGAAAAGTTTTTCTATTTCCCTGTTTTTGCTCTGTGAGACATTCAGGGACGATTTTATGTTTGCTTTTGAATGCATTGCTAACGCTATGACTATGTCTATACTGTCATACGTAGCTAAATATACTTACATGTTCTAAATATAAATGGATTTTAAAACACTTCAAAAATGCTACTAAAAATTATTTTATCAAGCTCCATTTCTACATTTACAATATATCTGGAGCTTCACTCAAAATCATATTCAACAGTGTTTAGTTCTATTCGTATCACAATCATTATCATAACGAAAAAAATATGATGTGGCAGCACATGACTTTCCTTATATAATGCAATGAATTTACTCCGTTTACAGTCAAAAAATAATGTATATGATCCACGGTACTGTTTTTCTATCATTGAATTATGAATTTGGTGATTTTAATATTAATAATTAATATTTTTCCTTTTTATATGATTTTTTGATTACTTTTTATAAAAATGTGCAATAGAGAACGGTTTATACTAGCTTTCTAAAATTTAAGTTAATTGTTTTCTAACGAAAAATAGGATGAGAAATGATTATTTACGTAACTTTATTAAAGGCTTTGATTTTTGATGATTTTTTTAAAATTTCACTCAAAAATTTAGGAGAGTTCTGAGCATTCGATTTCGTATAAAAACAATAGGATTCTAGTATTCATGGATTGTAGTTTTATACCAAATTTAGTTCAAATCGCTCTATTCGTTTGTGAGATATTGTCTCCACAGACTCACTGACATGCACACACACACAGACATTATCTCAAAAACGTTTGATTCGTGTTCAGGAATGCTTGAAACGTACTCTCGAGCTGAAAATTTGAATTCGAATTTTCGACCCCGTCACAATACTTTCCATTTTATACATTATACTGTGTATATAAATAAAGTAATAAGATTATGTACTTAGATTTCGTACTACGGTTATTTATAACAATATTTTGTAAAAAAAAATCATTATAAGTTTATTTTTTTAAATTGGCAACAGCTCATTGATATCGATGTATTAGATGAATTAGCCTTGTTTATGATGTATAGATGAATTGTATAAATGTGCAGACATGTGTGTAAATAGCATAAAATATAAGCTATTTAAATATCATTAATATCTATAATTAATTAATAAATTCTTGATTCCCCCCATTTACTACACTGTAAAACATTTTGCAACCTTTGCTTAGTTTTTTCAGCTACTTTGTTAATAATTTTGGCTAACTACCAGAAAAGCAGCAAATACAGGTATTCATGAAAATTCCAGCTTTCTTTTTGAAATATTCAGCTAATTGTAGTTTGCCGAAGAGTTATTTTTTGTATTTATATATATATATATATATATATATATATATATATATATGTTATCATAACTATCAGGACCCATCCTTACTTCCCATTGGGGACAGCTGATACCCCTAAAGCTTTCAATTATATGCTTGCAAATGTTTTACAGTGTATACAGGGTTCCATATCCGGGTTTTATACGAAGCAATTTATAAAGTATTAATTAATGTGTACAAAACTGCTTGTGTACTACCTTGTGTACAAAATTTCGATATACAGGATTCCCAGAAAAGTCCTTAAGCGCCCTAATATCTTTGTAAGGAAGGTCCGTAACTGTACAAGTTAGGTCTATCTATAAAGTGACCATGCCAGATGGAATAAAAGTGATTGTAGCACTCCTATTGGATGCTGCAATTCAATCTATTCAATATATTCCATTCATTCAATTCAGTTTATTTAATTCAGTCTAATCTGTCTATTCAAGTCATAAAGATATAATTAACGGAGATTAAAATGTGCAAATTGCTGTTAGAATCAATGGAACTTTCAGATTTACAACATATTTTTCTTTCCAGGTTGTGGAACTTCAGTTTCGCTTTTGTCTTCCTTCGAAACATTAATTAACCCTTTTTCAAGATTCTTTCTAGTTTTAATTGAAGCGGTTCTTTTTTCGTTTGAATTTTTCTCTTCTTTCTACGTACTTCTTCTAGAATGTTTTGAACTGGTGTATCAATTAATATTTTTGATGATACTTTTTTCTTAAATTTATTGTCTGACGTGAACAAGCGTTTATAGTAAAGGAAATATTTCTTCAGGTAATCGATTATAATTTCGGTATATTAGTAATATTCGATATATTAGTAATCGATATATTTCTGTTCGATGATTTTCGTACGATAATTGTGTTGGAATTGCTTGTTGATGGTCTAACATGCTTGGCATGTACAAAAGGAGAAACATTATGGCAATTATAAGTTAAGGATTCCGGTTGAATTTTTCTAACTTTTTTCAGGGCTCTGGCATATTGTTTTAATTTATCATTGCAAATTCATAAGCGAATTTTCTTAGCGTTTTAAATATATGTCCATGATGTATTTATTCTAGCAGCATCTACACTGTAATCTTCCAACATTTTTCCTCTTTCTTTGAGAATACCTACCTGTTTGCATAGTTAGGCACAAACCTAATGGAAGATGTGTTCTCACTTTTCACTCCTACTACTTTTGAAGCCTTGCACTTTTGAACATCTATCTACACTCTTTTGCAAAAAAAACGAAGCACCATGAAGAAAGTAGCTATTTTTATTGAAATAAAATGTGCGTACAGCTCATACTCAGGTAATAAAATTACAAAATCATGAAATTTGTTATACGTGCTAATTATTTGATGAAAACACCCAAGATGAATATAGTTTTTCAAAAATGTTCGTTTAAGGAGGTGCTGCAGAGAAGAACGTTTGAAACGAGAATTGATTAAAAAAAAACATTCGGGATGAGACAGGAATTTTAAATTTGTTGCACAAGTAGATAGTTTGGAAAGAAAAAAGTGTACAATTTCAGTTTTCCAATATTTTCTACTTTAGGAGGTGCCGGACACCAAAATATTCGATTTTCGCAATAAAGGAGAAATGCCCCTTTTAAAACGTGATAGAGGCTTTATATTTAGTATATGGGCGAATCATCTGATAGAAAACCCAAGAATGAAGTTTTTCAAAAATGTATATTTAAGGGGGGATAATCCACACAAAAACATTCGAAAGGTGAAATGATGGAAAAAGCATACTTCACGATGACTTCCAATTTAGTGTACGGGTAAATAGTAGGAAAGGAAGAATGTGTGCAATTTCAGTTTTCCAACATTTGCTATTGTAGGGGGGTGCCGCTCACTAAAATATTCAATTTGCCGAACAAATGAAAAACGACACCTTTACAATGCGATAGAGGTTTAATATTTAGCATATGGGCTAATTATTTGATTAAAAAACCCAAGATTAATATGCTTTTTCAAAAATGTTCATTTGGGGGTGCTACACAGAAATTCATTCGAAAAGGGAAATGATAAAATATCATGTTTCGGTATCAGATAAAGACTTAAATTGGTATACGGGTTAATTTAATTTAATTTGGTGCACGGGTAGACAGTTCGAAAGAAAGAAGTGGCCAATTTAGGTTTTTCAATATTTTCTTCTTTAGGGGGTACTGCACATCAAAATATTCGATTTGCCGAATAAATGTGAAACGCGAATTATTCTAAAATTTAAATTATTCAGGGGTTGCTTATTGCGAAACCATTGATTTTCAACGGGTATTCGGCTAGTATATACTAATTGCCAAGTGTCCGTCTGTCCGTCCGTCTTCCGTCCGTCTGTCTATCTGTCTGTCTGTCTGTCTATCACGCCTTTTAGGCACTTCACAAGTAGATAGAGACTTGCCATTAGGTACACGGGTCGAACGTTAGCTAAAACTTCCTAGAAAAATCGAATTTTTCAAAAATGTTCTGTAGAGGGGAGCTGTACACCAAAATATTCGACTTGCCGAAAAAATGAGAAGCGGCTCTTTTAAAATTTGGCACATTGAATTGGCTTGAAATTTGGCACATATTCTAATCATTTGATGAAAACACTCAAGACGAATGTAAAGTTTCAAAAACGTTCGTTTAAGGGGTGCTCTAGAGAAAAACGTTGGAAAGGTGAATTTATAAAAAAACATGCTTCAAGATGAGATAGAAATTTCAAATGCGTTGTACGAGTAGATAATTTGGAAGGAAGAGAGTGTATAACTTCAGTTTTCCAATATTTTCTACTTTAGGGGGTACCGGACATCAAAATGTTCGATTTTCGGAATAAATGAGAATCTCCCCTTTTAAAATGTGATAGAGACTTGATATTTGGTATATGGGCCAATCATCTGACAGAAAACCCAAGCAAAACGGAGTTTCTAAAAAATGTTCATATAAGGGGCTAGGTACTCCACACAAAAACATTCGAAAATTGAAATGATAGAAAAAAACATGCTTTAGGATGAGATAAAGACTTCAAATTTAGTGTACAGGTAGATAGTTGGAAAGGATGCAAGTGTGCAATTTCAGTTTTCCAACATTTGGTAATGTATGAGAGTGCTGCACACTAAAATGTTCGATTTGACAAACAAATAAAAAACGCCTTCTTTCCAACGTGATAGAGGATTAAAATTTGGTATGGGCTAATCATTTGATAAAAAAAAACACAAAATGAATACAATTTTTCAGCAATGTTCATTTAAGGGGAGTGCTACATTGAAAAAAATTTAAAAGATGAAATGAAAGAAAAAGCATGCTTCGTGATAGGATAAAGAGTTCAAATTTGGTATACGGGTAGATAGTTTGAAAAAAGAAAGTGTGCAATTTCAGGTTTCCAATATTTGTTACTTTAGGGGGCACACCAAAACGTTTAATTTTCCGCATAACTAAGACACGCTTCCATCTAAATGTGATATAGTCTTAATATTTGGTATATGGGCTAATCATCTGATAAAAAACCGAAGATGAATGAGTTTTCAAAAATGTTCATTTATGGGTGTGCTCCACGGAAAAACGTTCAAAAGGTGAAATTATAAAATAGCATGCTTCGAGATGAGATAGAGACTTTAATTTGGTGTACGAGTAGATAGTTTGAAAGGAAGAAGTGTGCAATTTAAATTTTCTAATATGTTCTTCTTTAGGGGGTTCTGCACACCAAAATGTTCGATTTGCCGAATAAATGTGAAACGCGAATTAATCAAAAATTTACATTATTCGAAGGTTGCTTTTTGCGATACCGTCGATTTTCAACGGGTATTCGGCTAGTAACTTACTAAAAGTGTTGTTTTGCACTACCTATATCTTAGCAGATTAAAGGAATGAATCGGTTATCATCAATAACAATACATTTTAAGCCTGCTTCCTGACAACATTTGGCACTGTTCTTTTACCAGTTTTCTGTGGTTTATTACGTGGCATTCCTAAAAGACAGAAAATATCTGTTAAGAACTTTTCAAAGTCAATTTATATTTATAATAGCATAATTATACTGAATTGAGTTTTTAATTACTTTATTATTGATAAATAATCAATGTTTCTTTTACGTTCTATATTTTGCCTCTTCAAACTGAACAATGGCACATTGGTGATAGCACTGCCATATTTAAATATAGTTTCTAAAGTATATATTATGCTTACACATTTCTATATTTTTTTCAGGATGTAATCTTAACTCCAGGATTTAAAACAGTTCTATTTATTATTCTGTAAGATACTATATGATTTCACTAACTTGCCAAGTTATATTTACGCGAAATATAAATTAATTCGGTACTTCAAAATAATTTTATATGTTATCATTAAGAAAAGTCATTACATTGAGTCAATTCAGAAAAATGATTCGAGTGACTCCACTGATTCCATCCAATATACCACCAGATGGAATTAGAAATGCATTAATTAGCATAAAATATTCATTTTTAAAGATTATGTTTTATTAATTCTAGTTTTAAAAAATACTATGCAAGACATCATGTTATCGAATCATTATCATTATTTTCTTTTACCTAATTAGTTCATTAGTTCCATTTTCATTTGAAATTTTGAGTTATGACACTTCAAGTGTATAGACTAGGACATAAATCGTGTGTAAATGTATCCATTTAAACTAAATATTTTGTCAGCGTCTACTAAACAGGACTGTTGTCCAACTTATGAAAGTACAGAGGGTACAGTGACTATAGTACATTGTGCCCCAGATTTAGTAGCCCATGTGAAAGTTCAACAACAAAGACAAATAAAATAAACAGATTTTTAATCTAATCAATGTAGTTAGATATGATATAAAAAGGAAAACATCTCACTTTTATATTGTACTGAGACACTTCTTCCAAGTTACAATTCTTAAATGAAGAAAATGAAATCTGAAAATTTTTATTTTCATCAGCTACCTACAACTGCAAAATGGCTTAATAATGGATTAATAACATGATTTTTGGAAACAGTACATCAGTACAATAGTACAACAGTACTTTGTACAACAGTACAGCAGTACTTTGTACAACAGTACAACAGTACTTTGTACAACAGTACAACAGTACTTTGCTGACATAGAAATACAAAGCATTGACTCGGAAAGGAAATAAGAAAATTTTAAGAGTGGCAATCTCCTATGCACCTAGATCCACTGTATTCTTATCTCCCTTACTTGTCGTGTTTTGGAGACGTAATCAATTTTAAAATTCCAATGTATAAATTTAGGTTGACTTTCAGATCTTCATAATTTAAAAAGTGTTTATTTGAATATTACACAATGGTTCAAACCAAAACGGATGTTTCTGGCCTATAAAGATTCATATGATTAAATATGATTTTTATAGGGTATTTGTGCATCGCTGAGAAGCCAACTCCGCTGAATAACGAGGTAATAGTAGGAAGAAAAAAATGACCTCCCGGGCACATGCAATGAAGAAAACTTCAATCCTGCATGTTCCATAATGATTTTTTACAATCACCTGGCGTTTGCAAAAGTGGACGTTTCTTTCTTTCAGCCTAGATCGTCCGACCTACCCAGTTGTTGTTGCCCGACCTACCAGAAAGGCCTGACCTACACAGTGTGAAAGTTCCGACTTTCTTTGAAGTTGTGACGTCACGAAATCTGCAATCATGCAGACAGTGTTTCGCAGGCAGGAATTGTGTAGCTGATGCTTTTATTATTATTTTTTTATTAACGGGTGCATTATTAAAGATTTCTTTGATTTTCGAAAAAATTCGCTGTGATTCCCGGTGTAACTTTAATCAGAGGTTTGCATGTTAAATCCCAGTCAACGCCAGGTCCATTTTTTTAGTAATAATAATACTAATATTCAAGACAAAGCAATTTGAAAAAACATTGATATTTGCAATAAATGTCTACAATGTTAACTACTGTATTAAACATGAATTTCATACTAGCAACTGCTTCTACTTAACATTTCTTAATAGTTGAAGTAAGTCAACCTCGAAACGCTGAAATGCACTCACATAATATTTGGAGAGAAAATGTCAAATATATGACTCCTAAATGTAAACCAGCAGGGAGTGTAATTTGTATTCAATATCAGTTCAATGTCTCAGTTTACAACTCTGTATATAATTACCTGATGGGTAGTATATGAAGCAATCTGGTGTGAGTAGCACAAGACATTTCCTGCAGAACGCAATGACTTTATTTCTTTCACAGCGAATTTATAATGTGCAAGAACCACAGCACAATATTTTGGAATTGAATTAACACCATGTAAATTTAGCGCTTTTGGTAAATAGTCAAAATAATTAGTCAAAACAGAATGGCATTCATACACACGTGCAAAATCCTCATCAAAATATAAATGACTGTATATGGCATCAAAATTTAATAAATATTCTGTGAAAGAAATTGACGAATTCTTTGGAGTCAAAATAAAAAACTATTATAATGAGCATCTTCTCTCATACATGGAACAAATTAGATCCACGAGAATGATGAGAACTGACGTTTTGTATACTATTAATTATATCAAGTGAATCTATTTGATGATACTAATATTTTTCCTGATTTTATATAATTTTCTTGCTAAATTTATTGCAATATCTCAAAAACGTTTAGAGCTAGTGATAAAGTTTGTATTAATCGTTTTCTAATAAAACATTACGTCTAAAATGATTATTTGTCATTGTTGATTGTCCTGACTTTTAATGGTTTTTCAAAAAAGCTTTCAAAAATTGTGCGGTCTTCTGAATATTCGATTGCATTTAAAATAAATATACTTTTAATTATCGTACAAAATTATTTTCTAAATTCTCCGTTCGTTCGTGAGATATCGCGTCCACTGACTCATGAAGACACACACTAGCATACATACCCATACACACTAACAGACATACATACAGACATCACCTCAAAAACGTTCGATTCGAGTTCTGGAATGCTTGAAATGCTCTCTTACGTCAAAAACATGAATTTGAAGTTTCAGTCCCATAACAATACTTTCCCTATACATTGTACTATGTATGTAGGAAAAGTAAAACGAAATATGTCCAAAACCACTGTATACCTTATTCAATCACAACAGTTTTGTAACTACAGCAAAGGATATATAAATTTTGACTAAGTGTTTTCTCATCTAAATTACCTGAAGTGTTGGTCTCCTGTAGACGTTCTTATACATCCCTATTCCATATATTATTTAGATCTTTTTTTTTTCCATAATCAGTGTAGAATAAAGGAATATGAATATTTTATGATCTATACTGCTCAAAACAATTAGGGAATATTGTAAGTTCAGTATGAAACAGTCATATAATCGACTGGTTTAATAAAAATCTGATGTAGGCAACACATGACTTTCCTTATATAATGCAATGAATTTACTACTTTTACAGTAAAAAAGAAGGTTTTTCCTACAGTAGATACTAATATTCTTTCCAAGATATTGAATTATCGAAAATTAGTCCTCATTTTCATTGATTTAGAGTCATTTTTATCCATTTGGCGAGATTTTCGTTAATTTGGCAACATTTCAAAAAGTCGCCAAGTTGGCGACATTCCGCCAAATTCGTCGCCAAAATCTCGCCAAGCGTTATGCACTAAGAAATAAGTTATTCTTACACCAGATAAATGACTATTGGCTTTCAAATACAAAAGCATTACTCAAAGTATCTTTTTTCATGAATGGAACGAGCTAGATCCACGTCAATGATGTCACCCAATTTATCGCATGGTATTACATATGAAAAGTGAATATGTTTCTCAATAGGAAATATTTTTTTTTATTTTATGACATTTTGATAATTTTTTTGAAAAATGTACAATATCTCAAGAACAGTTCATGTTAGCGTTCTAAAATTTATGCCAATCGTTTTCTAATGAAAAATTACATAAGAAATGTCTATTTGCGTAACTTTATTAGTGGTTTTGATTTTTTGACGATTTTTTCAAAATTTCATTCGAAAATTTAGGGGGGTTCTGAACATTCGATTGCATATAAAACAATAGGCTTCCAGTGTTTACTGATTGTGATTTTTGTACCAAATTTGGTTCGAATCGGTTCATTCGTTCGTCAGTTATCGTCTCCACAGACTCACTGACACACACACACACACACACACACACACACACACACACACACACACACAGACATCACTTCAAAAATGTTTGATTCGTGATCAGGGATGCTTGAAACGTGCTCTCCCGTCGAAAACTCGAATTCGAATTTTCGACCCCGTCACAATACTTTCCTTATACATTATGTATATAAGGAAAGTAAAAATGAAAGAAAAGAGATTAAAAAGGAAAATTGTCACGTTTACAAACTTCGGAATATGCAAATTTTGTCTGTGATGTTGAAAATTATACGCTTCAGATAAGAAGTGAAAAGCAATCTGCAGCATTCTTTATGTAGGAAGAGATTAGAAACAATTGACATGTATTGAATGATTCCTAGCAGTGAACCAGTCTGGAGGGCATCAGTCGTTTAGAGGCTGGCCGATTGCAACCTGTTGCAGAGGAAGCCTTTGGAGTGTCCCAAAGTGTCATTTCTAGACTATGGAATCGGTTTTCAGGAACTGGAAATGTTAACCTAAGACCAGGACAAGATCGTAGGCATGCAACAACACAAAATGAGGACCAGTATTTAAAACTAACAGCCAGAAAAAATCGCAGTATGAACTTTTATACTTTTTCGCCACTTTTTCGCAACAGCACTTTCGAAGGACTACTGGTACCAGCGTTTCAACTCAAATAGTTCGAAACCAACTCCATCATGTTGGTTTGTATACTCGCAGACCTATGGTTTGTGTTTATTTAACAGCAGGTCGCGATAAGTCCAGCAGAAGGTGGGCACAAGAGCATCTCAGAAGGAGACGAAATGAATGGAGGAATGTTCTCTTCTCAGACTAGTCCCGCTTTATTGTACAACCTGAAAAAAGTCTGATGTGGGCAACACATGACTTTCCTTATGTAATGTAATGAATTTACTACTTTTACAGCAAAAAAAAATAGGTTTTTCTTATAGTAGATACTAATATTCTTTCCAAGATATTGAATTTTCGACAATTAGGTGCCATTTTCATTGATTTAGCGTCATTTTTATCCATTTGGCGAGATTTTCGTTAACTTGGCAACATTTCAAAAAGTCGACAAGTTCGCGACATTCCACCAAATTCGTCGCCAAAATCTCGCCAAGCGTTATGGACGAAGAAATAAGTTATTCTTACATCAGACAAATGAGTATTGGCCTTCAAATAAAAACGTATTACTCAAAGTATCTTTTTTCATGAATGGAACGAGCTAGATCCACGAGAATGATGTCACCTAATTTATCGTATGGTATTACATATGAAAAGTGAACATGTTTCTCAATAGGAAATATTTTTTTTTATTTTATATGACTTTTTGATAATTTTTTTGAAAAATGTGCAATATCTCGAGAACAGTTCATGTTAACGTTCTAAAATTTATGCCAATCGTTTTCTAATGAAAAATTACATATGAAATGTCTATTTGCGTAACCTTATTAGTGATTTTGATTTTTTGACGATTTTTTCAAAATTTCATTCGAAAATTTAGGGGGGTTCTGGACATTCGATTGCGTATAAAAACAATAGGCTTCCAGTGTTTATGGAATATGATTTTTGTACCAAATTTGGTTCGAATCGGTCCATTCGTTCGTCAGTTATCGTATCCACAGACTCACTGACACACACATACACACACACACACACACACACAGACATCACTTCAAAACTGTTTGATTCGTGATCAGGGATGCTTGAAACGTGCTCTCCCGTCGAAAACTCGAATTCGAATTTTCGACCCCGTTACAATACTTTCCTTATACATTATGTATATAAGGAAAGTAATAGGCGGATTATCATTTGAAGAAAACGTGGCACTCAGAACAATTCTGCATATGTGAATGAAAGTATCCGATTTGGAGGAGGCGGGGGCCTGGACCGGTACCTCTATTAATGGCCGTATCGAACTGTGCATCATCAGAAATGGATCACTGACGGCTCAGAGGTATAGGGATGAGATCCTCAGACCTTTTGTGGTTTCTTACGTTGAATCAATCGGGAATGAATTCATTCTCATGGATGATAACGCTTGGACACATGATGCTCGGCTAATGAACGACTTCCTTTTCGACGAAGGAATCTTTCAAATGGATTGGCCAGCATGTTCTCCAGACATGAACTAAATCGAACATGTTTGGGACATTTTAGGGAGAAGTGTTGCTGATGGTCATTTATCACTCCCAGAATCAGTTCAGCATCTGGAACCGCTCTTCTACAGAAATGGGAGAGAATATCCAGTCCCTACTTCATAATCTCATTGATCCAATGCCTCCCAGATGTGCAACATTGCTTTCGGTCAGGGGAAATCATACCCCTTATTAAAACTCATTTTTATCCGTTAAATCACATTTTATTTTGTTCGTTTTTATAACATGTACAAAATGTGCATTTTTTTCCAACAAAAAACAAGAATAAAATTTAATTATTCCTTGTTCTGTGCGTAATTTTCTTTTTTAATAGCTTACAACACTTGTGGATCATAATATCAGCCAACAAAACTTTTTCTCACCCGCAGTTTATTTCCAAAATCATAATATCTTCTAATTGTTTTGGGCAGTGTATATAATAATTATTTGTTTCCATAATAATTGTTTGTTTGAATAATTTCCCAAAATTTCTCTTAAAAGCTCCTTTGAGTTTATTTTTTCAAGTCCGCAACAAGTCATTGACGCGAAACTATCATTTTTCTTACACCATTCCATTTAACTTCACCCGGACTATGTTTGTACCTTTGAGCAACATATTTGATAATTCCTCTTGTCTCCAAGAGAAATGAAACTCAGCACACAGTTTTATCTCCCTGAACATTTTCATTTCATCTATAAAGTTTTCACGTCATTTACATACTCCATTCTACGGACCTTACGTCTCAACTGTGTTTTTGCTCTTTAATTTGCAGTCATAAAATATTCCTTTTGCAGCAAACGTATTAGTATAATTTTATGAATGTTGCAAGTTTCTAATATTCTTTGAACAGGATAAAAAATAGATAACAACTCGTTGAATTTTATACGTTTCTTCTCTTCAAATCTCAATCATTAAACATCCTTAGAATCTCAAAGTTAACTTCATAGTGTAATTTCTTTAAAACAAAATAAAATATATCTCGCTCTTATGCACCGATATGTCACCAAAGAAAAAACACATTGAGCTGCAAGAACTGGTGACATTTTAAATAATATAGTTTTTTCTCCCATTGCAAATGTTTAACAGCTCAAAATCTTAAAATATCGAAATTATAACCGCTATATTTTGAAAACTGAGAACTCGATCCAAATTCCAACTGTATGGACTTTCAAAGAACTACGAAGTACTTGCCTGTTGTTCATAGTTAGCACTTTTAGTTTTATATAAGATTTATAAACTTAATAAAAGGAAATTTTTCAATTCTAGACAAGATTCCTCGAAAATTATAAGAGTTTTGTAAAAAAAAAAAATTACTAATCTAGAGAAACTGGATTTCCTAAAAAAATAGGATTTCCTTTAAAATTTTTGTCGCCTATTGTTTTTATATATTCTTTATAGTTTAGAAAATATTTCAAGTGAAAATAAGTAAAATGAAAAGAAAACTCGATCAGATAAAATCTTTTCAGTTTATTTTCAAATATAGCTATAAATATTAAAATATTGAAATTACTTTCTACATATTCATAAATGGTACCCTAATTCCAACAAATGAAGTAAAAATTGTTTACATTTTTATATCTTAATTTCGGAGATATATGCGTCCAAATTGTTTACGTTTTTCATAAAGCTCCGATTCCAGCCAGAAATTCTCCGACCATAGATGCTTTTCACATCAAAAAATGGAAGTTTTTAATTAATTATAGTGCTTAATATAGGCACTATATTTTTTGGCAAAGTTTCATAATTTTTACTTTCTTTCTTCAAGTTAGCCTTCCATGAAATATAGCTAAAATATTGAAAAGAAAACTTGAGTTTTTTATTTGTGAAGTAAAAATATGATACATTAAAAAGTTATATTTTAAACAACTTAGAATCGGTGGTAGGTAAGGTGAACCAAAAGTTTTACTTTATTTGATTCACTGCCAAATATTTTGATGTTTATACCGCAACTTTAAGAAACTTGTTTAATCTATATGCGTTGTTTTGGAGAGAAATGAGATTTGTCTCTTGTGACCTCAATACAGTTCAGAAAACATAATTCTTGCGATGCAGTTCTAGACATATATATATATATATATTTCACTCATTTCAGACATTTAAATATATATTTCACTTCAATGTTGCTATAAGACACAATAAGCTCGGAGTTCTGATTAGCAGAAAGCATTCCAACTTTTTTTAATGTGGCTCCAATTTCACAAAAATGTCTTTAAATTCGACACTAAAATTATAAAACTGATGCCAAATTGAAGAATTTATAATTAACATATTTTAATATCAGCTTATATTTCTTAGCAAATATGAACAATATTTCCAATTGTTAAATTATATTTTTGCGAAATATAAGTTAATTCGGTTCTTCAAAATAATTTTACATTTTATCATTCAGAAAAGCGCTAATTGTTAGTGTACTTATTAATGTTAAAAGCATTGTGCTTGCATTGTGTAGGGAAAGTCATGTGCTGTCAACGCCAGATTTTTTTCACATCCATATACTATAGAAAAAAGTGTTATCCACTATAAAAGAAAAACCTTAAATTTGCCCGCTTATCACTCTTGGTCAAAATTGTTGAAAGCGCCAAACTTTGCCAAAAATTTTGCGAAAAACTTTTACGGGAAAATGTCAAAGTTAACAATATTTTAATATCTCTAAAAATTAATTTAATGTCCTTGATAATCTCCTTGAAAATCTAGAGGATGGCGTAAAGTAATCGTATATTGTTAATGGGTTATATAGTAATTACACTATATTTGTTAGGGTGCCATATAGAAATTAATAACATTAGTCAGGAAAGGTTCGGAATCCACGAGAAGAATCTTTTATTCAGTTCCCGTGGTCTCATTTCCACATAGAATGTGTTAGTTTAAAATTTCCAATATAAAAATTTCTTTATCTTTTCCAACGCTCTTTATGCGAGATTCAGTTCCGTAGAAAATCCGTTGTCGATATTCGCACAAACGGATCTCCATTTACGTGAGAAATGATTGGACATTGATTTCGAGATGCGAGCCAAATTATCCAATAAATGGGAGATTAATCTCGCTGCGACCATTCAGTAATACTTAGTCTGGAATAATACCTGCAATACTCATTGTACTGATAAGTTATCTCAGACAGAGGGCGTTTATTTGGACAAGGCGTTTAAGGTTAGAAATGAGACATATTTGAATACAGGTTAATAACTAGAAATGTTTATGTTCTTAATACTCTTATCCTGCGAATATATTATATTAATATATCTATGTAGGATAATATTTTCTCACTCATTTGTTTATACGATAAGATGAATGAAGGGTTATTGATACACTACCCGACATAGAAAATGCAACACCATGAAGCGTTGGCCATATAAGTATGCAAATTGTGAGACAAAAGCAGCTGGCCGATGTATGAAATGATCTAAAATACAAGTAAGTCACGTGATTAGAGCGCTGAATAAAAAGGTTGGAAACGCAGATGAGTTAATAGTTGTTACTGTGCCTACGGAAACCCGTTTTTCGAGCTGTTTTTCGTTTCAGAGGACACGTGTAGTTGAAAAGGTACTTGACCGATGTCTTCGAAGTCCGTTTCAGCATTTGAACGATCGTGCAAGGGAATTCATTTTAGGCCTACGTACACTTGGATGGTTGTACCGGCGTATCGCCGCTGAAACATGCGTAGATGCGTTCACTATGCAAAGGATTTGGAGAATGTGGATTGAAGAAGAACATGTGAATCGTCGCAGTGGTACAGATCCATCCAGACGTGCGTCAGCAAACATTGATCGACGCATTCGAAAGCATGTAGTGGCAGCCCCACAAACGACGATTGTCGACATTCCGCAGAATTTGCAGGGTACGTTAAATGTTCCAATATCAGCGAGAATTGTTTCTCGATGATTGGACGAAACCGGCTTGCACTCGAACCGTCATTTACGAAGACTGCCATTGACGATAAAACACTGACGTGAGAGATTGCAATGGTGTCAGGCCCAATCCCCTTGGACAACTGTATGGGACATGATAGTGTTCAGCGATGAGTCTTGGTTATGTTTGTCGAATGACAGTCGTCGTATGAGGGTCTGAAGTCGACGACTTGAAAACAGATCCAATCTTGCTGCGGCTGTTGCACGCCATACTGCTCGACAACTCGGCATTATGGTTTAGGGTACCACAGACTTCGATAACCGGTCGCCTCTGGTTTATATCAAAGGCACAATGACGGCAGACTATATGTGGATGAGGTGCTGCTGCCGGTTGCACTGCCCTACCTTCAGGGTGTGCAAAATGCTGTTTGCCAGCAAGTTAACGCGCGACCTCACACGGTAACCATCAGCAGACAAACCTTGCAAGGTATCCAGGTGCTTCCTTTGCCTCCGCTGTTTGAATGCCCTACCCCCGTCTCAAACAGAGGACGACCTGTGGAGGATGTTTGGAGGCATATGATCATTCATCTCTCAGGAAACTATGTGCACGCTCATTGCATCTGTTCCTCAAAAGACTGCTGCTTGTATCACCGCATCGCCGCAAAACGTAGTCCTTCTGCTTACTAATCACCCTGTCTATGCCATTACTGTATTACATTATCCTTCTGGAATTAACATCACTTATTTACAAATGTCATCTCGGTCTGTGTGTCCTTTAACATCACACTCTATTCGCTCTTTCATGGTGTTGCATTTTCTGTGCGGGTAGTGTATCAATAAAAGGTGTCAAGGAAAGTTATAGATTAGACAAATAACTCGAGAAGTATTTGAGTCATTGTATATTTTTAGCAGGTGTAGAAGAAACTCCAATTACGCAACAGGATGAGGCAACTTTCGGGAGTCTGAAGTCAATTCAAAAGTTGTAGAATATGGCAAAATTAATACAAAGCAAGTTTGTTCCCATTCAAAAGCTATAAAATAACTATCTAAATAACGATTTTAAAACAGACAATTTTAATAATCTACAAGCGACAATGCAAACATGTGGAGGCACTAGAAACCACATGAAAACATTTTATTGAATGTGTGCAAGCATTGCAGAGTCCTCTTCAACGATAAGAACTTGCAATTTCGTCCCAGTATCTCAAAAGTAGAGCATTGGCTAGCCAGTACAAATACCAGTGGTTCGATTCCAGATTGGGGCAAGAAGGTTCTTTATAACGTGAAGCTTTGGTAAAAGTAAATATTTCGTATTTTGTATATAATAAAGTCAATTATATTCCCTGCATTGTCTAAATGTTTGAGTTGGCGGTAAGTGAGTTAGGTTGTATACATTTATTTTCAGAGTCCTTTCAATTTTTTGCAAGGAATAAAGATGCTTTGTACTCATTTTGCAACTCTCTAAAACTTTATAATTGACTTTCTTCCCTATCTTTAACAGGAAGGGAGATAGTCCCTGTATTTCGCTAAAAAAGGGATGGTCAGGCCCCAAAAATTATGTCATCGTGTAGCACTATTGGAGTTCCTATACACCTGCATAAAAATATACAATAATTTTAATACTCTAGTTATTTGCCATATCCATAGCTTTCCTTAACATCCTATATATCGATACATTACCATGCGATTTATCAACATTTTGTATCGATATATTATAGAACTATATTAACGCAGATGCATTCTTGTTTTTGTGCTTGCTGCCTTTTCATATTCTGAAGAAGGTGACTGTTTTTGCCACCTAACCGGTTAATACTGTTACTAACTTGTTATGTGATGTATATTTAACGAAATTTTTACTTTAAGACATTGTAGAATGTTCGACTTATTACTTTCCCTACAATTCATGGTATATGCAAGAGAAATCATCAGGATAAGATTAGGAATCCGTCTTTCTTATTTGTACGTACAGTCATTGCCATAAAAATTTGCGCACCAAGAAAAAGTTGTCAGAATCGAACAAAATTTTATATATGTGAGTGCAGCGTTGATTTAAGTAAGTGATTACAAAATCAAAGCAAAAATATCATTTATTACAGGAGAAACTGCAAATGAATGGAGGTTCTAGTACCCTGTTGGGCCACATCTAGAGTGAATACATGATGCGATACGGGCGGGCATTGCGGCATACAGATCCCGTATGGTGTCCTACGTCATCTCATTCCACAATTGTTGTAAGCGCGCCTCTAGTTCGACCAAACTCGTAGGCTGCCCAGCTGGCCGTCTCAAGTAATCCCAGACATGCTAGATCGGTGACAAATCTGGGGATCGGGCAGGCCAGAGAAGGGTGGTAATGTGGCATAAGCATTCCTGTGACACCCTTGCTGTGTGTTTCCGAGCACTGTCCTGTTGAAAAATGCCTCCTGGAAGCCCTGCTATGAGTGGCAACACATGTGGCTGAAGGATGTCACGAACGTACCGCTGAGCTGCCATGGTTCCATTGATCAATATTAAAGGTGACCGGGTTTCATATGCGATGGAACCCCATACTATCACACCAGCTGTGGGAGCGGTGTGCCGCTATAAAGCGAAGAAAGTATTGAGGCGTTCATCACGGGGCCTCCACACACATACACTGTTGTCATCACTGCCCAAACTGAATCTCGATTCGTCTCTGAAGACGACCTGGTCCCATTCGGTTGCTGTCCAATCCCGTCGAACGCGACACCACTCCAAACGGAGGCGACCGTGGGTGGGTGTCATTGGCGGCATACGTGATGGGCGCCGCGATATCAAATGTCCTTCAACCAGACGCCTCGCGATGGTACGGACAGACACAGGGGTCCGTAGTGAAGGTGCTGCCTGTGTCCGGATAACGAACAATAATTCAGTTAGCGCTGTGCGTGCGTGTCGGGTGATGGACGATCTTCTCGGATATTGGTCTGCCGAGGGCATCCTGAGTCTGGTCGCCGTGTATGTGACCTCTCTCTTCCACGGGTCCCAACACCTCCTCACAGTAAAGTCATTCATCCATGTGTATCTGTCTGTAAGTCTACAGATTATTTCAATCGATGAACAGTAGTGGTTTATTAATTTTGGAAGTGAATAAATCAGGGAAGGGGTTAGTTCTCAATATTTCGAAAAAAAATTCGAAAATTGTAAAACGTTACAAAAATAATTTTGCTGAAATATATAAAGTAAATAGCTATTTTATATGCTATATTTTGATTAAAATAACTTTATATCATTTATTGGACGAAAATATGGGCCATTCTCGAAATAATGAAAGAGTCCACAAAAAAACATTTTCTATGGAAAAAGCCCATAAAAAACGTTTCCTAACTTAACAAAAATATGCAAAAATGAATATACGTATTACCCCTCGAAATTTACCGTTTTCTGACAGCAGTTCCCAATCTCTATTTACCCTCTGACTCTCCATTTCACTTTCACTTGTATCCTCCTGGCTTCTCATTTTTTTCAATTGGATCCCCTTGAATGACTATTTCTTTCAACTGCATCCCACTCCTGCTTGCCATTTCTTTCAGTTGGACTCCCCTGTCACGTTTCTCAATTCAATAAATATTATTTTCAATTCAATAAATATTGTTTTCAATTCAATAAATACTGTTGTACTTTGATTTATTTAAAAAATCAAACAAGAATTAAATTAATTTTAGCAAATAAAATAAAAAACATTTATTTTGGAATTGCTCCCAACAGGAACAACGATGTACAAATTTCAAAAACATTAAGAACATGTGTATACAGATATCGATAACTGACACAAATGTCTAAAACTGTCTATAACTAAATGTCTAAACTTATAAAATGACGAAAATTATATTCAAAAGGTTCCTGAAGTGCTATATAAGCAAGCTCTGTCGAGAACAATAATTTCAAGAACTTTTGAGGAAGGAACAATACTGTTTAAAATGGCGTTGTGGAGATACATGTTTTTCCAGATTCTTCAAACTTTTGCGAACTGAGCTGCTTGAAACCAAAATTAGGGACAGAAGTTCGCATCACTCAACAAAAAGTGAACTCACTCATATCTGCTTTTCATATATATATTATAATGTATGGGAAAAGTAATGTAACAAAATCAAAAATTCTAATTGGAGATTTTGATAGATTTAAGCGTTTGAAGAATCTTTGAACTCGAGTAACACGTTTATAAGATTCTTTCTGTAGGTTTTTGCATGATTTTGGGATATCTTACAAAAGAATAGAGTGCTCTGAGAGAAGTTTGGGATGATTAAAAAATTACTATCGGTGAATATTGCACCAATACTTATTTTAGGCCCCACCAACGTTTAGAAGACTCAATATTTTCGTTATGAAATTGTCAAAACTCCTAAATCAATTTAGGAAATTAAATTATGTGAAATAAACAATCATTTTTTATATAATTTATTACTAGAGAACGAATAGTATTGATTTTAGAATGCTATCACGAATACTTCTCGAGATGTGGCACGTTCAGATGAATTACTTAAAAATCTATATTAAAAAAGTAGGTGGACGCGCGCTATTTGAGAAATTTTACGTCCCTTGAGTTTCTCTGCCCCTCACCCGTACAATATTTTTCTAGCAATATTTCTCTGTCTGAAAATACAAGTAAAGAGTTTCTGCAATTAGTCTCTATTTCAAACAATTCATCATGGATGAAAATTTAAGACCTGCCTGTTCTCACTTTGTTTGCAACAGATTAAGTTTTTCGAAAACGAATCTGTTGCCACCAAACGAACCAAAGCCTCGTAATTGTTGCATTTTTAGAAGTTTTAGAGCATAGGTATTTATTTTTTCTGAAAATGTTCGATGACACTCTCATAACATCTGCTAAAAAAATATTGCTGCAAAATAAAAACCCTTTCGCTCTGAGAAAACACGATGTTTGTCGTTTGATAAAGGAGATGTGTGTAATAATCGTCTAACGTATTGAAAACAGCAGACGATATTTCTGATATATTTTTGAGGGCATATCTAACTAGAGATATTCTACTTTTTATTTTCCCTACAATACATGGTAATATATAGTAATAGGCAAATCAGCCAATAATTAGCCAATTTAGGGAAATTGAACCGATAGGGAATGTATTGGAATCGTGTCGAAAATCGAAACTTGAATTTACGACGGATTTACTCGTTTCCAGCCATCTAGAACACACAAAGTCTGATGCGGGCAGCACACGATTTTCTACAAATACAAATTCAAATTAATTTTCTTATTTTTTATTTCATGATGCATTAAACTGAGTTTAATTACAGAAAATAGCATGGATACTTTTCTGATATTATATTCAATTTGCCTTTCTAATGCATCTTCGTTCCATTTGGCATTTTATATCACTTTAAAATCTTCAGCTCTTCAAAATTAAAAAAAAACTAAAATATCTCGAGAACGGTTCATCCTAGAATCATGGGGTCAGTCTTATTCGCTGTGCTGTCAAAAATTACAGGAAGAACGAGTAATTAATGAATATATTTCTGAACAATTTTAGTCATTTATTTCACATTTTCACGATCTTCAAGGGCCATTTCGCAAAAACAAGTCGGTTATCCCGAATCATACCAAAATCTAATCAGTATCAGAATAATCCGCAAAAGTCTCAACTACTAAATTTTAAGAAATTCAATTAAAGAAAGCGACTTCAGTTCCCCAAAATTAAAAAAATATATTAAATATCTCATACAAGCGCTTTTTGAGGACCATTTCACAAAAAAAGCAAGTTCTTTTTTCCCGAATCGTACCAAAATCTAATCAACACCAGGGTAATCCATAGCTGACTTATCTATCAAATTTTATATAATTTGGCCTATTAGTTTTATAAAGCTAAAGTGAATACATACAATTTTTGCGGGCCATTCCCAAAAAAGGCAAGTTCTTTTATCCCGAATAGTACCAAACTCTAATCAGTACCAGAGTAACCTACAAGTGACTTACCTAAAAATTTTTATAAAATTTGGTCAGTTAGGTTTTGAGTTAAAGTGAGTTAAAGTGGATGCATGCATTACACAGACAGACACACACACACAGAGAAAGAGAGCGACATACAGACGTCACTCTAAAAATAGTGCTTTCGTGTTCTAGAGTGCTCGAAACATGTAGATCCGCCGAAAACGCGAGATGCTATTTTTGACACGATTCCAATACTTTCCCTATACATTACCATGCATTGAAAGGAAAGTAAAATAATTTCTAGAGAGAGGTCTGTGCGTGTGTGTGTGTCTGTCTGTCTGTGTGTCTGTGCAATGTGTGTATCCACTCTCGTTTAAAAACTATTCGAATAAGTATCACAAAATTTGGTAGATACGTCACTTATAAGTTACCCTGGAGCTGATTACATTTTGATACGATTTGAAAAATCGTACCAAATCAATAAATTAATTATACCTACCTTTTCTACAAATTGGTTCAAGTCATCAAAATCTGCAATACAAAACTAAGTATGCTTAATTGCATTGATTAAATGGTCATTTCGTACGTAATTTTTATCGGCAAAAAGAAATAATAATAAGACCAAACCCATTACTCTAAGACAAACTGTTCTGAAGATATTTATTTATTTATTTATTTATTTATTTTTATTTATTTATTTATTTTGTGTGTGTGTGTGTGTGTGATTTTTGCAAGCTGTTGACGTTTCATAATGGAATAAGTCGCCAGATGCTCCATTCAATGGATTATGCAGGAAGTGAAGAAAAGATGAATTTGAACTTGTACGAAAAGTCATGTGCTGTCCACAGCAGATATTTCGATTCACATTATAACTTTTAAATTCGATGTGCTTGACTCCTCAATCAGACTATATTACCTAACAATTCCCATTGTTGAATATTTTATCACTTGTATGTACATACCTATAACACAGAAGTTAGAAAAATCGGTCTGCATAGTTTTCTATTTCATCTTACTTTTTTTTCCTGCCAGAAAGTTCTCCAGAAGATGCAAAGCATGACGTATTTCTGGGTTCCCGAGAAAAACTATCCCGCCTCTGGATTTTGTTGTCCAAACAGTTCGGAAACTCCATCTTTTCCGTATTCACAAACCGGCCATGCGTGTAGAACCTAATGATGGCGGCTGCTTTCAGTTCCGAACTTCCGATCCGGACCTCTAGAAGTAAAAGAAGAAAACGCATTCCATTTCTTTTTCGAACACGCAGGAATCCCGAAATCTTCTATATTGCGAAGGAAATTTTCTCCGTTGAATCGGGGAGGTGCATTCGTGAATCGAATACAACGTTACTAAAGAAAAGAATTCTATATTTCATATAAGATTACAGAGTCCTTCAAAAAAGCTGATCAAGCTTACACCTTTTAAACTGTTAGTACTAGGCACATATTTTAATTCGGAAATTGTTTTACATCGTAAGAACAATTATATTAAACACTTTCAAGTGTGCTGTATTAACATAAAAATACAGAATATAAATTTTTATACAGGCCTGTTAGTGAAGAAAGTTCAATTATTGAAACAATTTCATGAAATCTAAAGTCATTAAAACTTGACTGTTCTAAGTAAAAACTCGTGATGATATTCATAGGTCAAATTTTTGGGGTCTGTATATCAGTTGAATAGTGGTTTGCAACAAAACAAAGTACGCAAGGTACACTAAAGCTTTATTTTGTGGAGGGTCCCTAAATACTTTCCAAAATTGCATGATAAGAGCGTGGTTTGTTGGTGAAAGTTAAGAATTTTATTTTGTTTCTCACACAGAGACACAGATGTAAACTAGCTAATTATTACATAAAGTTTATAAAATAAAATTGAGTAATTGAATATTTTGCTCTAAAGTGGCAGCATAAAAAGTTAAATTTCTTATTTTTATGTAAGTAAACCCCCTCCCCCCCCCCCCCCAGTTTTTAAAAATACTTAACTAATACTTTTTACAAAACATGCTTTTGCGACATATTGCCTATATCCAAGGAAAAACAATCTTTACAGGAAACATTGCTATTATATGAAGGTACAGGGGTTGCTTGATATTAGTGACATGATCGTGACCTTCGTAACCAATTGGGCTAAATATCGTCAACTTGGCGAATTTTATAACAAACTCGATTTTTCTCATTATCTCTAGTATTTTGCAATATACGCCCTTTTACTATAGATTTCTATGGAAATTATATAAGGAAATCATCGTTCAGTTGGACAGAGTTGAAGTAATACGAATAAAATTGAATTATAAAATACATCAGTGTTTTTAGAATATATTCGACTACTTTGTCAGTTAGTTGAGCATTTAATAGCTGTTTTATTGTACCTGGCATTTGTTTTGCTATCTTGTAAGATAGCTATAGTGTTATTAACTGTATATTGTTTCTGTTTATGTTTATTAGTACTTTTAAATAGAAGCGCTAGTTATCCGGAAATTAGAGCAAATTTTTATGTTTTGGGAGTACAACCACAATTTGATAGCATATGTTGTGACAATACGATTTCTCTTCTGACGATTACAAACAATTTTCAAATTGGAAACATCTACTCGTATCTAGCATTAACGGTTTAAAAGTTAAAAACCCGATCAGACTTTATGAAACACCCTGTATATTCCATGTAAAGAGAATAGAAATTAGATGACAGTTATGAACCAATAGCGCACGTGAAACATATAGCGAAGCCATGTAAAAATATGAATAGCATATATCTTAAGTATCTAAAATAATTTATAAGTATCCATACATATGCATCACTTGACTTCAATTGTTTCATTGCAGTTCCCTCCTCTTCAAAAAATTAATTACCAACTTCGAGTCTTTAGCGAATTGTATTTAATCCACTGGCAACAGAAATTTGGGATCTTCTTTCAAGGGCAGAACAGTTTCAATCATCGTTTTTATAGCTGAAAGATGTTTACTTCTAATATAATACAGAGAAACAAAGAATACGTGGAACAAACACAGCAGATGCAAGGAAAGCATTTGAAAATTCAAAAAGGAAGTCTCGTAACATATCGGGTCCACCGACTCAGACACACCCACACCACCTCAAAAACTTTCAATTGAAACTCTTAAATGTGCCCCATCCATTCTTGACTTTCCTTATAAATATACTAGGTATGCAAGGAAACTAATACTAGTTTCATATTATTAAAAATGATTAAAATATAGACTATAATACTTAACCGACATTAATAATCTTTTATAACAGTTAATTATCACGTTAGATTTGTGTAAATTACAAATGTATTATTTAGCTGTTCAGAATAGTTTATATGTTGTACTGAGAAAAGTGCGCAATGTCGGATTCAATGCTCATAACATTGTGCCGTGATTCTTGGACATGATTCTTTTAATAAGACAATTAAACGCATTGCATCATGTAGCGAAAGACGAGCGCCCGTAGGGGATGTCAAGGGGGAACTTGGCCCCTCCTGTACGTTCAAGTCCATAAAGTTACGCAACAAGCTAGTCGATGTTTTGAGATTTATCCTCTAGTTTGCCCCGCCTGGAAAAATTTTATGGGCGCCCATGGAAAGGCATGTACTGCCCACACCATAGTTTTGGCCGAAATATATCCATAATCCGACTCTGATTATCTTCCGTAGTATCTACGACTTGTGATGCAAAATGAAAACAGTTATTTCTCTATTTTTTGAATAACTTGGCACACGTCTAGAACTCAATGCCAAATAACTAGGAACGCGAAGGGTGCATATTTCCGTTCGTGCTAATATAAACTATAACTTAATATCAAAGCAGAATTGCGACGTGGACTGCAGCCAGAAATGATGTCGCAATATTATGTTAAAAATTTTAAACGATTCTGTTAATGGGTACTGAAATTGATTTCAAGTTGAACGTTGTCCATGTTTTATTTTAAAACTTTGTTTGGTTATAAAAGTGTAAAAGTCGTGTGTCATAAGGTAAATTGTCCTTACCCAAATTTTACTCTACAAGGACTTGCCTTTGATGCCTTCACTTAGGGTGGAGTATGAAATCTCCGGCGCTCGAGCACAGGAGAATAACATTCAAGACATATAATAATAACTCTGGTTTAATTTGATCAATCTTTAATTTCATATATATAAATATCTTAATTATTCATAACGTTTACTCATAAAATCATTTAAGTGACACATACATTTATACAAATTATTACTATATACCGAAAATATATGCAGTTTTGGTTTTTGCCACGCAATAGTTCCTTACTAAGATTTGAGTTCTTAATCAAGTACTGCTAAATATTCGATATGTGTTATGCGCCTTCCGTGGTCATTATTAACAGATGAAATTGCATAAATACCTCATATGTTTTGCACTTTGACATTTAGTCGAGAACACACTTTGTTAGATGTCTGCGCATACTTGATACGCCACTTGCATTCACTATGCACATACTGCGCTCACTCATCACATTGATGATCCACGGTTTCTTTGTGCAATCGTAGGAGATTTTGTGATAGTCCTACATTTACGTGTTTCTAGGATGCTGTTGTTGTTGAGACCCAGACCGTCCGACCTACCAGAAAGGTGTAAGGTAACCGTTTGGACGGCCGGGAAGTGCCACCCAATTTAGACCGGAACCCAGTGGGGGAGGCATCCACAGGGACCGTACCCTCCTTCCCCTACCATCAACCTCTCGGAAGGACTTACGGACCCACATGTTTAACGTGATCGTACTCCGCATGAACACGGCGGCAGTTGTGGCAGCGTGCAAATCCAGCGCGCAAACCACCGGGCTACCGCGTCCGAAATGTGCCAACAGCACACGGTGTTCCCAGGTGGTCACGCACCCAAGTACTAACCGCGACAAGATGTTGCTTGACTTCGGTGATTTAACGAGAACCGGCGTGTTTCTAGAATGCTGTCGAACATTGAATCTCCCGACGCTTCTCGAAATCTCTGGAACCACTTTTTTCTTCCCCCCTGTGGTTTCATACCACCTTCTCTTATTTGTTGTTAGTGATGGAGGGGATGCACACTGTTTAACTATGTGTGTGTTCCAATTGGTTCTCGAGGATGCATTTAAAGTCCTATTTAACTTGATCGACATCTATATTCGAAATGTCAACATGTCGTTCGACATCGTGAAAATAAGCATTAACGTACGTAAAATATGTTCAGAAATATTGCACATGAAACTATATTGCTAGAAAAAAAATACAAGAATATATTAATTTCAAGATAATAGACCTTAAAATAACACATTATACTTCAAAATAACAGACATGCAGTAAAATTAAGTTGTGATATACATCAAATGATTCTGACTATAGATGCTGCTCGTACCAAAATTATAATCGTATCAAAATTTAATCAGCACCAAAAAAGACACAAGTGACTTATTTATCAAATTTTGTGAAATTTGTACAATTAGTCTTTGAGTTAAAATTTATACATACATTACATAGACAGACAGGCACACACACACAAGCGACAGGCTAAAAATAGATTTTTCCAGTTCTAGAGTACTCAAAAACTCGAAAAAAAACGTCGAAAACTCGAGTGGCGATTTTCGACACGAATCCAATACTTTCCTTATATATTACCATGTATTCAAGGGAAAGTAAAAATGCTTCGTTAGTTACAGCATAAGCGTCGATTAAATTCTTCAGTTTTAAATGGAAAAAAAGCAGCATTCTTCATCAGGATAAATGAGACGAAGAACACACTATAGTATAGTTAGGGATGTTTCTCTTAACAGAATAATCCTCACTTAACCCAAAAGAATAGGCGTTGCCATTACGAAAAAGTAATAATGCATTAAAAAAAACGATAATGATATGAAACAAAGTGAAACGAACAACGAAATATTGCCAAACATTTACTCCAAGACTACGAAATTTAATGGCACCTATCAAAAATAATGGAAAAGCACTATTATCTGAAAATAGATATCATAATCAGAAAGTGAAATAATACAAAATATACGCATGAGGGAAACAACCAGTTTCAGAGACTAAAGGGATTATACTATCATCAGTAAAGAGAAAACTAACAGATTTTCTGTTTAAAGTAAAAAAATTGGTATCGAAAATTAGTGTGTTAACTGCATCTAGACAAAAGTAGCAGATCAATAAATATTACGAAAAGAAACTGTAACAATCAAAATAAAAAACTACATCAGTAAAAAGGAGTAATTAGAAATAATCGAAACAAGGAGGGGTTTCCGTAAATAAAATAGCAGCATCAACCTGAAAAACATTTAAACAATTGTTTACAAAATACAAGTAAAGATAGCAGAATAATTACAAATAATATATAATAAAACTGAATGAACGACCATATACGGAACAGAAAAACATATCAGTATACAGAAAACGGCCTAAGAAAATTTCTAAACCTTCAAAAATGTTCTAAACTTTCCTCCAAACTTACTTCTGAAAAAGATTTTAATAACACTATCATTTACCATTTTTTCCAAAAACCAGTCAGCAAATTTCTAAAATCCTTAAGGAAAAATTCAAATTTAATTTCGCGTTAAAAACTTTTAATAAACTCAGATTTTATAATCTTAAAAATCCTTTAGAAATTTCTAAAAGTTGGGGCATTTACAGTATTTCTTGCCAGTGTGGTCTTGCCAATGTGGTTTTTCTTGCCTGTGTGGTCATGAAATTCTTTTTTGCTTTGAAACAATCTGGGATACTTAAAGGAGCTAAGGTTAAATTATAAACTTTGGATTGCCCGTCAATAATTTTATATCAGTATATGAAAATCGGGGACGTTTTAAACGTACAGAAAGCATAGTTCTTAAAAATTCAATATTATTTGTATGGATTCAGTTCAAGGTTTGTTTGAAAAGGAAAATTAATATGTTATCTTTCTGATGGTGTCAGGATGAAAACGATGTGATAATAGTTTCGGTCGCTAAGGAACCGAATTATGTGAATATCCCCGAAAATCGCTTTAATCGTTATAAATCGTTGTAAATCACTACTTTTTTAATTTATACTTAATGAATAAATGGGTATATGAAATTGTGTTTTGTTTCGAAGCAATGTGAGATATTTTCAGTAGCTGCTGTTAAACAATAAAAGTTGAATGACACGTCAATTTTCCATATCGTAATATAAAATATCAGAATGCTTAAACAGCACGAAAAGTATGTGTATTTTTAAAAATTCACTAATATTTAGTCTATTAATTGTATGGATTTTGTTCAAAGTTTGTTTGAAAAAAATTTTTTTGTTTTTTTTCGATGATGTAATATTTTCAGTCGTTAAGGAGACCGACATGTGCGAATATCGGCCCAAACATAAATCGAGTTAAAACATAAAATAACTAAAAAACTAATTCAAAATTTAAAAAAATAACGCCGAGGTGCACCTATTCGGGTCCTGAAGTACCTGTGTTACAAATTTCGTGACCGGATAACGCTTAGACTTACCGCTACAGACTGTGCAGACACACACACAAACATCTTCCTTTATTATGTAAAATATCAGCAATAGACGCTATGAAACAGAAATAGTTATTTTTTATCCAAAACAGAAATAGCCTAATAGACGCTATGAAACAAAAAAATAACCTAAAAATGTAATCTGTTATTCAGACAAAACCTTCTTCGTGTATATTTTTCTAATATCATTTTTATACATCTCAATTTCAAAATAGGAGAGCGAGCATAATGGTAAAAGAATATGTTTAAGAATACCGAGTTAACGTATTTTTGTCATACACAATACATATTCAGAAAGTACAACTTTGCATTGCAACGGTGTTAGGGAGCGGTTTATTCTCTATATTTGTTGAATAACTTGGCACACGTCTCAAAATCAATGCCAAAAAATTTCGGACGCGAATTCCGTTTGCGCGAATATCAAATATAAATTTGTTACGGCTCTGAATCGCAGCATGGAGTGCAGCCAAAAACGATGGTGCAATACTTTATTGTAATTTTGAAACGAATGTATTTGATAATGGGAACTCGCTAATGTTAACAACAAAAATTTAGTTCAATATAGTTTATTCTAATTAGTAAAAAAGAAGAAATTTACCGATGAAGGATCAGAATGTACGCTAGAAGAAAGTAAAAATGTATAATTATCGTGTATCTATATAAATGTATGAAATTGAAACGGAAATGATCTAAATTCGAATGAGTTTTAAAGTCATTAGTGTTTAAAGTTGAATTTCGCCTCCATTTTTGCCATTTATTTTTGCCAACATACGATTGCAATAATTATCAATAGGTTTCCAATATTCACCGATTGTAATATTTCTACCAAATTTCATTCGAAACGATACATTCGTTCGTGAGATATCGCCTCTCCAGACTGATATTAAGATTAGATTAGGTTACGATTAGATGATTGTATATTAGATTATGTACAATAAATCACGCTGGACGGACCATAGCGACAAAATAGACTCATTCTAAAAATGGGACATGCGACCATTGATAAATGACTTTTAGCAAAAGTGGACATGTAACCTTTGTATACTAACCCTATTGTAGGAAAATATTCAAATTAAATAAAACAATACTTTTTATACACTGTGAAAAATGCAGGGTGATGATAATGATCTCATCCTGTTCTGATTGGTTCTACATTATTCCTTTGTTATTTTTCAAAAGGTAAAATACTGCTTCTATGACAACTATCTCAATGAAATAATATATTTTGCTTTTACTGAAAACAATATTGTAATTTTTACTAATGTAATTTCCGTACAATAAAAGCAATTTCCATTTACCCGTTTTATCAGTGCACAATACTTTCCACACGCATGTCCAAAAGTACAGGCATCACTTTGAAATAATACATATACATATACCACCGAAATTAATAGCCCACTCTTGTCTGCAAATTTTCATAACATTTCCGTGTTTACTTAACTTTAAAGTAGTACCTATATAGAGTGTTTCAAAAGTATTGCACAACTAAATACATATTGAACGAATGAACACAATCCCACGGTTCCAATTTAAAAAATCTGATGTGAGCAGCAGATGACTTTTCCTGCAGATTCAAATTCATTTTGTAATTTTTTATTTCATTATGCAATAAATTGAGTTTAATTGCAGAAAATTATATGGATTATTTTCTGATATTATTGTGAGAGCAGAAATCGATCTCACAGCAGTTTATTGTGAGACAGATTTATTGTGTCTGAAACGTCAGACAATACCTTCAGTCTCAATGACGTCAGTGTTTACAACACGCTGACCCAAAGGTCAGCAGAAACCATAAACTTAAGGGCGTCAAGACACGTTTCAAGCATCACTGAATACAAATCAAACGTTTCTGAGGTGATGTATGTGTGTTGTGTGTCTGTTAATGATCCTATGGAGACGATATACCACGAACAAATGAAGAGATTCATTGGTACAAAAATTACAATTAGTGAATACTGGAAGCCTATTGTTTTAAAAGACAATTAAATGTTCAGAACACCCCCAAATTTTGAAATAAAATTTTGAAAACATCAAAAAACCAAAACTTTCAATAAAGTTATGTATGTAATCATTACTGTCATTATCTGTCATTTTTCATTAAGAAGCGATTGATATAAACCTTAGAATACTAGCATGAACCGTTCTCGAAATATTGCACATTTTTTAAATAAATTTATCAAAAAATCACATACAATAAAATAAAATATTAGCTATTGTGAAATATATTCACTTTTCATATGTAATATCATGCGATAAATTTGATGACATCATTTTCGTGGATCTAGCTCATTCCATTTATGAGAAAAGATACTTTGGGTAATACTTTTGTATTTGAACGCCAATAGTCATTTATCTGCTATAAGAATAACTTATTTCTCCGTTCATAACGTTTGGCCAGAATTTGGCGAAATGTCGCCAACTTGGCGACTTTTTAAATGTTGCCAAATTAATGAAAATGACGCCAGATTGATAACAAGAAAGATCAATCATGCATAAGCATTGATTATGAAACACTTTCCAACTGAAATGTAATTTCATTTAAAAATTTCTAAAATGTGATTCATTCAGTGGTAATATCTTTTACATTATCACAGTACTACAGTAATTTATTATACTTAAATATTTAAAACTGTATCGAAATATAAATCATCTGATTCTTTATGCAAAATCAATGAATATTTCATTCATATAACTTGTATTCCAGACTCCAGAGCTAAATAATTTTGTGTGAAAAAAATTCAGCAATTCTTATGTAATTCATCTTACAATCGCTTGAGATATTTGCATTCTGCATATGTTAAAATTAGGCTTCCTTGAAGAAATAATAAAAGTTTAGAGATCATTTAAAATCACAACTATTGTAATTGCATAGGCACGGAATTTAGATACACAGATAATACACAGATAATATATATGTGTATGTGTATATACTCAAAGTATTGGAATCGTGCCGAAGATCGGAACTCGAATTTTCAAAGGATCTACACGTTTTGGGACTTCTAGAACACGAAAAAACTACTTTTAGGAAGACGTCTGTGTGTGTAAGGGTGTATCTGTGTATGTTTCTGTGTGTCTGTGTGGATATTACATCCACTCTAATTGAAAAACTAATGGACCGAATTTCATACAATTTGGTAGGTATGTTTTTTATGGGAAATCCTGATGTTCATTAGATTATAGTACGATTCGTAATAAAAGAATCTGCCTTCTTTGCGAAATGGCCGCAGAAATTGTCTTTATCCACTCTAGCTAAAAACTAATGAACCAAATTTAACAAAATTTGGAGTATAATATTTCAATAACCTACAAGTGATTTATATACCAAATTTAACAAAATTTTGTATATAAATCATTTGTAGGTTATTCTACTACGATTCGGGAAAAAGGAACGGGCTATTTTTGCGAAATGGCCAGCAAAAATCGTTATATATAAAAATAAAAGACTACGTGTGCTCAATTACATCAATTAAATTCCTATTTTATATGTGATTTTTTACAACAAAAAGAATAAGACTAACCCCATTACTCTAGGACTAGCCGTTCTTGAGATATTCTAGTTTTTTTGCGTTTTCGCTACGCCACCTTTGACAATAAGTCCAGCTATCAAATGAGAACCAAATTTAAGTTTAACGTGTAAATTCAATGTCATTTAAAATACTTATGTTGTGCAGATAAACTCAAATTATCATTAAATAAATAAAGAGAACGAATATGAGTCTGCAGAGAAAGACATGTGCTGTCCACATCAGAATTTTTAACAATATTACACCAATGATTTATAGAAGTGAACGGGGATTATTTTCAGGCCATTTCGAAAAAAATGTATGATCTATATTTAAAGATCCATCAAATTTTTGTCGAATAAAATGTTCAACAAATTTAAGCTGTGTACCAAATTTTAACTCTCTAGGACGTAGGAAAGTGCATTTAAAATGCCATCAATTAAATTTATCAAGAAGAGTTATATAAAATTTAAAAAAAATGAAAAATTGTTATCTACCAAATTTATTTTAAAATATGAAGCCACTCCCATATGCAAAACGTTTAAACAAAGGGAGAGATATTTATTATATAATATCTCTCTCTTTTCTTTCTGGAAGATATCCCAAAGTCAGAATTTAATTGAATTTGTTTTTTTCCCTATATTAAATAATTTTTTTAATTAAAAAACTACTTAACATATTTTACTGAATTTTTTTTTATATATTCTATGGGATAATGTGAATATTTCCTAAAAATTTCGAAGCAATTCGTGAATTTTAAATTTACTTAAAAAATGTTTGAAAAATTAGGTCCCATAGGGTTCAATGTATTTCATTTTTTCAACCCGGGTTCAATAAAAAACTAATTGGGTGATATTATTTATTTATATTCCCATAGGTCCTACAAACCGTCTGAACAACATACTAAAATTTCATTTTGATAAACTCATTTTTACGGCAGTTATCGTGCTAACGGACAGACAGACAGACAGACAGACAGAATGAACAAAGTCATAAACACTTTTCAACTTTGTTGTAAAGTGTTAAAAATGACTCTAAATCAACGGAAATGACGATTAATTGGCGAAAATACAATATCTTGGAAATAATAAAGTATCTACTATAAGAATAACCTATTTTTTCATCCGTAACGTTTAGCAAAATTTTGGTGACGAATTTGTCGGAATAGCTCAAACTTGCTGACTTTTTAAATGCTGCCAAATTGACGAAAATGTCACCCAATTGATGGAAGTTCACCAAATTGATGAAACCGACGCTAAATCAATGAAGTGACGACTAATTGCTGAAAGTTCAATAACTTGGAAAGAACATAGGAATAGACTAAATAATCTATTTCTCCGTCCATCCGTAACACTGGGTGAGAAATTTAGCGGGACGTCGCCAACTTAACGACTATTTTAATTGTTGCCAAAGTGACAAAAACATCGTCAAATTGATAAAAATGACGCCAAATGGGAAGTAACATTTCGCAAATTCTGATTTCCGTCTTCCTTCTAGTATATAAAAAATGCTCTTCACTCCCTTTGTCTGTAACACTTGGTGATGTTTTTTGGCAAATTTGGCAAATAATCTAGCAAAATATCGCCAACTTGGAAATATTTCGCCTCAGATTGACGAAAATATCGTCAAAATTGCAAAAATTACGCTAAATTAATGAAATGACGGCTAATTGATGAATTAATTATTAACATATTTTAATATATGAACCATATTGCTTATTGAGGAGACTTTCAAAATTGATAATTGTTTCAGAGTTGTGTGAAATATAAGTTAATTGAGTACTTTGAAATAGCATTACATGTTGTCCTCCGAAAAATCGCCAAATGTACAATTCAACGTTGTAAACATAGTACCTTAGATCTTATATATTATTTTTTGACCGTAAAAGGAGTCAATTCATTGCATTATATAAGAAAAGTCATATGCTGCCCACATCAGATTTTATTTAGTTTTATACAGTCCCCAATTAACCGTTGAAAACTTGAATGAATGATATTTTGATTGCATCTAGTTATTTTGATTGCATGACAATAAAACTTTTTGTGCAACTAATTGGACTGTGTAAAATATTTTAATAATGAAAAAAAAATCTAGAGGAACGCGTATAAAAAGTGTTAGAACGTTTTTATTACAAACTTTCACCTGATTAAAATTTGCATACGATACCATACTCAAAGCATTTTTTAAATTGAAACTACAGGTCTGTGTCCAATGGTTCGATAGATATTTAATTATACAATCTATTTGAAACACCTTATATATCGCATTTCCCCCTTTATTTGCAAATTTTCACATTTCAGTGTTTGCATATTTTATCTCGATTTTACATATTTTGCATTCCAAATATTAAGCCTCTTCAATTAATAATGTTGCAAATTAGAATTTGTTCCCTGAGTCGCAGACAGCTTAAGTTTTATCTATGGATTATTATTAAATGCCGATAATTCATTGCTCTGCCAAACAAATTTCAACGGATGTGTACTTTGATAAACCGTTGTTTAGAGATCTTCCATCCAGAAAAAACACAGTTTGAATTGGCTTATTTAGAATCAATGAAGATGTCTTTGCTCGGATAAGCACAGAAGTTCATTTCTTATGGGAAACATAGAACTAATGTGATATTTCGTAAAACAATGTTTCATGAAATGAACTTCTTTATAACAAAAACTGATGTGGACAGCGTATGACTTTCCTTATATAATACAATGAATTGACTTCTTTCACAGTTATAAAATGATGTATAAGATCTACGACACAATGTATTTAACCTTGAATTGAAAGACTCAAATGTCAAGTAGTCTAACTGACATTTTTGTGAAAATTGAGTTAACTAGTCCAGACGACTCATAATACCAATATCTTTTTATGGTAAAGTTGCCCAAATACAACTCCAAATGATATTAGTAAAAAAGTAAATTGGAAAAGTAGGCTATCTACATTGAAATAAGTAGTAGCAAGATCATTTCTTATGGGAAACATAGAACTAATGTGATATTTTGTAAAACAATATTTCATGAAATAAACTTCTTTATAGCAAAAACTGATGTGGGCAGCGTATGATTTTCCCTACATAATGCAATGAATTGACTTCTTTCACAGTTATAAAATGATGTATAAGATCTACGACACAATTTATTTAACCTTGAATTGAAGGGCTCAAAAATCAAGTAGTCTAACTGACATTTTTGTGAAAACTGAGTTAACTAGCCCAGACGACTCATAATACCAATATCTTTTTATGGTAAAGTTGTCTAAATGCAACTCCAAATGATATTAGTTAAAAAGTAAATTGAAAAAATAAGCTATCTACATTGTAATAAGTAGTAGCAAGATCAAGTAGTCTAAGTTACTAAATAACAGTGACTTTGCACAAATAGAGAGAAAAAGAAAATGGTATTATATATTTACACAGCAGAGGAGTGGATTGAATTCATAAAAAATGCCCACACGAACCGTCAGCATTTGATGTTCAGCGTGTAACAACTGATGACATAAAATATTTACAATGGCTATCACAGAAGTTCACATTTCGAAAGAAAGCAGCGGAAAAAATTAAACTTAACTGGCTTATCATTCGTTGGATTCCAATTGAAAAAGGAAAGCAAGAAATGAATTTTAAATATGCACTTAAAAACAGCCTACCATTTCAAGCTATTGATTTCCAGAAGAAACAACGTGGTCGTCCTTTGAAATTCAGTGCTCTTCACATGCCCGCCAAATATACAGAACCTGTTCCAATATCCAACGAAAAGTACAACGATCTCATTTCGCTCCTTAGTTTTGTACCACCCATAAATACATCACGACTTTTTCAAAAACTTGCAATCAACTGGAGGAATCGAAGAATCATTAGAAGAATATCCTGATGGCTTCGAATCAGACAGTGAATAGTTTTGTTTTCAACATTAGTTTGTTATTGCAAAGCGTAATAAATGCCAAAAGTATAATTATAATACATTATATGTTTTCATTTGGTCTAAACCATTGCTTATTCACACTAAGTAAATCATTAAGGTCAAGTAGTCTAACGACAAAATACGTTTTTCCTTAATCAAAATATTACAAAAATAAAAATTGCACATATCTATGGAATTATATTTTGGCAATGCAACTTTTCCTATTTAAACTATATTTCTAATTTAAAATAGAAATTTTTAATTTACGAAACAACTTAAAATTCGTTTTCTGAAAAATGGCCAAGTTGTCAGTTAGACTACTTCATCCCTGAGCCTTTCAATTGCACATTTGGCGTTGTTCCGGATGACAACATCTAAAACTATTTTGAAGTACCGAACTAACTTACATTCGCGCAGCTCTAAATTAACAGTTATTAATATTGATAGCATCTGCAATAAGCAATATAGTCCATATATTAAAATATTTTAATACTAAATTCATCAATTTGACGCCATTTCCGTTAATTTAGCTGCATTTTCGCAATTTTAATGATATTTTCGTCGGCAAGTTCGCCAATTTATCGCAAGCGTTACAGACAAAAGGAGAAAAGAGCATTTCTTATATATAAAGGACTGTTAACGAATTATTAGACGACAAAATACAAAACTATCACACAAAGTATCTTCTCTCGAATATGGAACGAACTACATCCACAGGAATGATGTTAGCAAATTTATCGCTAATATTACATATGCAAAGTGAACATCTTTCACAATAGTTAATACTTTTGTTTAATTGTGTGTGATTTTCCGATAAATGTATTTAAAAATGTGCGATATCTTGAGAACGGCTAACTGTCTGACGTTTGTGCCAAACGTTTTTTATTGAAAAATTACATAAGAAAAGGGCTACAAAAGAAATGATTACTTATGTGACATTATTGAACGTTCTGATTTTTTGATGATTTTTTAAAAATTTCATTCGAAAATTTAAAGATCTTCAAAACATTCGATTATGTTTAAAATCAATAGGTTTCCAGTATTCACTGATTGTCACTTTTATACCAAATTTCGTTCGAAACGCTCATTTCGTTCGGGAGATATCATCCCCACACATTCATGAACACATACACACACACAGAGAGAGAGAGACACATCACTTCGTAATTTGCAGAAGAGATTCATGTATCTAATATCATTCCTGTCGTCTTTTGAAAAATTTAATGAATGAATTCATTGAATTCCTTCTTTGAGCCCGGTGCATTTTCTAGTTACTTTTCTCATATACATAAAAGTAATATAATGTATAAGGAAAATATTATGACGGGGTCAAAAATTCAAAGTTTTCAAAAGAAAAGCACGTTCCAAGCATCCCTGAGCTCGAATCGAACGTTTTGAGTCGATATATGTTTTCGAGTATGTATGTGTGTGTGAGAGAGAGAAAGAGAGAGAGACTGTGGACGCGATATCTCACGAACGAATGGAGCGTTTCGAATAAAACGTGATGCAAATATTACAATCAGTGAAGACTGGAACCCTATTGGTTTTAAACGCAATCGAATGCTCAGAAGACCCCCTAAATTTTTGAAAGAAATTTTTGAAAAATCATTAAAAAGCCAGAATCTTTATTAGTGTTACATAAACGATCATTTCCTTATGTGATTTATATTAGAAAACTAATGACACAAACTTTTGAACGCTAGTATGATCCGTTCTCGAGATATTGCACATTTTTAAGTAAATGTATAAAAAAATTACATTAAATAAAGTATTAAGCATTGTGAAATACGATCACTTTTCATATGTAATATTATGCGATAAATTTGTTAACTTTATTCTCTTGGATCTAGTTCATTCCGTTCGTAAAAGGAGATACTTTAAGTAATAGTGTTATATTTTAATGCCTAATAATGCGTCAATAGTCATTTAAAAATAGTCATTTCTCTTTAAAAATGTTCCTTTTTGTTGTCTACAACGTTTGGCGATCAATTTAGCAAATTTAACCATTTATTTAGAGAAATATCGCTAACTCGACGATATTTCTCTCAAATTTGGCGAAAATACTGTCAGAATTACAGAAATGACACTGAATTAACAAAAATTCCGCCCCATTGATGAATTAATTATCGAAATATTACTTTCCTTATATACATAATGTATAAGGAAAGTATTGGGACGGGGTCGAAAATTCGAAATCGAGTTTTCGACGGGAGAGCACGTTTCAAACATCCCTGATCACGAACCAAACATTTTTGAAGTGATGTCTGTGTGTGTGTGTGTGTGTGTGTGTGTGTGTGTATATGCGTGTATGTGTGTGTGAACGTATGTGTGTGTGTGTGTGTCAGTGAGTCTGTGGAGACGATAACTGACGAACGAATGGACCGATTTGAACCAAATTTGGTACAAAACTCACAATCCGTAAACACTGGAAGCCTATTGTTTTTATACGTAATCGAATGTTCAGAACCCCCCCTAAATTTTCAAATAAAATTTTGAATAAATCGTCAAAAAATCAAAACCACTGATAAAGTTACGCAAATAGACATTTCTTATGTAATTTTTCATTAGAAAACGATTGACATAAATTTTAGAACGTTAACATACACCGTTCTCGAGATATTTCACATTTTTCAAAAAAATTATTCAAAAGTCGTATAAAATGAAAAAAAAAATTCCTATTCAGAAACATGTTCACTTTTCATATATGTAATACCATGCGATAAATTGGGTGACATCATTCTCGTGGATCTAGCTCGTTCCATTCATGAAAAAAGATACTTTGAGTAATACTTTTGTATTTGAACGCCAATAGTCATTTATCTGCTGTAAGAACAACTTATTTCTTCGTCCATAACGCTTGGAGAGATTTTGACGACGAATTTGGCGGAATGTCGCCAACTTGGCGACTTTTTGAAATATTGCCAAATTAACGAAAATCTCGATAAATGGATAAAAATGACGCTAAATCAATGAAAATGACGACTAATTGTCGAAAATTCAATATCTTGGAAAGAATATTAGTATCTACTATAAGAAAAACCTATTTTTTTACTGTAAAAGTAGTAAATTCATTACATTATATAAGGAAAGTCATGTGTTGCCCACATCAGATTTTTTTAATATATGGACTATATCGCGGATGCTATCAATACTGATAATTGTCAATTTAGAGTCCCCCGAAGTGTAAGTTAATTGGGAACTTCGAAATAAGTTTACAAGTTGTCAGCCGAGAAAGCGCTCAATGTACAATTCAACTTTAAAGCGTGTTGAAGACCCAGACCGACCGGCTCGTCAGCAAAGACATGAGCAACCAACTTTAAAGCGTGTATAATTTTTCACTGAAAAAGATGTAAATACATTGCAATATACAGGGTGTTCCAAAAAGATTGAAACGCTCTTTAATTCTTTATTTGTTAGAGATAAGTGGACAATGTAAATTGCAAAAATGTTGAAAGTAAGGTAGGAAATAAAACTACGTTAATGAAATAATCCTCCCATTCATTTTCAAAAAGTTACTCTTTTTAAATTTTTATGCGACCCCCTTAGACAAATTGGGTCAATCAGAAAATTTTGTTTTTAATGCAACAAGATCATTAAAAAAACCACATATCTGCATCTTTAAAATCAACTGAATTATAATAAAGAAAAAATCTGACTTATGCCACTTTTCCGTACCTTGTGAAAGGATGTTTCTTCAGTGAAAATAGGGATCATAAACAAATTGACGATGGAAATTGTTTAGATCAAAAATACGTTAATATATCTCAAAAATGTTTATCACAAATGCATCTAAATACAGCATTACACAAACAGAAATCATATAAAGCAGTGGTACTCACTACGCGGTTGGGTATTCTATGTATTATCATCCAGTAATATATTTTTTGTGATATGTCACAAATTTACATTTCTAATTTGATACATGGTCCCCATTCACAATGTTCGAATTTCAGTTAAATATAACTCGCTCAATTTTAAAGATACGGATATGCAGTTTTCTTTAATGATCTTGTTGCATTAAAAATAAAAAATTTCTGAATGACCAAATTTTTCTAAGGGGGTCGTATAAAAATTTAAAAAGTGCAACTTTATACTATATTTGTAAGGAAACTGAAAATGAATTCAGATTGTTTTCCAGCAAACTTGACACGCAAATGTGTTCATAGAATTATGAAGAAATCATTTCATAGAATCTCTATATGGAACTGCACCAGGTTACGAAGTAATTTGTTTCAAACAAAATCTCCAGCCGAGACGAATGGACGACACAATAAATTACGTCGTATCCATTATAAATCAAGAGAAAATATTTCATGGTATGTGCTTCATGCTATTCAAATAGGGTGACGACTTTATTAATAGTTAGCTAGCCAACGCCACACATAAAGAGGCCCAAGTAAGTGGAATGGCATACAATCAATTCTAATCTCTGAAACGAATGTGGGAGCTTGTAAATAACAATCGTATATTGTTAATAACAATAATAATAATAATAATAATAAATACTGCTTATGGAAAGTCCACTTATTAGACGATACTTAATCCAAACTTAAAAGATTATTTATTTATTTATTTATTACCCAGGTCGCCCAGCTCTCCCAAAGAGTATAGAGAAGTTACAAGGGATGGCCAGTAAAAAAACGACACTTATGGAATATCAGTATTTGGGGTAACTTGTAAAAAGCAACAGTGATATACTTTTATTTAAAACCAAAATTTTTATATAAATTTTTATGGTTACAAATATTTTGTGTCGATTATTTATGCATGTTGTCATGTAAAAAACGTTTTACCTCTTACACATTAGAAATCATTTTATTTATCAATGATTAGGAATAACTTTCTGGATTTAAAGACCAATTCATAGAGCAGCAATTACAACGCTTTACCAGTGAAACGTAGGAAGGTAAGCTCCGGGTTGATGGCACTAATTTTAGTTTAAAGTCTTTACATGCCTTTTTTAGTCTTTACCCTTTGTTGTTTTCGTAGCAGCTAAGATAAAATAATGCCACATTGCCATATAAAGTTCTTCCCTAGAAGCAATCCTTCCTTGGCAGAATGCCCATATCTGACCCTTTTTCAAAATATCCCTAATCCACATTAAATATAATTATTCAATGAAAGTAAAAATTCATACATTAATATAATTTTACAAAACATATATAAGAGAGTCAATTTTATCATTTCAAATATACCATTTTATACGTCAATGCATAAGCATTTCTATGGGTAGAAAATTTCCATTCTTGCTTAGCGTTTCAAGCCTCGAAAATATTCGACGCTGTATTCTGTATGAAAAAGTAGGGGCAAGAGAAGGTTGATTAGATCAAAAGTTGAATTTCGATCTAAAATCTGAACAAAGATAATGTATGGCTGACTTTTATGCAAAATGAAAGATGATGGTATCAATAACTCAATAGATAGATCTCTAGTTGGCCAGACAATTTTCTATAGCTCGATTTTTTTCTAATAGCTTTTATGAAGCAAGAATGACACAATTAACCTATATCTCACAAATGACATTGAAATATTCCTGGCAAACATGTATCTTAAGTCTGACGGGTGCTTCTACGAGAGGGAAAGACCTCGACATACACCATACACATTTTTTATATTTGCTCATAAACACGTGTGGGAAACTGTCTCATCTGGCAGCTTTGTGAATCCCTAGAAAACGGCTGATTGTCGCGAAGCAGACGGCAGCCACTCGTACAGCGCGAGCAGAGTGACGGAAGACGTACGGCTTTCTAGTTAGCCGTGCGGAAGAGGCTGATGACGTCGTAAAAATTCATCGAAGCGAATATCAGAGACGCAAAGTGATTATGATATGAACAGCCAAACACCAAACTATCGGTTCGACAGCCATCTTGTTCAGAAAATTCGACCGGTTCAGGTATCACTGGCATTACGCGATTCATCGGTTCTAAAACGTAATCTCGTAACAAAAATAAATATATAAAAGCGCATAAAATGAATTGATTTTTAAATAAATGAGATAGGGATTGGTATCAAATAAAAAATTAAAATAACCTAAATTTGGTGAACAAATGCAATTTTGTATCAATCTCTTCCATTAGTAGGCCAAAATAGTTACATGTATTGTCATTCTTCAATCAGATGATAAAACAATTGAGTCTGACGTATGAATCATCCCCCCCCCTCTTGCTATCTTGAAAGCCCTGGACCGAAGGCAAATGTCTTTCAGCTTGCTTAAAGGAATTGTCAAGAATGGGCTGACGGGCAGTATTTTCCCTCTCTCTACAGATATATTCTTTATAGTGAGACAATTTTGGCGCTCTTCTATCCATATATCCTTTTCAATGATTCTAATTGCGCTATCATTGTGCTTAAATAATTCATACATTTGTATTGTTGAAAACGCCTTGACAGGCTACACAGCATAGGGTTCATCATTTTTTCCATTCTCTATATTGAGAAAATCTTCTTCGGTGAGCTGCAGAATAGGATTGGTACAATTCATCCCTATTTGCCCGGTTTACTGCTTCAAATGCAACACATCTTGCTATGTCAATAATGTCACGTCCAATTGGAAACCTCGTATTCATGATCAAAATTATGAATATTGAAACTTCAGGCCAAATCTTTTTCCAAACTCCTTTCATACAAGACTGTTTAACTTTACCCATGCATCTTCAATGCTGACAATTCCTAGAAAAAAATCGGCGGTGGCTCTAGTGCAATGGAACCAAAATGATTTTGCATTAATAACATTTTGTAAAAATAAAGCTCTTTAAAAACTTCAATTATAAGTCCTTATAGGACTTCGTCCCCCGGGGCGGCCCACTCTTTGAGTGGTGAATGGATCTTAGCTCTGTAGCTCTAATCCTCCAACCTGGGGGGTAAATAAATCGGGTTACCAGTCCGTCGAACCGGTGAGGCAATCAGGCCCCGGGGCCGGCGGGATTTCTTCTTCTTATCGGGCCTAGATGCAGGTTTTGTGACGTCACAACTTACATCCCATCTACGGCGTTTACACTTTGCTCCAGTTCTTAATCAGCGTCGATATTTTAGAATGATAGAAGTTGGTTGAAGTAAAAATGATTTAATTAAATAAATATAACGAAAACAAATTATATATGTAAAGAAGGAATATAAATAAGATTGTAAAGTAAAAAAATACTGAATATTTCCGTCCGTAGTTACGAGTTTTTTTTCCCCTTTTCTTCTAAAAGATTCAATGGCAAGTTTTAACCTTTTGAATTTTATTTTTTCATAAAATTCATTTACTTGAAAAATCTGGCTTTTGTTCTTAAGTAACCTAATGCACAGAAACACATTATGACCTCTTATACATATATAATAATGCTTTTGGGCAGAGTTAATTCAATTTCTAATTACATAGTTCTCCTAAAACATTTTTATAATAAGGTCTTTCAAAAGTTTTAACTGTCAGATTTACATAACATATATCCTAATATACATACATACTTAATAATAATATTTAATATCTATTAATAATTATTTAATACTATTAATTAATATAATATTAATACTTATTTAATACTACTATACAATAATTAATATACATACATATTTAATAGTAATATACATACATACTTAATAATATATATATACTTAATAATACACACTTAATAGTAATATACATACTTAATAATATATATACTTAATAATAATACATACTTAATAGTAATATACATACATACTTAATAATATATATATACTTAAAAATAATATGCATCCATACTTAATAATAATACAGACATTAGATTTATATTTTAAGCATCAATAAGTGATCACGCCCATTATGAACGACTATTTTGGAAGTTACATTTGTAATTGACAGCAGGGTTGTGATATAAAAATATTTATTTTTCGTTATTGTGCACTTTCAGATTAAATTGAAATCCCTGCTTTGGTAAAATAAAATGCAGAGATTAGCGTGAATGACAGGAAAAGACAGTAGTCTCAAATAGTAATAATTTTAAAAAGAATAAAAAATCGCTTTCGGGTGATACGCTTTTTTACAACAGAAATAGTTTAATAAATTTGAATAAATCGGTTAAATATTAAATATAATACTGTATTACAATGACAAACAATTTTATCAAACTTATTTTAATAGCTTAAATCTTACCTGTTTTTTTTTTTTCAACGAAAATAATTTTAGACGTTACTTATTGACAGACGATTTTCACCTGTGATGTGAAGTTTTGAAAATTCTACTTTTAACACTAAGGTTGCTGAGTGTTGTCATCTGCAAGTTTTCGGTGCCAATATGAATTTGTGTATTTCACATTTTTATATTTAATACACATGTGCATAAAATAAATAAAACCATTGGTTTCCAGTCTCTTTGGAGGTCAGATGATTGAAAGAATAAAGTTACATTATTCATTAATTGATAGTACTGTAGCAATAACATTCTCAATTTTAATCTTACCTTTTGCTACGACAATATGACAATTGCCCATAGACAATTTACAAATGACTCACTAATAAAAAATAATTTTTGACTCACTAATAAAAAATCAAAACACGTACACAAAAAGAACAAGATTAAAGAAAAAATTTTATTTACATGAAATTTTCTGCACATTTACTTTTTAATTACTTACACCAAAACATTTGGGTGTGTATAATCCATAAATTTGGGGGGGAGGGGGGGGTGTATCAAAAATTGAAATTGTTTGCTGAAATTGTTTCTCTGAATTTACATTCATTTGTACTACCCTTTTTTTGGATATCACCTTGCACTATAAAAGTCGCCATACTAAGCTTTTATAATTAGTTAGAAAATTTATTTTACAATTTTATTTTTGTGGTTCATATAACTAGAAAGGGTTATCTTATCCTTAAAGGGCATTTTAATTATTTGGTAAAGTCATTTAACATTGTAAGACCCTAATAATAAAATTGCAATTAACAGGCTGAATTTTAATTTTTATGAAAATTGTCCCTCTTGACTTTAGTTTTAAAAAATGTCAAGCTACATGATGTGACACTTTTGTTGCGACCTTTACCAAACACCCTATATATATATATATATATACTGAAGAGCCATTACATTACATGCATGTTACGAGTATTTCAATGGAAGAGGTACATATTTTGACATATTTAACTTTATAACTTTCGATATATTTTACTTATAAAAAACATTTTCCAGGAAATAAAAGAGCTTCAGAGACTTGACATGATAACTAATAATTAAAAATTATCAAGCATTTTATCAATTAAAGATTTGCTGTTAAAAAAGAGCGTAAAAATTGAAGGTTGAAAGAAAAGTTTCGCAGAAACTTATTTAGAATAACAAATTTTCTCTTATATGAATGGAGAATAATTAAGAAATATCTATTAATACCCATAGGAGCAAATTCATTATACTCTAAATCAGATTTTAAGACATTTTTCCTCCAACCTTATACTTTTATGCCATTATTCGATATTGAATGTTTAAGTGATGTCGTGTTCGAAAATATTCAGTTATTTGTAATTATATTAAGCATTCGAAACTTTTTTCCCATGAATGATTTTTTATGAGTAAAATACGTTGAAAGTTACAGAGCAAAATATGTACCTCTTCGATTTAATTTACATGCAAGTGGTCATAATGTAATGGCCGTTCGGTGTATATAAATATATGAAAAATCATTAAGAAATACCTATCCATTGGGTAGAGGAGATTTCACAAAGAGAGGAGATTTCACATTAAAAATTGTTATAAGTTGAAAGTTTTCGTTTATAGTTTTTTGATGTTCTTTTATCATTTCGGACCTTCGTATAATTATTTAAAAAAATATTTGCAATTACGGAGAGACATCTTTTACCCAAAATACTATGCTCTGTTCCACAACTACATGTTACATTTGGAATCAAATTTAATAAATCAAGTTTCTCTACAACAAGTTGAATTATGAGATTTTTTTGTCTTCCATTTCTTAAAAATTCTTCCTCATACTTTATGTTTATTAGTTTTTGAAAAATTTGATAAGTATGTATAACGATATTTACTGTAAATTCTTGGGGCCATTTAAGTGCACCTCTGTCCATGAGTCTCAAATATTGTAAAACTTCTTCCCTCTCAGGATTTTCATGTTCCAGTGTTTTGTTTTTAGTTAAAATGGAATAACACAATTTACAATTAAGTTTTTTACTCACACTGTGTGCTACATATCCAGCAATAAAAATTAAAACTGACATAGTAGAATCAGTTATTTCCATGTCATCAAAAGTATTGAAAATCTCATAGAAGGTTTCGGGAACCTCATAGTCTTGGATTTCGGCGTCCAAATTGAGACGGTCAAGGTATTTTATCTTGAACTCTCCCATATTGTGGGAGTATAAGTCAATGAGATTTAAAACTTTAAGTTTTTTTTCCGATTCTAGTACTTGTCTGTAGGAAACATTATAATTTCACCCACTCATCTGACGATATTGCCCAAACCGAGCCTCAAGACTATCGGTCTGAAACTTTCCCAGTAATATATATTTACACCCAAAAGTGGTAAAAATATATTCAATCAATTGAAGTAGTGATTCAACAGTAAAACTGAGAGCAAAATGAGTTTCCTTAGTTAACATCCCACCTTTTTTTTCTTTAATTCCTAATGCATTTTTTTCATTCGCTTTTGATTTGTGAATATAATCCCATGCATTTAGCCATGAAACAAACTGTTTTAAAAAAAAAACTTTTTCATCTGAAACACCATTAATGGGATCACAAAATTCATCATGACTGTATTTACCCTTTTGTGGATGTTTCACGTTCACAATTTTCCACCATTTCCAAATATAATCAATGAACACTTTTGTACCCTTCGTTTCAATATCACCAGTGTCAGTGATTTCTAAAGCCACACTATTTGTTCCATGAAACAAGCACAATGCATGAGTAACATTTTATCATTCTGTAGAAGTAGGAAAGAGTACCTTTTGGGACAATTTAGGGGCTACTTTGACAATTTTACTTTTGTCACTTTCATAAATTTGTTTTAAAGGAGTTATACTTGCAGTATAGACTTCAATGTTATCATTAGGATTTGGGTAATAAAATGTTTGATTAGGTTGATTTAACCAATTATTTCTAACCGATTTGATTAAATGAACAGTATCAAATAAGAAAAAAAGTTTTCGTGTAGGATCTTGAGGATTGTTTATACTATGCTTCAATTCACCATTACACATTAGAGTAAACATGTTGCGGTTTACTCTATTGTTGTCTGATATCAAACATAAAACAGAATAGCCACATTCTGACAAAATCTGTAAAACTCTTAAAGTGTAACTATGGAGGGTTTGTGCTGTGAGATTTTTGACAGGAATTAAGGAGACAATGTCCTTGTTTTTAGAAAAAACAGATACAAGCATAAAAGCTTGTATTGTGGTGGCTTCTGAATTGGAATTGGCTGATATGCCAGCAAGGTAACCAGCTTTATAGCTTACTGATGGAGTGACATAGATCTCATCTAAAAGAACATTAATAATTTTTTCAGAGTCATCTATTAAGCTCGCTTTTTGTTTTAAATATCTCACATGGGCATTTACAGTGTTGGTACTGGTACAACTAACTAAGTTTGATAATTTCTTAAGGTAGCACGGATTAGGCAAAATTAGGACACCACTATTTCTTAATTCAGAATAAGATGACGGATAGCAAAAATACAATTTGGAAGCCCAAATAAGAACATCTGAACTATAGCGCAATTGTTTTACAGATATTAAAGTTATCTGTTCTTTCAAGAATTTCAATTTTAATCGTAAATGTTTCTCATCATCATTTTCTTCAATTTCATCATAGCACTTCTGCAGAAGATAAGCGGCAGTTAACAATTTCTGATCAAAAGATATATCATTTATTTCATAGGATACTAAGAGGTTCATTAAACAATCAAATTTCGTCCATTTATCGCATTTGTAATCTGGGCCTAAAATCCACTCCAATGACTTAATCTCTATTGGGTTTCCTAAATGCCACACTTTGACAGTTAAATCTTTAAATACTTTTATGGACACTGTAATTTTAGGACAGTCACAGTCATCGATCCGATAATACAACACATAATCATCACGAATAATATTAATCCAATTAGGATGTTGCGAAGCGCCACATTTTTTTGTAAATTGTTCAAAAGATGAAATAACATCATTGGCACACCATTGCAAAAACTTCTCTTCATCTTTTGCTATCATTTCCTGACGACGTTGAGATGGTGATTTTGGTTCTGAAGCCAGTTGCACAGTTAAGTATGATGGTTGGTCTGGAAATATAGTTGGGTATGCATCCTTTGTTAGCGTAAAGTTTTTTCTTGGAAACACAATCACTGTGCCATCGTCTCGGGTAAATTTGTCTTCACGTATTACAAACTTCTCATCAAAGTGATGAACACAAACAACAGCTGTTGCACTGGGTTCAAAATCAGAGCGATTTATACTTTTTATCCATAAAGTACGCCTAGCTTCCTCTTTAGGAAAAAGGAATGATGGGATATAAGACGTGCCTCTATAGTTAGATCTACACATGGGAACACTGCATTTCCGACCCATCCTAAAAATAAAATGAATAAAATACTTAAGATGTTGAAACAAACAAAACATGAGTGTTAGAAAGAAAATAGTGGTAACACTATCACCATGTACAGGTTTTGATTACCCACTAGACAGATTTCAGGGGGGTGCGATCGATCGACGAGCTTGACACACTAAATCTACTTTTCTTTCAAGCAAGTAATTTTATAATTAAAAAAAAAGTTTCTTTGTTTTTCCCAAGAAATAATAAATACTTTTTGCTTTGTTTCCAAAGTATGAAAACTAGAAATAATAGACTTTTCACTTCTTTATAAAAATATGTGTATCTATAACTATCACTGAGAACCGCACTGAGAATACAAACAAACTATCAATTAATGAAGCAGGTAGCACTAATCAAGGGCAGGAGCAGGCGTACATGAGCCCCATACAGAACCAATTTTTCTCAAGACATGTCGGAGATGGGCTGTTATTCATTATGCGAAAACTCCCATTCTCAATAGTGAAGAAACAGATTAATGCCTCCCACAGCGTTTAAATAATTTTAAAAACTTTACCATCTGATAAAACAACTCTTTCAGAAGTCATTTAGTATGGTTAACTCCAAAAAATGTTTTTTGGTGGTTGGGCTTTTGTACCGCTCACCGTCTCATATATATATATACAGTGCTGTAGTAGTAAAAAAAACAGAGGTATACCATGGGTGCATGCAGAATTTTTTCCAGGGGGAGGCGAAACATGTACTTACTACTTACACTTTCCAGGGGGAGGGGGGGCCAAAAAAACATGTACACACGCACATACATGTATATATATAGGAAATTCATAACCCAGGGGTTGATCGTCCCCTTGCGCTCCCCCCTCCGGGTGCCTATGGGGTATATTCAAAGGACCGGGGGAAATGTTCGAATCAATCGAAATTCAAATTATCGAGAAAAAAAAGCCTAATAATTTTATATTACAGGAAAGGAATTGTGGAACTTTGAAGAAACCTCGACTTAAGCAGAAATTCGTGTTCACAAGGTTCAAGTTATTGGGAGTTTGGTAAATCCGGAGATCAGGCATACCTCTATCATTTTCATTGAAATATTTTACAAACTGCTTGACGATAAATTGGGTGGCACTGCCCGGCCGTCCATACAGTTACCTTACACCTTTCTGGTAGGTCGGACGGTCTGGGTCTCAACAACAACAAACTGCTTGACGAGAGAAATCCGTTTCTGTGTCTTTTTTTGTAGTGCATACTCTTGATCTATTGTCAACTGAAGAGCGATGGTTGGCCAACCAAGAATTTACAAATTTTTCTGGTTGTAAGTGTTCTATAGGTGGTCCATTTGCATTAATAAACATTAGATTGGAGACCGTAAAAGCAGAGGGTATACGGAATTTGCTTGAAAAATCAGAGGGTATACGGCATACACCGCTGTATACCCTCCACTACAACCCTGTATATATATATATATATATATTACAACATATTTTTTAAGTTGAGAAGAAAAGTAGAAAGTACATTTTTGTTATAAGAGAGTTTATTTGGATGCAATAGGTGTAAATTTATAATCACTATAAATTAGTAAACAATAAATGTATATTAAAATTTTAATCATAATTTTTTTTAAATCATTGATATATATTTTTTTTTCTCTCTCTTATTGGCTTTAAACAATGCAATGTAGATTCTGTTAATTTGATTCTACTAACTGTAGGCCTATATTATATTATCTAGACTTATATTAATCAGATAATGATTTCAGGAACAACACTGAATATTTTAAATATATACTTATTTAAATACTATTACAATGTAGGCCCCCCTATGACTTTTATATTTTATGAATATATTGAAGGAATATAAAGTTATGATGCCTCTAAAATAATTGGTTTGTTATATTTGGGATATATATGCCACACTATCTTCTTTCCAACCCATCTACATTACGTCTACATCTAAATAACGTTTATTTCACAAAAGCCAATAAAAACGCTAAATTCACAAGTATTTACTATTGGACGATATTTGACTCAGCAAATTTTCATCGCCCCAAACTTTTTTATATATTTCGGCACATATTAACTGATTATGTATTTTCATTTGAAGCAGACATTTTACACATTTAACATCTAAGCGATTTCCATCAACTTCTTACGTAGCAAAAATACTCGTTCAACGGACGAATTTGAAGTTGGATTTGAAAAAATTACGCTACCTAAACTCTTGACATCCATGAATCTAGTTATAAATCACTTCTAATCATGTTCTAGATATTAAAAATACACTTAAAAGAAAACCAAACCCCTTTCGGTGATACGTTCGTTAGACCTATACTGCATGTGCCTCACTCTAAGTATCTTGAAAAAAGTGGACAAATTGATTGCATTTTCCCTTAAATTTTAGAAATTAACAACACCATGCATTATTATTATTACCTAGATAATAAAAATAATAACGATATAGCTTACCTTATTAGGATATATCCGTTTCTTCGTCAATATTAACAGTATCTCACTTTCAACCACATACTGAAGTTGCAAATTATGGGATGTACTTTATGACGTCACGAGCAACAGCAGCGCCGCAGGCATAGGCCCGATAAGAAACAGAACTAATCCAGCCGGCCCCGCAGGCCCCGACTCTTCCGGGTGGCTGTGATCACTGGACTGTGCCTATTCATGGCCTGAGCCAAGGTCCAGCCGGTGACTGGGGTCTGACTTGGCGGGTGTTCTTCGAACCCTTCCCGATGAATGATTCCGCCGAGAACGTGGCCCCCGGCCGCGGCTTTGCTGGATGGGAGATTTACCTGTTTGTTAATTGGCGGTTAATGGGCGTAAACCTTACGGTCGCCTCGCCTTGTGAGATTTAACCTGTCCTTATAGGACTATTAAAGGACTATAAATTACTCACTTATTGTTGTTAAAAGCTAGCTAAAAGATCGAAATTAAAACTACCATTTCAAAATAGTTCAAAATATTAAACTATCAAAATTATAGCCACTAATTCTGAAATACAATTGCATATATCCTAATAGAGTTTTCAAAGAGTTACAAATTAATCACTTACTGTTCCTAGACAGCATTTTTAATTTTCCAGATGTAAGTATTACAAACTGATTAACTTTTTGCTTACGGGTGGAACAGCGTCCATCCCAAACGAAGAATCTCTCAAAAAGACAAGTATTTGACATACCCTATCGAAAACAGTTCGATCCCCCTTTGCGGACATTGGCGTCCATGGAAATCGCCGGCAGAAGCATTGCACCTGCTGCAGCAGGTGCATTCTTCTGCCGGCGATTTCTGGGAGGATATTTCGATAGGATTTCTGAGGCGATACCTGTCTTTTTGGGAGGTTCTTCGTTTGGGATGGACGCTGTCCCACCCGTAAGCAAAAGGTTAACATTACAACTGATTTCAAAGTTTAAGAAAATAGAAAACTGTTTATAGCTACCTAGCACTTCCAATTTTCAACCCAATTTCATCTGAATACTCCAAATTCTGTATACTTTAAAATATCAATTTGTTTTACTAACTTCCTTGACGGTATATAAATTAAACGTATACAATATATCTGTGCTTAGCTCCTCATAAATACGTATGCGTATTTAAATATGTTTATTTTCATCTATTCTGTTCAATCCTCATCAATCACAAAACATCTTAAGAATACCCAAGTTCATTTAAATTCCTATTAATTTCTTTTTACAAAACAAAATATCTCGTATTTGAGCAGCAATATTTCACCGAGGAGTAAGTAAGCACATTGAGCTGCAACACTCGTGACGTATTAAATAAAGCTTTCACACGCATTGGAAAACTCCAATACGTGTGAAAGCTTTATTCGTCAGTCTAATATACCCAGGTTAAAATGCTAAACTATATAATTATAACCACTATATTTCAAAAACTAAGTGCTCGATCCAAAATCCAGTTATATAGACTTGTAGGGCTTTAACAGAGATACAAATTCTTGCATCTTGTTCATACTAGCACTTTCAGTTTTTGAGATATAAGCATTACACTTTGAAAAAGGAAATATTTTCAATCTTCTTCAACTTAACAGGACGATTAATCGCAAACCATAAAAACTTTAAAAATATATAGAGTTTGAAACTAAATTTATTTATGCTTATTTTTATCACTTACTATTTACATCTATCTTTTATAGTTTCGAAGATATTTTGAGTGAAAAAAAACTTAAAAAAAAAACTCGTTCGGACAAATAATTTAAGTATTTTCGAAAAAAAATAAATATCAACCCAAAATCTATACATACTTGTAGGGTTTTCAGCGAGCTACAAATTCTTGCTTTTTGTTCATAGCTAGCGCTTTTAGTTTTTAAAATATAAGCGTTACAAACTTGAAAAACGGAATATTTTCAATCTTTTTCAACTTGACAAGACGATTACTCGAAAATTATAAGAGTTTCTTTTACTATTCATATCTATCTTATAGTTTCGAAAATATTTCAAGTGAAAGTAAGAAACATGAAAAAAACACTGGTTCAGACATATAATTTTTTCTCAAGTTTTTTCGAAAAAAACGATGTTTAAAATATTAAAATATTGAAATTATTTTTATGTATTCATAATCTGGACCCTATTTCCGACAAAATAAAAAAAAATTATTTACATATTTATATATTAAGATCGGTAGAATAAACATTCAAAGAGTTTACATTTTTCGTAATGCTCCGATTTTCCTCCACAGAAGCCCCAACCATAGATGTTATTCGCATCAAAAAGAATAAGTATATACCTAGAACTCGTTGGAGACTGAAACTTTGATAGAACTTAACTAGATTGAAAATAAAATATATCTGTTAAACCAAAAGTCTCCAAATTGACGGAGAACGGGGCCTGCCTCATTGGGACATTGAAAGTACTAGGTAGGTTTCATTGAAAAAAAAATACATAGATTATTTATTCTATATGTTTATATACAAGGTAGGATCAAAAAGTTCTGAGACTGTGCTGATATCTCCAACCCTGATTGGAGGAGAGGGGAACTATTTTACCATGGCGTAGAGGCACATGTGACACGAAATGTGAAAAGGAAGAAGTTTTTCCAGACAATGCGTGTCAGTAAACTGTAATCGTTCGCGTTAGCAGGTGCAATGTTTCTGTCGGTAATTTCCACAAATGCTGGCAGAATTTGATATTCGCACGTTGTTCTTCAAACACCATTTCCATTTTCGACGAACGCGAACAACCACAGTTCACTGGCACGCATTGTCTGGAAAAAAAACCTGCACTGTTGACCTGCTTCTTCCTTTTCCCATCTCGCGTCACATGTGCCTCTACGCCACGGTAAAATAGTTCCCCTCTCTTGCAATCAGGGTTGGAGATAACAGTCTCCGAACTTTATAATCCTACCTTGTATACACTTTATAACCATAATTAAAAAAGAATAGATGAAAGTTTATTTCCTCTAGGGCTAGGGAACATTAGAACATAAACAGGTTAGGTAAATAAAATACATAAATAAAGCTTACAACAATAAATAAATGTGAGCTATATTTTCTTTTTTATAATATGTAATACAGTATAAAAAAAGTATTGTTTTCATGAAAATTTTCGAATTCGAGATTTTGATGCCAATATGAATATTTTAAGACCTCCAGAACACGTTTTGACTATTTTGAATGAAGTCCATCTGTCTGTCTGCGATCGATTTCTTGTTTACATGATAACGGCTACAGATGTTAATGGATTTTCACGAAACTTTATATCCGGCTTTGTTATCGAAACATCTAAAACTAGACAGCATTTGACTTTCCCTGCAATACATGGTAATGTATAGGGAAAGTATTGAAATCATACCGAAAATCGCAACTCGAGTTTTCGATGGATTTACACGTTTCGAGACCTCTAGAACACGAAACACCTATTTTTAGCGTGGCGTCTGTCTGTGTATCTGTCTGTGTGTCTGTCTGTATGTCTGTCTGTCTGTCTGTCTGTGCAGATATTGTATCCACTCTAACTAAATAACTAATGGACCGAATTTCATAAAATTTGGTAGGTAAGGCACTTGTGGGCGATTCTGGTGCTGATTAGTTTTGAGTAAGATTCGGGATAAAAGAATCCGCTCGTTTTGCGAAATGGCCCGCAAAAGTTTGTATGCACTCTCGTTGAAAAATTAATAGACCGAATTTCACAAAATTCGGTAGATTAGTCACTTGTGGGTCACCTTGGTGCTGATTAGATTTTTGTATGATTCGGGAAAAAATAACCTGCCTGTTTTTGCAAAATGGCCCACAAAAATCGCCAAAATTTAAAATAAAAACTACGTATGCTCAAATATATCCATTAAATACTTGTTTAATACGTAATTTTTAACGAAGAAAAGAAGAAGACCAACCCCATTGCACTAGGACTAGCCGTTCTCGAGATATTTCATTTTTTTCGTATTTTCTCCACTCCACCTTTGAAAATAAGTCCAGTTATCAAATGAGAACGAAAATTGAATTAAAAGTGAATTAAATTTAATTAAAATAAAGAGAACGTAAATATAAGTCTGCAGGGAAAATCATGTGCTGCCCACATCAGATTTTTAAAATCCGAGCCAAAGCTTCGAAAGGTATTCAGAATTTTATGTTTTTTTAACATGGCAGCATAGGACAAAATTTAACATAATCATGCATAAAAAAGTTTATTTAAGTCTCAAGGATCACGAGACTTTATATAGTTTTAATCATTGTTGTGAAAAGTAGCCGAGATACAATTTTTTGTTCGTGGCGTCATTAGTCCCCGAAGGTACATTGTCAAGTATAGTATTAATCGAAAGATTTTTTCAAGCCCTTAAAGTGAAGGGTCACTGAGAAAGTCGAGGTAAGGCACACGCCAGTTAATTTTTGTTAGGAAACAATGAACACAAAAAGTTTAATATAGTATCCGATGGCACCAAAACTTGAAGAACTACTGATATGAACAATGTGCTTGCTTTCTTAATGCTTGAATAATCTTTTCAATACTTGATATCAAGATGTGACATAAATTTTTAAAACATCTTTCAGGTGAGCATCGGTTAATTTTGAGCACTTTTTTTATGTTAAATGCTTCACTCGAAAAAATGATTGCTCGCAAATATAACTGATTCCAAATTTGATAATCAGTCAATTTACTTACAAAATTCTTCCATATTGATACAAAATAACTTTCTAGCAACACAAAATTGAATTTTGTAACAGAATAGAACCAATGCTGTTGTTGATCGCATATTATGTATGTAGGTATTTTGTGTACTACATACAAAAGGGCACCATTATCTCGGTATTCACCATTAAAAGCATTTTTCCGCTATTTTTTTCATCTGTCCGCGGGCCTGATAAATTCATGTCAAGGACCGGATCCCGCGGACCATATTTTGGCGACCCCTAAATTAAACCATTGCTATTGTTAAAAGGACGATCTGAAATCACACAGAATCATCTACCGTTTTACTTCTTACAATAATTCCCTACAATACATAGTATATGTAAAAGAAAAATATTTGAATCAGTTAGAAATCTGACTAATGTGTCTTGACAGACCTGCCCGTTTTTAACATTTCTACATAAGAATCAACTTTTTTTCTCAATATCTGTGTATCTATGAGTCTATGGCAGTGGTCTCCAAAGTGGGGTACATAAAGTGATACTTGGGGGTACGCTAAAGAAGTAGGCACACGATTACAGATCTTCCCAGTATTAAAACAGAGTTTCAATGGGTCATGAACCCATTTGCTGTAAATGTAAAAATAGATCATCTTTCGATTGCAGCTCAAGAACAGTTAATTAACATGAGAGAAAGAACAACGTTACAATCCGAATTTAAAGAAAAATCTCTTCGTAATTGGTGGATGGGATTAAAAACCGAATATCCAGATTTAATAAGCACAGCAAGGAATGCAATCTTACCATTTAGTTCTACATACCTGTGCGAAGTAGTGTTTTCTGCAATGACAGCAATTAAGACCAAATATACAGAAATAAATTAGAGTTCGAACCAGATCTTCGAAGCAGTTGTCGCCGAATGCGTTGAGTAAGAACAAAACTTTTGTGCCTTTTTAAGTAAATTTTCTTGATACTAAGTTTATGAAAACTCTTATAAAACTAAATTTCATATTAAGATTTCACTCTTATAAAACTAATTATATCAACTTGTAAATGCGTACTAACAAAAGTAGCTTACAGATATTTTCATATCTAATATTTTCTCGATACCATTTTTCCTTATATAGTTCTCGGTGCCATTTTTCCTTTCGTATAGATATGTTACATTTTACGACATGAACCAATTCATTAAGATATATTGTTTCTAAAAATGAGTATGTGCACTTTCACCTGCCTAAAACAGCATCAGATCCAATTCGTCCAATTTGACTAATTGTTAGAACGCATTTCGAAGCAATTTTTCTTTAATTCTAAATTTTGTTGATCCAATATTGCTTTAGAATTTTTTTCGATTTTCGTAACTCAATATCTTTTAAAAAGTCTATAGAAACTTTATGGTTAGGATTAAGAGCTAAGTTTCTTGACTTCCAAACACATACTCTCCCAACTATAAGCCATACTGATAAATCGGAGGGAACTAGGGATTTCATCATGGGCGTTTATTACAATCCCTGACGTTTATTACTATCCCCAATACCCAAATCTCAGAGGATTGGGAATTTCATTTTACTTTCTTTAAAATAAATCATATCTTATAGTCACGTTTTAATTTATTTGTCTATAAATATGTTATGTATTTTAATGATTATTGAGATTTCAAACTTTTGGTACAAAGAACTTTCGAATATAATGCACAGCTGCGAAAAAAAACGCCCCACCCCTTTTTATATGATCATCATTCATCGTAAAGCAATTTCAGAAATATCATTCGATCAGGAATAACATCCTCTACAAATTCATAAAATTTGTATAAGGGGCCGATTTCATAGTAAAACGCGCACAAACTTCGATAGTTCCAATGACAACACTCAAGTTTGACACCGTATTTCGAATCTAAAGCAACATTCAACCTTCGATACCAAATTTCAAGTCATTTCGATAAAACGTTTCCGTGTTATCAGTATGTAAAGTTTAGAGCTCCTAATGTTAATTAGTTTCTAATTATTTTATGTTTTAGCCCAATTTACAACGTTTTGGGGCGACATTCACACAATAGCAACCGAAAACATTATCACAGAGTTTTCAACTGGATCGAAAAATTCTCTTTCTAACATCCATGCGATTAATAAGCGATTTTTCGTGAATTTTTTAAAAATATATACTTTTCGTGTGTGTAAAATATTACCGATTTTTATACTACTATATAAGAAAATTAATTAGAAATCCAATGTTTATAATTTAACAGCAGCTCCTTTAAATATTAAACACTGCTCCAAAAGAAGAAAATTCCTTAAACTATCCGTACATCAATTACATTTTTTTAAACGAGCGAACTGTTAAAATTTTTGGTGACCCGCATTTTCACTCAAGCAATTTCTCCTGTCGTTTCAGGAGTTGCGCATGCACTTAAAGCTACAGAAATCTCCTCTACTTTCTTATAGGAAGTACTTCCTTATAAATATTTTATTTTCTTTCATTCCTTTTTGAAGGACCCATCAAACCCATTTTGAAGGTAGGGAGAAGGGGTTAATTCTGGGATGGGGGTCTTTGCACAGCTTGTACACAATTGAGATTGTATGAAATTTTCGCTTTTATTTACATTAATAAGCTTTTTTGTTGTTGTTTTAGATTAATAAATTCAATTTTTCCCTGCTTTAACGCCCGGGCAACGTCGGGTACATTTTCTAGTGTTACATATAAATACGATATTGAGTTGCGCTTAGACGGGCAAAGCTGTTTAGTTATCAACATTCCATTTGAAATCCCCCAAATCCTACTTAATTGCGTAGTCCATGCACTTATTTTTCTATTAAAACTTATTGGTAGATCCCCATTCATATAATAGCTTAGCCACATCCATCTGAAATCCGGTCATGAGAATATAGCTCCCGTGCATAAGTAATACGTTGCATTGCAATCATTAATGAATGAAATACCAAAATAAGAGCACAATTACCTTAACTTATCAGCAAAGAGAATCTAAAATAACGATATACATTCTACAATGTTTCCTGCTATTAAAATCCTCCATCTCATCCGCTACCATTGCCAATTAAGTCCTCGCCTTCGATGTTCGATTGAAATTCGCAAATCGTTTGATTTCCCTTTCCCCGCACATTTCATTCTTTAAATATTTCGAAATAATGAGCAGATAAATTAATCTGAAAAGTTATTTTCACTTTAACTATAATACAAAGTAATGTAATGTATAGGGGGTATTGGAATTGGAATGAAAATTGGAATTCGAGTTTTCGATGGATTTACAAATTTTGGAGGCAATCTAGAATACGAATCATCTACTATTACATACATAGGGAATGTATTGTGACAGAAGAGAAAATTCAGTTTGAATATCCGACAGAAGAATGTATTTTAATACCCCCCCCCCCCCCCCGAACTCGAATCGAACATTTAGGAGGTGATCTCTTTCTCGGTGTATGTGTTGTGTGTCTGTGTGTGTGAACGCGGTTTCTCAAGAACGAATGAAGCGCTTCGAAAATCGCAATCGAATGTTATGGAAGACCCCACCTCACAAATCCTTTGTTTAAAAAAAATAAATAAATAAGTGGAAAATTAAACATTAATTGCGTTTAAAACTATTAAAAAATAAACATCAATGTCAATATTTTTAGTGAGATACTTATTGACGCGTGCACCATTATATACTTCACACTTCACTACTCGCTCACTGACGTCACACATGAGATTATTATTTTAATTAATTATTAGCTCATTAAATAATCGTTAGGAATAACTTATTTAGGTGCATTGTGAATTTCTTCTTCAGAAAGAGATACTGCTTACCGTTACTGCAAAGTAAAAAAATATGATGTGGGCAACACATGACTTTCCTTATATAATGCAATGAATTTACTATTTTACAGTACAAAAATAGGTTTTTATTATAGTAGATACTTATATTCTTTCCACGATATTGAATTAATTTTCGACGATTAGTCGTCATTTTCTTTAATTTAGCTTCACTTTTATCCTTTTGGCGATATTTTCGTTAATTTAGCAGCATTTAAAAAAGTCGCCAAGTTGGCGACATTCCGCAAAATCCGTCGCCAAAATCTCGCCAAGCGTTATGGATGGAGAAATAAGTTATTTTTATAACACATAAATGACTATTGGCGTTTAAATACAAAAGTATTACTAAAAGTATCTTTTCTCATGAATGGAAAGAGCTAGATCCACGAGAATGATGTCACCCAATTTATCGCATTATATTACATATGAAAAGTGAACATGTTTCTCAACAGTTAATATTTTTTTTTAATTTATGGGATTTTTTGATAAATTTGTTTGAAAAATGTACAATATCTCGAGAATGGTTCATGCTAGCGTTCTAAAGTTTATGTCAATCGTTTTAAGAAAAAATTACATAAGAAATGTCTATTTCCGTAACTTTATTAAAGGTTTTGATTTTTTGCTAATTTTTTCAAAATTTCACTCGAAAATTTAGGTGGGTTCTGAACTTCGATTACGTTTAAAAACAATAGACTTCCAGTATTCACGGATTGTGATTTTTGTACCAAATTTCATTCGAATCGCTCCATTCGATCGTGAGATATCGTCGCCACAGTCTCACTGACTCACACACACACACACACACACACACACACACACACACACACACACACACAGACAGACATTACTTCAAAAATGTTTGATTCATGATCAGGGATGCTTGAAACGTGCTCTCCCGTCGAAAACTCCATTTCGAATTTTCGACCCCGTCACAATACTTACCTTATACATTATGTATATAAGGAAAGTAATACAACTAGTCTGGTTATTAAATACTCTTTAGTAATATTTAAAATCCGTTCTTTATTTCAATTATACTGACAACTCACATTATTATTTACAAATATTACCTTATTATTTACAATATCATTCCATTATTTTTAACAATATAAGACAAAGTCTTGTTATTTCTGGACCAGCGTTACTATGAACAGCCTAGTTATGTCAAATAGCAAAATTAGTGACTCATGGGTATATAGAAATCAGAACATACCTCGACTGCATGTACATAGGCTTTTCTCAAGGTTATTTATCACATACTTACTGTACCTTCACATATCGAGTTTTTTTTTTTGTTTACCAGTCTTGCTGGTCCTGTGGAAGCGACTCACGAGCTTAACTTTTTAGGTAACCTTTTCACGTGGCTTCCGGAAAAACACGCCTTCCTTACTAATCCCCTTTCATGATTGGTCGTGTTTTGCCCCACATCAATAAATGCTGGTTCAGGAGCTGGTCCTTGCTTAGGCGCCGGCCTTGCTTAGGCGCCTTAGAATATTTTGTATTTATTAGTCATAAGCCACTACCCGATTTAGTGTCAATTTCGGCGCCGTTGCGTCGGACCTATTCTTCACCACTCAATTACTACTGGCGTTTCAATGTTCTAATTTATGACTTATCTCTGGTCTCTATTTTTTGTCTCACAGGATCTAGGATAATGAATTATTTTATTCTGTTGCATATTAATATTATTTGCCACACAGAATCTATATTCGTTATCTATGTTGACAGTATGAGCTTTTATATAATTAATTATTATATTTTCATTGTTTATTAATTAAAAAATTTCTTTTAAAACAAATGAGTTTAGTTTGGAAAACTTGCTTATATATTAATGATTATTAAAATACTATATTGGATGTCAGAATAAATAATAGTTTTAAGATTATTGTTTTTAATATATAATAATGCTTTATAGATTGCATATAATTCTGCTCAAAATATATTATTGTTTTTCGCTAGTCTTCTTGACCATGAAAATTCTAATTTGTTATTTACGAAAATACAAAAGGTAAAGGCTACATTATTTGGTATTTTAAAACCATCTGTGTAAGATTTTACATATGTTTTGAAGATGTGAGTTGAAGAAACTTTTTGAAGTTAATTGATGGGTGGAATGACCATATTTTATATTTCTGTTCATATTTTTTAAGTGAAATAACATTATTATTCAATTTGGAATTTTTTTACTTAGGAGAACTTATGTATGGTTTCTTTCTTCTTTTATTTTAAATTTGATTGTGAGAATGCCAGTAATTATACTTACTGCTTCAGTGGGTGTACTTTTATATCCTCTACAATTTGTTGAAAGATAATGTCTTTGTATAGATTATATTTATTAATTTTATTGATGTTGAGATTGCATTGCCCGATTGAGATTCCATAAATAAGTTTGGGGCGAATGTTTTTTTATTATTATTTAATATATTATTTTTCATATGTAAAATATGTTCTGCCCAATTTAGTTAGTCCTCATTTAATTAATCAGTATTTAATTAGTCCTTAATATTTAATTTTATTAACAATTTTGATAGGGTTTTTTATTTAATTTTATACACGGTGTTCTTTGAAGAAGTTTGGGTTTCCTAAAATTATTGGTACTGTTTTGTTCTTGAAATTTTGAGATTGTTTTTGGTTTCTAGTTATTAAAACTTTGTAGTAAAATTGTTGGAATTGATTCTACTTATGAACTGGATTTTCCTAGAGTTATAATTAAGAGGTCGTCTGCATATGCAAGTATTTTGGAATTATTATTATTTATGTCTGATTTAAGAATAGAGTTTACAAGACATGATCCAGAGTAGTGGGTCGAGACATGATCCTTGAGGATAGTCCTGAATTATTTTCTTTCTACCATCATTTGAGATAATGAATCCATTTTCAAAGAATGAGGAAATGATATTATACATTTTGTATGATATATTAATTTCATTTAGTCTTTCAAGAAAAGTATTTCCGCTATACTATCAAGTGCATTTGCGATATCGATTGAAATGAAGCCTGTATATTCCGTAATTTTCCTATTTAACGATATTTGAGAAAGAGCATAGTATAAATTGAATAGTTGATTTATTTTTTCTGATTCTAAACTGAGGGTTGGATAATGTTTTATTGGATTCCAAATAATTATTTATCCATTGTTTATTTTATTTTATTTTATTTTATTTATGTTTTTGCTTAGGAGGGAGGTGTAATTGTAATGGTCTATATGATGATGTGTTGGCTGCACTCAGGTTTTTTCCGGTTTATTAAAGAATATAATATCACCTTTTTTCCAGACTGTGGGAAATAAATTGAAAGGAATGCATTTGTTTTAGAGAATTTGTAAAAAATTTTGACGAAATCTGTTTATTAATTTTAATAAGATTGCCTCTATACTATCAGGTCATGGATATTTTTTATTATTTGTTGATTATAGTATTTGATTGATTCCAACTATATTTATTTCAGTAAAATTTTCAAGTGGAGCCTGTGTAATGTATATTTGGAATTCTGAATTTATTACTATCCTTTTCAAATATGGTATCTGCGATGACATGTAGAGATTCTGGCATTGTTGTTAGAGCTAAAACAAGTTGACGGATTTCTAATGACGAATATATGAAAATTTACAGAAAATGAAAAGGAAATGACTCCTTAAATAATTTTCTATATCAGCAGCCCTAGTATATTAGGGCTCAATATCGAAAGAAACAATGCTCCCATTCTAAGACATTTCTGAACCGCTACTACTTAAACGGTTTATAATAATCTTCGATTACGGTATGGAGATATATGCATTTGAGTAAACCAGTAATATTTCAATTTCAGTAATATTTCAATACATTATATTTCAAATGCATCATATTTCAATACATTATATTTCAAATGCATCATATTTCAATAGGAATTATACGCCCAGTGCCCCAAAATCGTCTACTAACGCAGTCACGTTTTTATAGTATTGTGATATCCATCCAGTTCCTTTCCTAAATCCATGCATACAATGCGAGTGCTGGTACTTTTCGACTTTCTACCTCTAGATCACTTAATACGAATTACAGCGCAACAGTTGAATCATATGAGACAATTTGGCAAAAGTAATTACTTATTTAGGCCTTTTTTTTAATTGAGTTATTGAAGTTACGCGACGTCTAGGAGAAAACATGGCTGATGCGGTAGCCTGTCTATACAGAAGTCTTATCTTTGAACATATTGATTGAGTATCAGATAGAGATGAAACAACTCGGTGGTATTGGCGCTGGCTTAATTACTTTTGACACTTCCGTCACCCGATTTTGTGACACATATATTGCGAGTGGATGAAGTTTTTTCCCTGCGTAAAATTAGAGAATTTCGTAAACAATTTTCACATCGAAAGGGTGTTCTTCCCGGCCGTCCAAACAGTTACCTTACACCTTTCTGGTAGGTCGGACGGTCTATGTCTCAACAACAACATCAAAAGGGTATAATATACACTACAGTTTAAACATTGGGAACGCATTTGGCAGGGGAAAAAAACGCGATGTGTGTATAAAATTCTCGATTTTCTTGAAGAAAATTTTAAAGGAGCAAAGACAATCGTACTATTAAAGAAAGATTGAATTTCAAAACCAACTTTTAAAAGTAACAAGGAAAAATCGGTCTATAAAAAATAATTTAATTTCAAACAGAGCTTAATCTTTACCTAGCCATACCAGCGAGCGTGGCGATCATGCAAGCCAGGGCAGCCGACAAAAAGGGGAAGGGGAGGGGGGGGGCAAAAAGATGCATTGCCCGGGAAGCTTGGCCCAGGGGCTTGGGGATCCAGGCCGCTTGAACAGTTTATAAAAAAGGGCCATAACTTGTAAAGTACGAAGACCCGCACGTTTGTCCGTAAAATCCTGCCAGAGGCACTGATGACGGACGTATTACTCTCATTTTCTCCAAAAATTTTATTAGCTGAAAGTCTCCTCCTCCCCCACTTTGAAGGACATACATCTGTGCATACAGCAGTGCATAGCAAAGCAATGTTTTTATTTTCAGAAAATGCACCTGCAGGGTCAATCCGAGGGGAGGGAGGTCGAAAGCCCTGACCACCCGACTCGTCCGAAGACTTAGAGCAGCGTAATGGATGGCCGGGAGGGGAGGGAGGTGTAGATGTCCAACAGCGTAATACATCCAGCTCGTCGCACTTGCAAGATTTCATTTCATGCCATCTTCCCACTATTTCTATGATCTTTGTGGCGATTTTCAATTCATTTTTGTACGTCTGCGGAACCCTTACCAGGCAGTGCATTGCAAGCCCAGCAATTATGCAACTGCGGATGTCAGATATCTTATTCCGCTACAAAAATGTGAATACTGGCTGATTTTTAAAATGCGTATGTCGATAAACTACTTTCTGAGATCATGCTTCTGCTTCAGCAATGATAATCAGGGATTGGTTTTGCTCTTGTTCCTGTTCATCATCACCAAACCGCATCAGCTCGAAAAACAGTGAAACCGGTTTCCCAATACTGGTTTATTGAAAAGTCAGCTTTATTTCGTTAGGGTTTTACGCCTTATTATACTTAAGGTTCATACTCCTTAACTTTATACTCGTTGTATATAACAGCATCCATGGACCGGTTTCGGGATTTTTATGAGCTCGTCAGCATGGAATAACCAATTCCTGCAATAAAGATGATACCGTATAGATAAAGACTTTTAAATTTAATATATTTATTACTAATATTATTTAATGGAGAACAGAACAGTCAAATATCTGAAGAATGAAAATATTAAATTTTAGATACATTATGTAAAAAACTAGGAATAGATTGAATTTTTATTAATTTGCACGATTAGAGCTTGAATTAGTCAAATTTTAAAATTTTCAAAACATTATTTCCTGAGAAACAATTATAATTCCCGTAACAATTATTGTATTATAAATCATATGAGGGAAATTATTAATTTAAACCATGCTATGGATGTTAATGGTTTCAAAATTATTTCTATCAGCACAGCTTACCCAAATGCATATATATATATATATATATATATATATATATAGATCTCATTAACTTCACGAAGTTATTGCCAACTTAAAAAAGTAACTTTTAAAGAATGTTTAAGAAAACTTTTAAAAAAATGATTTTTGAATGAAATCTCGTGAAAAAATGCATGGGTTCTTTTAATTATGATTCTAATTATGATACAAATGGACTTAAACCATACATAGAACAGAAATGTATGAGAAAGTTGAGTGTAGCCTCGCACTCCAAATATTTTAATTTTTAAATAAGTTCGTAATAAATTTTGAAATAGTTGAATTTAAATACGAAACTAATATTTTAAAATTTGCGCAATAGATGTCGCCACCAAATATCGTTGAAGGAGTGCATTTATTGTAAAAAGTAAGAATAATTTTAAAATCTCATTACTATTCCCGAGATGTAAGTTCCCAAAATTCAATTCCAAAATCTCAAAATATCGGAATTTACAACAGTTATTTTATTTTATGGAATAATATTGCCCTGATTTCTGCCCAAATTGCAGAAGATAGTGTAGTCGATTTAATGTTGTAGGACTCCATCAGAATACTGTATCGCGTTTCAAACATTCACGCGATGCATAAAAGTAAGAAAGCACTCATTTTATCATCCCGTCAATACTCTTATACCGGTTTCATGGTTTGCATTACTCTTCAGTAAAAAATAGCCGATGAAAGGACCAATTCTGAACTTTATCATGAAGATTGTAGAATTTGCATTGTAGCATTTTTGCTTATTTACTTCTAACCATTATTTCTATATTTTTAACCCAACCCATAAATGACAACACTTCATACAGGAGATCATTAAAGCTACTTCTATCCTGTAGGATATCGATGACCATAAGCAAAGGAGCAGGGCCATCCATAAAAGCTGTGGGCCCAGATACACACATTTATTATGCCTCTTGCATAGGGCTGTAGCGGGCAATGTTTCTTTCAAGAGTTTTTGGCCGGGGGGGAGGCGAATAAAAATTTTTAGGGGGACAAATTTTCTATTTGCCCTATATAAATTTATCACATAAATAGAAACTAGGTTAACATAAAATTTCTCCGGGGGGGGGGGGGGGGATGCACCGAAAATCCGGCTCTGTTAGGTTCAGCTCTGCAATCGATGCTATAAATGAGCAAATTCAACCTTTCAAATTATCAAGGGTTTCTACAGGGTCTGAAATATATTTTAGAAAAACCTATTTTCTCCGCCCTCAGGGGGGGGGGGGGGAGTCGTAAATCTGGATTCATTAAGCTATGTGCAGTAATCGATACTATAAGTGTGCAAAGATTTAGTTTTTTAGGTAACCAAAAAAACTTCTGGAAGACTGGAAAGACTTTTCTAATGAAAAACATTTTTTTCTCTTCCGAGGGAGGAATTGAATATCCAGCTATTGTAAAGAACCTTGCTGCCCCAGTCGGGAATCGATCAGCTGATCTTCATACTGACCAGATGATGCTCTACCGTTGAGCTACTGGGACGGAATAACAAGCTCTTACTGTCGAAGTGAACTCTGCATTCTCCACCCTCTAATGCCAGATTGGCGTGCAGCTGACACTCTGACTGACCACCCCCTGCTATTTTTACCTCAGTTTATCCTCTTAATGCTATTTTTATCCTCCAGGTGAGCTTCCTGCGTAGTTGTGCTCCCGATTTGAAATCGGGGCTCAATATACCAGAGTCCCCTTAGTTTATGCTTATCGTACTAGACTCACTTTCAGACCTCCGACATCTTTACACTAACCTTCAGGGTTGATTTATTCTAGCGCCATTGTAATGAATCCTACTGCCCCAATCAGGATCTGAACCACGGATCTTCGTACTGGCCGCCCGATGCTCTACCGTTGAGCTGAGACGAAATTGCAAGCTCTTGTTGTCAAAGCAAACGCTGAACCGTTAGATTCTATGATTGATACTATAAGTATGCAGAGGTTCGGCTTTCTTGGACGTCTGGAAAGACAAAATTACGTTAGATAATCAATATATAGATATGCACCTCGTTATATGGCGGATTTAATATCCAGTTGGTGCTTAATTTTGTTGATTAAATATCAGGAACACAGCACACTATCACATCACAGATCAACAAGCAATAATAAAAATAAAATTGTATAGAAACACGTTAAAATAATTAATACTTTAAAAACAAAGACAACCAAAAAATTGGCCGTAATTAAGAATATTTTATTAAAATTTCTTTTCACGATGTACTAAAATGACACAGCAATAGCGCTTCGCCACTGATGAAGGGCGTAGACTTTTAATTATAGCCACTTTTTTGGTTGTCTTTATTTTTAAAGTATCAACAAGCAATGTTTTGATTGGCGAAGTTCACGAGGATTTTGTTCGAAACGAGGGTACGAGTAACTTTCTTTATTAGTATTCTACATAAAGAACTATAGACTCTGGACGGAGTCCGAATCAGTCTCTGATTAAAAACGAAGTAAAACAGAAGAAATAAATGACCGTCGTTCCTCTCAATGACAGCACGTGACACAATATCTTTTACGATTAAATGTTCTTTTGTGTTTCACATAGGGCGTCATTTTCTGGAGTTTTCTGAATGGGAAAAGAACAAAATTGTTTCTTCAAATTTTCCTGCCTCATTTTCTGTGCAATGAACTATATAAAGCCAGTTCTATACAAAATTCCTAAGGAAAGTTCTTTAACACGCCACCGTGTAAAAAAAGATCCATGAATATACACATTAGGTATATCTATAACAAGAAAGATCAATCATGCTTAAAGCATTGATTATGAAACACTTTCCAACTTCAATGCAATTTTATTTAAACAAGTCTAAAATGCAATACATTCCTCGGTAATATTTTGAAACTTATCACAATACTGCATTAATTTATTATATTTGAAAACTGAAACCTTCATCGAAAAAAATGAACTTCATTCAAATGACGCCATTGAAATATAAATTGCCTGGTTTAAACATCTCTAAAATGTTATACATTCCTCGGTAATAGTTTTGGAATTATCATAATACTGCGATAATTTATTATATTTGAAAACTTCATCGAAAACAACTGAAATTAATTCAAATGACGTCATAGAAAAATAACACGCCTGGATCTCTCTATAAAAACAGGATTTCATTCATAACTTTCTCCCATTCATTTCATTCATCACAATACTATAATAATTTATTTTATTTAAACATTTTATTTAAGACCATGGAGCTACAAATAATTAAACTCTATGCTTAAAACTTCATCGAAAAAATTCGTCCTTCTCTTTATAAAATCAATTAATATTTCATTCATATCAGCCATGCAGCAGACTCCATGGAATAAATTATTTTGTGTTAAAAAAATACAGGAATTCTAATACAACTCATTCTACATATTTTGCTGTTTACATTTTACATAGGTGAAAAATAGGCTTAGTTGTAGAAATAATCAAATTTAGATGAGCATTTAAACTCAAATATATTGTCATTGCGTTGTTTCAGTATGTAGATGCACAGAATTTAAGCAAAAATAAAGTAGTTTTAGGACGGATACAACACTCAATATGAATTAAAAAGAACTTAAAAAAATCACGATTTTGAAACAAGATGGATGCCATATATCATTTTGAAGTGGGTCATGTGATCGTTTCATATCATGGTCACGTGATCGTTTCATATAAGAGGTGTAATTATTATTTTAATTTTTATTTAAAAAACTACTGAATATATTTCGCTGAATTTTTTTTTATATATTTTATGGAACAATTTGAATATTACCTAAAATTTTCGAAGCAATTTGTGAATTTTAAATCCGCTTAAAAAATGTTTGAAAGATTAGTTCCCATAGGGCTCAATGTATTTCATTTTTTCAACCCGGGTTCAATCCAAAACTAATTGGTTGATATTATTCATTTGAATTCCCATAGGTCCTACAGACCGTCTGAACAACATACTAAAATTTCATTTTGATTAAGTCATTTTTACGGCAGTTATCGTGCTAACGGACAGACAGACAGACAGACAGAATGAACAAAGTCATAAACACTTTTCAACTTTGTTGTAAAGTGCTAATAAAATGACCATGACCGATCAGATAAAAATGACTGCAGCGCCTCTGGTGAAGAGCCTAAAAAGTTAGGTTAACGAACTCAATAACAAAGCGAGACAAACGAAAAAAGGCAATTACAAAATTGTAGAGTATTTTCTATTGAATAGGAATCGACCCTAAAACTATTACAGAAGGTATTTATCACTGTTATAAAAGCAAACTATCAGTACGTCTGGGTATCGATTGCAACCCCGAGAGTTGAAAAAACTGATGTACACTAATAATTAAAAAATTGATATACACTAACTTCGACCAGGCTGAATCCAAATCTGAAATCCAATTCTCAAATAACCCCTTGGATCTGGAGAAATAGCCTCTCAAATTTATTTTTTCCCCTTTTTGTGCTTATACAATCTCAGACTGAAGGCGCTGTCACAACATAATGCAATTGCATATTGTTGCGAACGCGCAATGTTCCGTTTGGCGCCTTCTTTCGTCTGTCTCGAAAGCCAGGCGAAGAAAATGCAGTGTAGAACTCCTCTACTACAGGCTGACTTATCAAGCATATTGAAGCCCATAGGGTTCCATACTGCAGTTACAGAAAATATAAAATAAGTGCTTAAAATAAATACTTTATATAAAAAAAGAAGTTTTAATTAGAATATTGTAGAACTTAGCTCGCACAAATATGCTCCAGTACCGGGTATTCAATTATTTATTAGCCATTGTTTTCTTCTTTTTTCGTTTCTAGCAAAGCGAAATAGCCTAAAACCCATTCTAGAATTATTAGAGCAGTTCGATACACAACAACCATCCATAATTGTTTCAATTATGATTCCTAAAGTGAAAATACGAATAGAACTAATGCTAATAAATTGCGCGTCCAGCTATGGTGGGCTTCAATATGCTTGATGAGTCAGCTCGTATATAGAGGAGCCTTAATGCAGTGCATGATGTCAGCATGACATGGGGATAACGTGAGCCCAGGGGTTGCCACGGTTTCCAGATTTGGCGATTATCACCAATTCGGCGACATTTGGTAACTTCCGGAATGTTCTAGAAACTTCTCGATAGAATGATTATTCTTTGAGATAGAGATTTCCAGAAGTTTCTATGGAGAGACTATAAAAAGGACTTACCCCTCCATTGCAAGGAGTTGATGAGTTGACGAATGGACATAACACGAGCTACATTGGACTGTGATTTTTGTAGCTGCTATTTTGTAACATTACTTTCGTCAACATTTTGAGAATAATATCGTCTGTTCTATGAAATTAGTGGAGCATTAAGTTTCGTTTCTCTACGTACTGTTCCTATTTGCGTTGTGCTTGTAAATAAGCATAAGTTATCCAGAAACTTAGACTCGTGAGTATAAAACCACGATTCTAGAGGATACATTTCATAACCATATATATATATATATATATATATATATATGATTATTTAACTGTAGATACCCGAACATGTATCAATTTCGTATGTGACCACGCCCACATTTGACCACTCCCATTTTTGGCATTCGAAGTTTTTTTGGAACATTAAAATAATACTTTTCTGCGATAAATATAGATGAGGGGGTAAAATTTCAGGAAGATGGTTTCATTCCAAATCACTATTTCCGCAGATTCTAAAATGATCAAGAAAAATATGGAAACTAAATTAACTTTTCGATGAGGATTTCATATTAGCACTAACTCTACCATTTCAGATCTAAATTTCATTTTATTTTATTTATAACTTAAGAAACCATGGGTAAATTTTCTCGACGGAAACCATTTGGACAGTCCGTAGTAAAGCTGAAAACATATAACATTATACCATCTCCCCAAACTGTATGAGATTAAAAATTTAAAAAGGAAATATATTTCTGTGCCCCGGCCATAGGTATCGATAATATTTTAAAAGTACATTTTATATAAAAAATTATTTCTTTTATTAATCGACATATATTAATTGTCAAGTGTTTGTGAGTCACACGCTTTTTTAAGGCACTTCCCGAATAGACTTGCAATTTGGTCGGTCGTTCACCAAAACCCCCTGGAAAAATCGAATTTTTTGAAAATGTTCTATAGAGGGTCTCCCCACACCAAAACGTTCGAAAAGTGAAATGATAGAAAAGCATGCTTTGCGATGAGATAGACTTTAAATTTGGTATACTGGTAAATCATTCGAAAAGAAGAAAGTGTGCAATTTCAGATTTCCAATATATTCTACTACAGGGATTGTCGCACACCAAAATGTTCGATTTACCAAATAAATGAGAAAAGAATCCTTTAAAATTTGAGAGAGACCTGAAATGTGGTATATGGGCTAATCATTTGATAGAAACACCCAAGACGAATAGAATTTCTCAAAAATGTTCGTTAATAATGTTTCGTATTTGAAATTTCTATCTCATACGGAAGCATGCTTTTTTTGTCATTTCATATTTCAAACGTTTTTATCCGGAGCATCCCCCATAAACGAACATTTTTGAAAAACTGTATTCGTCTTGGATTTCGTCAAATGATTAGCCCTTATACCAAATTTTAAGCCTCTATCAAATTTTAAAGAATTCTTTTCTCATTTATTTTCTCATTTGACAAAAAAAAACCAAGATGAAAACAGTTTTTCAAAAATGTTCATTTAAGTTGATGCTACACAGAAAACTTTCGAAAGGTGAAATGATAATAAAAGCATTCGCGGTAGGATAGAGACTTAAAATTTGGTGAACCAGTAGATAGTTTGAAAGGAAGAAAATAAGCAATTTCAGATTTCCAATATTTACTACTTTAGAGAGCGCCGCACACCAAAATGTTCGATTTACCGAATAAATGAGTAACGCCTCCTTTAAATTTTGATAGAGGCTTGAAATTTGGTACATGGGCCAATCATTTAACGAAAACACCCAAGACGAATAAAGTAATTTAAAAATATTCATTTATGGGTATGCTCCACAGGAAAACGTTCAAAAGGGAAAATTATAAATTAGCATTCTCCGGGATGAAATAGAGACTTTAAATTAGTATACAAGTAGATAGTTCGAAAGGAAGAAATGCGCAATTTAAGTTTTCCAATATTTTTTTCTTTAGGAGGTTCTGCACACCCAAAATATTCGATTTGCCGAATAAATGTGAAACGCGAATTATTTGAAAATTTGCATTATTCAGGCGTTGTTTATTGCGAGACCGTTGATTTTCGACGGGTATTCGGCTAGTATATACTAATTGCCAAGTGTCCGTCTGTCTGTCACGTTTTTTAGGCTCTTTCAGAATAGATAATGACTTGCAATTTGGTATACGGGTCGGTCGTTCGATAAAACCCTCTGGAAAAATCGAATTTTTCGAAAACGTTCTGTAGAGGGGGTGTCCCACACCAAAACGTTCGAAAAGTGAAATGAGAGGAAGCATGCTTTGCGATAAGATAAAGACTTCAAATTTGATGTATGGGTAAACCGTTTGAAAGGACGATAGTGTGCAATTTCAGATTTCCAATATTTTCTATTTAAGAGGGTGCTGCACACCAAAATGTTCGATTTTCCGAATAAATGAGAAACGGTTCCTTTAAAATTTGATAGAGGCTTCAAATTTAGTATATGGACTAATCATCTGACAAAAACCTCCAAGACGAATATAGTTTTTCAAAAATGTTCATTTTAGGAGGTGCTCCAGAGGAAAACGTTCGAAATGTGAATTGATAAAAAAAAAAAAAAAAACCATACTTCGGAATGAGATAGAGATTTCAAATTTGGAGTGCAAGTAGATAGTTCGGAAAGAAGAAAGTGTATAATTTAAGTTTTCGAATTTTTTCTACATAAGGGGGGGGGGGGGGGGGGGGGTTCGCACACAAAAATGTTCGATTTTTGAAATAAACGAAAAACGCCCCTTTTAAAACGTGATGGAGGCTTGATATATGGTATATGGGCGATTCATTTGATGAAAACACCCAAGACAAAATATTTTCTCAAAAATGTTCGTTTAAGAGGGTGCTACAGAGAAAAACGTTCAAAAGGTGGGATGAAGAAAAACTAAGCTTCGGGATAGGATAGAGACTTCAAATTTAGTGAACCGGTAGATAGTTCGAAAGGAAAAGTGTGTGCAATTTCAGTTTTCCAATATTTTCTAATTTAGGGGGTGCCGCAAACCCAACTGTTCGATTTTCCGAATAAATGGGAAATTCTTCCTTTAAATTTTGATAGAAGGTTGAAATTTGGTATATGGGCTAATCATTTAATAAAAATACCCAAAACGAATGGAATTTCTCAGAAATGTTCGATTAAGGGGATGATCCAGAGAAAAACGTTCGGAATATGAAATGATAAAAAAATTGCTTCTGGATGAGATAGAGTTTTCAAATTCGGTGTACGGGTAGATAATTTGGAAGGAAGAAAGTGCACAATTTTAGTTTTCCAATATTTTCTACTTTAGGTGGTGCCGCACACCAAAATGTACGATTTTTCGAATAAATTATACACGCTTCCTTTTAAAAGTAATAGAGGCTTGATATTTGGTATATGGGCCAATCATCGGATAAAAAACCCAACGCGAATAGAGTTTTTCCTGGATGTTCATTTATGGCTGTGCTCCACAGGAAAACGTTCTAAAGGGGAAATTATAAAATGACATGCTTCGGGATGAGATAGAAACTTTAGTTTTGTGAATGGGCAGATAGTTCGAAAGGAAGAAGTGTGCAATTAAAGTTTTCCAATATTTTCTTCTTTAAGGAGTTCTGCACACCAAAATATTTGATTTGCGCTTAAATGTTAAACTCTAATTAATCAAAAATTTGCCTTATTCGGGTGGTGACTTATTACGAAACCGTTGATTTTCAACGGGTATTCGACTAGTAATATAATGAATATTGTAAGCAAATAATGTAAGAATAAAAGCGTATCCGCTCGTCATCCCGTCCACCCAACATTATTTAGCCAAAAGCAAAACACAGTTGCGTCCAGTGTTTCTTTCAGGCATGCATCCAGGGGACTCCGCCCCCTCCCACGGAGACATTTTATATTAACTTTAACATTTAAGGTTGACTTTTATCAAAACGTGTTGGCATGTATTTAATTGTAATTTGTGTTTCTAAAATATTCGTAAAATGTATTCAAACTTTAACTTTCAGTTAATTTTTCTCAAATCTGTATTGAAAATATAAACATGTTTTCAATTAATATTTACCGCTGGCTGCGGTTTATTTTTTTAACAAGCATTTTTGTAGCAGCCGCAGCTAATGATAGATACGACCGCAATGCGGGAGCGGGGGGCAAAAAATCCGCGAACAATAAGAGCTCTACTGATTCACAAAAAGAAATATCGCATTCCTAATAAAGCCGGTTTTACCATAGGCAAAATAAGCAAATGCTGAAGGCCCGTAACTATTGAGCGTCCTATTTCTTTTATTCCATCTACATTTTTAGGTTTTACAAATAGCTTTTATCCTTTCTGACAGCACTTTTGAACCTGAGAACTCAGCTAAATTAAAAATAAATTAAATAAAAGATAAAATATACACATTTATATTTAGCTAATGATTGTTTTCTGCGAAATTTTTAGTGAGAAACCCTACGCAATCAATTCCGAAATTCTAAGATAAACCGTTTTCACGAATATTTGCATTTATGGAAATTTGGGCTGTTTGACATCAATAAAAACAAATTTTCAGATAAAAATTGAATAACTGAAAAACGGGAAAATTGATGCAATTTTAAGTAAACTTCACTATCATATAAAAAAGGGGATATATACTAATTTATTTAATACAAATAAAAAAGAGAAAGAGACAAAAATGTAAATATAAATCCATGTGCTGCTCACATAATTTAGATTTTATCTATTTATTAGATGAATCAGTTCGAAAAACTTACACTATCTCGACATGTCCCTCATTTGAAAGTTTCAATATTTTTGAAGAATAAAATTAAATATACAACATAATTGTTTATTGAACGTGTTTGCCTATCATTATATTATTTTATAAAGCAGTGGTGGTTCCTAAATATTGCATTTGCCGCCCAGATGGTGAAGTGGATAGTGTCTTTGGCTGCTGTCTCGTGAGCTCGGGTTCGAATCCCGAGTAAGGCATGGATGTTTATTGAGGCAAGTCAGTCTTCCGCCTTCTGGGTCCTCGTTTAAGTGTGAAGCTGCACCACCTCCGACCTTCGTCAGTGATGCTTGTTTGTAATAAACTTTGTTCTCTTGTCTTGTGTGTCTTTCTTCGTTCTTTCCTGCGTCACTGGTCCTGTATCGGCTGTTCCGAAACAGGAGGTCATTAGAAACAACAACAACAACAAATATTACATTTACACTAACTGTAATAATTAAGAAGACTTTTGAATAGCTTAATTTATTTTAGAGGTAATATTATTCACTCACTCACCTACATACGTAAACCGCTTAAAAACACTCTATTTGTATTCGGGCGTACCCAAAAAACATGCTCAATTGTTAAAATCTTCAATTAGAACCTTTATAACACATGCTATGTATGTATGGAAAGTTAAAATTATTAATATTTCTTTGAAAACTAGTCTTTCTTATATGATGCCTTTAATAATTCCTTTCTTATAAATCAATGGCGATTCTCAACATCTTTTACATGACAACTACTCAAGTTAATAAAATAATATATTTTTTATCCAAGAAGTCAATTGTCATATGTATCATTGAAAATACTTTACACCTCACATTTATATTATTAGTATTTTCTCTATAAGAGGAAGTAATGAATCCTTGATTTAAAATATTGTTGCTCTGTACGAATATATGAATTTTAAACACTATATAACAAACAGTAAATGTTCATTTTAATTCATCCTTAATTTCTACTTTATATTATTAAACTTACTGAACTTAACACAGAAAACGTTTTTTAGCACAAATGATTCAATTCCACATTGCAAATGAAAATTAATAGATAAAAGTGAAACTCGCCAATAATTGATCAGATTTCTCTCCTATTGTATAATATTTAAATTAAATAAAAATTATGAACATTAATTATTACATGGTTAGTACTGGAAGCGTTAGAATTTATTTAAACTTAAGAGACGCTATCAATTGTTCACTAACTCAACAGTAAGGCAAGCGTGAGAGACGCTATCAATTATTCATTAACTCAACAGTAAAGCAAGCTTGAAAGACGCTATCAATTAATTGTTCACTAACTCAACAGTAAGGCAAAAGGGAAAGCGAAAGCGCCTTACATAAGCAAATATGTATTTCATTCCATACCACTTGCAAAGATATTAGCGTACCCAGCAAAAAAAAAAGGATCAGCTATAGTTGATTATATTTTTTCTATACTAAAGAGCAGAAATTTTAAAAAAATTAGTGAGTTTGATAGATATTTTTATATACGAGTAACATTTCAAAAGCTTGTAATAGAAATTTTATGACTTATCATGACTAGAGCTTGGATTTATAGTCACTAAAAATCTCGATATAGGCAGGCAGAATAGGCACTAAAAAGGGGTAATATAAATAAGCACATTAAATAGGCACTAAAGAGGTAAAATAAGCACTAAAGAGTATTAAATAGGCACTAAAAAGTAAAAAGTATACTTTTATAGTCCAATCATAGGTTAAAAATTACTGTTTATCAAAATATATCGTTTTGCTAAAAATGACGACAAAACAGCTTACCTATAAATCTGCGAATTAACACGCAACCTTTACTGCAATTTATAGAAAAAATACCTCACAAAGACAAAACACTTGATACATTTTTATTGACAATTCTCATTCATTTATTGATGGCAATTTGCTACCAAATACATTTCAATAATTGTTGGTGTAAAGGAGCATCTTTTATCTGTCAAAATACTATAATAATTTAAGAAAATTCTGTCCACACCGTATGATTTTTTTAGTGGGCTGTAGGTGGGCTGCTCGATGGGTTGCAGATCAGTCACATATTCTCCGTCCGCACCAAGCACACCCAAGGTGACATTGAAATCCTTAGCAAGCCCGCAACCTCCTCCAGAATTTGTTGCTGAATCCATATCAGTTATCATCTATATTCTATATATGGTTAGTCTCGAGGACGTTTTAAGTGAAAAGAAAATTTTTGAACCGGAACCGGGAAAGTAAAAAATCCTCAGTGAACCTTTTACCTCCTTCAGAATTTGATGCTGAATCCATATCAGTCATTATCTAAGCTCTGTCTCTAACAGATACTGTAAAATAGATGCTTCAAAATTATTTTATTAAAAACAATAGTAGGGCAAGTTTTTTGCTCGCAATAAAAGCGGGAAAAATAAATAAAAAAATTGTTAAATCCTTAAAATAGGCATATACAAACGCGAATCTTAAAATAGGCATTTATAGGCACCAAAAGATTTGGATAGTGGACTCAGAGCCAAAAATGGGTATATGTGTTAAAATCCTACAATTCTATAATGAAATAGGCAAAATCCGGGCTCTAATCCTGACAATACATTTTAATGCAACAAAAATAATTTCAGAAAGTAAGATGAGTAAAATGTTATTTAAGGGCTCTCAATCGGCATTTTACTGTCCTCTGACAGGGTGGTTCAAAGCCTGTCCAGCCAATTCACGGACCGAGGCGCTGTTATAAATGGGCGCCATAATCAGTATTATTAATTTACAACTGATATGTTTTACTTTTGTGTGTATGTGTGTGTTAATAAGTAATAGAAGAAATTTCTTAATTATGACTTTCATTATTTGAACTAAAACTTGTGGCTGTTGAAATTGATTCAAACAGTATAAACTAGTATTTGAAAAATTATTCTACTTACATAATATCCAGTACTTGAGATTGATTTTTTTATTACAGTGCCAGAGTATGACATTATAATTTAGAGACATGGAACAGAATCAACTAAAGGCAAAGACAAAGTTGCTATGTTGGGCTGCTTTCAGCCAATGGGGTTGCATTTGAAAACTTGTAACATTTTATAGCTTTCAAATTTTTGCCTACTGTTTCGAAAGATTCCTGAAAATGTTACATTTTGTTCTACATTTGTAAAATTTGATATACTTATATATTTTTAGAATATTTCTGGTGAATGTTGATATATTTAAAATAAACAGTAAAACAGATGATACTGTTGTCACAACATCTCTAATCAGACGGCAGTCCTATAAAATTATTGGATTAAGGGAAGGAGAAGAACATGAACCAGAGAATTTCAATTTTGATAAAAAAAAAGACTTTTGTGTAGGAGGAGGCACCAAAATCGTGCTTAGTTCCCCCTTTTCAATGATATCAGTGTCTTAGGCTTAGATAGGGTCTCTGAAAGGGGCTATGGCCAATGGGGGACGCGAGGTTTACAGTGCTAAATTTCATTTTACTTTCCCTGCAATACATGGTAATGTATAGGGAAAGTATTGGAATCATGCCGAAAATCGCAACTCGAGTTTTCGACGGACCTACACGTTTCGAAACCTCTAGAATACAAATAAACTATTTTTAGTGTGAAGTCTGTGTGTGTGTCTGTGTGTCTGTCTGTGTGTCTGTCTGTGTGTATGTCTGTGTATCTGTCTGTGTGTCTGTATGTGTGTCTGTCTGTCTGTGTAAATTTCGTATACACTCTAAGTTGACCGAATTTCATAAAATTTTGTAGGTAAGTTACTTGTGGGCGAATCTGGTGCTGATTAGTTTGGGGTGCGATTCAAGATAAAAGAACCCGCCTTTTTTGCGAAATGGCCCGTAAAAGCCTGTATCCACTCTAGCTGAAAAACTAATGGACCGAATTTCACAAAATTCAATAGATAAGTCGCTTGTAGGTTACCCTGGTGCTGATTAGATTTTCGTACGATTCGAAAAAAAATAACCTGCCTTTGCGAAATGGCTCGCAAAAATCGTCAAAATCTAAAATAAAAACTACGTATGCTCGAATACATCCATTAAATGTTTGTTTTATGCGTAATTTTTAACGAAGAAAAGAATAAGACCAACCCCATTACACTAAGGCTAGCCGTTCTCGAGATATTTTAATGTTTTCGTATTTTCTCTACTCCACCTTTGAAAATAAGTCCAGTTACCAAATGAGAACGAAAATTGAATTAAAAGTGAATTAAATTGAATTAAAATAAAGAGAACGTGGATATAAGTCTGCAGGGAAAGTCGTGTATTGCCCACATCAAATTTTTCAAATATAGACTATATTGAAAACTAATGTAATTTTTCTCCTGTACCTGTAGGGGGTTATGACACCCGCCTACTCCACTGATTCGTGTATCTTCCTGTCTGTCTCTGTGCGTCTATAGGCACGATGTCTCTCAAACAAATTGAGACAATCGAATTCAGCCCATCCTGGGAAATTTTAAAGGTTCACAAATTTTTTAGGGCATTAAAAAATAAAAAACAAGCAAGTAAAAAACAATTTTTATGATACATACCTTTATATTTTTTATGTTAAAATGCACTAAAACAATAAAAGTGCGTAGCTACAAATTTTATAAAAACTAATATTTCATTAAAATTCACTATATGCCAAAATATCCGCATTTAATGTATGGTAACATCCATTAAATGTATAAAATGAGTCCATATATTTAATGGTGATATTGAATATATTTAACCATAATAATTATAATGTAATATTATTTTTAATAAACTTATAGCCACACACTCTTGCTCTATGAGATGAAAATGTGAGAATGTTTCTTTTCGTTTTAGTGCATTTTGATATAAAAGTGTGGATCCTACAATTTTTTTAAAATTAATCTGAAAATATGTACTTAACAAAACTACCAACGATCTACTTGATAACAATTTTAAAAATTTAACACAAATGAACCATTTCTTGTAAACCATTACATATGTAAAGAAAGTAATTAAATATCAAAAACTTACACTCCGCAGCACAGTGATATACCGTAAATCACAATATATCACTGCAACTGCTTGTACTCCCGAGATACTATCTCAAACTCAAAATTCAATTATCAGCTGTCCCAGAGGTATCCCCAAATTATAAAACTTATCAAATGTCACGTTCGCAGTCAATAACAGACCCAATTGAACATTCTAAATTCAAACTCCACCATAGAACTTTGTAACGGTGACTGAAAGGATTTTGTGCAGTTAATTAAAATTTTTAAATTTTCGATAAAACAAAGAAATATGCTGCTCCACTCGACTTTCCCATTGATTCCACAATGATTCAAATAGTACTACGACCACAATGCATCAAATAGTATTACAATCACAATGATTCACATAATACTACAATCACAATGAGTTACATAGTTCTACAATTACAGTGATTCAAACAGCACATGATTCAAATAGTACTACAATCACAGTAATTCAAATAGTACTATAATTATAACGATTAAAATAGCACTACAATTATAATTATTTAAATAGTACAACAATCATAACGATTTAAATAGGGCTATAATCATAATGATCAAATAGTACTACGATCAAAGTGATTCAATCACTTTGATCGTAGTACTATTCCGATCACAATGATTCGAATATTACTACAATCACAGTAATTTGAAAAGTACTACAATCACAGTGATTTAAATAGTACTTCATAATGATTCAAATATCATTACAATCATAATTATTCATATAGTACTACAATCACGATGATTCAAATATTACTGATCCCAAACGAAGAACCTCTCAAAAAGACAGGTATTTGATCAGACGCAGGCATTGGCGTCCACGCTTATGCCTGCAAAGGGGGATCGAACTGTTTGGGATAGGGTATGTCAAATACCTGTCTTTTTGAGAGGTTCTTCGTTTCGGATGGACGCTGTCCCACCCGTAAGCAAAAGATTAAGCAGAATAGATCTCTTAGATGGGTCCAACTATCACATACTGGCTTTAAAAATTGAGTTCTATTTTATGTAGCAAGGGATTATTCAAAACAGTTATTGATAATCCAGTTCCTACAGAAGGAAAATCAAAAGAAGTTTGGGAAGAACAGAATGCCGAAGCATTCGGGATTGTAATAGTTACGCGGTCAAACGATTTAGCAGGAATATTTATTAATGGACGAACCGCTCAAAATATTTGGAATGAACATTTCACGAATGTATGCTTGCAATACCGAAAACTTGCAAATTGATTGTGAATTAGAACTTGAAAATTTACAAATTAAAAAGGATGACTCTGTTGAGAGCTACATCACAAGAGAGAAATATGGCTTCAGCCGAACGATTGGTCAAGTGATTTCAAATCGAGAACTAGTATTTCATGTTGTACGATGTATCCTTTTCTCCCTGAAACACATAGCTGGAGTTTTACGACCTCAACGATTTATAATATCGGAACAAGTACAACAAGAACTCCAAGAAGAAGTGAAAAGAAATTCATGTAAAAGTCGTAATAATTTTGAAAATGTATACAAAGCGAGGATAAAATCAGGATTCAGATATCGCGAGAGGAAGGAATATTTCATATGCGAAAAATACTTCCATTTAGCAAAAGATTGTTGGCATAAAGTACTGAAAACTAAGTACGAGAATAAATCCAATTTTCACATGATCAGACGCCAAACAGACCGTTCCGGTTTCGCTAGTAAAACGAATGTAAATTTATTCACAACGTATACAGAAGAAAATAATCTTGAAAACTACCATGAAAAACAGTCTTGGAGCTTAAATTCTGGCTGCACGTCACGTGTAATGCCTTCAAAAGACTGGATTGTTGGAGTTAAGCCGTATAAAGTGGAAATAAACTTGGTTGAAAAAGGTGAGTGGTGGAATCCGAAGCTAAAGGTAAGGTTCATAGTTCTACTTTTACTTCTAATGGACATAACAACAATTTTCGTATTTCTAATGTATTATATGTACCAACACTGAGAAGTAATTTGTTATCAGTTTCAAGTATATTTGAGAAAGGAAATAAAGTCATTTTTACTAAAGTCAAAACGGATATTTACGATAGAAGTGATGCGCTCATTGCAGAAACAAATCTTGCAGATAGAATGTATGTTTTAGAAAGTCAATGTAATAAAACTTTTAGTAGTGAAATTGTGAATTGCTTACCTGCTGTAAATCTTAATTCTAAGAAGTCTAATATAGTTTCTAAACTAAAAAGTAATGAATCGGATAAGAAATAAAATAAAACTTATTTTATTTCTTATCCGATTCATTACTTTTTAGTTTAGAAACATACCGTCATAGAAAACTTGAGCATTTAAACAAAGAATAAATGGGGTCTTTAATAAGAAATCACATAGTAAGAGGGCTATATTTTAAGTCTTAAGAACTTAAACTTTTTGCATCTTGTATAATAGGCAAATTCAAACGATTCATAGAAATGATTCAAACATGTTGAAAAATCAGCTTTCGTCAGTCCATTGATCACGGTAACATATCAGATCACTTCGAAGGAATATAGACAAAAGTGCAGCCTTGATCTGTCACTTTTTTTTTTAAATTAATGATAGATTTGGTTGTATGACTGATAGTCTTATCCTGATAGAGCTCTACTCTTTGAAAGCTCTGTCGATAAAGGGGTGGTATTTCGTTTCTAAATATAGGAGTATTCAAAACAATACGTTGTGAATTAATTTACATTCGTTTTACTTGCGAAACCGGAACGCTCTGTTTGGCGTCTGATCATGTTGTTGTTGAGACCCAGACCGTCCGACCTACCAGAAAGGTGTAAGGTAACTGTTCGGACGGGCAGGAAGAGCCACCCAATTTAGGCCGGAACCCAGTGGGGGAAAGCGTCTGATCATGTGAAAATTGGATTTATTCATTATATTGTTCTGGTAATATGCAAAATAAAGTTTAACATTATTTTCGACTTTTCTTAACTTTAATTACTTTCCTTATATACATAATGTATAAGGAAAGTATTGTGACGGGGTCGAAAATTCGAATTCGAGTTTTCGACGGGAGAGCACGTTTCAAGCATCCCTGATCACGAATCAAACATTTTTGAAGTGATGTCTGTGTGTGTGTGTGTGTGTCAGTGAGTCTGTGGAGACGATAACTGACGAACGAATGGACCGATTCGAATCAAATTTGGTACAAAAATCACAATCTGTAAACACTGGAAGCCTATTGTTTTTATACGCAATCGAATGTTCAGACCCCCCTAAATTTTCGAGTGAAATTTTGAAAAAATCGTCAAAAAATCAAAACCGCTAATAAAGTTAGGTAAATAGACATTTCTTATGTAATTTTTCATTAGAAAGCGATTGACATAAACTTTAGAACGCTAACATGAACCATTCTCGAGATATTGCACATTTTTCAAAAAAATTATCAAAAAGTCATATAAAATAAAAAAAAATATTTCCTATTGAGAAACATGTTCACTTTTCATATGTAATACCATGCGATAAATTGAGTGACATCATTCTCGTGGATCTAGCTCGTTCCATTCATGAAAAAAGATACTTTGAATAATACTTTTGTATTTGAACGCCAATAGTCATTTATCTGCTGTAAGAATAACTTATTTCTTAGTGCATAACGCTTGGCGAGATTTTGGCGACGAATTTGGCGGAATGTCGCCAACTTGGCGACTTTTTGAAATGTTGCCAAATTAACGAAAATCTCGCCAAATGGATAAATATGACGCTAAATCAATGAAAATGACGGCTCATTGTCGAAAATTCAATATCTTGGAAAGAATATTAGTATCTACTATAAGAAAAACCTATTTTTTACTGTAAAAGTATAAAATTCATTACATCATATAAGGAAAGTCATGTGTTGCCTACTTCAGATTTTTTACCGTTGTACGGGGAAACGACAATAATCATGAATCTTTTACTGAAACTTTCTTTGGATTCTTGGGATCAAGTTTGTAAGTCTTTTTCTCCTCTTTTAAAGTAGTGAATCGATTTCTTTTTGTTACAATCATTTAAGTAAACCCATGCTTCATTGATCGCCGTAATATATTACCATTTATCTCTTGTTAAATGATCTTCATATAGAATTGCAACGTGCTTTACGAACTTTATGCTAGGTATAAAAGGTGGTTAATATTATATTTGATGTTTTATATTTCGATCCTTGTTCATTATTTTGTTTCCAGTTCATAAAGAAGTATTTAAAGACATTGCAATTATTACTTTTATTTGTGGATTTTATTTATGACCAGAGACCTTATTTTGGACATAGTCGTAGAAATGCGTATTTTATTTGGATAATCATTTCATATTATTTTTTCAATTAAAGGCAATGCTTGCCGTTTTTTTGGTTTTTGTTTTTTTTTCTTTATTATTAATAATATTGCTTATTTTGCATTTAAAAAATACTAATTTCATGATTTTCATACCAATTTTTACTTGCAGAATAAAAATATTTCTCTTCGGAAAGAGCAATAATCCAAAACCTATGATCCAAAACTTGTTTATATGCCCATTTTTAAAGTAAAAGCTATTTAACTGCAACAAATGATAAATTTATAATAATCTGTTGCAAAATATTCTTTTGAATTCTTCAAATTGTTGTTATTTTTAATCAAAATCATTTAAAAATGCGCAAATATCCTCTGTATAAGACAATCCAGAGACATTTCTCTTCTAGCTTCCGTTAATTCAGTTTTAAAAACTAGAAAAAAAATCGGCGGTAGCTCCAGTCCGATGGAGCTGAAATGGTGGTTTTGCGTGAATAACATTTCGTAAAATAAAACTCCAGTAAAATTCAATAAGTTTATTCGATTTTTCAAACTAATTTGTTTCGTTTACAGGCTTTCAAAGCACAAGTTACTCGCTTTTTGTTTATAGCTAACCAATACTTTTAGTTTTCGCCCCGATTTCATCTGGAGCTCCGACCATAGATTTCACTTTAAAATATCCAATTATTTTACTAACTTGCTTTATGGTATATAAATTAAATGTATACAATATATCTGACAATATTTTACATTCAAGTTATTCTATAAACTTGCCTGGCGGCAGATAAATACGTACTTGAATACGTATATTTCCATCTAATCTGTTCAAACTTTCCCAATCATTAAAACTCTTTAGAATCCCAGTATTCATTTAACCTCCTAATGTTCTTAAAACAAAACGGAATTTCTCGTGCTTGAGCACCAATGTTTCGACAATAAGTAAGTAAACAGATACTTACTTATTGTCGATTCGACAGACTTACTTATTGTCGATTATTACAGATTCGACAATAAGTAAGTAACAGATAAGTTAACCTGCAACACTCGTGACATTTTAAATATTACAGCTTTCCACATATTGTAAAACACGGGTTTAAGTATTAAAATATCGAAATTATATCCACTATATTTCGAAAACTAAGAGCTCGATCCAAAATCCAATTATATAGACTTGCAAGACTTCGAAAGAATTAAACATTTTTGCTTATTTTTTCATAGCTAGTACTTTTAGTTTTTAAGATATAAGCGTTACAAACTTTAAAAAACTGTAAATTTTCCATCTTAGAACTTGATAAGATGATTACTCAAAAACTTTTCGAGCCTTTTTAAAAAATAAATATAGATCCAGAAAGTATATTTCCTAATACATATTTCTTTTGCTTACTATTTCTACCTTTTTTTATAGTTTCGAAGATATTTCGAGTGAAACACAATGTAAAAAAAATTCACTCGAACAGATAATTTTTTCAGAAGAAAATGTTCAAAATATCAAAATATTGAAATTACTTTTAATATTCATAATCTGTACCATATTTCCGACCCAACCAAAAGATTTACATTTTTATCTACTAGGTTCGGAGATAAAAACGTTCAAAGTGTTTACATTTTTCGTAGCGCTCTGATTTCCGCTATAGATATCACAAGGATTGATGTTATTCACATCAAAAGGAAGAATTTGTTCGCGTTCAAAGTTTCTAAGATTTTCAGTTGTTTAAGTTGACAACTTATAGGCGTTGGAATGAATGCAAAAGCATTGCAAGAAATTTTATAGAAGATCAGATTGAATATCTGCATGTTTGTGAGCTTAATAAATTTACCGCATATGGATTTGCCGCACCTCACCCCAGGGTTCCGAGAAACACTATTTGAGACTCACTGTTCCATACAATTGCATAAAAAAGTAAAAATTCATCAAAATCCCACCCTTGGTTCAGGAGATATTTAAAGCAAAAACGTGTATTTAAACTTTATTTTTTCTATATTTTTTTTACGTGTCTATGTACGTATATATACGTACATAGATAAACAGATACAGAACGTTTCAGTAGTGTGTAGATATATATGTCGAGAACGTAGAAATTAACAATGAGAAGCTTCGCAACGTGAATCAAGTCCACGCTCAGAGTTCCTCTGACTTATTTTCAGTTCCCGAGTTTCAGGAAGATGAATCAGCCGTTAAAGAATAAACAGCTACTGTAAAGCGTTTCTTGTGTTCTGGCTCTACACATTCTGTCGGCTTTCTGATTCCCAGTAAATAAGTATTTTCGTAAAAAAATTCAATCAATTGTAAACTCGTGTTATTTGAAATTAAATACGAAGGAAATAATCGAAAACACTGATCTCTGTCTCTATATACAACATGCTAAAAACAGAAAAGTGCTTAACCGATTATCCATCACTACCCGTAACTATCGTTTCGCGGTCATTCTAATCCAGGTAGCAATGTATTGCATTATTGAAGTGAGGGAGCGAAGTGACTACACTTGAATTCCGCCGATCTGCCCCCCTCCCCTCAAATGCAATTGAAAATCATACAAAATGTAGAGGGGGCGCTTACTAGGAATTTTCTGTGTTATCAGAAGAAAGTAGAATTCCGTCGATCTGCGCCCTCAAATACAATTGAAAATCTTACAAAATGTAAAAGAAGCGCTTACTGGGAATATTTTGTTATGAGAAGTAAATAGAATTCCGTCGATCTTCACCCTCAATTGCAATTAAAAATCGCACAAAATGTAGAGGGGGCGCTTACTGGGAATTTTCTGTTATGAGAAATAAGTAGAATTCCATCAATCTGCCCCTCAAATACGACGATAAAATGCGGAGTATGTTGGAGGAGGTGGGGGGAGGCTTACTCAGGATTTTTAGCTAAAAAAAAACAAATTACTTTTTTATCCAAACATTTCTTTTATTCAACGACCAAATATTTTTGACGTAGAATACGTCTTGTCTGCATTTTGTCTACAGTGTTAAAGTTAGACTCGATGTGATGTTATATAACTTTCTGTCCGCATGATTTGTTTGACGATAACTTCCCTAAAACTTCACTAAATTGTTAGTTTTTTATTTAGTTATATAGTGTAAATTAATGTTTTACAGGTTGAATTCGTTGCTAGTCGGATAAAATTTCACATACTGCGCCCTACCTTCTTTAGCATTGTCCCACGATAGCGTCTCTCAAATTTATCTGATTTTTTTTTTATCTTTATACATTTTTCGGTGTAAACTAATGCTTTACAGATCACTTTTTTAGGACTATGACTGTGGTCGGATAAAAATTGGGCGTGCTACGCCCTCTTTATTGGTATAACTTTTGCGACGATAAATCCTTTAAAACTCAACCAATTTTTTTTTTAATTTTGGTTATGTGTTGTAAATTACTGCTTTGCCGGTCGAGTTTGATGCTGAACATTATCGGTTAAAAATTTCGCTTAATGCATCCTACCTCCTTTACTAATATAGTAAATTTTCAAAGATAACTCCTCTCGTTTATCTCCTCCTTTTATACTGATCGGATAAAAATTGCACGCGCTGCGCTCCATTTACTGATATATACATTGCCCGACGATAGCTGCTCTAAAACCTAATCTAATTTTTTATTTGGTTATGTTGTATAAATTAATGTTTCCCAGATCGAGTTCGTTGTTTAAAGTAACCGGATAAATATTATGCGTGTACTGCGCCCATATATACCTTTACAGACGATAAATCCTCTAAAACTTGACCTATGGGTTTTTTTTTTTTTTTTTTTTGTTATGTGTTGTAAATTAATGTTTTACAGGCTGAGTTTGTAGCTGAACGATAAAGGATAAAAATTTCGCATGCTACGTCGCCCCCCCCCCTCCTACTGATATATCCTGTTTATCAATAACTAAAAAAATTTTATTAAATTTGAATATGTGGTAAAGATGAATACGTGTTGCTGAACGATGGAATATAGAAATTGAGGATGCTGCTTTTTCCCCCTTCTTGCTGATATATCTTGTTTATCAATAACTCTCCTTAAACTTCATCGAATTTTATTAAATTTGGATATTTAGTGAAGGTGAATGTTTATTGCTAAACATTGTTGGAAAAAATTTAGAGTAACTTACCCTCAATATTCCTATACAATTACCGACGATAATCCGATTTAAAAGCCAGCCAAGCTACGTATTTAATTTAATATTGTATAGATGACGTTCTTTGGTGAAATTGAACGCATTTAATTTGCGTAAGCTATGCGGCAAAAACAGTTGCGACTACAGACATCCGAAGATAACTTCTCAAAAATGCAACTAAAAATTTAATTTGCAGGTGTCATATATTTAAACTTTTATTAATATGAAGGAACACAGTGAGTAAAATTATAATTTTTAATGTGAACATGATTCGCTTTTGTCTGTATGTTATGTTGTTGTTGTTGAGACCCAGACCGTCCGACCTACCAGAAAGGTGTAAGGTAACTGTTTGGACGGCCGAGAAGTGCCACCCAATTTAGACCGGAACCAAGTGGGGGAGGCATCCGCAGGGACCTACCCTCCTTCCCCTACCACCAACCTCTCGGAAGGTCTGTATGTTATGTATAACTCTTCTTAAATATGAGCAATTTTTCTGAAATTTACTGTTGATAAAACTTGAACTATCGAAGTAGATAAATTTTCAGAAGTGACTCATAACTGTTGTTCTGTTTTTACAATAGCTCAACGTATTCTGTGTTAATCTCAAAATTATTTATTTCAATTCCTTGCAAATTTCGTTTTTTTATTTCGCTTTAGTCTGTCTTTTATGTCTGACGATAAATCATCTTAAATACAAAAGATTTTTCAGAAATTTGGTCTAGATAAAATTTACATTGTAAGATAAAAATTTTATAGAAATAGCAAAACCTGTAACGCAGTAACTGTTGCACTATTTTTACATTAATTCTCTGGATTCCAACATATTTTATAAAAAAATTGAATTGCAGAATTATTTATTTGAATTCCACGAAAATTGTTTTTTTTTTTTTTCATTTTATAAAATTAAAAATATCCCTCGCTTTATACTGAGTCATACGAATACCCTGTTAATCTACTGTAAGTTTGTCCATACAATCCTAAGCGATGCAATTGTGTTGGCAGCAAATAGTCGCAAATGAATGTTTTAGGATCAAACTACACAGAGGTAGTTAGCTACCAACGTATATTATCCTTACTTCTTTAGCATCCGCTTACTTATATTAACTTGATGCGTAGTTATCATTAAAAGGATGCGACAAAACACGATTGGAATTCATGTAGCGTCATAACGTCTAACAGCACCTGTAGAGTAGAGGCAAGAATTCATCTTCTTGTGTTCTTTTCTTTCCAGAAAACAGACAACATTCGGAAAAGGCTGCCAGGTCCTGGTGGCAATGCAAGAAAAAGTCGGCCAGATCCCGATTGCTAATTTTAAACCGCCTATTCGGAAACACAAGCTGAGACCTTGCTTTGGACCACGTGACCTATACGAAAATGGTGGTGAGGATTCGCAGAGGCAGTGGGAATTTTTCGTCTTCTCCGTTTTCTTCCCGGCTACCCCTGCGAGACCGAGCCTTTGAGGTGCGAACCCGGTTACAGAGGCAGACGCCAGTTTGATTGCATCTGTTGCTGCTTCTCTGTTAGTGTTCCCTGTGGAAAAGAACCTATAAAAACATTCAAAATGGTGAGTGAAAGAATAATGCATATTATAATTTAAAGATTCTGGTTAATTTTGATTTTTTTTTATATTTTTACGGGCACGTTAAGAATTATTGAAAAATCCATAAGAATTCGGTAATACAATATTTATTGTAAAAGAATGAAATTGTAAAATACTAACCAATAATTATATATTCATTTATTTTATTAATTAATAGTAGTTTTGAGGAAAGAGACAGACATGCATTCAAAAATTTTAATTGCATAACAGAACTGGCTAACTAGTAAAAAGAAAATTGAAGTTATCTTTTTTTTTTCTGTTTTTAAAGAAAATTTATGCTGTTTGCTTATTTTTTGACTAAAACATTTAGCTAAAAATGGAACTTTTATCAACTGTGTGAATTACCGTTGAGTTCAAAAATAATAATTTATTATAAACGAGAAAATGTAAAATATTAGCCGAAAATTCATTAACATATATTTCAGAAACAACGTTCTAATGGTATCAACGTTTAAAAAACTGTACTTTCGTTCTCCAATATACTATTATATATAAAATGATTGTTTATTTAACGTAATTATTGTTGTGATATTTATGATTTTTTTCCATAAAGTTCGAAAAAATGGAAATTATTTCTTCTACACTTGATCGTGGTGGAAATCAATAGGGTTCTAGTATTCATTAATTAAAGTAAATGCGTAAAAATTTATTGTGAATAACTAAATTTGTTACAAAGATTTTGTGTCCTCAGTGACTTTTCTCTCAACCATCACCTCCCTTCCTCTTCCATCTTTTCCCTCTTCTCTCTCTCTCTTCTCTCTCTCTCTCGTCTCACCTCCTCTCTCTTCCCCACTTTTTCCCTTCCATTGTTTCTCTGTGCAAACTTATCGTTATATACACAGTTGTACGAAATATCACATTCTACTTGATCGATTAGGGTTCAGTGATGCTTTAAACGTACAAATCTATTAAATCGCTGAAATCACATTTTCATGTATATAGGGAAAATTTCAAGAGGATAAAAACTGAACTGTATGAAAACTTAATTCAATTTATTGCATTGTCATCATAGCAATGTTTAAGTTGTTCATATGATTTAAAATAAATTGCTATAATTTCTGTAAAAAATAACTAAAGCAAATACACTTCATTAATAACATAACTTAAAGTTGTTACATTTTTATTATATGTGTTAGTAACAAAGTATTTGCTTTGCAGTTATCCATAGTTATATTTATTTGAAACAATGTTTACTCTTACACATCAGAAAATCTAAAATTTTACCCGAAACATTCACACTTAATAATTAAAAAATAAATAATTGTAGAAATTTTTTTTTAAAAAGCCATGTTTTGTAAAATAATTTAAATTGAAATTATAAACAGAAAAATATTTTATATAAATAAAAATTTCATCGTTACAAAATATAAATTTTTTAACTTATTTACCAGAAACTTTTCTTAATAAATAATTTTATAAAAAAATTTCTAAATTCTTTGAAAAAGAGTATAATGTAAATAACAAAAATGTGTATTTATTTTACTTTTAAGTTTTACATTTTAAAAAAATATCCTCTTTTGCAAAATTGATTTTTTAAAGTATTAGCAAACATTTTTGTTGTAAATGATGTCTGCAAATTTTAAATCAAAACTAACATAGGGATATGCGTTAAGAAAAAAAATAAATTTTTCATTATAAAACTTTTTTTCACAGTATCAATGTAAAATTTAAATTCAGAACCATTATGAAAATTTTATTTAAGTCAATAAGAAACTATATACTTAAAAGAAAATTTATGAATTATACATTACTAACGAAAATATAAAAAAAGTATTGGAGACATTCTATATCAAGTATGAAATGGCCATGATTTGTTTAATGTTTTAAAACATATTAGAAAAAAATATTTTAATTTGTTTTCAATTTTATTTTTTAACTAAAGATTTTCTATGAAAATTTAAAATTTTTTAACTATAAGATATATTTAATGAACTAAGTCCTAATTTCTTTAGAAATATATATAAAATATGTTGTGCCTATTAAAATTGAATCCCACCTTTATTAGAACTATAAAAATATCATATATATCTTTCATTAAAAATATATTACATTTTATTATACCTCTACATAACTCTTGAACTAATCAGACAATGCATTAACTAAGAAGAAAGTAAGACCAAGATTATCCTGTATTAGCAAATATATCTTTAGTGCAACCCAAGATTGAGTTCCAATTCCTGTACCCTAATATGGTATGTACTTCGATAGCCCAATCAATCAATATCCTGGAGAAACGGCTCATGGTCTTTTTTATAAAGATATAATCGACAGTAAACAAGAAATTTATGAAAGAGCTTTCATATGGTGGTAAATCACTTAATTTCTGACGCAAATATTAAACATTTTTCACTTTTGCGTACTCAATTCGTACAGTCATGTGAATTTTTGGAAAAACCGGAAGTGACATCTCCAGAACCGGTAATGGAAGTCCCGAGTGAACCACCCAACTTCCTCTGAAATTTAATGCTGAATCCATATCAATCATCATCTAAGCTATATCTATAGCAAATCCCGAGAATTGATGCTTCAAGGAAAATGTAAATTTTTAATTGAAAGTAGCATTTCCAGAACCTAAAGTGCCAATACTTGGTAAGTCCCTTTATCACCTCGGATTTTGATGTCGAATCCATATCAGTCATCATCTAGGCTATATGTATAACCAATCTTGAGAAATAAATTTTTCAAGAAAAAAATTTTTAAACTAGAAGTCGAAAAAGAACCGAAAGTGAAAATCCTAAAGTAGCACCCCATTCCTCTCCGGAATTTGATGCTGAATCTATATCAATAATCATCTAAGCTATATCTGCAACAGATCCCGATAATTGGTGTTTTAAGGAAAATTTAAATTTTTGAATCAGAAGTGGCATATCCAGAACCAAAATTGGAAATCCTTGATAAGTCCCTTTATCACCTTTGGAATTTGACGCTGAATCCATATAAGTCATCATCTAAGCTCTATCTATAGCCAATCCTGATAAATTGATGTTCCAAAGAAAATGTTTGAACCGGAAGTTAGAAAAAAAACCGGATGTGAAAATTCTTAATGAAATACTCAACTTCCTCCAGAATTTTATGCTGGATTTATCATCTCGATTTATTATCATTTATCTATAGCTAATCTTGAAAAATATTTATTTCAAGTAAAAGAAATATTTTTGAACCTTAAATTAAAAAAGAAGTGGAAGTATAAATCCTTTGTCAACCCCTCCCTTCCCCTTTTCCTCCGAAATTTGATGCTAAATCCAAATGAGTCAGTATCTATAACATAACCTGAGAAATAGATGTTTTAAGGAAACAAATTTTGTAAAATCAATAGAATGACAAAATGTTTGCCTCCAGTTACAGAAAAATATAAACCGATATCCTATTCCCTTTCCCTACATTACTAAATATTATGTAAAAGGAAAGTATTGTGATGAAATCAAAAATCCGATTTTCGAATTTTGATGAATCTTCATATTTTGAGCCGAATCAACTATTTTTCAATGATACCTGTATATCTGTCTGTGGGCACGATATCTCCCGAACAAATCGATAGAATCAAATAAAATTTGGAATTATTATTTCTATCGGTGAACGTCAGAGGAATATTTGGGTGAACGGAACAGTGAAAGGCCCATAATGTGTTCATTCTTTTCTTATTTTTCGAAAATCGGAGGAAATTTATAACTTTATTCCACATCAAAATGTTGTGACAAGTGATATTTAATGTGTGATTTATTACGACTGCCATTATTTTGAAGGATGCCATTAATTTGATGCTAAATCCAAATGAGTCAGTATCTATAACAGAACCTGAGAAATAGATGTTTTAAGTACTAAATCACCTGTACTGAATTTATCAGCGCCGTTCTCGTGGTATTTTATATTTGTTAATGTTTCTTTGTTTCTAATTTAAGTTCCTTATGTTTCTTAATTCGTAATATTTTATGTTTCTTTTTATGTCCAATTATGTGTTACATGTGATATGTAATTCATGTAAATGACCGTATTTATCAACGTATCCATTCAAAATGTTAAACCGTTGCCACACATAAATTTTAAATTTTGATCTAAATATTAATAAATTCAGGAAAAACATTAAAACAATAACATATAAAAATGTTTCCAGTGGAATTTTAACAACATTTTTAATCTTTTATTAAAAATGTACACCATTGTGAACATTTTCATTTTATTATTTTAATTTTGTCATGAAATATTTTAACATTAGAAATATTCACAAACCTTTAAATTTGTTGTAACTGTAAATGGGCACTAAATGCCCTTTTATATACACAAATGCCTATTTATTGTTATAAATATATATACAAGCATTTAGCACTGAAATGCCCATTTATATTTATAACAGTATTAAAAGTTTCAAACATATGTGCCTATATTAAAAGAAAACTGTCTTAACAGCTAATGAAAAGACAAATTTATCTCATCCTCATAGAAATATTTAATGGTGATCTGTTTAGAAACATGATAATATATTCCTTTGAATAGGGTAATATATTCCTTTGAATCCTCCTAGGTAATATATTCCTTTGAATCTGTTCCCAAATGAAGTAGTATATTTTATATAAATGTACGTTATTACCGTGTAGCATTTGGATATCTTAACAATTTCTTAAATATATGTGAATAATCTTACCAGAAATTCATAAATTTTTCTTCTTCAAACAGGTTGAGGAACTAAGCAAAGAACAGGTCGAAAGTAAGTTTTTCTTTAATATTTTTTAGATTTCTTTCTATCTTTTATTTATTTATTATTTATTTATTTATTTATTTTTTTATAATAATATCATTTTTGCACCACATTTTTCAGCAATTCAAATTAAAGACAAGTCAGCAATGCTTGCAAATTTTTTCTCACAATTCAATTAGCTAATTCTTTGATAAAACCGTTAAAAAATTATGCTTCGAAAAATATTTTTACTGTAGATATGTATATAGCAAATACATCATAATGGAATAAAATATGATTTCAACAATGCATTTGCATTTAGAATCAAAATCTTAGGAATCGTTATAATAGTTTCTTTTATAAGATGCATTAATATTAGTTATAATACTTAAATCTGTTATATTAGTTTTAGTCTATTGACAGAGTTATAAAACGATTTAATTTCCTCGAATATATTAAGTGAAAAAGTACAATAAGTAGTCTGTTAAGAAACTACTCAAATACTTGGATACGTTTTGATAATTGTTACAAAAAAAAAAAACTCGTCATAAAATGCAAAGCATAAAAAAATTATATTATCATAAGATTTTTTTTTGTATTTAAAATTAATTAAAGATTTTATTTTTATTTTATTTTGACACATTTTATATTTTGCGGAGAATTACTTATATGTCCTAATAATTTTTAAATAAAACAATCTACTTCTGCAAAAATGTAAATAAATTTGGAGACACTTATTAAATATTTATATCATACTTATTTCAGATATTCATAACACAAGTATATACATATACTGGACATTCTTGCATTATTCTTTTTCAAATACAATATATGTTTTATGCAAATTTAAATATAAATTAAAAGTATTTAATGTCAATATGAATTTCGTAGTTAAATCAATAAACATAACCTTCTATAAATATTACAAAATAATATTCATATTAATGTTGCTATCATTATATTATTAATATAATATAGTTATTTTATATTATTAATATAGATTTTAGTATTAATGTTAAAAATGAAATATTTTAATTAAATTGAGAATAATAGATAATTAAATATACTAATCTAATTTAAATTTAAAGTTAACGTATTTCTATAGAAAATGTAATACTATTAGTACTTATATATATATATATATATATATATATATATATATATATATATATATATATATATATATATATATATATTATATATATATATATATTATATATAGAAATAGAAATTTAAATTCTGTACCATATTTTTGTAGAAAGTTAACAAAATTAACTTTCTATGCAGTCCCTCTATCGAAAAAAGTCAAATCACAAAAATGTTACTCATACAGTATTTAGTTTAACCGAAAGAAATTTGGTCGTAATAAGATCAAATTTGACATAGATATCAGTAATTAAAATTTTCATTTGGAAATAATCTACAAATCAACTTCGGTTGTAAATAGTTTATAAAACTTTTACCACTTCCTTAAATTTATTTATTTTATGCAGATGAAGCTATTATATCATTATTATGTCTATTCATACTTTGTATTTACAAATTTAAGCAATTCTGCAACATAACTAGAATTTATAATAGCGCTGTTCAATCATGCCGAACTCAATTAGATTATTTTGATTTGCAGCGAATTTAACCGATCTCCTAGAGATACAGTGAGGGAATACTATCGCCGTTTCCTTAAGGGGACGGTGGACGTTGAAATTTTTTTATTTATTTATTGACTTAGAAACATGAAAATTTGTATAAATATTCTTCTTAACATTTCTATATAAAATACCATTCAATTTTTTTCAATTTTGTTATTTTTTTTAAATTTAATTTTTTTAACGAAAATTTTAAAATGCTCCTTGCGTGCCATTTGTTCACATTTTTGATTAATTTTACATTATAATCACTCAAAAATACATTATGAACAAATTTGGGTATTCATTTTTAAATCCCTTAGAAAGTTAATTTTTCTTAAATATTTTTCTGCATTAAAACTTAATTTTCATCATTTAATTGGGTTATTATTCCCTTTAATTACCTTAATAAACTTCAATTATAAAATGCATACCTAGTTTCATTAAAAAGTATGAAAGGTGTCTTCTTACCAAATTTCATGCATCTCAAACAAAAATTAGGACGCATGGAGCATTTTGAAAATGTAAAACCTTTGAAAATTCCGTTTCGAAAAAAATGCATTTAGCCTTTTGCTTACGGGTGGGACAGCGTCCATCCCAAACGAAGAACCTCCCAAAAAGACAGGTATCACCCCAGAAATCCTATCGAAATATCCTCCCAGAAATCGCCAGCAGAAGCATTGCATCTGCTGCAGCAGGTGCAATGCTTCTGCCGGCGATTTCCATGGACGCCAATGTCTGCAAAGGGCGGTAGAACTGTTTGGGATAGGATATGTCAAATACCTGTCTTTTTGGGGGTTCTTCGTTTGGGATGGACGCTGTCCCACCCGTAAGCAAAAGGTTAAATGTGTTAAACAATGTTATATATTTAAAAAAAAAAAATTTTTTTTAGTCGATTTTTGCTCATTTCAACGTCCACCGTCCCTTAAAGCTGGCATCCTTCTAGAATTTTTATTTTGCGGCTAGTATGTCGATTGCAATCAACAGGTTCCTTTCATCGTCGATATGGCTCATTAAGACAACGAGTACTAACGGAAAATGATGAAAAAGATATTTTAGCCTATATCCCGTCCTATCCATTTCTGTACGCCGTAATAAACAACATCTTCCTTTAGTCTACCAGAACCTTGGTCTACCACCAGTCTACTCGAACCAGTCATCTGCTGTACCGCATGGAAGAATTCTTACCGATTCGTCTGTAAGGGACCTCACTCTGGTGGGGAAAGTGCAGTGCAAAAATGTGTTAGAAACTTTTTGAATCTACTGAAAAGAGTGTTTGTAAATGATCCTAGTTGATTTCAAAACTTGAAAGGTATGCCTATCTTTCCACAGATTTTGTCAGTAAAATATCTGAAAGGCCGGCAAAGTCACAGTGATTTGACTTATTTACCTTATTTAAATAGATAAAATCTCTTTTACCTGCCTTTAATAGTTTCAAAAACAAACCACAGAAAAAATTGTTTTAAAACCCCACTAAAGGATTTCTGTGCATCCATTCAATTTGTGAACGTCCCCTGTATTCATGAATTTTGATGGTTTAAAGAGTACCGAAAAGTCATGAGAAAGTGGTGTATGTCAGGAATTTTGACAATTTATTTCGTCCTAAATTTGAACTTTTAAGAACCAAATTTTTCTTTCGTTTGACTAAATGAAGTATTAACAACATTTCTGTAGTTTGACTTTTTTTTTTTTTTTTTCGATAGAGGATCTGCATAAAAAGTTAATTTTGTTAACTTTCTACAAAAATATGGTACAGCATTTAAATAACTATTTCATAACTTCCTACCTCATTCAAAGCATGTTTGCAATCGGTCTACAACCAAAGGTTCAAAAAATCTTCTACTGTTCACTTTCTAAGGGACATATTGTACAACTCAACACTAAGTAAACGAATTTACTACTGAAAAATAAAGTAAATACTTATTTATTTCGTATTAGTATTTTGCCATATATATTAATATTACATCTTTCGCATAAATACAATATCTACTATCTATATATTCTTTCTTGAAAACGTAATATATCGACATGTAACATATTGCAATATAGCTGAAAATTTGCTGCAAATACATTTCTTACTTAAAAAGTTATATATATATGTGTGTGTGTGTGTGTGTGTGTGTGTGTTATAATGTGTATAGCAATTTCAGTATTTATTCTAGAGTGAGATTGAATTGTTCCAAAGATTATATCACAAGAATGTTTTGTAATACATGTTCCATACCATAGATAGCAATGGCATCAAATGCGTTAAATATGTGTTACGAATGATAAGAAAGAGAGATTACATTTCTTGTTGGAAATTATTCTGGCCCATTTCCAATTACTATCTTTGATGGTTCATTTCTTTCTGGAACGCGTTGGGAGAAAAATATTTGAAAAAAGTTCAACGACTTTTTGTGTTTCTTGAAGTCTTGTAAAGTACGAATGGAAACATCATTTCGAGAATATTTAACAATATGAATTTTCGGAGATAAGCTACATTATTTTAAGAATCTAAACTTTAAATTTGTTTTATTTCACTTCTGGTATTTTAAAGTTGAAAAAAAGTTAATAGATCACGGTAGTCATGTAGGTAACACATGACTTTCTCTACAGACTCATTCTTTTTTTTACTTTCATTAAAATACATGATAATGTATAGGGAAAATATTGGAATCGCGATTTTCGTCATGACGTCTGTGTTTATGTCTGTCTGTCTGTCTGTGATTATATCTGTTTGCCTATTTGTGTCTGTTTGTGTATATAAATAAGCTATATACATTTTTCGGAATTTTTTTTTCCTGCGTTCACATCTACATAACATACGAAATTTGCCACCCAAATTGGGTCTAAATAATTTGGTTTTCGAGATTACGAAAGACCAATAATTTCACTTTTTCACACACACACACACCCCGGGTTCGATTCCAGCCACTGCCAAAACTGCCGCCGTGTTCATGCGGAGTACGATCACGTTAAACATGTGGGTCCGAAAGTCCTTCCGAGAGGTTGGTGGTAGGGGAAGGAGGGTACGGTCCCTGTGGATGCCTCCCCCACTGGGTTCCGGTCTAAATTGGGTAGCACTTCCCGACCGTCCAAACAGTTACCTTACACCTTCCTGGTAGGTCGGACGGTCTGGGTTTCAACAACAACAACACACACACACACACACACACCGACAAAAGTCATTTCGGGTATCTTGAAACCACACCGATGTAATTACGGTGAAAACTAGACTTAATGAAGACCACCACATTTTTCTTAACCAACATAGGTTAAAATAAAAAGTTTATTCAATCTACTGCTAATACTATATCTATCAAGAAAAGTCGTACAAGTCTTAAACATCTACCATCATAATTTCCTCTAACTTAGCAAAATAAAATGAAAATTAAATTTCTCCACATTAATTTATCCTAGAGTAATGGAGTTAATTTTAATCAATGAAACCTGAAAAGTTGCGTATAAAACAAGCATTTAATTAATACCTTCAACCATAAATGAATCACCTTTAATTTCAGATTTTATGCATTTTTGCAGTCCCTTTCGAAAAAATGATCGATTTTATATTTCCCAATCGTAATAAAATCTAATCAACATAAGTGACTTAATTGCCTAATTTCATAAAATTTCGCCGTATAATTTTTAGCTGGAGTGGATACATACTTTGCCCAGACAAAAACACACATAAAGGAACTAAAACTACAACTACCAGTACCCGAAACGTGTAAATCAGCCGAAAGCTCAAGTTCTAATTTTCGACCTCATACCAGCACTTTAGATTATTGTATATATAGGCAAAGTAAAAATGCAATATTTTAGATAACACGCTGTGCTTATATATATATATTTAATTTTATGTTATTCTTAATGTCACTTTCTAGCTCTGCATTGTACATACTTTATTTTTTAATCTGATAATTGGTCAAATTTTTGTGACTTTCTACTTAACATTTTACTTTCTCTACAATAAAAAATTGAACATAGTTTTTGACGGATTTGCGCGTTTTGATCACTCTGTGACAAGAATGCTCTATTTTTGCATGACGTCTATCTGTGTGCATGTGTCCCCCGCTCTAGCTCAAAACTATTCAACGAAATTTCGTAAATTTTGATAGGTAAGTCACTTGTGTGTTACCAAGATACTGATTAGATTTTGTACCATTCGAAAAAATAAAACCAACCTAAATAACTCATAAACTCTTGTGTGGACAGCACATGACATTAACTACAGGAGCAAATTCCCTTTCTGCTTTCGTCTTTTATAATTCATTGAGTTTAATTGAACAAAATAAATTTCGATTCATCATTTAAAATTACATTGAATTTGCAGATTCACTTAAATTTTCGTTATCTTTTGGAAACTGGACTTATTTTCAAAGGCAGTATTGCAAAAATGCGAAAAAACTTCAATATGTCGAGAATGGTTGATCCTGAAATAACGGAGCTGGTCTTGTTCTTCCCTTCTTCAAATTACATACAAAAGAAGCATTTAATTGATACATTTGAACAAATTTAGTCTTTTATTTCATATTTTGACGATTTTTGCTGGCGATTTTGGAAAAGAAATCAGATTCTTTTTTCCGAACCGTACCAAAATCTAATCAGCAGAGTAATCCACAAGTGACTTACCAACCAAATTTTATGAAATTTGGTCAATCAGTTTATGAGCTAAAGTGGATGCATATGTTGTACAGACGTCACAGATACACATACAAACGTCACGTTAAAAGTAGTTGTTTCGTGTTCTATAGTAACCGAAGCGTTGTAGATCCGCCGAAAACTCGAATCCGATTTTCAACACGATTCCAATACTTTCCCTGTACACTTCCATATATTGTAGGAAAAGTAAAAATCTGAAAGAAAAAACTGAATATGCTGAAATGCATTGATTAAATGTAATACTTGTTTTATACGTAATGTTTCACGATGAAAACGACCAATCTCGAAATATTTAATTCCTTTTTTTTTTAATTTTGATGAGCTGACGAAGTTTTCAAATGTGTTAAGTTGCCTAATGTAAAAGAAGGCGTAATAAAACTTCAAATTAGATATAATGTCGAAACAGCATCCGTGTCATTTGAACAATTAAACTTAATTTTATGGATTACGAAAGAGAAAATGAATTCGAGAATGTAGAGAATGTCGTATGCTGACCACATCAAAATTTTTAATGGCAGCTTATTTATCGAGATTTTCAGAAGAACTCACTTTGACGTGATTTTTATAATTAATTTCTCTATAGTTCATCGAAATGTATCGATGTCATCAAATTATTGCGTAATAATTAGGAAGGAAAACCCAAAAACCAGTTTTTTTTTTTCTGAATTTCATTTGAACCACGAAATTTTAATCAAGCCATGAAAATTGGATTGAAAATTGAATGAATGGAGTTTTTCCTTCTAACCAATAACGACGCAGGACATTATTATAGTCCCGTCCACTGTTAACAAAATTCTAAGCAGTCATGATTATCGAAGAGACTCGCCTTATAAAGGACGCTGCACTACAAAGAATACTTAACTAGTTTTTCCTCACCTTATATCGACCACCCATAGAATTCTTATTTGCTTGTAAACAACGCCTTATTATAGGGTAGAAGTCGCTTTGCTGTATCTTAAGCGTTTAGAATTTTGTGGGCGATGTTAAAATAATGTTCATTGCTCCTGTTCCAAAGTAAATACTTACATTCTAAGATAATCCTTACATCAAGCCGTTTTGTGCTGAGATATGTGTTGAGAGCGGCAATGACAGCGAATTCCTGATCCATGGGTGGTAAAAGGTGGACCAGTTGAGCACTTTTATACAACGTCCTGTTGTAGGAAAGAAGTTGCTTCACTGTGATGAAGAATTCATTATTCCATAAATATTAATCTGAAGCTATATAAGCTAACTTCATCAACTAAAAAAAAGTGTCAATCAATTAGTCTACTCAAAAAATGAAGTAAATGAGACTGGAATTAAGAAAGATATAACCAAATTGAAAGAAAAACAACCAGTTTCGGGTGCCATATGAGCTAACTTTTAAAGTTCAAGATGCGTACAAAAAATAGTCCTCTGGCTACAGTTCGTTCAAGCAGTTCGTTCTTAGATGTTGTTAAGAGATACTATTTCTTTTGTCTGAAGAAGTGGGTTTATAGTGCCCTCGAAATAATAGTTGTCCCCTAACTGACATATACCTACTTTCTTCAGGAAAGGTTTTGTAAGATTTAAATAAGACTGAAGCCGTTACTCTAGGATAAACTGTTCTCGAGATATATATATATATATTTTAATTTAAGTAGCTGGCGACAGTTTAAAATGCATAAAATTTCTACATGAAAAAGAAGATCGGATATAACTTCAAATAAATATCTGTGTCAGTTTGTAAATTGAACTCAATTTAATGGATCATGACAGAGAAACGGAATTTGAGTCTGTAGGAAAAATCATGTGCTACCTTAATGCTCTCCATGTCTTTTTGGTTTTTCATCTTAATTATCGCCAATATATTTTTATAGCAAATATTCTGCTATATTTCATTTTTTTGCGATTTGTTTTTGTTTACAAGAAATAACATTTAAATTAAAATATATTAATTTAATAATAAGTTCCAGCAATATTACAATAAGAATTAAATTATAAAATATTTTCTGTTGACATAAACGAAATTTTGATTATATTTTTAATTTAACTATCCAAACATATTTAATTAATGCATTGAAATTGAATTAACATGTAAAGTACAGTTTTATGTTTATAAACTGTATTTAATTTATTATACGTTGAATAAGTTTTCAATTAAATTTCTCAAAAAGTGCTTTTAGAAATATAACTACTCATATAGTTGTTGTAAAAGAATTTCAAAGCATAATAATTTTGAATAATTATTAAAAGTATAATAATAAAAGCAATCAAAAGTACTCTAGAATATGCCTAGCTCACATTTCTTTAAATTAAAAAAATAATAATAAAACTTTTACTGCATCGCTATAATTAACATGTTTCCATTTAAATTATTAATTAATACGGAAAACTTTATTAATAATATTTCTAAACATTGATTTCAAATATTATTTACTGATTAAAATAATTAATGAATAAAACTAATTTTTAAATTATTTCATACATCAAAATTTAATCAACATATATACCGAAATAATTTTGATCCATTGAAAATAATTGTCTTTTCCATATTGTAAATTAAGTTCAATTTGCTGCATTTAATTCCTTTCAAGCAATTTCATTAGAACAAAAATGCCCCGCATATAAAAACATTTTAAGCAGTTTATATATTCACCTGTAAAAGTCAAAAAACTTTAGTAACTCAATTAAAGTATATTAAATACGAAATATTTCAAAGAATGTTTTGCACATCAATTTGGAATTCTTGAAAAAAATTCATAAAACTAGTTTGAATAAATTCCAAAATACATTGCCTTTTATATTATAAATTCTGCGAAAAATACTAAAACTTTTATCTTACATGATGAAAGAAGCTGTTTGTCTTTCTGTCTGTTTGTGTGCTGTGTCGTTTGTAGCTGAAAATCGAAGCTTCGGACAACGGCGAAATTCGGTACAAAGGAATTTCAGGTCTCCGGATATTACAGCTTCGCGAGATGTTTAAAATTCGAATTTGTGTGAAAGGAATCCATAAGACAATTCCTTCGATATTTATTCATTTATTTTTAATACATCTAAAGATGCATGTTTTACTTTTTGTTTTCTTATTTCGCAGCATTCTAAAATGGAAGATTAGCACAATTCCGCAGTTTGACAAAAATATGGATGCATATCTGTGCATTCTAACAATAATATTTTTTCGCTTACTCTAATTTCAGATTTTCTGTTAATTTTCAACCAAAAGCATAAAAATTGAAATTTTCGACTCCCTTCTTAAAGAATATTTGGAGAGACAGTCTCTTCTACTCAATGTTCTCAAGCGTTCATAAACCCTATATTTACATCTTTTTGTATCACCGCAAAAAATCATTTTTAACTTTCTCAAACTTTTATAAAGAAAAAGCATTGTTTCTGCAAAAATTTTCGAATTCCAATTTTTGACGTATAAATATATTAGAAAATCTCCTGAACCCATTTTGATTATTTCGGGGAATGAAGTCGTGTGTGTGTGTACGTGTCCTTAAGCCCCGAATAACTTTGTAAGTAAAGGTCCATGAGTGTACACGTTAGGTCTGTCTATAATAAAATTACTATGTTCGATCGAATAAAAGGGATTTCAGCGGCTCTAACGGAAAGTTTAAAAGTTAGTATCATGATCTCGGTAACACTGCGAAATAGACAAAAACATTCAATTTCCTATTTTATTATTTCTTTCTCATTAGACAAGCTTTTGAGCATGGTCTCATGAGAAAGAATCGACAATAAAACTGTTATAGAAGGCATATATGTATTAGGTACAATATGGTTAATTCCGAATAGCTATCCTATTCAGGAATTCTAAAAAAAAAACACTTGTGATCACAGGAATCTTTTGTAGATCCAACCATTTATCTCACAAATTGGTATTACGTCACTGTCTTTTGCATACTCTGGTGAATCGTTGCATACGTTACTGTCTTTTGCATACTCTGGTGAATCGTTCGGCAACGTTTAACAGTATTGTGAGGTAACTGCGCATCTAACAATTGATTAAATGTAACTAGCGTTTATTGCCTTACGCATTTCGTTCGTTTCTGGTGTTGATTCCTCCTAATTAGACAATGCTCTACAACTCTGTAATTAGCTTTTTGTCTATCTTGCTATTGCCGAGTTTGTTTTTAATTGGGTGCTGCAAATATTTTTATTTGATCGGGCACGGTCACTTTACTATAGATAAACCTAACACCATGTACTGTCAGGGACCTTTCCTTACAAAGTTATTGGGAGTGCGTAAGGACTTCCCCTGTATAAACTCATACACAAACTAACGCCATTTTTCCAAAAGCATTCAAATTGTGCTCAAACTGTTCTTTTCCCATCAAAATCGCGAATTCTAAAATTTTGGAGTAAACAATGCTTTTTCTGTATAGTATAGGTGGAAATAAAATGTTTTTTCATGAAAGGAAGCAAATCATTCTTGAAATATACTATTAGAAATAAATGAAACTATCATTTGTACAATCATTTATCTCAATAACTTGACAGTGTCTCGAATTTTGATTTGATAAACTATAGCGAGCGAAAGCGATAGATAGCTCTCTCTCTTGTTCTTAAAGCCTATTAACCCAGAATCGCTTGGATAATCAGAAAACATCTCTCCACGCCTAACAGGTAGATGTTCAAATTCCTTCTTCCATTTTAAAGATCTGACTTCGTTGCCGCACAGTTATAAATAAAAATTCTCCCGAAATCGTCTGCCGCGGCCAAATTTGGCGACGCCGCAGACGACTCTTCTTCTGTTACGAATGGGAATGGAAGCACAAAAACTATTTTCGACCTGTGTTTCTCGCTTCAATTGTATTGCGACGCCAAGTGCACCTATAAACAAATATAGAACAGGACGTGAAAACGCGCCATTTTAAACAGATCATAAAAAGCAGACCTAGAAATTTATAATCAGCCAATTTCAAGACATTTTATTGTTCCTCTCTTCACAAAATCCCTTTCTGTTTGTTCCACAAGTTCACAAAATCCCCTAATGTCAATTTTTTTTTAGGCAAACAATAAATATAGCACATATTAAAAACTTAAAATTGTAAAGAATAAAAAAACTGATTTTGAAATATTGTAATATGAATTATATGCCACTACTTGCTATCTACCCGTACTTCGTATGGAATGTATAATGTAAAGGAATTTAATTCACAACTTACTGTGAACTCTTAATATTTGGGTCCTTCTTTTTTAAATTTTATAATAATTTTCACAAAAAAGAAAGTAATGAATTTTCCCATGTTGAAATAATACACAGACAGGTAGAAGCTAATTTTATTTATATAGATAATAACAATTTTATAATTAAACAAGGGCTTCATTGTTAACTACGTTTCTGGTCTTATTAGGGGCAGAAATAAAGAGAAATCTTTCATTTATGGCCCTTGAGATTGAAAGGTTTATTTTTTATTTCATTAATTTATAAAGCTTCCATAACTTGAGAAATACAGGCACAAAGAACGATCGGATAAAGTTATCAAATTCTGAATTACATTTATTATAGAGAGGCTCTAAGAACGATTAGGTCAGGTCACCTTAGTTTAGAACAGGGGTGGCCAACCCGCGGCCCGTGGGCCGCATGCGGCCCGCCTTGAATAATTTTGCGGCCCGCGAGATTCATTACAACTTTACAAAATACGATTATTTTGTGCAATATTTTTGTTTTTAGTGTAGTGTTTTGTAACAGATAAATCCCATAACTGTTTCTATTTTATCACGTTGCTTCTGTTTTTATACATACTTAGAAGTGGGGAGTATTGCATTGTGATTCATCAACAAAATCTATGTGCCCAAGTATTATCGATGAATCATGTTATGCAAGTAGTCATAAAAACAGTGAATTACATTCGATCACATGCACTCTAGCATCGACAATTTAAGGAGTTCGTAAAAGAATTAAATTGTAAATATGGTGACGTTGTATACTTCAGTCGTGTCAGATGCTTGAGTCGTGGAAGATGTTTACAGCGATTTTATAAGTTACGTCAAGAAATTGACTTGTTTATGAAAGACAAGCAAATACCAGTACCAGAATTAAGAAATGATAAATGGTTATTGGATTTATGCTTTTTAGTAGATATCATCGAAAAACTCAATCAATTAAATACATCATTACAAGGAATAATTTAATAATCGATGCATTTAATCACATCAAAGCATTTCAGAAGAAACTACTGCTATCTGAATCTCAATTGAAAAATAATAACGTTCAACACTTGCCATTGATGAAAGAATTAAAAAATTCAAAATGTATCAGTTACATCAAATACGCAAAAGAAATAAGCAAATTTGCAGCTACTTTTGAGAGTCGCTTCACTAATTTAGACAAATACAAAAAATTATTTGAAATATATTCATCTCCCTTTCACGTCGATGTCGAGTCGGCCCCAGAATATCTCCAAATGGAACTGATTGACTTACAATGCAATAATGAATTAAAACACATTTTTGAAACATCAGAATCAAAAATAGATTTTTATAACACTTATGTCACAAAAGAAAAATTTTCCAATTTGAGAGATCTGGCACAAAAAGTTGTGAGCGCTTTTGGATCAACTTACACCTGTGAATCGTTTTTTTTCAAAAATGAAATTTATCAAACATAAATCGCGTTCGAACTTAACGGACGAAAACCTGCAACATCAATTACGATGTGCAAATACACGCATTGAGATCGACTTGCAAAAACTAAGTGAAAGAGTTGAGAAACAAATATCTCACTAATTAAATAAATTAAACATTATTCGATCATTGCATTATTATTATTATATTATGTATGTTTGCATACATGAAAAATAATGAAAACAATAATAATAATTCATTCTGTTTTAAATTTTCACTCCAATAAATGTTTGCAATGTGTCCAAATCTAATATAAAGATATATATTTTTATATGCGGCCCTCGGGCCGACGTGGTAGTCGAGTGGTCAAGGCATGCGTTTCCAAAGCAATCGCTCGAGCGCCACATTGTGGGTTCGAGCCCCACGTAAGGCATGGATGTTGTTGTGTTGTGGGCGCAGTGTGTTCCGCCCTCCTCTGGTGCGCCTGGGGCAACGTCCCTAGGACGGCTAAATGGATCATTTAATAAATGCCCGAATTATGGGCGAATGACGATGAGTCAAGTGCCTGGCCATTGGCAATATATATATATATATATGCGGCCCGCGGGATTATAATGTTTTTCCGAAGTGGCCCGCAGTGTCATTTAGGTTGGCCACCCCTGGTTTAGAAGCTCGAAAAACGATTAGGTCACGTCAGTTTGGAGACTGAAATAACGATTGGGTTCCATTTGTTTGTAGGCTCATATAACTAACTATTGGGTAACATTCAAAGGGAGAAAACATTCAGAACATGAAGCCAGACGAGACAGACGGATGTCTAAATTTTACGTGCGATACAGCCAATGCTACCCATCAAATTTTCATGAAATTCGGTACAGCCGTTCCCCCGTGATGATGAGACACACAAATGGATTTCAATTTTATTTATAGGAACGATTTTTTCATATTCACTTTCAATATAAAATGACATATTTGTTTCTACTTACAACTTTATCAATTTATAATTTTTTAAGCATTTTTACGTTTTCTTATTGTTTGGAAACTCGCCCTTCAGATTTCATGTCCCAAATTTGAGACTAATTAAAGCGTATCTTTATCGTCTCAAACTATTTCCCGAATTTTGAAACTTTGCATTTGATAAAGATTCGGTGACTATTTCCGTGTTATTAACTCTACTTTTCAGATGTAGGTCTTCCAATTTTTAAGACATATATCACATATATGCAAAATGAAGTGAGTTATAACACTTGCATTTGCATATTAACAATTTGAAAAGCAAATTCTTAAAGTTTTCTACAAAATATTTTAGAAATCGTGTAAGAAAGTAAAATAATACTTTATCAAATCACAATATTAATTTAGTTTTCCAAATCTTGGATTTCCAAAAGTTATATTTCTAAAATTATCTGGCACTACCTAATAAGTGTGAATTGCATCTAATTGTGTACATTACATACATATTTGAATAAAAAAGTAATAAATGTATATACGCATTTTATAAGCAAACGCCTTTAAAATTACTCTAAACGTATTAATTTGTACTTAATTATGTTGTTTGAATTTTTCCTTATCTTTTGCACAAGGTGTTTTTACTTATTAATATCCTAAAATGTTGAAATCTAATTAATAAAAATATTCACATTAATTTAAAAAATAGCTTTTAACATAATTATTAATATTTTATTGCTCTATAAAATAATAATGATAATTAAATCAGTAAATGTTTTCATAATAGTTTGGAATCATATTGGATTAATATGAAAACTTTATATTAATCATATAATAAACTCAAATTATTTCTAGCATTTATTACGTCAAATGCATTACTTGCTTGAAAAATTGAAACTTGTTTGACGACAATGAAATTTCTCCTCTAAAAACATCACTCGGCTGGAAATGAGAATTAAACACAGTCCTTTTTGCTCCCAACAATTAGGCCAACAACTACACCACTCTGATTATATGAGGAATTTCTTTAAATTACTTGGTATATATTCATATTTTTGGAGCACAAAATATTCCATATAATCAGTGCAATACGATAAGTGCGATAAGATACGATTTGTACCTACATTTAAATGTTTTCCCGGTTTAGCTAAGATACTCATATAATTAAAGTAAGTGGAATAAAATTTTGCACTCAGAAACGTATTATTCTGTGATACTTCAAAAATACTGTAGAATCTTCTGAAGCAAATCAAATATCCTGCTCTTGCTAAAAACTCAAGTTATTTCACATTAATACGCTGCCTTCTAAAAGTTAAGCCCACGATGCAAATTTTCAAACAGCGAACGTATCCGTGTAATTTTATTGGGTGAACCTTTCTACTATCGGCGATGAGATATGCAAATATCAAATTATGTCTCCAATAGCAGATTGTTCCTGAAACATTACAAACATTAGACATGGTGTGAAAACGACTCATTTGCATAAGATTTTCAACACTCAGAGAAAAATTTTCGAAGAGTGTCAGGGTTGATTTTGGATTAGATTAGCTTTGTTATAACACAAAGAATACGTTTGGAAGCTTCTCAATGCTGGCGTACTATTGAGAGGTTTGACGCAGGACAGCTCATTAAGGAAGTCGCTAATTCCTTTTCTGTCAACCATTCTATCCTGTCTTGTTTATGGAAACAATTCCAAATGAGTAGGAGGGTTATCTGGAAACCCGTTCCAGGTTATCCTAGGGCTACAACATCTTCTGGTAGCCTGTACATTGCATTACTGGCTAAACGCAATCGCCGAACGAACGCATCAGCTTCAATGGCTACCACAGCAATAGGAAAGTCGATCAGAGGTCGATCAATCGAAAGACCCGAGTTTGATTCCTGGAGCTACTGATACTATCCACTTATCTACGTGCAATACAGGCACGCTAAATCTGTGAGTCCGAAAGTCCTTCCGAGAGATTGGTGGCAGGGGGAGAAGAGTACGTTTCCTGTAGGTGTCCCCCCCCTACTAGGTTCCGATCTGAATATGGTGGTATTAGGCATATCCAAACTTCTACCCTTGTGTGCCTGGAGTCTTTGGACCAACAGAAGCTGCATTATCGCCCCTTTGCCATGGACTTCTGTCTTATGGGCTTGTTTTAACCTTGTTCCGGATAAGTAGTATAAGTAACAACAACACAGCACACATGCATAACAAATATAAAAGTATCAGTTTCCTGTATTCACTATACTACTATCGCTCAGTATTCTCCAGATGAAAAAATGTTACTCAATTTAAAATAATTCGTATTCTACCCAATTTCATTACAAATATTCTCTTTATAATTTTAATTGTTTACATATTTTATTATTTAAACATACCAATTCATAATAAATTGTAATTGTTCTTAATCCAGTTATCGTTCCTTAATTGGTAAGTGACTGTTCAGTAATTGCTCTTGAGTTCTATCCTCATCTTACAGGTATACACACGCATTCACACACACTAATGGAAATATTTCCAAATGTGTTCGAAATATATTCAGGGGTTCTTAAAATTTTCGTTTCTGTCAAAATGGCGAGCTTCAGAATTTTCGGGAAAACAATATTTTTTCTATACAATAATATGACAAAATCATTTCTACACAAATATATAGAGTATTTTTCTGTTAATAGTAAAAGTCATGTGCTGATCAAATCTTTTTGCTTATGTAACTCTTTCTGTTCCTCCACAGTGTTAAAGAAAGCCTTCGACATGTTCGACAAAGAAAAGAAGGGATCCATCAACACCTCCATGGTCTCCACCATCCTCAGGACACTTGGACAGCAGTTCGTGGAAAGTGAGCTAAAGGAGCTAATTCAAGAGATAGACGTTGACGGTACGTACCGCCCCCCCCCCCCCCCCCATCAAAATTCATCGAAGCATCTTTCTTAATAACGCCGGAAATGATAAGTTCTGACACAGGTTAAATTGATTTCAAAAAGGATGGAAATGATTTTCCATTTAAAAGACGGAATCTAAAATAGCATAGCTGCCAAAGATCTATAGATATCAATTAAGGATACTAATATATATACTTATTTACAAAAAATTATCGCGGAATAGGATTTAACTTGGACACTGCAAATACATTGCACGCGTGTAGCCTTTGTATGACCTCTGTTCGGGGATCATTATGAAATATGCAGTTGGTTTCTTAAAGACTGATCAAATAAAAATAATACAATTACAGACTTTTGTCTTAATTCAAAATTGCCTCACGGCCAAGGGAAAATTAGACTAAGTATCCAAACTACACAGTTTATTGACAACACACATAACTAATGCAGAAACTGACTGTGAGGCTAAAGAGGTCTGTATACAAAACAGACATTAAATTGCACATGTATGTATAGTGACTAAATATGAATACTTAGATAAGTCCGGGACTTAGTGATCCAATGAAAGTTGGAAAGCTCATGCTTACCCAATTCATTAGCGGGCATCTGATACTTCAGAAGGCACTCTTGTGGACTAAACCTTGTTGATCATGACTGTACACATCTCAGTACTTTTTGCTAGATCATCTGTCACACGCCCAACGTCTTAAACAGGGCGTTCTTCTTAGAGCTCACGAACGTGGATACTCAAAACACGCGCATGCGCTGTATTATATTCGAGTTCTTTCTTACCCAAACCGAAACTTTATCCTGTTCTGTTACAGGATCACAGAAATTGTTAGCTGGCTCGGGATTGGTTTACATAATGGAACCAATTAAACGCTGTTAATTTAAAGTAAATCATAATTCAGAACATATACTTAGTGAAAGCATAACCAAAGGTTATATAGACGTCACATCTTATATGGGATTAGACAAGATGGATAGTGGATGTCTATCTAAACAGGGTTGGACTGGCCTATCGGAAAACGCCCGATGGGCCGCTTTAGTTCGAGAGCATTTCAATCAACATAAATAATATTCTAATAATCCAATTACAATTACAAGCAGGGAACATCCATAGGTTTCTGACTGGTGCAGTTCATGGACTGAATAGAGGGGCACCTTATCAAACAGTAACGGAACGGTCCGGGCTGTCGAACATTAAAAGTTTTCCCAGTTGGCACATTGTTGAAGTGAGGACTTGGGCTGGTCATTTAACACTAGAAGTTTTCAATAGCCGCGTTTTCAATAGACTCTCAGGTCGAACACAGGCTGCCCGGCATATTACTTAACATTTAATGATAGACAAAATGGCAAGATATGTCTAATTTCAACTTTCTTGATGCTCCGGTTGTTAAGTCATTCCCAAAAGACAAGCATCTTACTATTGCGGATCCTAAATGGGCTGGACCGATAAGGTTGAGAATCGAAAGAACTAAAATATATATACCACAACAGACAATGCATTTTAAATGTGGACTTTTAGCTGCTCCGGTTCTTTAATTATTCTCAACAAACGAGTGCATTATAATTTGGAGCCCAAGACGGGCTGGCCCGTGAATGTTCAAAATCTGATGAATCAAAATGTACCGCAAAAGACAATGACATGCCAAATTAAAAGTCATTGTGAATAGTGAAACCTGATTAGTTAGGACCTCAAAGATTTGAAATATGTGCAATGAAAACAGCCGATCTGATAACTGTTATATGGGGTATCAACGAGCGCATACTCTTTCAGCTCAGTAGAACATTGACTGTTGTTGTTGTTGAGACCCAGACCGTCCGACCTACCAGAAAAGTGTTGAAGACCCAGACCGACCGGCTCGTCAGATACCAGAAAAGTGTAAGGTAACTGTTTGGACGGTCGGGATGAACCACCCAATTTAAACCGGAACCCAGTGGGGAGGCATCCACAGGGTCCGTACCCTCCTTCTCCTACCATCAACCTCTCGGAAGGATTTACGGACCCACTAGAACATTGTCTGTGAGAGATTTTTTGTAATATGTCTCTCCTGTACAATCGGCGCTTTCTCTCTCTTTTTCAATACAAACAGGGAAGAAAAGAATCATGCTCCAAGACGAACAAAAGTTTGACGATATCTCCTTTCATTTACACAGAAAACATTTTATACGTTTATTTCGAATTATATATAATTAAATAATAAGTTACTTGGTCGTAAATTATTTGGGTAAACAGTGACCACCTTGTCTCTCCTGATGCTTCGCCACTGTCTGAGTGTCAAATTTCATAAACCGGCGCGACCTGGTTATTTCTCTAGAAGCGTAATACGTACACACAGACAAAATTGCATTTTATTATTATAGATGTTAAAAAATAGATTATTTTATGAGTTTACCTAGGAAATCAGGAGCTTTTGCAATTAGTTTTTTAATTATGTTGACCCCCATCATTACCACAGATATATACTGTAGTACGTCTATGATCATTACTTACTTTTATTACTTACTGGCTTATGTCTATGATCATTACTTAACTGGGGCCGATAGTTTAAAATCGCCTGGGCCGAAAAACACTTCCGGTCTAACCCTGGATCTAAGTCAGAAGGCCACAACCACAGCACAGCTCACAAGCACAGCATTGCTCACGATCCGCAATGTAGTGCTCTTCTGAGGATAGTAGAATGACGCTCGAAAGTACTCAAACAACATTTAAAATAAAACGTCCACCCTTGACCGAATCAACATTAGCTTTGTTTGCTAGACGCGGTCGCGTTTAATTTATTTTTTTTTTACTTTGTGGTATCCATCCAGTTCTCTACTTCTAAATCCATTATTTTGCTTCAAGTTTTTCATGATGTTTACATCAGGAGAGAGTTTGCCTTGTAGAAATGTAGTCTTTATGTCTTAGTGATGCTGTGATATATTTAAATTAACTACTTGAGAACTATTTGTTTCCATTATAATTTATGTGATTCTTTGATTTCATATCCTTCTGATCGTAAATAGATACATAAAATATTAACAAAAAAATGTATATATTTAATTAACATAACATTATCTTAACATCTACATAAAGAATCATCTTATTTGCAGAAATGCTGTGCATCTTATATTACAGACACTTTATCCGATGAAGTACAAAAACTTTCACCATTCTTTTCAAGATGATAATACATTGATGTAGATGTTAAATGAGGTTAGAAATCTAGAAAAACATTTCCAAATACTGAAACTGCCTCAAGATTATTTTTAACCTTACCAGTTACAAACTGTTCAGGCGAGATCAATTTCCTTATTAAAAGGGATAAAATCATCAATTCGCAGTGCTCTTCTTCACAAAAAAAAATGTCATCTTTAGCTTTGTTGTATATTGAAGTTGAAATAACTCAAAATTTGAATTTTAATGGTGCAATCAGTGATTTTGCCGTCATGAGAGGGCGAAAGAGGTTTATTTTAAGGTATTTAATCAGTGTGTTTCATATATTATTGCTGTGACTTTTTTCACCATTTTTACTTTCTTCTTTATCGTCTTATTTATACTTTGCTCATTTGTTTTAGTTTTAAATGAAAAAGTCGAAATTCTCTTACTTTTCAGCTTTTACTTCAATTTTTATGGGCCTTTATGATTTTAATCCTTCTCATGTACATATTGTATAATATTTCACAATAATGATATTTATCTTTGTGTCCATTTTAAACTGCCATAAAAACTGACGACTGTGCTCGTGACCATAATTTTACAAACATTTTAAAAATCATACTGCGTTATTTTTTTTTCTAGTTCTAATTTTTTTTTGTCTGGCTCCTAATATTTGAAGGAATTTTTCAAACCCGGCCGTGCCTTCTATCTTAACATATTTGTTTGACCTCTTAATAGAACCTTCTGCCAATAAACCCCAACCAATCAATAAAATAGGAGGGGGATTCATTGTTTTTCTTGAAAGTTTTGTAGTGGTAGTAAATGGCTTACTTTGTTTGATTTTAGCATGATAAATTCAGATTTCAAGGTTAACTGTTTAGACGAGTGAGTAGAGATTCGTCAAAAATCGAATATCTCTAAAAAATATGGATATTTTTAAAGTAATTCATATATCCATTATTACTGTTGTTTCAATCTTATTAAACATATTAATTACTTGCACATTAAAGCCGAGATGCTCGGTGTCTTCATAAAGTGCATGTATTCGCCGACAGCATAGCGAAGTATCTTCGACTCAGATTTAATATGTCAGAGGGGCTCCTGACGCCGGTTTGCTCCCCTCCCCCCCCCCCCCCCACACACACACACACACCACCTCCACCACACAAAGTCATAGTCAGGCCCTATCCGTAACTTTACTGTAAAAACAAATTGAGTAAAGTTTTTAAAAGGAAATCCTGATACCTACCAGAATAAAATAGTTGAGAATAAAATATGTATGTGCCAAATACACTTAAAACTTATCCCATGTGTCTATTGCAGGTAGTGGTGAATTAGAATTCGACGAGTTCTTGGCGCTCACGGCCAGATTTTTAGTAGAAGAAGATTCCGAAGCCATGCAAGAAGAGTTAAGAGAAGCGTTTAGGATGTACGATAAAGAAGGGAACGGGTATATTAACGTAAGAGACCTCAGGGAGATCCTGAGGGCACTGGACGACAAACTCACAGAAGATGAATTAGACGAGATGATCGCTGAAATCGACACTGACGGTTCAGGAACCGTCGACTTCGACGGTAAGTTTCTACGAATACACCTTCTCCCCCTATTACATAATATTGAAGTTTAGAAATATATCTTATAGTGTACTGATAATCAGTGTGGACTGATAATCAGTCTATTCCCAAAGAAAATAATCGTGAGGCTCTGTGTTATCGATATACAAAGCAGCGACAATCTGTAATGGAATATTTGCATGTTACGTTAAAGGCGGCACAAAATCACGTGCGAAACCAGAAGACGGTGCTTCTACGCGTCGTTATAAGTATCCACAAATGCTTATAACACCCGTCATTATGCTTGTCCTCACATTTTCGGGATTCTAATGATATCTTCATTTCTGCATGCCTTTACATTTGGCAACGGATCCCAACTATCAGTTTCTGGACCCAAAATCTTTATAAGCATTAATGAGGAAAGTCTTGTAACACCTAGAGCAGATCAAATTGATTATACATTGCAACTTGGATAATTCGAAGTTGAAGGGACCACTAAAAAAATTCGATATATCCAAAACATCGATTTAAAAAAGTTACATCTTTTAACTTTAGTTTCAGGTCCACTGAATACTTGGAAAGGTTATTCTGTCAATAAGTAAATATTTATTGAGAAATATCATGGTATGAAGGACTTAAACACTATATGTATGTAAACAAAATAAGATTTACGTAAGCTACATACAAAGCAGGATTTCATTCATAACTTTCTCCCATTCATTTCATTCATCACAATACTATAATAATTTATTTTATTTAAAAATTAAGACCATGGAGCTACAATTCATAAACTCTATGCTTAAAACTTAAACAGAAGGACGAAAAAAATCGTCCTTCTGTTTATAAAATCAATTAATATTTCATTCATATCAGCCATGCAGACTCCATGGACTGAATTACTTTGTGTTAAAGAAATACAGTAATTCTAATACAACTCATTCTGCATATTTTGCTGTTTACATTTTACATAGGTGAAAAATAGGCTTAATTGTAGAAATAATCAAATTTGAATGAGAATTTAAACTCAAATATATTGTCATTGTGTTGTTTTAGTATGTAGATGCACAGAATTTAAGCAAAAATAAAGTAGTTTTAGGACGGATACAACACTCAATATGAATTAAAAAGAACTTTAAAAAATCACGATTTTGAAACAAGATGGATGCCATATATCATTTTGAAGTGGGTCATGTGATCGTTTCATATCATGGTCACGTGATCGTTCCATATAAGATGTGTAATTATTATTTTAATTTTTATTTAAAAAACTACTGAATATATTTCGCTAATTTTTTTTTTATATATTTTATGGAACAATTTGACTATTAATTAAAATTTTCGAAGCAATTTGTGAATTTTAAATCCGCTTAAAAAATGTTTGAAAAATTAGGTCCCATAGGGCTCAATGTATTTCATTTTTTCAACCCGGTTTCAATCCAAAACTAATTGGGTGATATTATTCATTTATATTCCCATAGGTCCTACAGACCGTCTGAACAACATACTAAAATTTCATATTGATTAAGTCATTTTTACGACAGTTATCGTGCTAACGGACAGACAGACAGACAGACAGACAGAATGAATGAACAAAGTCATAAACACTTTTCAACTTTGTTGTAAAGTGTTAAAAATTAAAAGTATGGACCGGTTTGTAAGGCAAAAACAGCCTTCTTTGTCAAGACACAGAAAAAGCGCAATTTTCGCTCATCCGAGAAAGATTGGCGGCTGGTGCAAGGACAGAAAACTTGTCAGAAGCAGATAAAGAGTATTGCCAACGACCAGAGAATAGAAGGGTGGTAAAGAACCCAGGAGGCAGAAATCAGGTTGAGACATAATATATGAACTGTAAAATACCAATAAAATCCTTTTCCTGTGTTTTAAATTTAATTGGAATTTTATGAACAAGTGATTTGAATCCTTTGTTGGGCCTTCCCTTTTCTCTTTGCTAAATTACAATTCAGGCATTATGCCCGACCTCTGGTTCCTGCTCCCTTCCTTTCATTGGCCCAGACCGTCCGACATACTCGACGGTCACTGTTTGGACAGCGCCCCCAATTTTGACAATGCTCTCCAATTTAGACCAGAGCCCAGTAGAGTCGACATTCACAGGGACCGTACTCTCCTTCCCCTGCCACCAACCTTTCGAAAGAACTTTCGTACCCACGGATTTAACGTGCCCGTACTCCGCGTAAACACGCGGATAATTTACGCAGACCAAGGAATCGAACTTGGAGTCCTCTGAGTGCTATCCTTGTGCTTTAATCACTGCGCTATCCTGCCCTGGTTCTTGCCTTCTAGGTTTTTTACTTTCTTTTCTTCTCTCGCCGTTGGCAGCACCCTTTCCTTTTTTCTGCCATGCTTGCTGTTCCTGCATTAGTCTCTGACGCGTGACGGTCGCGCTTCATGTGTGTTTTGACGAAGAAGACTGTTTTTGCCTTCGAAACAGGTCGATACTTATAATTTTTTATAACATGCTGTTTTTAACGAAATTATTTGAATTTTGTGCTTTAGCAACAGTTTGAGCTGTACGTACAAAAGTACGTGACTGAACTGTACGTGAAGAATGAACTCAAAAATAAATTAGAATTATCGTTTCGTATTCTGAATATTAAAAAAAAAATTTCAATGAATTTTGATGAAAATATAACGATTAAAAGCCTTTGGCGCACCAAAAACATTTTTGTTCTTTGCATTTGGCACCACTTTAAGTAAGCTTGCTGGTTTAGTTCAATAATAGGTTTTCAATGGTAAGCACCATTTCCCGAATAACAACTGCCTTTTAGTATTTCTTGTTTCTATTTAAAGTCAATTTATGACTGTATCTAATACAAATGTATCTAATGCAATGTATCTCCTCTCTACAGAGTTCATGGAAATGATGGCTGGTGAATAAGAAACTTATCACTTTTATAATCAGATCTATCAGAGAAGGGTTCACCACAGCAGAGAAGACGGTATAATCAACTGCAAGGGACTGTAACATCACGCAAGAGTCACCGAGCCGAAATTTCAATTCAGAAAATTTAGAGAACTGTTGCACTACTTTTAACGTTCCTTTATCCTTCAGTATTTTTGACATAACTTCTGTTTGGATCTAAAATTTAACTTAATTTATTACTCAAAAACATGTAAAATATGATTCAAAAGTGTTAAACAAACATTTTTTAAGAAAATACCATACTTCAATAAAGTTGTATTATTTTTTCGTTTTCTAGTTTGAATTATTGAGTTGTATGTGATAATTAATTACATTTGCATTTCTTCACGTAAAGAAAGGCAGTAAGCAAACAACTGGCACTAAACGTAAAAAACATATCTAGAATGTGGGGCTTCGGTTTCCGTCTTTCTCTAGCATTCAATTTACACGTTTCGATCATCCTTAAATACGAATAAACATTTTTTTTTCAATGATTTCGTCTGTGAGTCTGCGCCGACTATAACTCTCGAGCACATTGTGCAAATCGAATGCAATTTTGTACAATTATTTTAATAGATCAACGTTAAAGGTGTATTAGTTATGTATTCAGGTAACCCGTAAACCGAGTGGAAGGGCGGGTCCGCACTTCTATTTGGTAGTTATGTGTTCAATCTGTCCATGGGAAAGACCCTTAATTTTTCTAACATTTTTTTTTTGAGAATCGTAAAAACACTATAAAAATGTATGTTAAAAAAACATTATGGAAATCTATATCTCATATGTGATTTTCATTTAAAAAATGTGTTCATATTGCTCTGTTTAATAAATATAATGTGAAACCGATGGAAAAAATCTGATGTGGGCAACACATGACTTTTCTTATATAATGTAATGAATTTACTACTTTTACAGTAAAAACATAGGTTTTTCTTATAGTAGATACTAATATTCTTTCCAAGATATTGAATTTTCGACAATTAGTCGTCATTTTCATTGATTTGGCGTCATTTTTATCCTTTTGGCGAGATTTTCGTTAATTTGGCAGCATTTTAAAAAGTCGCCAAGTTGGCGACATTCCGCCAAATTCGTCGCCAAAAACTCGCCAAGTGTTATGGACGAAGAAATAAGTTGTTCTTACAGCAGATAAATGACTATTGGCGTTCAAATAAAAAAGTATTACTCAAAGTATCTTTTTTCATGAATGGAACGAGCTAGATCCACGAGAATGATGTCAACCAATTTATCGCATGGTATTACATATGAAAAGTGAACATGTTTCTCAATAGGTAATATTTTTTTTCATTTTACATGATTTTTACAATAATTTTTTTGAAAAATGTGCAACATCTCGAGAACGGTTCATGGTAGCGTTTTAAAATTTATGTCAATCGTTTTCTAATGAAAAATTACATAAGAAATGTCTATTTGCGTAACTTTATTAGTGGTTTTGATTTTTTGACGAATTTTTCAAAATTTCATTCGAAAATTTGGGGGGATTCTGAACATTCGATTGCGTATAAAAACAATAAACTTCCAGTGTTTATGGATTGTGATTTTTGTACCAAATTTCGTTCGAATCGGTCCATTCGTTCGTCAGTTATCGTCTCCACAGACTCACTGACACACACGCACACACATACTTTCACACACACAGACATCACTCCAAAAATGTTTGATTCGTGATCAGGGATGCTTGAAACGTGCTCTCCGGTCGAAAACTCGAATTCGAATTTTCGACCCCGTCACAATACTTTCCTTATACATTATGTATATAAGGAAAGTAATATAAGTGACATACAGGGTGGCCATAATTGAAGTAGAGGTGTTTAGAGCCCGATAGTGAGAAAACTGTTGCGCCAAACTCCACCAAATTTGCAGTAAATACTATTTAGACCATGGGGTTTTGATTTTTTAAAAGAAGAAAAATAGTTTGAATTTTTGCCACCGCGAGCCAAAGTAGCGCTGTAAGGTCCATTTTTGGAGTAAAATAGGCATAGGAAGTACAGAAAGTTCCGTCAATGCAGAGAGGCATCGAACAATGCTGCTAAACTTTGTTATTCCGCAACTTCAACAGCGTGGATTTCTTGAATTTGCGTTATTTACGGAAGATGGAATGGAGCACCTCCTCATATTCTTGGATTGCGAGTACAGGAAGTCCTACGACAGTATTTTACCAACAACCGAATAATTAGTCGAGCGCTTCCTATGAAGTGGCCAGTCCGTTCGCCTGATCTGACCCCTTGTGACTTTTGGTTGTGGGGTCATGTAAGGCGCTTGGTATACCAAGGCAATGTGGATAATTTAGCCACTTTGAAGGACTGAATAACATTGCACGTCAAGCAAATCAATGGAGAGCTGCTGCACTCTGCAGTAAAGAATGCTGTTCAGAGAATGCACTTTTTGGAACATATGCAAGGAAAACTTATTGAATCACACTTGTAAATGATGTCAATATAAAAATTAATGTCATACGTATGTAATGTAAGATACAAATATAAATATAAAATGTGCTAAATACTTTAAAATGTAAATGTGATGTCCTTTTCAAAATGCATGCAAAATGTTAACTTTCTGTACTTCCTATGCCTATTTTACTTCAAAAATTGACCTTACAGGGCCACTTTGGCCGACGGTGGCAAAAATCTGAACTATTTTTTTTTCTCTTAAAAATCAAAACCCCATGGTCTAAAATTGTATTTAGTGCGAATTTAGTTGAGTTTGGTTCAGCAGTTTTCTCACTATTGGGCTCTAAACACCTCTAATTTAATTATGGCCGCCCTGTATGTAAGACACAAGCATGACCCGTTCTTGAGATATTGCACATTTTCTTATCTAACATAAAATTTTAAATAAATTAAATACACTCACTGTTATCAAATGTATCATCTTTTGTAATCAATTTTTTGTAAATATTTTTTAACAAAATTTAATGGCCCCCATTGTTTAGGAATTATTACGAACTATTCCCGAGATATTGGAAAATGTACTTTTACACATAGAGCGCGATATCTCTTTGATAGATTGAGCAAATCAAATGAAATTTGGTGCGAATAATTTCACCGATGCGCCTTTAATCTTTAATCTCCGCAGGCAAGGAGCCGACCCATTGGGTTTACAGCTTTATAAAACCCACGTCGCAAAATGCCCTGACTGTTCGACAGTTAGCAAGAAAATAAAAAATGTTTGCATCAGAGAAGTGCTATGCTCGACAACGCTGACCTTGGAAATAATATGAAAAGACAACATTTCATATGAATACTGGATGGCTTATGAACACATATAAAATATATACACACATATGGGACGTACACTTCTCTGACTTATAAACACTTGTGACATTTAAACACTATAAAATATAAAAAAATAGGCAAGCGTTTCCTCGTGATCGCTGGGCTGCAGGGTTGTGGGTTCGAGTCCCACCTGCAGGTATGAATGCTGTACTGTTGGACGTAGTGTGTTCCGCCCCCCACTGATGCGCCGGAGCAACATCTTGTGACGGCTAAATAGTTCGTATCTTATGAGCGAATGATGTATGTGTCAAGTGCCTTGCCATTAGAAATATATATATGTGTGTGTAATTAAAATAGTACTGAATTGAAAAGAAAAAAAAACTCTAGAAATTCGAAAATAAACAATTTTTGTTACAATTGAGTTCGAATACCATTAAACAAATCAATATAACTACAACTGTTAAAGAATAAGTTATTATAAACAAATAAATGCATGTATGCTCATGAAAATCAAAAGATACATACACGGGTACTTATAATCAAAAGACACACACACGGATACATAGCCATAATCACAAGATTTTAGAATGTGCAACAATATATCACTCTCTATCTCTATGTTGAGTAACTGAACACTTTCACATAAACGAGAATACTAAAGCACACTGAACATTAATGCAATTTGGTATATAAAAGTAAGATTAAAATTACAATAATAAAAGAAATGCAATTAAAATAATAGAAGAAATAAAATTAAAATAATAAAAGAAATAAAATAAAATTTAAAAAATGGCTTGTTAAGAAGTACTGGGGAATGCGTCTGAAATACTTGACAGTAAGACATCAGGGCTGTAATTCTGGCTACAGAGTTCTTGTTGTGTAAAGTCCTATCGGGCCAGACATTGAAGTGAACATCGGATGACTATCCCATATGATAGGCACTGTTTTACTTGGAATTCCTAGTTTTACTTGGAATTCCTAGTTTTACTTGGAATTCCTAGTTTTACTTGGCGTAATCATAAATTTTTTAATATTTTTTTCATTATACCTGTGCATTTTTGCAGTCTGGTCTTTGACTGTGCTGTGACATACAACTATAAGTTCTAGAGACGCCACAAATTATATTTGAATCACTCATGATTGTATTTTCGATAAGTTAAATTAAAAAAATCTGATGTGGGCAACACATGACTTTCCTTATATAATGTAATGAATTTACTACTTTCACAGTAAAAAAATAGGGTTTTCTTATAGTAGATACTAATATTCTTTCCAAGATATTGAATTTTCGACAATTAGTCGTCATTTTCATTGATTTAGCATCATTTTTATCCATTTGGCGAGATTTTCATTAATTTGGCAACATTTCAAAAAAGTCGCCAAGTTGGCGACATTCTGCCAAATTCGTCGCCAAAATCTCGCCAAGCGTTATGCACTAAGAAAAAAGTTATTCTTACAGCAGATAAATGACTATTGGCGTTCAAATACAAAAGTATTATTCAAAGTATATTTTTCATGAATGGAACGAGCTAGATCCACGAGAATGATGTCACTCAATTTATCGCATGGTATTACATATGAAAAGTGAACATGTTTCTCAATAGGAATTTTTTTTTTTTATGTGACTTTTCCATAATTTTTTTGAAAAATGTACAATATCTCGAGAACGGTTCATGTTAGCGTTCTAAAATTTATGCCAATCGTTTTCTAATGAAAAATTACATAAAAAATGTCTATTTGCGTAACTTTATTAGCGGTTTTGATTTTTTGACGATTTTTTCAAAATTTCATTCGAAAATTTAGGGGGGTTCTGAACATTCGATTGCATATAAAAACAATAGGCTTCCAGTGTTTACGGATTGTGATTTTTGTACCAAATTTGGTTCGAATCGGTCCATTCATTCGTCAGTTATCGTCTCCACAGACTCACTGACACACACACACACATACTTTCACACACACACACACATACTTTCACACACACACATACTTTCACACACACACACACACACATACACACACACAGACATCACTTCAAAAATGTTTGATTCGTGATCAGGGATGCTTGAAACGTGCTCTCCCGTCGAAAACTCGAATTCGAATTTTCGACCCCGTCACAATACTTTCCTTATACATTATGTATATAAGGAAAGTAAAAATGCGCATTTCTTAACACTATTTCCTTGGCGAACTGTTTCAAAAATTGACCACTAGATGGCGAGCATCGGGTTAGAATCCCGGATTGTAATATTACTTCAAAATTGCATCATCCCTGTGCTCTCGTGTTTTCTCGAATAAAAGCTCTTGTGTCCTGTAATAAGAATATTTTCCCTAATATATACAAACTTATTAAAATTTTGTGTACTTTACCAATTTCCACTGCAAGTGTTGAACGATATTTTAATAAGAACTGGTTATGAGAAGTTGACAAAAATTTAGCATTACTTTCAGTGCATAGAAGCATGAATATAAATGCAGACGAAGTTTTGAACAAGATGGCTTTAAAAGCCAAAAAAATTAATCTATTATCATGAAACAGTGAATAGGTATTAAATTACTTAAAGTTAAAAATTTCTCGTAGTTACAAAGAGAGAGAAAACATATTGTATACTGTACGAGTATATGCGTGCTTACTGGTTATATATCTTTAGTGTTCGATTATGATGCGATTTGCGATACTTACAGGTGCATACTTGTAAGTGTACACCTGTATGTATCACAATGTGTACACCTGTATGTAATCGATACATTCTTGTAAATTAAGTGCAATACATAAGAGATTTTGTGGAAAACATTAAGGAATATGTCATAATGTTAAAACTAAATAATTAACTTTCGAATTTTACTGAATCGTTTCTCTTTTTATTCTACATGCGTAATATATTGTATACAGTGGAAAGCCGTATATCCGAACGACTAAAAATCTAAAAGATTCCGGAATTTTTTTTAAAGATGAACGATTCCGATTAATCGTTGCAATTATTGATAATTTCCAGAAAAAACGATACGATTATCGATAACTGTCCAGAAAATTTTCAATACCAATGTGTTTTCAAATTCTCTAAACGAATGTCCACTATAATTCTGTAAAGACATGAAGTTTATTTCCTGTTGTTTAAAAAAGCATGACTCATTCATAATCCTGAAAATTCGTATTCCTGAATTCCCCAGTATTCTGGATTCCTGGCTTTCGACTGTATATAAGTGTGTGTATGTGTGTGAAATAAACTTTTTTTTGGATTGAAACACTATACTTTGGACCCCCCCCCCCCCCCTAAAATAAATTTCTAGAGACGTCCTTGAATATGGCAATTGCTAGATGATGGCAACAATAGATCAGAAATAACGCATGTAATCTTCGTAGAGGCTCAGGACGTTCCAAACAGGCTAGACATTTAGACAGGCGAGAGGATCGTGCAGTAAGGAAAGGAGTCACGTCCACACCAATGGCAACCATTCGAAGTCATTTGTCATCCACCATGCTTGTTTTTTTAAACAAAACATCTCGTGCTTGCGAAACAATATTTCACCAAGGAGTAAGTAAACACTCATGCTTTTAACACTCATGACATTTTAAATATTACAGCTTACCCAGATTAAAATACTAAAATATTGAAGGTATAACCACTATACTTCGAAAACTGAGGCCTGAATCTAAAATTCTATTATATGCACTTATAGGACTTTCAAATAGATGCCAATTCTTGCTTTTTATTCGTATTTATTGAATTAGTTTGGTTTAGAGACATAAGTATTACACACTTGAAAACTGAAACATTTTCAATCTTCTTTAACTTAACAACACAGTTATTCGAAAACTAAAAAAGCTTTTTTTAAACAAATAGATTTTGAAACTAAATTCCCTTATGCATATTTTTGTCACTGAATAGTTCTATCTATCTCTTACAGTTTCGAAGATTTTTCAAGTGAAATAAGATAAATGAATGAACACTCGCTCCGATATATACAATAGTTCTGCAAAAAAGTGTTCAAGATATTAAAATTATTTTATATATTTATGTTCTGGACCTTATATCCGACAAAACAAGAAAAATTATGAGATTTTTATGTATTAGGTTGGGAAGTATAAGCGTCCAGTGTGTAAAATTTTATTAACGTTCCAAGTTTCCGTCACAGATACCCCAAACGTAGACTTTATTCACATCAAAATATAAGTTTGTAACTTAATTTTAAAAATAAATTATTTTAATGTCAGATCTTTTTAATTATTAAATTCTTGTAAATTTGAGTCAAAATAAAAAATATTTATAGAATTGTTGTATATTTTAACTGATTTCCTTTACAGCATTTTTAAACAAAATATAAGAAGAATTTACAGAAATTTGCTTGTTGTATTTAGCGCTTGCATCGTTTATTTCGTTTATGTCACTATGAGATATAATTGGGACGTAATCACGGATTGCAAAGATCTAATACGTTCAATTACTTAGAATAATGAATGAATGGTTTCATTTATATTTCCATTGACAGTGGGGAAAAAACTTTTCAGTACATATACATCGTTTCTATATTCTCAAACACAACTTGAAAATGATTAACAATTAAAAAGTGTATGCTTGAATAAAGATGATGATGATGCATAATTGATTAACGTATAATTATTCCGGCATATTCAATTGCACCATATAGTCGGAATGGGCTCAAATTTATCTATATCCGAGGGCACTTTACACCCTAGTAACGCCGGGGGCGCAGTAGCCCGGTGGTTTCGGGCGCGGTAGCCCGGTGGTTTGCGCGCTGGATTTGCACGCTGCCACAACTGCCGCCGTGTTCATGCGGAGGACGATCACGTTAAACATGTGGATCCGTAAGTCCATCCGAGAGGTTGGTGGTAGGGGAAGGAGGGTACGGTCCCTCCCCCACTGGATTCCGGTCTAAATTGGGCGGCACTTCCCGGCCGTCCAAACAGTTACCTTACACCTTTCTGGTAGGTCGGAAGGTCTGGGTCTCAACAACAACCCTAGTAACGCCAATGCATGATATTCTCGAAGTTAAAATCAGGGACCATTAGATAACTGCATCCATGAACATATAAACAAAAGCTAACTTAAAAGTTTAAATCAAAGCTCAAATTTACAACAGCATTCCTATGAAGTAATTTAGATTATCAATGCTTTAAATGGTATATTTAAACTGTGGTATATTTATCAATATTTTAATGGTATAATATATTAAACATTCTGGAATGTACCACAATAGCAGAGTCCATTGTTTATAAAAATACAGTGGAAGATATATTGTGACAAATTGTAACTATATAAATGAGTCGTGCAATGCTATTTACTATTTGTCATCTGCAATTGTAGCAAGAAAACATTAAAAACAGAATCAAAATAGCTGAAATTTTATTTGCATGCTGTTGTAGAAAACATGAAAACAAAATAATATATATGAGTAAAATGATTTTTAAAATGCTAGCGAGATAAATGTTCAATGAATAAGATGTTTTAAAACCCATCTAATCCAAAGAAAAATACCCAGCTCGCTAAAATATTTCAAAAATTACATTATGTGCTCAAATATGAGTTTGAAAAAGTTTTTATAATTATACATATATAAATAGAAAAAGATGCTTTACTACTTTACATAGAAATGTTTCGGAAATACAATGAAGTAAGACAAAAAATCGAATCTCCGTGATTTAGGACTCTAGTATTGTTTCGTCATTTATGAAGCGCCTGGCAGGTTGTGCAGTATCTTCGATGTGTGCGTTGAGTATCTTGAAGCTTTGACATTAGTTGGCTGGATTGCAAGTGTGCAGATACAGTCCATAGGGACCACCCACAGTGGGCGGAGCAACGGGATCTGTTTTCCTGTTGGTCAAGAGAACTGGAGCATAATTCCGAAAAACTATCTTGCAAGGCAAAGTTAGCTTAAATTATGGGGAAAGTATGAGGTTTTTTGATCTGCAATTAATGTGATTATATCAAAGGTCTTTTGCATCGGGTCTACGTCTGCTTTAATTAGTTTGGTGTTTTAATTTTTAAGAAGTTTCTGACATCATTGATATTGAAATAATCTTGTATTTTGTTAAAGAATTTAATGAATTCTAGAAAGAGGTTAGAAGTTTGATTTGAAGATTTTGGGGCATTTGAGTGCGTGTGGGCCACGTGCTCTTGTCTCGGCACGCTCCATCGCCACGTTGTCTTCTGGACGAGCCACGGGGTTTTGCCACGGGATTTGCCACGGGTTTTGCCACGGAGCCACGGGGGACGAGCCACGGGATTTTGGGGCATTTGAGTGCGTGTGGGCCACGTGCTCTTGTCTCGGCACGCTCCATCGCCACGTTGTCTGTAACAATTTCGAGGTTTTGTGATTTAGGGAGCTGTGGAAAGTTTTCCATGCTCAGGTTTGAATTATCTGATCTATTGGTACGAAGGTTTTGGGGGTTTGGTTTTAGGTTCCTGGAACTTGTTACGGTTCCAGGGGTTTTGGGGGCAGAGCCTAAAGTTGGTGGGGTGGGCCCCACCACAATTAGCACACTTTGTCGGAAGGGGCATTCGCAAGTTTGATGTTTTTCTCCGCATTTTAAACACCTGGCGGGAAGCGAGCAATTATCCGAAGAATGGTTATAATTTTGTCAATTGTAACAAATTTTTACACCTTTTGATTTGAAGGCTTGCACTACGATTCTCATGTAGAGAATGGAGGTGAGGTTGTAAATTTTCTCCCACCCCTCAGCCGGCTCCAGGCAGACCAAGAAGATGGGGATAGGTGACCTATCACGACGATTTCTAAGCTGTAAAATCCTAACAATCCTGAATCCTTCACGGGATATAGCCTCTTTAATAGAGTCTATGCTAGTGTTGGTTGGCAACCCTTTTATCACTACTTTTTTTGGTCTTTCGTTTTTTAAGCATATGGAACTAAAAGGAATTTTATTCTGAGTCAGGTGAGTCTGTACGCTCCTGTAATCCTCAACGGATCCAGGAGTGAACCTAATCACCCCCCCCCCCATCAGCAGTCCTTCAATTTTAGTGCCTAAAGTTTTGTTTAATTCTTCTATGAGGGCTCCCCAATTACTTGAGGAGTCAAAATAGAAGGAAGAAATTTTGGGATTAGGTTTTGGGTCACAATTTCCATTCTCTTCTTCCTGATTATCAAGCGGCATGAATTTATTTTTAAGTAGAGGGAAGTCCTTACTAGATGGAGCCTCTCATGGCATGGCCTCAGCTAACCCAGCAGCCTTAATCTCGTCATTAGGCTTCCTGCGCTTATTGCGTGGGAGCTCAAAATTTAGTTTGAAAAATTTCGCGATTTTGGTTTTGTATTGACTATACAAAAAATCCTCAGATAAGCTATTCCATGTTTTGATGACATAAGCCGTAGCCTGATAGGATTTCCTAACCAAGAGGTTCTCAGGGGTAGGGGTATTCGCTAGCAAAATAGCATCAGAAGTTATGCTTGCCAATATCTCTTTGATGAGTGCCGCCTTGTCGATATCCTCGGCTTCCTCGATGGCGATTTCGGCATCCAGGTGTCTCTTGGCCCAGTCATAGATCTCACAGTGTCTGTGGATATCGAAGGCTTCATTTTTGGGTGTCTCAGGGGTATATCCCACGCTTGCTTCGCATCTGTCAGCGAAGGGTGTGAAGTACTCAGGAGTCTTGTGCGCCTGTCGCACCAGCTTCTCAGCACGTGCTGCTCCGTCCAAGTCTTTTCTTTTTTTTCTTTTCCTCCTCATCGATCTCCATGGCATCTGCCCAGCTGAGAGTCTCTTTTTCCTTGTCCTTCCTGTGCCTTTCGAATAGATTTTTTTCCTTACTCTTAGTCTGTCTGCCTTTCAAGTCCGCCTCTTTGACTTGAGGTATCTCCTTACTGTCGTTGGATTTCTTGTCTTTAGGCCTAGGCATCTCGGCTATCTCCTGTCGCCCCTCAGTTTGTACACTTTCCTTTGAAATCCAATTATATTCCTCTAGTTTCTCCTCAACCTCCTCCTCTGTTTTTCCAAACCTCTTAACAAATAAATCTCTAATAAGCAGTAATTTCTCTTTTTCCTCCGGCGAAAACATCTTGATTAGACTAGCCCGATATATTCTACCAAAATGGGGTCATTACTAACAAATGAAGATACCCAAACAAAAAAACAATCATCGCGGAACAACGTGGATGCAGCGTGAAAGCGATAATGTAGTGTAGGGAAAGTAAATGTTCCTTGATTGACGTATGACGTTCAAATCCAGTGAAAAGAAGCCTCCTCACTTTGACCAATCAGAAAGCGATAATCTCTCCTGTATCTGAATAATAGTCTTAATTTAATATATTTGAAAAGAATCACAGTGATATGAATGAATCTGATATCACTGTCTAATATTGAAAAATTAATAACTGTTCATAATAATAACAACAAATTTTGTTGAAGCCCAGGTTGCAAATTTAGAAAGTTTGTTGTAACAAACATTACAATACTGAATTATCTGTTTTTCTGAATATATTCTTTTATTTTATAGTAGGAAACACTGATGAACAGGTTTAAATTACGCATTAAAATTTAGCTGTTTCATATTATATTATGTCCTTTGCACAAAATAAAACCGGTGGAACCGCTGAAAATCAACAGATTCGCCACAGTTTGGTTTGTGTCCATAATGATTTTTCAAATTGCTTCAATTAAGCTTATTTTATAATTGTGTTTTAAGATCGATCTTTAACTTTCAAATAAAAATCCTTGATATAGTAAAAACATAATAGTTGAAGTTATTTGTTCAATTTAATCCTTTGATAAAATCAACCATATTTGGAAGAATGGCCGTATTAAAGACATCTGAATAAAAAAAGAAAATCAATGTTAATGCAAATATGCAGAATGAATAAACACTAGCCACCACCCCCAAGTGCTGTCATCTATAACAAGTGTATGCTTACAATTTTGGTTTGCTAGCTAGACTCCTGACTATTAAAGAATCAATCCTCTAATGAGTTACTCTGAAATTGTGGGCACTGATATTCAAGGTGGCTACAAAACCTGAAAATCAGGAAATGTCAGAATTCCTGAAAAAACCCTGTAAAATCAGGGAAATTGAAAATTTTCACAGCTTTCTTCCAACTCACGACGATACACATGTGTTGAATTCCTTATTCGTGTTTCATGTGACGGGAGACAGCCTATTGGACACCTCAATAAAAAGAAGAGAATTTTAAAATTTCAACGTTTCTCAGTGATCTCTCTCATCTTAATTGTTTTAAAAATTGTCAAGATATTTCATATGACAGAAATAGCTGATTTAAAAAATACTTTTTCTACTTGTACATAATTTTATTGCAATAAGTGATATTTAGCTGTATGAATTTTTGACTGGATTTTACAAAACACTGCTGAGTTTTATAGCTTATCTAGAATTTTAATGCTTAAAAGATTAATATTCTTATTATAATTTTGCTCGTATATAACATATAAGTAGATAAATATTAAATAAACAAATAAAAATACATTTGTTAAACTTAAATGTACATAACATATATGTTAATCATATATATTTTGTCTTTATGCCGTAAAAGCTGTTCTTAACATAGAGAGAGAATAATGTAGCGTAAGCAAATCGAAACTTTTCTAAAAAAACGGTTCAAACATTACTCTCTACTGTTGCCACAGCAGTCAGGTAAATTTTACCACAGCAGTGCAATACGTGAGCAAGCTTCTACAAAATTTTAATTGTACCTATGTCAAATCATGCACTTGTACTTCAGAAATTGCAATTTTTGAGTTATTGCTATAATTTACTTTTTCCATCATCCTATCAATTAGAAAAAGTATTGACTTGTCTTCATAAATAGTCTATTGGATTAGATGTCTTGGAGATTTCCAGAAAATGATTAATTTACATAGTAATACTATTTAATATAAAATGTCAACTCATGTCAAATGTCATGTTGATTCTTTATACAATTTCACATTTTTAAATACTATAAAAAAAGACTCAGGATGGGCAGTGATATTTAATCAATAAATTTTTATTTACATAATTATTAAATAATAAAAGTAATGATTTGTATTTAGAGTAATCAATGTTCATAGAACAAAAATATAAAAATTTTAGTTGTAGCAGCTATGTTGTTCTTTAAAGCTTTCAAAATCTAAATATTTGTATAATTTTTCATCATTGCATTTAGATGCAGTCTGTGCTAGTTCTTTATACAATATCACATGTTTGAAAATTGATCTTGATAGTTGACTAATTATTGCCTGCTTTACGATGATAGCCTTATCTATACTTCAAGTTTTAGTTAATTCCCAGATTTTGATATGGTTGTCAATTTTATTGCTAATACTTTAAATGGGGCTGATGTTTTTAAAATATTTATTTTGTTCAGAAAAAGGCCTTTTCATTCACATTTTGTGTATGTTTGACTATTTTTATAAAAAAATTTCTATTGTATACATAATAGCAAGAAAGTGGTCAACTGATACTCCCATTACTACCTATGACCTATGGTTTCACAGTCATTGTCACTCATCAGCACAGAGCACACGAGATAATTTTCTTAAAATGCCTTAAAACATGTATTTTAAACTTTTTCTGGTAAAAGCAAATTTGCTTTGACTCCATTGATTCAAAGTAAATGTAATTTTGAATATCTATCCTGCTCAGTACATTAATCCATCAAATTTGAAGTGATTGTACTTTTACCAAAAACTTTCTAATACCCTTGCACTAAGCAGTTTTGTACCCACTGATCATTTCATCACCTACCTTGTGCTGCCAAGTGGCAATAACCACAAATGTTACCCGAGATTTATCAAAACTAAATAATAATAAAAAAAAAAAAAATGTGAATATGATTTCTAACAAGTTTCATGTATTATTTTTTTTTATCCTGCTTTATATTAAAGGCAAATACATTTTCAAAATTTATCTTGCTGACATGCTATAAAAGTTCTATTTTTATAGAAACAAATTTCAGAACTTTAAATTCTTTATCACAGTACATTTATTTGGTAGTATAGTACCTTTGTTTTGGATATTTGTTTTCATCAATATTTATTTTACAGGTAGACACTGCTGTAAATTTCCTCTTAAATCCTGCAGTTATTAACAAGCCATATGCTCACAAAACAGCATTCCTGAAGAATAAAGGTAACTTATTGGGATCCAAAACTTGATTTTTTATTTTAAAAGACATATTTCCAGTTCTCAGAAATATACCTTTGACTTTACTGAGAAATAACAAGGTGCTCAGAATATACAACCCCACCATTTTAGTGTCAAACTAAAAAATTATAAACTTAATGTGTCAGTACTAAGTTAGAAATTATTATACTTAAATATTCCCTTCCCAGTAAATAAGACAATCACATCAAACAAAGCAGATGAAGCAAGTTATAATTAATAAAACACTGCTTAATCATCACCAATGTGCATTGTGAGGGAGTGAGTTTCCTGTGTTATGAGATTTGTTGATGTACCTTGTGATGAGGTGAATTAGTTATTCCATGAGATTTATTGATAGAGTGGCTCTTCGATCAGTCAATTTTTTGTGTGTTTTACAATAATTCTTGGAATTAAATCTATAATTCTCAAAGTTGAATGTTAAATAATTTTGGTTAGATAATGTTAAAATAATAAATAATAAAATAAATGTTAAAATAATTGATAAACTGAATAAACAAATTAACATCTCACAATAGCAATAAAAAAAAATGTTGGTGCAAATGATAAAAAGGTTTTCATTCAGTTGAATGAACCATCATCATTATATAATCACACTAGAAAATTTTTTCAAAGCAGCTTTAATTTTCATGTATAGTAGATCAGACTATGCCGCTCATTTAAAAAATTCTAGTAGAATTCATGTCATTGGTAAATATGACATCAAAAGTTGTAAACAAATTAATGTACATGTATTATGTTTACCTTGTTTCAAATAAAGGTTCATCTGCATTGATTTGTCTGTTTTAACAAAAATTTTATCATCATAATATTGTGAAAAATATTTTATCAAAATATGGATATCTAAAAGTTAAAATGTGACAGCAAAAATGATTTTACAGAAATGTTTTATGGAGAAATATTTTACAGAAATGTTTTATGGAGAAATATTTTACAGAAATATATCTGAAGGCTTATCATGGAAAGCCAGGTGATTTTCTGCCACAGGGTTGCCAAGTTATTGAATCAACCCTAAAGAAAATCAGTTTTTCTCATTTTTGAGAAAAATCAACTTGAACTCTTGGTATTAAATTTTTTTTTTCGTATTAAGTTTTAACCCTATGTTGAAGCCATTGCAAATTCAGTTATAAATTTGTTGTATGTCTAATCTAACTTGTCTTATGTTTGTATATATAAACTTGTTTATATTCTATATATTTTGCTTGACATTAAGATATTCTAATGTCTTTATATTTTTAGGTTTAAGTGATGCTGAAATATCATTAGCTTATAAAAAAGCTGAAAAGGATCCAAAATTTAAGAAACCTCAAGGGTATCAGTTTTCAGAACGACCTGTTTTACCTCTTGTTCCTGTTTACAGATCACCTTCATTCTGGTCTAGACTGAATGACATCAGCTCATCTTTAATAATTTTAGGAGTGGCTCTTTTTGGAGCTCATTATGTTTACAAAGTCAGTTTCATCATTTTTAACATTTTATTTCACATGTTAATGTTTTATGTTTTTTTTTTTTAATCTTTTCATATCCAATTTTATGTCAAGTTTAATATGTTATATAAAACTTAGCAATATGTGCATATTCATGGTAAACACAAAATTCTTACAATGAGAAAAAAGTAATTTCAAATTAGAAAAATGGCCTTTAAGCACAGGATATCTGTGGTCCTTAAAAATTGTTCAATTCTTGATTTCAATGTTTGATGACCTTAAAATTACTTAAATTTGTACCAATATTCATAATTTTCTTACAAATATCATAGTTCAGAAATTACAATAAAAGTAGGGAAAATTGTCTTCCACCCAAATGTGATGATCAGATTGCAAATTGTGGAAATTTTCCCATTACCATCTAGAACATATTTTCTGGTTCCTGTTTTTTACACTGTCCTGGTATTAATCCTACTTTGATTCCTTGAATCTAATAATAGATTACTGTAGCACTCATAATGAATGTGTAGCTGAAAAATTACAGTGCCTTTTTGTGTAGCATTTATTTCATTTTAATTTACAATTATATACTTAACTACCCAATCTGATCAGAAAAGTGTTTTTCCATTTTTGTGATTTATTTGTAAGAGTCTCTTATACTCTTGAAAAGCTTACCTTTTCTACTTGTAATCATTTACATAAAATATCATCAAAAGTTTGCTAAATATATATTCAAATCAGCAAGATCCAAAAAAATATATGTCAATTTTGCTCAAATTTAAATAAACCTTTATCAGCAATAGCAGAAATTTTTATAAGCATTCGACATTTCTAATGTAGTGTTGAAATCAAATGATATATTATGTGAAATTGGATAAAGCTTCATAAGGCATGAAACCTACTTTTTTCAGAGTGCTTAATTTTCTTTTTCTGTAATACTTAATAAAAATATTCAAAGTCACAAAAAAGAAAAAAATTCTGTTGCCCTCAAAGGGAAATTCAAAAAATTATTCTATATATCAGTGTATTTTCATCCAATTTAAGTCAAATTTTAACACAATATACATAATGATAATATAATACCAAATTTAAAAAAATAAGATGAAATCTTTTAAATTCGCAAAATTACAAAACCTATTAAGTAAATGCACGCAGTTTGCCATCAGCAAGTGAGACAAAATGTCTATAATTTAATCGGAACTTCTCAAAATATTGTCTGCAGCAGCAAAGAAAAGATAAATTTAATTTGACAAAATATGGTTTTTCAGCTTTAAAAATTAATACCTTTTAAACTAATTTGAATTTTTAAAAAAACTGGATGAGGTATGTAAATCAAGAATTCAACTAACCCAGTATCGAATTTCGCAGCTGTCTGGAGCTAACTTCAACAACTTTTTTTAAAAATTGAAACAGTCTCTTTTCATCAGTTGCATATGATTTAACAGACATTTTTTTATTGCTTCATAACATACTCCAGCCATTAGACTATCACTTGTGTCATTGTGTGATTTTGTGTAGATCTTTACTTTTCCCTCCATTCCATGCACTTAAAATATTTAATTAATTGATTCCATTAAAAAATCTTCACAATATTTGATGCAAATCAATGTAAACTAAAATTGAAAATAATAAAGCTTTAAAATGATTTCTATTTAAAATCTAGAGACTATATTTGTAAATACAAGAAAAATAAATACCCAATCCTAATAAATGCAACACAAAAACTGATTTTAGCTCTACATATTTGGTGCAGGGCCATAGGCAGAGACAAAATTGAAGAGGGGCTGGAGGGAAATTCAAGGGGGCTCAACAGTTAAAGGAGGGGCTCACCAAAAACACAATCATTAGCATTTATAAAGCATAATAGTTACTATTATATATTTCAATTCATACAAATAATTACATATTTATATTAGCAAGCTAAGAGCTGATTATTAATATCCATATAATAGCTACTGTACATCAATATTAATATATAATAATTACAATTGAGTTTAATGTAAGCATTAACTAGTAATAAAGTTGTTAATAATTTGTGAAAAATTCTGATAGTTAATACAAGTTAATGCTTAATATTAACTCTTACCTACTTATCAGTTGATTTTGACTCTATAATGTATAACAGCAAACCCCATAATAATACAAAAGTATCCTAAATACTATTGTCATAATTTTTAAATATTTTTAAATTAAATATGTAAATAAATTGATCATTAGTATAATCATAAATTCAGCTAAATTTAAAAATCTTTAAAACGAAATAATTTATAAAAAAAATCTCAAAAGAAATTTTTTATATAAAATTTGGATGACATTTTATATGAAATTTCATATCACTACCAAAAATTTCATATTTTTATCAGGGGGGCTGAGTATACCTCTTGGGGGGGGGGGGGGCTTAGCTCCCTCTGGCCCCTGCCTGGCTACGGCCCTGATTTAGCAGTATCCAAATTTTCTGATATGAATATTTTAAAATCAGAGATAAGAAATTCTTTTAATGAACAAACATGTTGATCAATATTAATGATTATCTCATTCATCGTATAATCTCAACGTTGAAAATATTGCCAAATCTGGGTACTGTCAATGATCTTATTAATTTATCTTATGTTAGTATTTACTATGTTCCTAATTTTGTTTTTCTATGATATACTTATAATATAAATTGTATAATTTTTGTTTCCACTGAAATTTTTGATAACCGTTATATACATATGTAAATTTTATATATCAGATTCTTAGTTTTCTAGTATATATATATATATGTAGATTACGATGGCACTATGTTAAGAAAGTAAATTACAATGACATAAATAGTAAATTACAATAAATATAGAAAGTGGATCACAAATACAGAAAGATTGGACAGCCCTTGTTAAAGTCATCCTTGATATTTTCATCAACAGTATCCTTCTTTGACTGAAAAGTATCATTATAGAATCTCATTTTAAATAATGTTTCTATTGCACCAATTTCGGTAAACCAATTTTGTTTACATTAGAGCTCATGAGTACCAAAGGAGATGTTAGTGCAGTGGTTGCACAAAAACTTGTTATGTGCAACAAATGTCTTTCTGTCACTACAGTAATGGCTGATCAGCGCTAATGAGCTCTTATTAAAGCGAAACCAGTCCTTTATTGCTTCAGTGAAACCATGATTCTAAGTTAATTAAAATGCCTCCTATTGGCAAATTTTGTATCTAATCTCATTTATCAGAACTTGGCTTATAAAATTTAATTTTAATAATCCATATTGATTCATTGAATGTTGATAAAAAACAAACCAAATTCAAGTAATAAAGAACCAAAATATTTGAACCAATCTTTAATTTAAAGAATAAATTTTTGCACTAGATAATTCATTTTTTCAAACTAGTTTCAAAATCTTCTCAATATCCATATGTTTCATATTTTTTCACTATACATCACATTTTGAAAATGGGTTATTCTATGTCTTTTTCCAGTATCTTTGGCATTGGCTCACTGTTTTTTCTTTTTCAATTTTATCTGTCCTAACCATAATTCTTTGAAATTTTCACTACATAGGCCTATCAGATTTTCTTAACTTTTTTCAAAGCAATCTGTTGTAACATTACCTTTAAAAGCAATATATTCTAACACTGGTTTTGTCATTGTCAGTGCATGCTTTACACCAGAGGTCTCCGACCACTCAAGTTGCTGCTCATGCCTTAGGGCGAGTTGAGTGGTCTAGGTTTTTGACACTAGAGATCTGCATGGGTGCTCAGGCCTTGCCCATGAACTATGCTGTGTAAAATTTTTCAAGTCATATGAGATTCATAGCTGTAGAATGTAGAGGCACATGTGTACACTGTACACAGATATCTTTATCATTATCTAATTTTGAAGATACTTTTCACACAAAATATAAAATTTCCCTTTTCTTTGCATATACAACAATAACTGGCTTATTTTTTGCATTTGGAACCTATGATTTGAAAATAATTACTTGTTTAAAAACAATATTTTGTGTGCTGAATTTCACTGTTGCATCATTTATCTAGAAAGATACTTTTCATTTTTATTCATCTCTGCTTTGTGGATTTGCAAAAAATTTTTCTTGATAATTGCATATGCACTTTTTTTTTATATATAACTCTGACGAAGTCCATGTTTAACAAGTTGTTGAATATATAAAATCTTTGTGAATATCTAGATCCATTCTTGGTTACATTTAACAATAATTTATTAAAAAACTGTAATTTAAATAAAAGTATAATAGTTAACATTTTAGAAGAAAAAACATTCCATATGAACACTCAATAGATCATCCATCAACTCTACTTTAGGCTGGGGCCACAGCCACACAAAAGTACACATCATGACTTCAAAAGAACTCTAGAACATGGTTGCCAGATATGCATTCTCAATCATTACTATGTAAATTTTGATTTTTCTTTTCTTTGATTCTTCTTTTCAATGCTTTGAAATAATAGGTCAGAGATAGAAATTGTTAATCCTGACTACAAATGTTATTGCAAAATATATGAAAAATTATTATTCATTTCTGCAATGCATAGGGAAAAGCTTAATAAATATATTTCCATAGTTCTGAGTATGCAAATCACTGATTTATGATCTGAAGAAAAAATAATCTGCCCTGATCTATGTCAGGGTCGAGCTATAGACTGCAATATGTACAGTTTTTTAATAAATTATTGTTAAATGTAACCAAGAATGGATCTAGTTATTCACAAAGATTTTTTATATTCAACAACTTGTTAAACATGGACTTCGTCAGAGTTATAAAAAAAAAAAAAAAGTGCATATGCAATTACCAAGAAAAAATTTTTGCAAATCCACAAAGCAGAGATCAGCTTTGAATGTTCTATTACTATTGAGTTGACTGTGTAAAAGTCTAAAATTTGACCATGCAAACCTTTAATGAATAGCTTTTAACATTTTCTCTGGGGTATATATAATAATATTGATTTATTACTTGGTATATACTTTTGCGAATGTGTAAAATGCTTCACGGCATTTTGCTTCTCCACAAGAACACACTTTTACAGGAAATCATTACTATTATGGGAAGGTAGAGTTGCAACATTTTTCATGACCTTGGTACCAGATTTGGTAAAATATCACTAACTTGGTATTTGACCAGTTTCCAAATCCACTGGAAATTTATTTTTAGTTTTATCCATTAGTTTCACTCTCTTTCTAAAGATTTCTATGAAGAGTATATAAAGAAGCCATCATTCAGTTAGATAGAGTAGTAATATGAGTCAAATTGAATTGTGAGATACGTCAATGTTTTGAGAACATATTCGGCTATTTTGAGTTTGCTGAGCATTTGCTGTTTATTGTACCTAACAGTTGTTTTGTAATATTGTATGATAGCTGTAGTGTTATAAGTTGTAGATCGTTCTTGTTTACACATTGGTGCTTTTAAATAAAAGTGTTAGTTATCCAGAAATTCAGACTCATTTTTGTATCCTGGGAGTACATCCATGATTTGAGAATATACTTCATAACAATATGTTGACTTTGTTAGAAATTATAGAAACATTTTTCATAGTTTTGCAACATTAAAAATGTCACCAGATAAAAAATACATTTTTAGTAGTAATCTATATCAAAAATGTTCAGTTATTAGACGAAAATTAGACCTCATATACATTTTTGAATATGTTTTGCACTTTTTGTCAAAATGAAGAAAAAACCACAAAGTTATTGTCGTCTTGAATTTTCCGAAAAAGATTGACATGAAATAATTTTAATTCTTGCTCTTTGTCCTAAAATTTTATTTATCTTTAATAATTTTCTACAAAATTGCCCAGATATATTTTGCAAAACATTTCTTATATTTGCATTAGTTTTCGTAACATATTTAAGCAATTATTTCAGTGTTTGTTTTCTATGCAAAAGTGAGTTAATTTATGCACATTTGGGGGGATAACATAACACTGATATCTTTTTTATTTAATAATTAATATATAGAAAACCTCAGGCAATGTCACATAATAAGAAAATCTTGAGCAGTGCCTCATCAGATTCTAAGAAATGAAATTCATACAATCTTTTCTTGAGACAAGGCAATGCCCCCTCAAAACGGACCTTGGTAAATAAAGACTTAACCTCAAAGGAGATCATAGTCAAAATATGAGAGTTTAAATTAAGAATTTTCTTCACAATTTATACAGAATTTTGCGAGTATGATTAAAGATCCATGGAATATTAAAATGTTACAGAAATCTGGATTTTATAATTTCTGATATATTTTGTTTTATTGTCAAATATTTTCTATTTATGCAGTCTGCTTGCATCAACTAAGATTTTAAAATTATTTCTGTTGGTTTTACTGAGGAGCCATAAATAAATTTAGTGCTTCATATAAGTTTGATGTTCCTTACTGCATTATGCAATTTGTAAACTTTTAAATGAAGTATTTTATTCAAGGCATATAATTTAATAATTTAAAGACAATAAATGACGTCATGTCAGTGTTTTGTGAATCATAAGTTTTTGTTAATTTAAAATTGCCTTGTTTGAGAAAAATTAGGAAAATGTACTTATAAAAAACCAGGATTTTTAATTTCTGCATTTTAGCACTGTTATAGTTAGTAACTGAACTTTAAAAATAGTATTTTGTATCTTTAGTATAAGTAGTTCTAAAATTTGTGTCCTTAATTGTTTTTTTTTATTCTTTCCCTTAGAATAATTGTGGCATAAGATAAGGGCAACTTAAATCTATAAATAATTTTTCTCATGATAGAATAATAATTAAATTATTATTTTTATATCAATAAAATATTTTTACTTCTTTTTTTTTCTAGAAATTTATTGAACCTTTAATTTTTGGACCAGCCTCTGGAAGTAAGAAATCTTTTCATTTGGAGAAAAAACTTTTAGAAATTACACATTTATTATCTCAAATACAGGGAAATATTTCTACTTTACAAAGCAGTATGAAAGGCCAGAAGAAGAAAATGAACAAATTTTTGAAAGAACAGGTAATATTAAGTTGAAATATTAAAATGTTATGAATTTTTATTTTATTAATTTTTCATTAAAATTACATGGAAATATCAATAAATCTGATGTGTGCTCATGACTTTATATACAGGCTCATATTCTTTTTTCTTCATATATTCTGTAATGTATAATTTGAAATTTTATTATATAAAATAACACAACATTGGTACTTATTTGAGATTATATCCAATTTATAGTTATAAAATAATTTCATTTTGGTGGGTTAAGGCATTTTATAATTGTGCCAAGACACAAAACATTTAAAAAAATATTTAAATATCTCAAAAATAGTTTATCATAAAATAATGTTGTTGGTTTTGTCTGTTTTTTCATAAAAATTGTAAAACATTTAATCAATACCTTTAAACATATTTGGTCTTTATTTCAAATTTTGACAATTTTTCTGAGCTATTTTAAATAAAGAGGCTGATTCTATTTTTCTAAATCACACTAAAACCTAATCAGCACCAGAGTAATGCATGAGTGATTAACTGCCAAATTTCTTAAAATTTGATTAGATAATATCTGAGTTAAAGTAGATACATGCATCACGCAGACAAACACACACAGATGTCATGTGAGAAATAGTTTTTTCATATTCAAAAATACCCATTCAGTGGATCCTAGTTTTAATTTCTCGGTTTATATTAAACTTCTAAGTTTCATGCAGCAATTTTCGATAGCTCAAGTCGTGACTTGCCAACAATTACTTTGACTGATTCTGCAGCAATCCTGTTTTTGCTTCTATTATACAACTCAATGTATTTAAATATATTTAACTTTAGTACAAAAATTATTCCATTTTCCCACTTTTCTGAAATAACTGTGCTGTATGAAGGAGGCTCATTTGACCTCTAATATAACTTAATATCCTTCCTTATTATTTCTGCAGTTTTGCTAATTAAAAAAATAATCTGCAGCTACATAACTTTATACAAAAATTTGCTCAGTCTACTGCAATTAATATCTACGAATAGAAAACTTTATTAATTAGGTGTGCTTTCAGAGCGATGAAAGTCAATTGAGCTGAGAGAGCTATTGAAAAACTATAACTTTTTTTAACTATGCCTGATTTTCAGGATTTTGTAACCATAAAGAACCAAACAGAATAAGTGTCAAAAGGTCACCATAACTAAGTTGACCAGCACTAACTGTGTACCATTGATGTGCATCAGAATTCCTAAAGATACACAGACACTTGTTCAATTAGATGGCTATTAAAATAAAGCATCCCTTTATTAGCTCGTTAAACTTAAAATCAGAATACAAATGAAAAGTGCTCCTTGCACAATATAAAGAGTGTGAGCTCTACTTGTACCTAGATTGCTATGATCATTCTCCATGCGAGCTGTCGTGATGTACAATTAGGAAAGAAATATTTATTTATTTACTACCCAGATGGACCAGCTTACTCAAAGGGTGTAGAGCAGTTACAAGGAGTGGCAGCGAGAAAATGTATTGTTCAACCCAGACCATTCACCTTCCAGAAAGTGTAAGGTATCTGTTTAAATGGCCGGAAAGTGAAAATGTATTGAAATACTAATGCTCTGGCTTAAGTTCTTTCCTCTAGCTGTGAAACTGCACTGAGTCAATGGTATTGCCATAAGTTTTTAGTGTCAGCTGTTCTTGAGAAGAGCAGTGACAAAGATGACATTTGAGTAGATCATAACGAGCTTTGTTGCATTGCAGCTCAATAAGATTCAGAAATTAGAATCGTAAACTTTCTTGGGGAAACGACTAATAGGGTTTCATTTGTATTTATATGAGCTAACTTCAGAGAAAATTTTATCAGAATTGTTTGTTTGTTCAACCCAGACCATCTGACCTACCTGAAGGTGTAAGGTATCTGTTTGGATAACCGTGAAGTGCCATGCAATTTGGACCCAAACCCAGTGGGGGAGGCATCCACAGGGACAGTACCCTCCTTCCCCTACCACTAACCTCTTGGAAAGACTTATAAACCCACATGTTTAACATAATCGAACTCCTCTTGAACACAATGATAGTTTTGTCAAAAGCTTGAATTGAATTCTGTTCGTCCAAGTGCAATCCCCGTGCGCTAACCACTGGGCTGTAGCACCCTTATCAGAATTGTTAGATCTTTTTTTTTGAGAAAAATTATTTTCATGGTTTTTCATACTATTTAAGAGGTTTTTATACTGTTTTCGATAGCTGAAAACATAGCCCATATTAGTTGTATGACTATGCAAAATTTCAATCTTTTAGTATCAGCCATTCTTGAGAAGAGCGGTGACAAAGATGACATTTGAGCAGATTCTAAAGAGCTTCACTATGCTCAGTTCAATAAGATTAAGAAAGTTAGAATCTTGAATTTTCTCGGGAAAGCAACTAATAGGGTTTCATTTGTATTTATACGAACTAACTTCAGATTTTATCAAGATCGTTGGAGCCATTTTTTAGAAAAAATTATTTTCATGGTTTTTCATACAATTTTTTGGGGGGTTATACCTTTTTCGGTTTCTATAGCTGAAAACTTACCCCTTGTTAGTTGTGACCACTGTGCAAAATTTCAAGCTTTCAGTGCCAGCCGTTCTTGAGAAGAGTGGTGACAAAGATGACATTTGAGTGGATCCTAAAGAGCTTTGCTACAATAAGCTCAATAAACTGCAGAAAGTGAAAGTACATACCTGCAAACTTTTTCAGATTACTTGAGAATTTCCCAACAGAAAGTTACCTTTTCTTGATTTAAAAATATTTGGTATTTTTTATGAAAATATGGCAGAATGGGGTCAAGTTTAGAATATATTTCCTCATAAAAAAAAATTGTAAGAAAATTACAATTCCGACACAGTTTTGTTTCTGTAACTAAGGCCTACTATACAAGGTGTCCCAAAAAGATTGAAACGTGCTTTAATTCTTTACCTGTTGGAGATAAGTGGGCAATGTAAATTGCAAAAATGTTGAAAGTAAGTGTAGGAAATAAGACTACATTAATGAAATAGGATCTATTTTTAATGCAACAACAAGATCATTAAAAAACCCGTATATCTGTATCTTTAAAATTGAGCGAGTTATATTTAATTGAAAATTGAACATTGTGAATGGGGGCCATATATCAAATTAGAAATGTAAATTTGTGACATATGACAAAAAAGATAAAACTGAATGATAATACATAGGATACCCAACTGCGTAGTGAGTACCACTGCTTTATATGATCTCTGTGCAATGCTTTATTTAGATGCATTTGTGATAAAAAAATTTGACACATATTAACGTATTTTTGATCTAAACAATTTCCATCATCAATTTGTTTATGATCCCTATTTTCACTGATGAAACAACCTTTCACATGGTACGGAAAAGTGACATATGTCAGATTTTTTCCTTTATCATAATTCAGTTGACTTTAAAGATACAGATATGTGGGGTTTTTTAATGATCTTGTTGTATTAAACATAAAAATGTTCTGATTGACCAAATTTGTCCAAGGGAGTCGTATAAAAATTTAAAAAGCATAACTTTTTGAAAATTAATGGGAGGACTTCATTAATGTAGTCTTATTTCCTACCTTACTTTCAGCATTTTTGCAATTTACATTGCTCACTTATCTCCAACAGGTAAAAAATTAAAGCGCATTTCAATCTTTTTGGTACACCCTGAATAGTTTTATTTACATGTCTATAATGTGAATCACAGTTTCAAGGTTTATGTTTACCAATTATTATATTACTTCAACATATATTTAGATAAGACATAAAGAAATGGCCCTCACATTCGTTAAAGGAAAATCTCATTCATTAAGTTTTGGAATTACAAAAAGAGCATTTTTTAATAAATTAGTTATTTGCCAAAGAAAGAAAATTAGCGTATTTAAAACCACTCCTAATTGACTTCAAATACTAAATCCTAGCTTTATCTGCATTTTCTCTGGAAACTACAGTCAATATTTCAAATCATAAAAGTATTATTTTTATAACTTTTTTTATTTAGTACCTTACAAGTACCATGAGACTAATTTTTAAATTTTGGTTGGAATAAATGTCTCATGCATATATATTCAGTCAGTTCAATTGTAAACATGTATTAGCAGGAAAATGCTCTCTCTATAAAATCCAGATATTGCTCAATAAATCTGGCCTACGTTCAACATTATAAAGTTAGTTGAAATCAATTTTTAAGCTTGAAAGCAACAGAACTTTTTTATGTTAATAACATTTATGTTTGAGTATCTTTGGCTGAAATCGAGGTATTATGAAAAATATAAATACTTTAGAAGCTTATATCTTCGAACCTAATACGTAAAAATGTAAACACTTTTAATTTTTACTTATTTTGTTGGAAATATAGCTCTATATATGAATGTTTAAAAATAATTTTAATATTTTTAACTTTCTTTCCAAAAAAAAACCAAAATGTTTGCCTTACTTTGCTTACTTTTACTCAAAATATCTTCTAAAGTATAAAAAATGGATATAAACTGTAAGCAACAAAAATGTTCAGTAAAAAATGCAGTTTCTAGTTTAATAATTTGTTTCTACAAAGCTTTTATACTTTTTGAGGAATTGTTTTGCCAGATTCAAGTGATTGAAATTTTTCCATTTTTAAAGCCTATATTTCGAAAACTATTGATTTGTAATATAAGTGATTTGTAAACCTTTGAAAACCCTGCAAAGATATAAAATTGAATTTGAATCAGATTCTTAGTTTTCTAAATATAGTGGTTATACTATGAAATTTTAATATTTTAAAGTATTTTGAAAAAGTGGTTCTAATTTTGATATTTTAATATTTTGAAAAGGTTGTTCTGATTTTGATATTTTAATATTTTGAACTGTTTTCTTCTTCGACCCAGACTTTTCAACATACCTGAAAATGTAAGGTATCTGTTTGAATGGCTGGGAAGAGCCACCCAATTTAGACCGGAACTCAGTGGTTGCAGCATCCACAGGGACGGTATCCTCCTTCCCTTACCACCAGTCTTTTGGAAGGACTTACAGACTCACATGTTCAATGTGCCCATACTCCGCTTGAACATGAAACAGTTTGAACAGAGCCGGGAGTCGAACTCGAGTCGTCCAAGTGCAATCCTTGTATGTTCACCACTGGACTTCCCTATCCCTTTAAACTGTTTGGAAATGTCTAAAGACAAACCACCCACAAAAAAGGTGTTATTGACACAAAATCATTTTGACTTCATTGGAGCCACTGCCATATTTTTTTCTGCTTAGTTTAATAGATTAATATTAGTTTATTTAAGTCAAGCTACAATGACAAAAAGAATATTTATCTACTACAGTGTTATGCTAAAATTATAATTGTGTTTTAGGACAGTAAAGACAATCCATCTTCAGTACTTTTGAAAGAGATGAGAACTGAAATTACAACAATAAAGGGTATACTAGTAAACAGGTAATTATGTGTTGTAATTATTAAGGTTTAAAATTTTTGTATCTTTTACTCTTCTGTTTGTTTAAAAATGTTTAACATATCTACAAATATATATTCTGGTGCAATAAGGGAAGTACCACTTCATTTATTAAAATACAAAACACATAAAGCCTTATCATATACAGTTAAGTGTGACTGACACACAGCCCAAACTACTGTAGTTAGAAATTTGAAAACTTGCATACGCATGTGACTTGACCTATAAATAATGAAAACAATCTAAAATCTTGGATATGTTTTCAAAAAATTTATAAACTGCAGAATTTTTTGTTCTAACATTGTTTCAATTTTAACTTGAGAACAGCTAGACGTACAATTCATTTTTATACCATTATGCACATAAAAATTTATCCTAAATTTTCTTAATTAACTATTAGTGCAAAATTAACCATTCTTGAAATATCTTAATTGATAGTTACGGTAGACGATTATATTTTATCAATGCATTTATTTATAGTTTTTGATTTCATTGTGGTAACTAGGGTGTCCGGGTTACATTTCAAATACTGAAATCATTTGTTGGCTATTCTTAATTTCAAATTATTGAAAAATAATGCTATAATAAATTGATACACAATAATTGAACAGGAAATATTGTTTTATATACTGCTGTAGGTATCAGCTCTTGTATCACTCTCTGCTACAAAGCATATTTCTAGTTATATACTAGGATCCAAAAGTTATATTTTGGTCTAATCATTATAGCATGGGATTACCATGCTTTTGGTCTCGGGTTCAACCTTGTCTGGGAGCCAGACTGTGAACTCCATTGGTGATTCAGACAGGATTCAATGAGCCACCACTCACAAAATATGATGTATCAATATATAAAATTAAATCTCCATCTTAAGCAAGATGTGTAAGTTACATCGCCTCAGTTAATTGATTTTTGCATGCCTAAAATGCATCCATGAATGTTTGGAGACCGGCTCTTGTGTTACTCCCTGCTGCAAAGTGCATTCCCAGTTATATGCTAGGACTTGAAAGATATCTTTTAAACCAATCATTATAGTACAGGATTATCATGCACTTGGTCTCGAGTTAAACCCTGATCAGGGGCCAGTTGGTGCCCCACACACACACACACACACACACACACACACACACACACACACACACACACTACAATTGATATGTTCATAAAACTATGAAATGTATTTCATTTTTATGCTTACTTTTGGAACAGTTTTTGATAATCAGAACCTTTATTGAATGTGTAGGTGTCAAATTGATTGACTATTAGCCATTTTACCCACACAAAACATGTGTAGAAATAGCTAGTTTTTACAGCACACTTTAATATATGTTTTATTATTGAGCACAATGCTAAATACAAGAATGCTACATTTTATTTAACACATTTATTTTTATTGTAACAAGAATTGCAGCATTTCAAGCTATTATGGTGCAATTCTATCAGCGAAATGCTTGCAAAAAACTAGTCAGCACATTACCTTACACACCCTGCTGCCATTATAACCATTACATAGCCATACTAGCTAATGCATTTAAAGTGATGGTAGATTTTGTCGCCAACTGCTTCATTAGGCAAGTTATTTTAAGTATTGACTTTTCAAAAATATTTTTTTAGAAATATTATAGAATATGTGTTTTATTGTGTGTATTTCATCTTGCTATGTGTTAAGCTGTGGGAAAATCAATCAATAAAAATTTTGTCCATTTCAAGCATTTAATTTTATACAAGAAAGTAAATAACATTTTGACAACCACAGTTGATATAAAATTCCATTTCTCTTAAATTCAACTTTTATTTTATCCTTAAAAAATTATTAGCATTTCTTTCTTTTCTTCTGAGGTTGGCAGGTATACCTTGCTTTCTTTTAAATATAGTTTTTAATTATTTTTTGAGTTTATATATAGTTCATGTAAAACAAATGGTACAAACAATAAAAAAAAATTCTTTAAATGAATTTATCATTCGAAATATTTGTAATTTTGACTGTTTTTCCATGTCCAAATCCTTTTCAGCAATGGACTGACAGTACTCATAATAAATCAGTTTATTTTCTGACAAAGCATTCTAATTTAAAAATTCTTCGATTATTTTTCAATTCATGAACTTCAAATATGGCTACTATTACTGGTGTGTTACAAATGATGTGCAATATTTTATTAATGCTCTTACTAAAAGCTAACATAAGAACCTTTAATAATTTGCTGTCTACTTAATTCTGTTGAAATATAAGTAAACTGGCTTTAGAACCCATCAAATGATAGGATGTATAAATTGCTAGGTTTAATCACTTTTTCCATTGTAATTTATCTTGGCCCTTGCTACCACATGCTGTGCCACTGTAACCAATATTTTGCATTATTTTTTATTTTTTCAAAAAGTTATGAAAGTTATCAGTTTATAAAGTCAAGTTTACATATTGACATATACCAAATGTAAATTTTTATAACATCAATAATTGGTTTTATATTTAGAGAATTGATGTAATACAAGGCTTTTACTTGGTCCCTTAAGTCTCTAAAAGTCCCTAAACTTAAATGAAATCCTTAAAAGTCCCTGCTTTTAATCCTAGTTCCAAAAACTGGGTATATGGAACTTATTATGAATAAATTATATAATATTTTTATGATTTTCAGTATATGCATTACAGCATTTCTTTTGGATTACCCTACTACATATATGTAGTAAAATATATTTTAAAGCAAGAACTATATCAATAAGTGAAAGGATAGGTAGTTATGAAATATAGCTGAAAATCTCTGGAGACAATTTAACATTGAAAAGTCCAAGCTTTTCTTACTAACTGTTAGAAAAGTTTCCATCGCACAATCATGAGATTTTTTTCTGCATATTGTTTAATACAACTAATTGATTGGTGTACAAAAATATCATTTTTAGTCAGCTTGTCCTTGTCTTTTATTTCATCTTACTCCATCGAGTACATGGATATGTCATTCGTTAGCTTTAAGCAAACCAAATACAAATTTACAAGTCTTGTATCATCCAAGGTCGCATATTTGATGCTAAACAGAAAGATTGATTTTTCCAATGTGTGCATTACAGTAGGAAGTTGCACCTTTTGGATCATGAATATTTCCATAAAGTAATATTTTGAATATAAATAAAAATTAGCCTTACCCCATCCTAGATCAAATTAAAAAATCTAATTTTTTCCGTTTAATATGACTAAAATAATTGATGAACTTAAAAGTTGAGTTAAAGTTAAAAGACAAACTAAAAATTTAATTTAACGTGTTAATATGCATTGAAAATAATTACAAAGATTTTTTTTTTTTTGGTTTGACCTTAACCAGCTTAGTAGATGTTTTTAAAAAGAACATAATTTTAAGTGATGTTTTTGTTGTTCCTATAGTTTTTATGAAGTCCCTATTTTAGTCCTTTTTTATTACCCAAAAGTACTCTAAAGTCCCTAAAATTGACTTGAATATAAAGTATGAGTCCTGTAACAGGCAAGCAGAATATGTTTTAATTCTCAGTATTCCAGGAATGTGTGTAGTGAGATAGAAATTATATATTAAAATATTCCCTGGAATCAACCTTATTCCCTAAAAAAGTTCTATCAATATTAGTTGCATACTTGAAATGTAATAGATAATTTTATGTAAAATATAATTAAGAAGATATTTTGTTTAGAAACATATTTTTCAATTATCCTTTTCACACATTAAATGTCATACATAATTTGATTTGCATCCAAGATCTTAGCTATTATTCAATGTAAAAATAATAACTTTGTTAAAAGCAATTGATATATGCAACACAAAATTAATAGCATTGATATATGCAACACAAAATTAATAGCGTCAATTGGTATATGCATTTGATATATGCAACACAAAATTTACAGCAATTGATATATGCATTTGATATATGCAACACGAAATGAATAGTGTCAACTGGTTTCAAAGACAAAAATACAGTCTTCTTTGTCAGGACACACAAGAAACATGACCTTCACTTGTTTAAGCTAGATCAGTAATTGATTGTCAACAGTTTGAGCTACGCGTAGTGTCTACGTAACATAGATGTGGCTTGGAACTCAGAAACGGAAGTCATGATCAAATGGGGCTTTATACAGGGCCGGCGGGATTTCTTCTTCTTATCGGGTCTAGGTGCAGGTTTTGTGACGTCACAACTTACATCCCACCCACGGCATTTACGCTTTGCTCCAGTTCTTAATGAGCGTCGATTATAGAGTCGATATTTTAGAGTGATAGAAGTTGGTTGAAGTAAAAATGATTTAATTAAATAAATATAATGAAAACAAATTATATATATAAAGAAGGAATATAAATAAGATTGTAAAGTAAAAAAATACAGAATATTTCCGTAGTTACGAGTTTTTTTTTTCCCTTTTCTTCTAAAAGATTCAATGCCAGGTTTTAGCCTTTTGAATTATATTTTTTCATAAAATTCATTTACTTCAGAAATCTGGCTTTACATAATAATAATATGCATACATACTTAATAATAATATACATACATAATAATACAGACATTAGATTTATATTTTAAGCGCCAATAAGTGATCACGTCCATTATGAATGACTATTTCGGAAGTTACATTTGTAATTGACAGCAGAGTTGTGATATAAGAATATTTATTTTTCGTTATTGTGCACTTTTAGATTAAATTGAAATCCCTGTTTTGGTAAAATGAAATGTAGAGATTAGCATGAATGACAGGAAAAGACAATAGTCTCAAATAGTAATTTTTAAAAAAACTAAAAAATCGCTTTCAGGTGATACGCTTTTTTACAACAGAAATAATTTAATATATTTGATTAAATCGGTTAAATATCAAATATAATACTGTATTACAATGACAAACTATTTTTACCGAACTTATGTTAATAGCTTAAATCTTACTTGTTTTTTTTTTTCCAACGAAAATAATTTTAGACGTTACTTATTGACCAGACGATTTTCACCTGTGATGTGAAGTTTTGAAAATTCTACTTTTAACACTTTAAGGTTGCTGAGTGTTGTCATCTGCATTTTAATAAAACAATAATAAGCTAAATAATCCACGAAAAGTTTTCGGCGCCAATATGAATTTCAGTTTTTCCAAAAAAGAATTATGAAATTTAGATTTTTTTTTTTTTGTAATTACAAAAATGCATGTAAAAAAAAAAAAAAATGATTTGTGTATTTCACATTTTTATATTTAATACACATGTGCATAAAATAAATAAAACCATTGGTTTCCAGTCTCTTTGGAGGTCAGATTATTGAAAGAATAAAGTTACATTATTCATTAATTGATAGTACTGTATCAATAACATTCTCAATTTTAATCTTGCCTTTTGCTACGACAATATGACAATTGCCCATAGACCATTTACAAATTGCAGATTAATGATTCCTTTTTGACTCACTAATAAAAAATCAAAACACGTACACAAAAAGAACAAGATAACAAAAAAAATTTTATTTACATGAAATTTTCTGCACATTTACTTTTTTAATTACTTACACCAAAAAATTTGGGGGTGTATAATCCATGAATTTGGGGGGGGGGTGTATCAAAAATTTTAGGGGGGTACAACAACAATCCGCAAAAATGTCTAACTCTACACTTTACATATATAAATCAAACAATTGTTTATATTGACAACAACAAACCTTACTAAGAAAAATTTCATTATGCTAATGCATAAATAAAAAAATATGTATTTGCATTCTACTTATTCCATTAAGGTATATTTATTTATACCTTTGAAAAGTTGGAAATGATAAAATTTTCATTTTCTACTTCATTTTGTATTTCCAAATTTACAGCTTTTGTATTCTGAAATTGTTTCTCTGAATTTACATTCAATTGTACTACCCTTTTTTGAATGTTACCTTGCACTATAAAAACAACCTCAGTCGCCATACTAAGCTTTTATAATTAGTTCGAAAATTTATTTTACAATTTTATTTTTGTGGTTCATATAACTAGGAAGGGTTATCTTATACTTAAAGGGAATTTTAATTTCAATTAAAAAATATACAGGGTGTTTGGTAAAGTTCTTTAACATTGTAAGCCCCTAATAATAAAATTACAATTAACAGGCTGAATTTTAATTTTTATGAAAATTGTCCCTCTTGATTTTAGTTTTTAAAAATGTCAAGCTACATGATGTGACACTTTTGTTGCGACCTTTACCAAACACCCTATATATATATATATATATATATATATATATATATATATATATATATATATATATATATATATATATATATATATATATACTTACTGAAGAGTCATTACATTACATGCATGTTATTTCAATGGAAGAGGTACATATTTTGACATATATAACTTTAACTTTCGATATATTTTACTTATAAAAAGCATTTTCCAGGAAATTAAAGAGCTTCAGAGACTTGACATGATAACTAATAATTAAAAATTATCAAGCATTTTATCAATTAAAGATTTGCTGTTAAAAAGAACGTAAAAATTGAAGGTTGAAAGAAAAGTTTCGCAGAAACTTATTTAGAATAACAAATTTTCTCTTATATGAATGGAGAATTATTAAGAAATATCTACTAATACCTATAGGAGCAAATTCATTATACTCTAAATCAGATTTTATGACATTTTTCCTCCAACCTTATACTTTTATGCCATTATTCGATACTGAATGTTTAAGTGATGTCGTGCTCGAAAATATTCAGTTATTTGTAATTATATTAAGCATTCGGAGCTCTTTATTTTTCCATGAATGATTTTTTTTATGAGTAAAATACGTTGAAAGTTACAGAGCAAAATATGTACCTGTTCGATTGAATTTACATGCAAGTGGTCATAATGTAATGGCCGGTGTATATAAATATATGAAAAATCATTAAGAAATACCTATCCATTGGGTAGAGGAGATTTCACATTAAAATTTAATAAGTTGAAAGTTTTCGTTTATAGTTTTTTGATGTTCTTTAATCATTTCGGACCTTGGTATAATTATTTAAAAAAATATTTACAATTACAGAGAGACATCTTTTACCCAAAATACTGTGCTCTGTTCCACAACTACATGTTACATTTGGAATCAAATTTAATAAATCAAGTTTCTGTACAACAAGTTGAATTATGAGATTTTTTTTGTCTTCCATTTCTTAAAAATTTTTCCTCATACTTTATGCTTATTAGTTTTTGAAAAATTTGATAAGTATGTATAACGATATTTACTGTAAATTCTTGGGGCCATTTAAGTGCACCTCTGTCCATGAGTCTCAAATATTGTAAAACTTCTTCCTTCCCAGGATTTTCATGTTCCAGTGTTTTGTTTTTAGTTAAAATGGAATAACACAATTTACAACTAAGTTTTTTACTCACACTGTGTGCTACATATCCAGCTATAAAAATTAAAACTGACATAGTAGAATCAGTTATTTCCATGTCATCGAAAGTATTGAAAATCTCATAGAAGGTTTCGGGAACCTCAGAGTCTTGGATTTCGGCGTCCAAATTGAGATGGTCAAGGTATTTTATCTCTCCCATATTGTGGGAGTATAAGTCAATGAGATTTAAAACGAAAAAAACTTAAATGAGATTTAAGTTTTTCTTCCGATTCTAGTACTTGTCTGTAGGAAACATTATAATTTCCCCCACTCATCTGACAATATTGCCCAAACCGAGCCTCAAGACTATTGATCTGAAACTTTCCCAGTAATATATATTTACACCCAAAAGTGGTAAAAATATATTCAATCAATTGAAGTAGTGATTCAATAGTAAAACTGAGAGCAAAATGAGTTTCCTTAGTTAACATCCCACCTTTTTTTTCTTTAATTCCTAATGCATGTTTTTCATTCGCTTTTGATTTGTGAATATAATCCCATGCATTTAGCCATGAAACAAACTGTTTTTAAAAAAAAACTTTTTCATCTGAATCACCATTAATGGGATCACAAAATTCATCACGACTGTATTTACCTTTTTGTGGATGTTTCACGTTCACAATTTCCCACCATTTCCGAATATAATCAATGAACACTTTTGTACCTTTCGTTTCAATATCACCAGTGTCACTGATTTCTAAGGCCACACTATTTGTTCCATGAAACAAACACAATGCATGAGTAACATTTTATCGTTCTGTAGAAGTAGGAAAGAGTACCTTTTGGGACAATTTAGGGGCTACTTTGACAATTTTACTTTTGTCACTTTCATAAATTTGTTTTAAAGGAGTTATATTTGCTGTATAGACTTCAATGTTATCATTAGGATTTGGGTAATAAAATGTTTGATTAGGTTGATTTAACCAATTATTTCTAACCGATTTGATTAAATGAACAGTATCAAATAAGAAAAAAAAAATTTTGTGTAGGATCTTGAGGATGGTTTATACTATGCTTCAATTCACCATTACACATTAGAGTAAACATGTTGCGGTTTACTCTATTGTTGTCTGATATCAAACACAAAACAGAATAGCCACATTCTGACAAAATCTGTGAAACTCTTAAAGTATAACTATGGAGGGTTTGTGCTGTGAGATTTTTAACAGGAATTAAGGAGACAATGTCCTTGTTTTTAGGAAATACAGATACAAGCATAAAAGCTTGTATTGTGGTGGCTTCTGAATTGGAATTGGCTGATATGCCAGCAAGGTAACCAGCTTTATAGCTTACTGATGGAGTGACATAGATATCATATAAAAGAACATTAATAATTTTTTTTCAAAGTCATCTATTAAGCTCGCTTTTTGTTTTAAATATCTCACATGGGCATTTACAGTGTTGGTACTGGTACAACTAATTGAGTTTGATAATTTCTTAAGGTAGCACGGATTAGGCAAAATTAGTACACCCCTATTTCTTAATTCAGAATAAGATGACGGATAGCAAAAATACAATTTGGAAGCCCAAATAAGAACATCTGAACTATAGCGCAATTGTTTTACAGATATTAAAGTTATCTGTTCTTTCAAGAATTTCAGTTTTAATCGTAAATGTTTCTCATCATCCTTTTCTTCAATTTCATCATAGCACTTGTGCAAAAGATAAGCGGCAGTTAACAATTTCTGATCAAAAGATATATCATTTATTTCATAGGATACTAAGAGGTTCATTAAACAATCAAATTTTGTCCATTTATTGCATTTGTAATCTGTGCCTAAAATCCACTCCAATGATGATCCTTAATCTCTATTGGGTTTCCTAAATGCCACACTTTGACAGTTAAATCTTTAAATACTTTTATGGACACTGTAATTTTAGGACAGTCATCGATCCAATAATACAACACATAATCATCACGAATAATATTAATCCAATCAGCATGTTGCGTAGCACCACATTTTTTTGTAAATTGTTCAAAAGATGAAATAACATCATTGGCACACCATTGCGAAAACTTCTCTTCATCTTTTGCTATAATTTCCTGACGACATTGAGATGGTGATTTTCGTTTTGAAGCCAGTTGCATAGTTAAGTATGATGGTTGGTCTGGAAATATAGTTGGGTATGCATCCTTTGTTAGCATGAAAGGCCCAGACCATACAGCCAACCCAGGGGTTTATGGCATCCTTTGTTAGCGTAAAGTTTTTTCTTGGAAACACAATCACTGTGCCCTCGTCTCAGGTTAATTTGTTTTCACATATTACAAACTTCTCATCAAAGTGATGAACACAAACAACAGCTGTTGCACTGGGTTCAAGATCAAAGCGATTTATACTTTTTATCCATAAAGTATGCCTAGATTCCTCTTTAGGAAAAAGCAATGATGGGATATAAGACGTGCCTCTATAGTTAGATCTACACATGGGAACACTGCATTTCCGACCCATCCTAAAAATAAAATGAATAAAATACTTAAAACGTTGAAGCAAACAAAACATGAGGGTTAGAAAGAAAATAGTGGTAACACTATCACCATGTACAGGTCTTGATTACCCACTAGACAGATTTCAGGAGGGGCGATCGATCAATGAGATTAAAAAAAAGTTTCTTTGTTGTTCCCAAGAAATAATAAATACCTTTTGCTTTGTTTCCAAAGTATGAAAACTAGAAATAGTAGACTTTTCACTTATAAAAATATGTGTATCTATAACTCTCACTGAGAACCGCACTGAGAATACAAACAAACTATCAATTAATGAAGCAGGTAGCACTAATCAAGGGCAGGAGCAGGCGTACATGAACCCCATACAGAACCGATTTTAAAAAATTATGCTACCTAAAATCTTGAAATCCATGAATCTAGTTCTAGATCACTTCTAATCATATTTTAGATTTTAAAAATACACTTAAAAAAAACCTTTTGGTGATACGTTCGTTAGACCTATACTGCATGTGCATCACTCTAAGTATCTTGAAAAAAGTGGACAAATTGATTACATTTTCCCTTAAATATTAGAAATTAACAACACCATGCATTATTATTATTACCTAGATAATAAGAATATTAATGATATAGCTTACCTAATTAGGATACATCTGTATCTTCGTCAATATTTGCACGATCATACTTTTAAACACATGCTGTAAGTTGCAAATTGTGGGATGTACTTTATGACGTCACGAGCTACAGCAGCGCCGCAGGCATAAGCCCGATAAGGATCAGAACTAATCCCGCCGGCCCCGGTTTATAATGCTGTATTTATTTTTCCAAACTGATGGGAAAGCTAGTATAATTGTTTAGACAGTTAGAGGGCCATAACATCCCTGCCTATGCCACTGCCTTGTAATGCCATTAGAAGTTAACAAAAAAATTTATGTTTGATACTATTATGTACATGCCGTGTCAAATTCAGTATTTTTTCAATAGTAGTGAGTTATGATAGCACTGCAATAATCGATAAGTAAAAAATAAGAATAAGAAATCAGTGTAAAGTTAAACTGTTATATAACATCTTATTGCATACTGTAATTTGATATATGTATTTTTAGGCATCAATTTCCTGCCTGTCGTACAGTTAGTCCTACCATACCTGGATTACAACTATCTGCAAAAAGTAGTGCCGATGATAAAACCGAAGAAAATGCTAAAATGGATGATCACAATGCTCAGAATATCTCTAAAGACTCATCTAATTCTGAAATGAATACAGTTATGGAGCATAATGTGGATGCAGCTAGTAAAAGTAGTGTTACAGTTGATTTGGAAAGCCGTGTTAGCACCAAACCTATACGGAAGTTATTTTCAGAGGAACTTAATGAATCACCTATGCCAGAGACAATATCTAGTGTCACTAAATCATCTGAGAAACTTAAAAATTTCCCTATTCCTGATGCAATCATTAATGCATAGATTTTTATATGTCACAGTAAAAACCTAAAATTTGTTTAAACACAGTTCTTGCTAGTAAAATGTGAAAACTCCTACTGCCTGCTTCTACTGTTCCTACTAGGGATATTACCAGGAATTATACTGCCAATCACCATTATCGTATTTAGCAAAAAGAAATTCTCAGTTTGGCAATTGAAAAAAAGATTTAATGATTATGAAATCTGCCAATGTCAAAATCAAAAATTGTTTTATACTAATTGCAATGTGTACTACTATACTATTTGTTTTTTTCCAAAACGATGATCTTTGGAATTTAGAAATCGAAACAAATTTTTCAAATGGAACGTCAAAATAAAATTTGATGAATAAAAACTCTTATTTGTCAAAACAATATTTCATTTGGCGAATAAATTGGCAAAAGTAATTAAAAATCCAGAGCAGCCCCTAAATCACTATTAAACCTAATTAAATTCTAAATGTAAAGTTCAATTCCTAGTTAGTTTTTGCCTCTTTGAAACTTTTTGTAAAATGAGAAAAATTTGAACAGATTGCATCTGCTACATCAATTTTACTTGAAATTTGTTTTATTTGTCTATTTATTTTTTATTATGCTTTTGACTGCAACTTACAAACATTTCTGTAGATTTTATTTTATATACATAACTATTTAAACACAATGTATTGGTCTTGCATATTGCGTTGGTGACCAATAAATCCAATTAAAACTGATCTGAACTAGTAAGAACTGAAGAAACTTATCTCCATGCTCCAAAGTAACTCTAGAAACAATATCATAATAATCAGATGGAGTGTTTAGTCTTAGCAATATTTTTCATTAACTGGTAAGGTAACTAGTTTTTACTAAAAAACTTAATCAAACTCAATTTTTACCAAGAAGCATGATTGAAGAAAAATGTTTACTGAAATCGTTAGTAAAAACTAGAAATTCAAGTTTCCATTTAGGTTCTACTGAACAAAATCGGAATGCTTGATTCTTACTAAGAAAAACTAGTTTTTACTAGCAGTAGGATGTTCTACTCTTTACTAGTAAGAACTAATTTCTACCAACAGTAGAAGCTTCTGATTTTATAAGTAAGAACTAATTATGATCAATCCACCAGCACTCAAAGCTTCTACTATTACTAAAAACTATTGTAAATTGATTTTGCATATTTTCTGTAACATATATTAAATGTACAAATATTTTATACTTAATGCGGTTTAATACTTATTCAGTTATTCATTTTATACAATAATCATTATTTACTATGTATATGTACATCATTTCTGTAAATCTTTAACTTTTTTGATGATCAAAAATTGAAAATACATTGTTTTAAGCAGTTTATTGCCATATCAGTAGCTTTGGCATATTTTTATATTTAGCTGACTCAGTAGCCAAGTTTTATGTTTCATTTCCATTTTAAATTGATTTTTGTATATATGTGTGTAATAGAGGTGCAAAATCTCCTTTTTGGTGTATGTGTATTGGGGGTGTAAAATGTCCTTTTTGTTTAGTGTAACAAGGTTGTTTAATGACAAAGACTAGATTTTAAGGCAAATTGAAATTGTAAGCACCCCTTATGATTTTACAATTTCTTTGCCTTATCTCTATTGCTATCCATTCCATTGTTCTCTTAATTATATTTATTTCTTATGTTTTATGGTCATTTTATTCCTATGTTTTAATTATTATATATTAATGATTTTATGTAATTAATTTTATGTGCCATGCAATATCTCTTCAGATTCAATTGTTGTACTATTAGTTTAATTATATATATATACAGGGTGTCCAGTGCTATCAGTGCCCAATGGCTATTTCCTCAACCGTTAGTCACAGAGATATACTTCCAATTGCAAAAATATTTTAAATTTTAAAATCTATTATCTTAGAAACAGTTTAAATCAATAAATGTATTTTTGAAAGAAATATGAAATATAAATTTTTATACGGTCCCCCAGTCCTACCAGTTATATTTAGGAAATTCATCCTAATACAATTTCATGCAAAATGAAAAAAAATCATCCTTTTATGACCAAAATTCAGTTATGAAGCATTAAACTTTATGACTTAAGTCGCTTTTCCATGCATAAAAATGTCCCATTTCAGGCAACCTTTAAGGGACTGTATAAATATTGAAATTCCATATTCAAAGTATTATATTTCAATTGCATTTGCTGACATAATGTTAAGAATGAAGCAAAGCTTTTTATCAAATAGTAATTCGTTTAGAAGTGTATTATAGTCAGGGCTCGACTAAGATCATCTAGGGGTCTTTCTAAGATCTTTATTGTAAATGAGGTAACACATTATTGTTTAAGTCAAGTAGTTTAAGTCAATAAATGCATTTCTGTAAAAATTACGAAATTTAAATTTTTATACGGTAATAGACCAGTAATGAGACCAGTTGCAGCGTACCTACAGACGAAAATAAAAAATTACGCACATTAAATCTAAAATAATAAAGGTATATAACACATAAATAACAGATTTGTGTATATATTTATTTTGTGTATAACCCCCATTTCTCAGCACAATAAGTGCTCTAACTTTAAGCAGCTATAAGTTGGTCAATTTTGGTCGTAAAAGGATGATTTTTTTTTTTTTTTTTTTTTTTTTTTTTGCATGAAATTGTATGAGGATGATTTTCCTAAATATAACTGGTAGGACCGGGGGACCGTATGAAAATATATATTTTGTATTTACTTTCAAAAATGCATTTATTAATTTAAACTGTTTCTAAAATAATAGATTTTAAAATTTAAAACATTTTTGCAATTGGAAGTATATCTCTGTAACTAACGGTTGAGGAAATAGCCATTGGGCACTGATAGCACTGGACACCCTGTATATATAATATATATACAAAAAAAAGTAGCATTATGAAATCCTAGTGTTAATTTTCTTATTTTTAACATGTTTGTTCATTCAGTCCAAAAAATATACTATGCTATGAATATATAATATATTTTTGGAAAAAGCAAAAAACTGATGACCTGACACGTACAGATCTTTAAATGTTAGATTATAAGAAAGAATGTAAATGTGTATATTTAAAACTGTCCGAAACTTGAAGATTTATTTATATTTAGACCAGTGTTTCTTAACTGCTGGGCCCTGGCATCAATTATACCGGGCCGCTGCTGATTCTCTTGGAATTTGTCATTTTAGTTTTCTAAGCATATTTTTATTATTAAATATTTCATAGTGGAAATATTCTAAAGATAATTATATTCATGAATGTGTTGAAAAGCTCAGAACCAGAAAGCCTAAATAACATCTGTGTAGCAAATATCAGTGAGCAAGCTGCATTTAAATTTTAATATGAATAGGAGACTGCTCAGCTGACTTCTATAGTGAATTACAATGGATAAATATTTTTCTCTCTTAGTACCGGTTTTTTTTAACCAACATTAGTAAATTCAATTTATTAATACAATAATCCATTTTATACTGAATGATGTTATAAATTTTCGGTGATAAGAATGGGTTATATGTCAATGAAAATCAGCACAAATTAATTGAATGATGTTGGTTTGAGGAAATCACAATATGTCACATGATTTCATTAGTCCAGTCATTGATTACTTATTTAAATGTAATTTTATATTTGTCAATATACCACACCATATACATAAATGTACTTTTTAAAATCTGTTGATATTGAGACATATTTATGCCACATAATTGTGTGCTGTAAAAGCAAATGCCTCAATAGTATTTTAATTTTTAAATTATATTTTTTCCAGGAATATTATGTTGCTGTATGTAAATAACTTTCTAATGACATAGCATATATTACTTAATTTAATTTTTTTGAAACTGGGGAGGTGGGGGGGGGGGGAGATTGTTATACTTCTTAAGCATTTCAATGTTTTTGTACAAATAACTAGCATAAAATATTGATAAAATATATTTAATATATTGTTTTATAAATTTATGTAATCACTTGTGAAACAACCACAATGTACCTTTCAATTTGCAATTGATATTGTAAGGATCCCATTCTGCCTTATAGTTTGAAACTTTCTTTTCCTAAAATTATTTTAAATATCCTAAGGTTTTCAGATAATTCGCTATAGTCTTTAATATTTTATAAATTTAATTTTATTAAAATATATCATAAAAGTTTTGCATTTGATTTTGTCAAACACTTCATTTTTCTGTATTTAATTTTCTATTTGAAGGGAGTATAGATGCATGAATTGTTTATACAAAAACAACTAACGATTTAACAGTTCCCATATGTACTCCTTGTTTTCAAAATGAATTGGTAGCTTTTTGTACCATCAATTACTGCATAAAATTGTGTAATAGTTTAAAAAGTTGTTTGAATTTGAAACTTGAACTTATCGAATTTTGAGTTATAGGCATCTCAATATAAGTAGATGGGAATAAGGCACTAGCATATCAATCAGATGTGTAGTGTGTCAACTATTATATCAGAAAAATGTATAAGACCATAATAACTCAGAACTTCTATAACTGGAAGTTTTGATAAGCTGAAACATTTTGCTTCCTAAGCCAAATAGCTTTGATAACTTGAGGCCTGTATGTGCAAGCAAGAAAGAAATATTTTTGATGGGGAAAAAATGGCATTTCTTACAAACAGGATTATAGTGTCGAATGCATTTCATTGGATCACTTCTCAACATTGAACAGTCCTGGTGTATTATTTTCGAAACCAGGCTTGCACAAGTTATACACATGTACACATAGGGGATGGCAAAAGGGAAAACTTCCCCCCTGCTTACAACCCCCTGGATGTTCACAGTCACAAAGGCAGGCATCAAGCTTGTTGAAGTATATTTTATTCTGGAGTTTGCCCTTCTCTGAAAAAGTTCTATGGTACCTATATACATGATAGATCTATTGTTCTCTGTGATAATGACACAAATTCCATAAAATTGCATACGACTTCTTTTTAAGATCACATATGTAGCTGAATGCAATGCAATTAAAATTGTCAAAACTACATATCTAAATTATTAAATAAGAATTATCTTTAAAACAAGAAAAATCTGACAATTACTTATTGAAATTCTTATTTTATTATAATTTATTTTTAAAGTGAAAATTTACAAATTAAATGTATTTTTTCCAGTAAATCTACTCTACATATTTTACAGGGGACAACAAATGCAGTATGGAAATACATTGATTTAAAAAAAAAAAAATATTCATTAAAATGTACCATCGTATATATTGTAAAATGCTTTAAACTTGTATTAGGTTTAAAAAAATTTGCAGAATTTGTCATAAGTAGTCATATTTGAAAGTATTTTGTACTTGAGATTTAAAAGTGCTTTAAAATATTTGCAGCACTCGTAAAATTTATAGTAAAAAGTTCTATTAAAATAATGCAAAAATCTTGGCTAACATGATATCAGCTATTTAAAAATGTTCAGTAAAGTATACTGTCAAAATTAAACGTTTTTATAACATTTAAAATACAAAATGTGTAGTAAAATTTTACAAAAATACTGTCAAATTTACAGTGTAAAACATTATTAAAAATACAGTAAAATGTGCAATAGAAGATTACTGTAAGATATACAGTATATAAAAAATACAGTAAAATTTTTTTTTTTTTTATATTTACAGTATAAAAATTATACAGTTTATATTTACAGCTGTAAAAAGTACAATAAAAAGTGCAGTAGAATTTTACTGGAGTACTATAAAAAATACAGTGTAAAGCACTCTAAAAAATTACAATTTTTATAAATTTTATAGTATAAAATGCTATAAAAATACTGCAAAAAGTGCAGTAGAATTTCACAATAGTACTGTAAAATTTACAGCAAAAAGTCCTGGTGCCAGAATTGCCAGGACTTTTTACTGTAAAATTAACAGTGCTTTTTTGAAATCTTTGAAGCAAGAAATCTTTTAGACTGCTTCAAAAAATATAGGACAAACCGGATTAACAAAACATAGAATTGACACCGGTAACCAATACCCAATTAAATAAGCTCCCCGAAAACTGTATAAATTCTCTCCTGTATAAATGATTGAAACGATCATTCCATTATTAATACAGATTAAGTTTGAGCAAAATTTCATATAATGAAAATATATGTTATACATTACTGTATTTTAACTCTTTAATTATCAGTATAGAAGTGAAACAAAATGTTATAAATTTATGTTGTTTGAGATCAAGTACCACAATTTCATGTAAAAAGATTGCAAGCACAACATCAAAATATCCAACAACAGACAATACCATAAGCTACCATTGTATACAACATGTAAGTTTAGCTGAATTTCTGGTTAACAAGTTCTGTGTTCGAGAAATTTAAAACAAAATACATAACAAATGTAATAAATGTGAAATATATTTGCCTAAAACATTACACAGACTGGATTACACTATAGTATGTTGTTGTTGAAACCCAGACCGTCCGACCTACCAGAAAGGTGTAAGGTAACTGTTTGGACGGTCGGGAAGTGCCACCCAATTTAGACCGGAACCCAGTGGGGGAGGCATCCACAGGGACCGTACCCTCCTTCCCCTACCACCAACCTCTCGGAAGGACTTTCGGACCCACATGTTTAACGTGATCGTACTCCGCATGAACACGGCGGCAGTTTTGGCAGTGGCTGGAATCGAACCCGGGCCTACCGAGTGCAACTCCAGCGCGCTAACCAATGAGCTACCGCGCCCTACTGTATAGTATGTGAAAAAATTTGATGTGAGCAGCACATGACTTTTCTCATCAAATGCAATGAATTTACTTCTTTCACGGTGAAAAAATTATGTATATGATCCACGGCGCAGTGTTTTTAATGTTGAATTGTACATAGGTGTTTTTCCGGATGACAACATGTAAAACTATTTTGAAGTACCCAATTAACTTATATTTCAAGCAACTCTAACCGGGGCAGTTATCAATAACATCCTTAATAAACAATATAGTCCATATATATTAAGATATTTTAATAATTCACTAATTAGGCGCCATTTTTGCAATTTTGACGGTATTTTTGTCAATTTAAGCTAAAATATAGCTAAGTTGGCGATATTTCGCCAAATGTTACAGAATGAATACAAATACTTGCGGGGATTGAACTCCAACGACCGGAGTTCGATTGCCACCTCTGCCCAAACTGTCGCCGTGTTCACACAGAAAACGGGCACGTTAAATATGTGGGTTCGTAAGTACTTCCGAGAGGTTGGTGGTAGGGAAAAGAGCGTAAGGTCCCTGTGGATGCCTTCCCCACCGAGTTCCGGTCTAAATTGATTGGCACTTCCCTACCTTCCAAGCAGATACTTTACACTTTCGCGTAGGTCGGACGGTCTGGATCGAAGAAATGTCACAATCGGATAGAAAACATATTATATTGGACGCGACAGCCCAATGCTTAGCGCGCGGGAATTGCACTCGAAGGACGCGAGTTCGATTCCCGCCTCTGCCCAAACTGCCGCCGTGTTGACGCGGAGTACGATCACATTAAACATGTGGGTCCGTAAGTCCTTCCGAGATTGGTGGTAGGGAAAGGAGGGTATGGTCCCTGTGGATGCCTCTCCTACTGGGTTCCAGTCTAAATTGGGTGGCACTTCCCGGCCGCCCAAACAAATACATTTTCGGGTAGGTCGGACGGTCTGAGTCGAAGAAGACATACTAGAACTAGAAGGTATGCCCGTCATATGACGTAATTAAGAAACTCTACCCCCTCCTTAAATACGCCCCTGAATACATGCATTATCATACCCTAACACTGCTATTTTCAAGAATTGAGTATACTACTTTTTAAAATTATCATTGTTCTGTAGGAAATGATGCTATGGAAATATTAAATTTCGAATAATTCATATTCTAATCACACGAAATAAAAAAAAACATTTTTGATACTAGTTTGAGCATAATGCATCTTAACACATGAAATGTCATAGCGATACCTGCATTCGTTTTTCTAGGTATCGTATCCAAACCTCACGTACACCACACACATACAGATCCGTAATTCAAAATCTCGAATTTGGAAATTTTCGGGAAAACTATATTTTATCTATTATTTTATGAAAAAGTAAAAATATTAATTGGCGTCTTTTTGAAATTGTATTTTTTAGGGGGGGATCGTATAGAAATTGCATTTAGTTAAAAGGGATTCGTATAGAAATTAAGCTTTGTTAAAAGGTCGTATAGAAATTATATTTCGTCAAGGGGAATCGTATAGTAATTACATTTCATTAAGCGGGATCGTATAGTAACTACGCTTTATTAGAGGGTCAGATAAAATTATATTTTAAGGGGAATCGTATAGTAATTGCATTTTGTTAAGAGGCATCGAAAATAATTGGGGGATCATATAAACCGCAATTACCCTTTGTTCAAGGGTTGTATAGAAATTACGTTTCGCGAGGGGGTCGTATAGTAATTACGTTTTATACAAGGATCGTATAGTAATTATATTTTGTTCGACGATCAAACGATAATTAATAATACTGATCGAGAGAGGTAGGTGTGCGGTTTGCGTGCGTTTGGGAATTTTATGAGCACAAATGCTGCGAGTGGGTGGAAGAAAATATTTTACGTAACTTTATAATTTACGTATTTTAAAAATTTTACGTATACCCCCCGTCGTTATAGAATAATAGTTTCAACGTTTAGTAACGTCAATGAGCGTTCAAAATTCGTCATCTTGGATGCAATAATAAAAATAATCTTATGGGTCCGACAAATTAGCAAACTTCGCTATTATGGAGAAAAATCGAGCAAATTAGAGCTTACATTTACTGAATTTTGCTGTTTTTGTTACTGAAACACACCAGATTTAGTGAAAATCGCGAAAATATTCGAGAGATACGCCGTGCTGCCTGTGAATAAGTAAAATTTGGGGTTAATAATAGAGAACTCCTCGAAAATCAGTAGGACCCTTATGCACTAAAATAATTATACCAATTTTCATTGGAATTGCTCAATTTGTCCGAAAAAATATCCTGAGATACACATAAATTGAAATATCATTGATTCGCAATCAGGGATGATCAAAACGGATAGTGCCCTCAAAATCTGAGAGCCACATATATATTCAGGGGCGGCAAATAAGGGGAGCGGTCGCGCCCCCAAAATTTTCCTCGTCAGCTATCGACTACTACCTCCTTTTATCGACTGTCCACTGGTCAGTTTTCTCACGCTATGGAGCTTCAAAAGAGCCAACCTTCACAGTGTAGCTTCTCTCTTCCGGCTGGAACGAATCCTTTTCAACTTGAAAAAATTGGGGTCATGTTATCCTTTTCACTTGAAAATTTTAAGTGTCCGATTAGATTTTTGTGTAGGTAGTGCATGCTCATCCATTCCTTCTGCTAGAAATGCATTTCAGCAGCTCAATGCATTATATTCTTTCATAGAAACATCCTATAAAAGACATTCTATTTTCGAAAAAATTCGCTCATCAACAAATGCTTTTTCTGGAGGCTCTTCAACTCTATAATCACTAATTGATACGAGGTGGTTGGTCTTCCAGAGTTAAAGCCATAAAAGCACTACTTGATAATTTTGAAGTGGTGATTTTAACATTGGAAGAATTATCTGAAAACGATTCTCTAAATGGTGGAAGAGCCGAAGCCCGTTTAACAAGCATGACATCATTCGAATTTTTGTTCACTTTGTTTGTATTGCCCAGTGTTTTTGATCAATGCAATACTCTCTCAAAGCATCTTCAATCATCTGATCTTAATTTTCAGACTGTGCAAGCTTTGTCTAAAGCAACTATTGAAACTGTTAGTACTTTTCGTATAGATGCATATTTCAATCAAGTGTGGAGTTCTGTGATAGAACTTTGCGAAAAAAATTCTTATTCTGGACCAAAACTGAAAAGGCGTAAAAAAACTCCAAGCGAATTCAGAGGCGGTGAAAAAAATCCCCATGATGATGTTAAATCATATCACAGAATCAATATTCAATATGAAATTATAGATTCAGTATCTAATGAAATTGAGACAAGATTTAATGAAAATAATATATCTGTTTTATTTGCCCTTAGTTCAGTATTATCCGGATCAGATGTCGAAAAAGAAAAAGGAAATGTTTCAACCATATGCAAAGTATATATAACTTCCAGAAAGAAAAATTGTTATGTGAATTGTGACTGTTTTATTCAATGATGAAAAATGAAAACATAGATCATCCCAATTTTAAAAGTCGCCCGGATTATTTTAAAGAGCGGAATTTAAAAATTGTGTTTCATAACATTATTAGTTACATTGTTTTTGACTGTGCCAATCAGCTGAGACAGTTGTGAAAGGTATTTTTAGTGTCTTAGAAGGCTGAAAAATTATTTTCGTAGTACAACGGGACAGGATTATACGAACTCTCCACGGCTTCCATTGGGGCTTGAGCCGATATTAAGAAGAGCCGCGTGCAGGTTTTCCATCTTCCATCCAGCGAAGCCGCGGCCGGGGGCCACGTTCTTGACGAAATCATTCACGGGCAGGGTCCGAAAAACACCCGCCAAGTCAGACCCCAATAGCTGGCCAGATCTAGGCTCAGGTCATGAATAGACGCAGTCCGTGAGATCACAGCCACCTGGTCACAAGTGGTCTCGGTTCCTCGACAGCCGGTTCCCCGGATTTTTATGCCCCTCATCAGAGTCGGAGGCTCAAGGCTACAGAGCCAACATCCATAACCACCATCTCAGGGGGGCCGCCCCGAGGGGATAGTACAATGGAACAAGAAAGGCTTTCATCTGTAGCTGTTTTAGCTATAGAACCAGGGCTGGCTCAAGGATATTTTCCTGTGTGGGCAAAACTGTTTGGGGCCGCCCTTCATATATATATATATATATATATATATAATATGAAATTCCAATGATATAATAGAGAGTTATATATAAATTGAACTACAGCCACGAAACTGGGCATGCAAATTTCGTTTTAAGAGTTATGCAAATGATCAAACTATCAACGCCAATGACATTATAGCTCATGCAACGCGCATGAGAACAACGTATCATGCAGCATTTAAAACAACCGATGTTCTTACTTAAGGACAATTGGAACTAGATTTTCTGCTATAATACTAAAAATTGTGCACAAAGATGCCTTTGAGACGTACTCGACAGCACTAAGAACAATTGTCTGATTTAAAGAGAAGTTGCATCATTAGCACAAGGGAAACTAGTTGGTCCGACAGACGTATTAGTTGCCATCTTGGTCGGAGCGATATGGTAGTTGATCGGTGATGAAAACAGTGAATCAGAGAAGACCTATGTAATAGTAGCAGAGGCTCAGAACGCCGCAGACAGACAACTGCTCGAGAGGATCGTGCAGTCAGGAGACGAGCCACGTCTACACCAGTTGCGTCGCTATCAGCTAATCGAAATCATTTGACATCCCCATTCATCCTGTATCAATTATATCATTCGAAGACGGCTGGCAGAAGGTGGGATTAAGTGTCGACGACCATTAAGGCGTCTACCACTGACCCCTCAACATAGACAGAATCACCTGGATTGGTGTTTAGCTCGGTTAACCTAGACAGTGTCCGATTAGAGGCATGTTTAGAGACGAATCCCGCTTCTCTTTCAGTACTGATGACTGCTGCATAAGTGTGTGGATGAGATCTGGATTTTTTTCATGATTATATGAGAAAGCTATTATGAGCAAAGCATCTTAGATAGGCAAGAACAGAAGGGGACTATTACCCCTTGGAAACAGGATCACCATCACCTTACGAAAATTATTTTATTTCAATGACCTATCAAATGTTATTCTCATCTAAATTTATAGCTCTAATTAGAGGTTTAGAAAATGCAATGCTTTGCATTTCATTCTACATACGTACATATATAATACAGCAATAATTTATAATACATAACTGAATTTTGGACTTCATTTGTAATTCCTCTGCATACAAATAATGTATAGGGAAAATATTGATGGGGTCGAAAACCGGAATTTTCGACGGATTAATATACGTTTCAGACATTCTTTAACCCGAATCAATTATTTTTAAAGAGACGTCGATGCATATGTGAGTATAATGTTAGAACGAATGGAATGAAGCGAATAAAATTTATGATTTTAAAGGGAAAAGAACATTCGGAAAGTCGCAAATTTTCAAATTTCTTTAAAACCATAAAATAAAAAACGACATCCAAATATCTATATAATAAAAGGCAATGTCTGTGTGTCTATCTTATACACTATAGGCAATCGGAAGCCCGAGGGGGGGGGGGGGGAAGGTGACACGTGAAAACCGATTTTTGAAATTTGAATTATTTTTATTTTTTTATTTAATGTTTTATACGATTTCGACAGTTTTTTTGCCCTTTCTCCCCTTTTTTCTCTACCATCCAGATGTCGTAGAAAAAATAAATCACACGACCGGAAAGAGCAGACAATTGCGAGTAAAAATATATCAGTTTCAAATCTCAGGGACAAATTCTAATATTTTTTAAAGATTTTAAAACAAAAGTCACTTTCGGCTCAAAACAACGAACTTTCGTTTTTAAATCCTCGCGTCGGGAAAAGTACCGACAATTTCGACTGATAATTCACATTTTTAGAAAGATCAAAGATCAGGCATTCTTACAAGCCCAATCTGGTCAAGTAATAAAAAAAAATAGCCGCAGGATCCGGATTTTAAGGAAGCCATGATTTTCAATTTCTCAGAGAAACGGCGAAAGGTGTTCGATTTTTCACCCACATGCGCGCGCAGACGCACGGTGTTGCTATGGCGACGGATTTTGGTCTAGGGATAATTAAAATCCAAATTAGCGTTTGGTGGTATCTGGCTGATATACTTGGGGCATGCTCTTGGTACCCATGCAAATATCCTGATGAGGATATTCGCATGGGTATTAAATTATATTTGCAAATGTCATCAGTGATTGCTTTTTATACGATTTTTGGCCTTGGGACAATTAAAAACCGAATAAGTGTTTGCTTTTTGTACGATTTTTGGCCTAGGGGCAATTAAAAACCGAATTAGTGTTTGCTTTTTATAAGGTTTTTGGCTCATTATGAATTGAATTGTGGCGATGCATTGTTTACATCGAGTGGTGGTTGGGAAATGAAAAACTTAAATACTGAAAAAATAATAAAATAAATAAAAAGAAAGTTTGGAGATTATCGCGGTGCATTTATGCATCGGGTGGTGGTGGGGCAATCTTAAAAAAAAACTTTTTTCACTGAGCAACATCGTTAAAACAGAATCGAACTCAGAATCTCACAGTTCACAAACATTAGAATAAATTGATTTTATAAATTAATTTTCAAGAACCCCCACGAGAGCATTAATTTCCTTTTAAAATTTCATTATCAGTTTTAACGTCATTAAACTAAACCAAACTTTGTTAACTCCATGGGGTTGAGGGCGCTGTAGCCCAGTGGTTATCGCGCGGGAATTGCACTCGGTAGGACCGGGTTCGATTCCCGCTACTGCCAAAACTGCCGCCGTGTTCACGCGGAGTACGATCACGTTAAACATGTGGGCAAGTCCTTCCGAGAGGTTGGTGGTAGGGGAAGGAGGGTACGGTCCCTGTGGATTCCTCCCCTACTGGGTTCCGGTCTAAATTGGTGGCACTTCCTGGCCATCCAAATAGTTACCTTACACCTTCCTGGTAGGTCGGATGGTCTGGGTCTCAACAACAACTCCAAGGGGTTATGGCGCCAGCAAGTTTGCCAAGGTCAGAATTTTCAAGGGTAGCGAACAGGCTGTTCGCCGAAGGCGGCTAGTATTAAATAAACAATCATGGTATATGTAAGTTTTCATTAGAAATCAAATGGAACTTACTTTAGAATGGCAGCATGAACCATTCTCGAACTATTGCACATTAATAATCTCGAGCTATTGCACATGATGCATAAAATTAATAAAAACATGTTCATACGATATAAATCTGTTATCGACATTCTCGTATATATAGCGCATTTTATTCACGAGAAAAGACAAGTTATTTTTGTTGTTGTTCAATAATGCTATAAATTTCTGTTTGCGTTAATTAAAACACTGCTAATATTATTGTGAAATAGATTCTAGAACGTGGATATAAGGTTTTTTTTTTTTTTTTTACGTGAATAACATATTAACATCTATGTTTGGGGTTTCTGTGGAGGGAAAACGAAGCGTTACGAGAAATGTAAACTCTTTGGGCGCTAATAATAATAATTTTAATATTTAGTACTTTTTAATATTTAGAAAACAAAAAAGTATCTGTCCGAGCGAGGTTTTTTTTTTATTCTTGTTTACATTTTAAAATATAGATATAAATAGTAAACGACAAAAATACCTACTAGGAAATTTAGCATCAAAATCTTTATTTGTTATTACAAAACGTTTTTATAGTTCTCGAGTAATCACCTTGCCGAATTGAAGAAGATGGAAAATTTTCAAATTTGTATCATCTCAAAAACTGAAAAATCTACCCTTGAACAATAAGCATAAATTTGAAGCTCTTTGAAAACCTTTCAAGTGTATATAGTTGGATTTTGGATAGAACTTTATTTTAAAGGGGGAAGAGGGGGGGGGAGAAAAAATCTGAACTTTGAAACGTGGTGTTTTGCTTGTGTAGTGTTGGTGTGTTACAGAAAATCTGAGCGCGTGGTAAGTTTTAATGATCATTATTTCCTTTAATTTCGTTTAATCCTTTAAGTTTCCTTTAATCGATCGTTGTCTGAGGATTCGTATATCTTTTATTTGCATTTGATTGGTATATTTAGCACGTGCATAACTATTCATGTCTATTTTCGTTTGATTCGGATATTTAGCACGTGTATATTTTTTATTTGCATTTGATTCGTATATTTAGCACGTGTATATCTTTTATTTGCATTTGATTAGTATATTTAGCACGTGCATAACTATTCCTGTCTATTTTCGTTTAATTCGGATATGTAGCACGTGCATAACTTTTATTTGCATTTGATTCGTATATTTAGCATGTGCACAACTATTTCTTCCTATATTTAGCAGGTGGTAAGTTTTAATGAGCATTATTTCCTTTAATTTGAAGTTCTTGATGATTATTATATATATGATTCGATCGATCGTTATCTGAGGATTCGTATATTTTTCGCACGTGCATAACTAATCCTTTCTATTTGCATTTGATTAATGATGTTCTTCTGGTGAAATTTCTGGTTTCAATTTTACCTGACCATTAGATTTGTGTTTGCGTGAATATATAACTAGTAAATTTGATTCATGACTAGAAGTATAATACTTTTTTCCTTAATTAATCAGCTTGACTGACAGTTTTTAGAAAATGTCTACTTCAGTTATCCACAGCTGATGAGCTCAAATGAGAGCGAAACCGGTCCTGTATCTCTGTTAACTGCATTAGTGACATGACTGGAGTTACACTTTTCTAATTTCAGATACTCTACTAATGTTGTTAACAGTTGTCTACAGGAGCTCTTTCTTTAGGAGCAAAACCGGTCCTGTGGTACCGTATAGTGTATAAAGATGTATGCTTGTACAGATGTATCACATATTACATACAGGTGTATCTTGTGATTCGGGTATGTAATTCTTACAATATAACGCTATGAGAAATAGCTTCTAATAAATTTATAGTGCAACAGATTATTCTAGAGGCCAAAGAATGCTATTTAAACTACCTCTTACTTGAATGCTGATTGCTATACTGGAAGTATTATAATTTTTTCCTTAATTAATCAGCTTAACTGACAGTTTTTAGAAAATGTCTACTTCAGTTATCCACAGCTGATGAGCTCAAATGAGAGCGAAACCGGTCCTGTATCTCTGTTAACAGCATTAGTGACATGACTGGAGTTACACTTTTCTAATTTCAGATACTCTACTAATGTTGTTAACAGTTGTCTACAGGAGCTCTTTCTTTAGGAGCAAAACCGGTCCTGTGGTACCGTATAGTGTATAAAGATGTATGCTTGTACAGATGTATCACATATTACATACAGGTGTATCTTGTGATTCGGGTATGTAATTCTTACAATATAACGCTATGAGAAACAGCTTCTAATAAATTTATAGTGCAACAGATTATTCTAGAGGCCAAAGAATGCTATTTAAACTACCTCTTACTTGAATGCTGATTGCTATACTGGAAGTATTATAATTTTTTCCTTAATTAATCAGCTTAACTGACAGTTTTTAGAAAATGTCTACTTCAGTTATCCACAGCTGATGAGCTCAAATGAGAGCGAAACCGGTCCTGTATCTCTGTTAACAGCATTAGTGACATGACTGGAGTTACACTTTTCTATAATTTCAGATACTCTACTAATGTTGTTAACAGTTGTCTACAGGAGCTCTTTTTTAGGAGTAAAACCGGTCCTGTGGTACCGTATAGTCTATATAGATGTATGCTTGTACAGATGTATCACATATTACATACAGGTGTGTCTTGTGAATCAGGTATGTAATTTTTACAATAATATAACAATATAAAAAACAGCTTCTAATAAATTTAATTATTATATTGCAAAGGCCTTCGAAACAAATTTATATCAAAGTAATTTAGATGATGTGGGAACCCCTTTCAAATGAAAGTCACTTTATTTCAAAGAGCTTCCCTCTGAAAGTCCTCCACCAAAATACTTTTCCCTTGGATATATAGCTGACTACACATGCCCCATGCCTAATAAAAGATTATCCTGATTTTCTTTTGATAAAACCGATAAGAATTACCCCCCCCCCCCCAATTCCAAGCTGATCAATAATTTTAGACTCAGTTATAGTGTAATGACAAAACAGATACAAATTGATAAGCATCAATAATTAAAAATATTTAAAAAGTAATATACATTGTAAATTTTGTATAATTGTAAAATTCAAAGTCAATATTTTATATAAATTTAATAAAACTGTTGATTCTTTTATTACATATATAATGTTGAAATAATTATTTACAATATTATTAACTGAATATCAAATATCTTGGCCTATATTCCAGTGAAAAAGTATCATTTTTTAAGTTTAATCAATATTTTCAAAAATCCTAAAAATATCAAATAAAAGATTATATTAAAAAATAGGCCTAAATTTATCATGACATAATCACAAAGTAAATCTTAAGTGTTTATCTTTTTATGTTAGGAAGCCATTCTCTTCCAAATAATAAAAAAGAAAAATACTGTCAAATCGCTCCAAAAATATCCTGCCCAATATCTTGGAAAAAAAAAAAAAAAATAAAAGATCTAATTCCAGTCTTTCTATAAAAGACATTCTATATTTTACGTTTAAGAGCCGTTTTATTAGAAAGTTTAAAAAAATCGCAAGCATCGTCCTCTACTGAAATATATATAAAATATGAAAAAGTCGTTCTGTCCAAATTGTGAAAAAAAGCTAAGTCCAACTGGAGCCGTTCTGTCCGAAAGTTTGAAAATTTTACAAGTTCCGTCCTCTACTGAAATATATACGGGAGCCGTTCTGTCCGGGGCGGGATTAGTCCCGCCGGCCCCGATCTAGGCCCGATAAGAAGAAGAAATCCCGCCGGCCCCGTTCTGTCCCAATTGTGAAAAAAAAGCTAAGTCCAATCGTACTGCCGAAAAGCCGTTCTGTCTAGAAAATTCCCTATATCTCCCCTACAGATTTTCAAAAATTCCCTATCTTCAGTGGTCAAAAAAATTTCCAAGTTTTAACATTAGGAGCCTCTCTGTCCCTAGCCGCTTGTATAGTAGTCTGTGCAAAACACAATACTGAATATTTTCCCTCAGGATGTCCCTATTCCTCAAATTCCCTACAGCATCAGCGCCACCTAGTGGTTTCGGAATTTAACATTACGGAGCCTTTCTGTCCGTAGCTGCTTTTTAAGTTGTATGCACTACGCACATCCGGTTCCGGAATGTAAATTTTGTGTTGTAGTTAATAGTTTCTTATCCCTGATAATTATAAATTATTGCTGTATAGTTTCCTGATTAGAATAAGGAACATTGTGCTATTTATAATGTTACGATACTGAATTTCCTATTTATTTGAATATATTTTCGTATTTTATTTGAGAGGGATAACATTTTTAAATTAATCAAATAATTGATCCGTATCTTATTATGTCAGTTGAACAAAATAAGACTGCTGGAAATTCTGAAAATCAGCAGATTCGCCTTAGTGTGGTTTGTGTTTATAATAATTCTCTAAATTGAATTGCTTTTTATAAAAGCATGTTTTCATGAAAGTTTGTTTTATTGTATGTCATCTAATTTTAGGATTATTATCTTAACTATAAAGCCATTATGATATTGTAAAACATATAACAGGAAGTTGTGTTTAAACTTTCATTAAAATTTCGCGCAAAAAATAAAACTAAACTGTAGCCTAATATCTTCCTAATATCTGTCTTAGCAAGTCAGACTCAATTCATTAAGTAACCATGCGTAAAGAACTAATTCTATTGCTTCTTCATATGAATACACTATGATTCAGAAATATTTGATTTTGGATTTTAAATCTTCACATTCTTCCTTTGAACATGTCCTTGGCACAAAGTAGCTGCAATTGGTACTAGAGGGCCAGATTGAAGACAATGCAAAAATTAAAAGTTAATGAAAAATTACCTAAATGGACAAGAAAGTACTAGCTGCAATTTCGTGTTAAGTAACCTATGTGGATTTAGAAATTTTAGTTAGCAAGATTTGTATAAGAAACAAATCAATACTACTATTTTACTCCAAATTTTTGCAACAGACTTTTATCAAGTTACAATAGGTCATGGTGTTATTAAAAAAGAAATGGAATCAATATATATTTCACTACTATAAACATCACAAGTTTTTAAGAATGGAATACTGAGATTTCAACGAGATTTTACTATGTTTTACTATGCCCATGTATTGCACCCTTGTTATAAAAGCCACTCAAATGTGTAATTTTGTATATATCGCTATACTTTAATTTAGTAAATATCACCCCAGTAATGTCAGTGTTACCAGATAAAAAAAATTGGAGGTGGGGTAACCAAATGTTTTATTTCTCATTTCTTCAAGCTTTGATGGGTTATGACACCTTGTGTTGGCAAAAAAGCCACTGAATCACCCTATTACTCAGCAAAAATAGACAAACTTGATTTCATAAGTAGTTTGTCAAATTGTACTTTAACTGTTATGAAGATTAAGAAAAGGTGATTAAGTGTGATTGACTGAGAGACACTATTTCAAAAAAGATGTCACAAATTTATAAATAAGTCTGCTTTTGTGTACAAAGAAACATGAAAAGTATCACCTTAAAATAGATCTATGAAAAAAATGTCAAGCAGTGTTTCTTTCAGGCATACATCTGCGGAAGGGAAAGGGGAGCCCTAGCCCTAATCAGAGACAGTTATATGATAGCATGTAGATATATTTATATGGAGCAAATATTGCCTCCCTAAAATTTCATTCTTTCCCCCCAGCAAAAAGTTCTGAACGACTGCCTGATGTCAAGTCGGAAACCCAGACCACTCGACTCGCCCTAGGGCACGAGCAGCAATTTGAATGGCCGGGCCTGATGTCAAGTGTTATAACTCTATGACTTGTGTCTGATAATTTTATTTATATTGTCATAACTCAAAATAGGAATATTTTTTGTTATAAGGGGTGTAACAATACATTTATGTATATAAAATTGAATGTGTGGTGTTTTATACAATTTCACATTTTTATTTTTAAAATACAATAAATAATTTAGGACTTTGATCAATGATGCTAAATCAGTGATTAATACTTAGATGATTATTGAATAATTGATATTCATCATTAATATTTAAAAATGATTAGTGTTTTGATTATAATAATTTACATATGATCATAAATATTAAATTTTTACTTTCCTTATATACATAATGTATAAGGAAAGTATTGTGACGGGGTTGAAAATTAGAATTCGAGTTTTCGACGGGAGAGCACGTTTCAAGCATCGCTGTTCACGAATCAAACATTTTTGAAGTGATGTCTGTGTGTGTGTGTGTGTCAGTGAGTCTGTGGAGACGATAACTGACAAACGAATGGACCGATTCGAACCGAATTTGGTACAAAAATCACAATCCGTAAACACTGGAAGCCTATTGTTTTTATACGCAATTGAATGTTCAAAACGCCCCTAAATTTTTGAATGAAATTTTGAAAAAATCGTCAAAAAATCAAAACCGCTAATAAAGTTACGCAAATAGACATTTCTTATGTAATTTTTCATTAGAAAACGATTGACATACATTTTGGAATGCTAACATGAACCGTTATCGAGATATTGTACATTTTTCAAAAAAATTATCAAAAAGTCATATAAAATAAAAAAAAATATTTCCTATTGAGAAACATGTTCACTTTTCATGTGTAATACCATGCGATAAATTGGGTGACATCATTCTCGTGGATCTAGCTCGTTCCATTCATGAAAAAAGATACTTTGAGTAATACTTTTGTATTTGAACGCCAATAGCCATTTATCTGCTGTAAGAATAACTTATTTCTTATTGCATAACGCTTGGCGACGAATTTGGCGGAATGTCGCCAACTTGGCGACTTTTTGAAATGTTGCCAAATTAGCGAAAATCTCGCCAAATGGATAAAAATGACGCTAAATCAATGAAAATTACGACTAATTGTCGAAAATTCAATATCTTGGAAAGAATATTAGTATCTACTAAAAGAAAAACCTATATTTTTTACTGTAAAAGTATTTTTTACTGTAAAATTCATTACATTATATAAGGAAAGTCATGTGTTGCCCACATCAGATTTTTTTATAAATAAGTTTACCAAACAGTTCACTTTCCACTCTTTTTTCTGACAAAGATTTCATAGAAAGTTGATAGTTTTGTCAAGTTATGCTCCTTTAAGTTTTAAAAATTCTAGAATTTCAAGATTCCAATTTAAAGTAGTTTTCAGACCAATTAATAAATTCTTGTTTCCAGACCATTAATAATTCTACAATAATTTAAAATTTGTATTTATTATGTTAGCTGTCAATGTAAGGTGGCTTATATTGGTCAGACAAAAAGAGATCTCTAGTAAGATATCAAAGAACTTTCTAGGATTGTTGTTAAAATCAAGAAACATCTAAGTTATCCATTTCCCAACCATGTTGGTCTGAAAATATTTCCTTTCAATTTAATCAGGCTAAAAGCATTACTCATGCATCCATACTACATCTGAACTAATTTTTTTTTGAAGGAGCATTTATTTATTTGAACTCTGATAATCTTGTAAATAATAAATAAGCAGTTCCTTATGTCCCCGTAGCCTGGAAAAATATCCTCCATCACATCTTTGATTTTAAAAGTTAACTCTTTTAGCTTTCAAAACCACTTGTTTTTCCTTCTATTTTGTTATTTTCTTTTTAATTCCAATCTCTTTTACTAGTGTTTAAGTTAATTGATCAATTGTCTCTTAAATTTAGCTGATAATGTTAGCTAATATAGCTTCTGAAACTGGTTACTTCCTTATTTTGTTCATATGCTTCGAAGATCCAGTTTTACGTTTGGGTACATTTTAAGTAATTTGTTGGCATGTTATGTGAATATTCTTCTTAATTCCAGCCTTTACTTGTAATTTTAATACAGTTTGAATGAATGCCTTTAATTGATAAAGTTAGCTCACATTGCTTCCAAAATTAGGTACTTCCTCCAATTTATAATATTTCTCTCAATTCAAGTTTCATTGCTTGATCATGTTTTAGTAGTTTGATCATATGCTATTTAATTGTAGTTACATAAAATTAGCTTATATATAGCTTTCAAAACCATTTGCTTCTATTGTTTTTTGTATAATCTTATTATCAGTCACATTCACTGCTACCTTTATAGCTATTTGATCATATGTCATGTTAATTTAGTTGATAAATTTACCTCAATTAGCTTCTATTACAGGTTACCACCCTGTTTATGTTCTTATTTCCAATTTAGAATGAACTTCACCATAGTAAATGTTATATTGGATTTGCCAATTGCTTGATCATGTTTTAGTAGTTTGATCATATGCTATTTAATTGTAGTTACATAAAATTAGCTTATATATAGCTTTCAAAACCATTTGCTTCTATTGTTTTTTGTATAATCTTATTATCAGTCACATTCACTGCTACCTTTATAGCTATTTGATCATATGTCATGTTAATTTAGTTGATAAATTTACCTCAATTAGCTTCTATTACAGGTTACCACCCTGTTTATGTTCTTATTTCCAATTTAGAATGAACTTCACCATAGTAAATGTTATATTGGATTTGCCAATCCTCAAAACATTACAATTTCCAAAATAAAGGTCAACATCTGTGGAGATGTTCCCTCAAAAAGTTATTGAATTTGTAGAGGTACCCTTAAAAGCACCTGCAGCATATGTAGATGAGAACCCAGAAAGGATGTGCTAACATTTCAAGAGGACACTGACAGTGGCTTATCCTGACTCAAAAGTAGAGGGGCCCAACTATTTAACATTTGTTTATGCTGGGGTTATTTTAAATGAAAAATATGCATAACATTTAAAAGCCTTGAAAAATAGGGGGGCATGGACCCCCCCCCCCCTAGGCCCTCTCAAGCATACACTGCTGGACACTGATGCCAGGTGCTGAAACAAGCTGACCCCAGAGGTCGTCATATTGTATAAATGATGAAAAAGTGGTCTGCTCATAGTGGTGTTATAACCAGATTGAATTTTGGTTCTATATTTTCAATTAAGGAAACCAAACCAATAGTGATGCCATCTTGTTGAAAATGCTTGTCAATCCAATCATAAACTGGGATGCTTTTGGGGAGGAGGAGGGAAAAAGAGCAGTGTTGAAATTTTTAAAATATGAAATTAAGGAGTTGAAAGAAAGAGCTCAAGACAAGTGAGCATCGGCTGGATATTTATAGCTACTTAAGGGACATGTTCTTTTTAGTCATGACAAAATTTTAGGTTTCTTAATCTGTGTTTTAGTACAAATTAGTAATTTCTTTGACTAGCTTTGCAACTTATTTTGCCATATATGATTAAGCTTGAGAATTGGTTTGCAATGGAAAAGCCAGAATATTTTATTTTATATTTATTGATTTGCTTAAAAACTATTTTCTAAGGCAGAATATATAGACAAAAATTCCTATTCATCACTTTTTAGAGAACAAGCTATTTTTGATTAAAATATAGATTATAATGTTTACAATTTGCACATTTCTTAAATTACAAAAATTCTAGGCACCTCTGCTATTATTACTATATAATTAAGAAATATTTTTAACTTAGAACTAAATCATAAAGTAATCAATAACCATTCTCAATGTTTTTAAAATGCTACTTGGGAATTATCAAGATCAAATGAAAGAATATTAATGTGATTTCTAACAATTTGTATTTATCAATTTTTCACCTTGCTTAATAATGGCAAATACATTTTCAAAATTTTTGTTAAAGTATTCTAAAGTTCTGTTTTTATAAAAACACAAATTTTTAAAATTTAAATCCTTTATCATAATACATTTATTTGGTAGTTTTGTGCTCTTGTTTTAAATATTTCTCTTCATCAGCATTTATTTTGTAGGTGGATACAGCTGTAAATTTCCTTTTGAATCCTGCAGTAATAGACAAACCATATGCTCACAAAACAGCATTTCTGAAGAATAAAGGTAACTAATTTGTATGCATAAATTGTTTTTTTATTTTATTTTAGGACTATCAGTATACTTGTTCTTTGTACGTAGTATATAATATAAAGAAACTTAAAATTCACAATTATGTGCAAAATTATGTAGTATTTTAAATGATATTGTTATTCAAAGCATTCTATTCAAATACTTAATTTAATTCTCCTAAAAAAGTACAAAAACCTAGATACAAAATTATGTTAGGCAGATTTAAAAATCAAAACATCCTGGTCTCATTTGTAAACAAATTTACAAAAAGTATGAAATTGGTTCAATGCCAAAATGGAGGCAATGAAAGAGTATTAGAAAACAAACCCATACTACTTTTATTTTGTTTCAGTTGAGTTAATTAGTTAAACACAATATATGGGTATATAAAATCTTTGTCAAGATAAAACAGATGATGTATAGAGTTGAAAATATTAATAATTTCCATAATCTACCCAAAGGTTATAATTGTTGCAATCCAGTCAAAAAATATAATTTCGATAAAAAAATTTTTTATATACATTTCCTTATTTTTTAAATTGGAAAAGATTTAATAAAAATCAATTGTTGTATAAGCACATAGGATTTTATTCACTTGCTGAGCAACATGATATATTTTTCTTCAAATAAATTTGCCAAAAATATATTGTCTGTATAATGCCATCTCTATGGAAGGTTTATTTGATAATAACATCTCGACAATGTTTAGTCCTAGAAAGTCGAAACATAAACTAAATTTTTGAGTGGAGTTATTCCAAGCTAAATTTTGAGTGGAGTTATTCCAAGGCTCCCGACAAAATTTCATGAAATTCGATGCAGCCACTCTTCTGTGATGATGAGACAAACACACATATGCAAGCAGGTTTTCAATTTTATTTATATAGAGTGTTCATTCTAGACCAAAAGAAGGGCAGGATGCTTCTCATAGAGGGGCACTATAAAAACAAGAAAGATCAATCATGCTTAAAGCATTGATTATGAAACACTTTCCAACAGCAATGCAATTTTATTTAAACATGTCTAAAATGCAATACATTCCTCAGTAATATTTTAAAACTTCTCACAATACTACATTGATTTATTATATTTGAAAATTTAAACCTTCATCGAAAAAAATGAATTTCATTCAAATGACGGCATTGAAATATAAATTGTCTGGTTTAAACATCTCTAAAATGTGATATATTACTCGATAATAATTTTAGAATTATCATAATACCACGATAATTTATTATATTTAAAAACTTCATCGAAAACAACTGAAATTCATTCAAATGACGTCATAAAAAAAATAACACGCCTGGCTCTCTCTAAAAAAGCAGCATTTCATTCATAAATAATTTCCCATTCATATCAGTCATCACAATACTATAATAATTTATTTTATTTAAAAATTAAGACCATGGAGCTACAAGTAATTTAACTCTATGCTTAAAACTTCATCGCAAAATATCGTCCTTCTCTCGGTAAAGTGAATGAATATTTCTTTCATATCAGCTATGCAGACTCCATGAGCTAAATTCTTTTGCGTTAAAAATATACAGCAATTTCTATACAACTCATCCTACATATTTTGCTGTTTACATTTTACATAAGTGAAAAATAGGCTTCGTTGTAGAAATAATCAAATTTGAATGAGCATTTGTAATTGCATTGATTTAGTATGTAGATGCACAGAATTTAAACCAAAATAAAGTGGTTTTAGGATGGATACAACAGTCAATATGAAATAAAAAGAACTTTAAAAATCACGATTTTGAGACAAGATGGATGCAATATATCATTTTGAAGTGGATCACGTGATACTTTCATATCATGGTCACGTGATCGTTTCATATAAGAGGTGTTATTATTTTAATTTTTATTTAAAAAACTACTGAATATATTTCACTGAATTTTTTTTTATATATTTTATGGAACAATTTGAATATTACCTAAAAATTTCGAAGCAATTTGTGAATTTTAAATCCGCTTAAAAAATGTTTGAAAAATTAGGTCCCATAGGGCTCAATGTATTTCATTTTTTCAACCCGGGTTCAATCCAAAACTAATTGGGTGATACATTTATATTCCCATAGGTCCTATAGACCGTCTGAACAACATACTAAAATTTCATTTTGATTAAGTCATTTTTACGGCAGTTATCGTGCTAATGGACAGACATACAGACAGAATGAACAAAGTCATAAACACTTTTCAACTTTGTTGTAAAGTGTTAAAAAAAGAGCATATGTTATAATAAAAAAATAGTACTAGATTTGCAAATCTTTAAAATCTTAAAAGCTAAAGATTTAAGGAAAACAACATAATTAAGCACAAATTAATATGCAATGATACATTGGATCTCTTTCATCAGAGCTAGACAGACCAATAAACTGGAAGTCAAAAATGCAAAATCGGCTAATTTTGTTTATTTGACTTAAGGTTAGTTGATGTGTCTAGTACTGAAAAAGGAGAACCAACTTATCCTCGAAACAGATGTATGCTGCATTATATATTAAATTTAATTATGTTGCCTCACAACTCTGGGACTGTAGTTAAATATTTGTTCATAAATAAAATGTCTTCCTCACATTTTATGACCCTTATTTTCATGGCAAGGTTCAGACTGGAGGATTAACTTTTTGCCCGGAGGTATTGTAAAAAGGGACAGAGTAGTGTAAAAAGAGGCAGGGCTTATTTTGCTCTGAAAGAAAAAGGGCATGGTGCCACGGTCTTCTAAGATGGCCTAGCTAGAACACGATAGACATATATATTTTCAGAACTTCAGAAATAGACCTTAGGTAATACTGGGGATAATCCAAGTCTAAAGTGTGGAAACCCACTACTTATTGTTAAATTAATAGACTGTCAATCTTGGGGAATCGGTATAAACTTTTGAAATTTATACTGATTACAGTATAATATTCCTATAATTTTATAAGAATCAAGGCATAAACTTATTCAATCCTAAAGATAAGTTCAACAAGCATTTCACACAGATTGACACAATGTTAAATTCTAATTTTCAAGGGGATATTTTAAAAAGGATTGGTAAATTACCCCTCTCCTCTCATCTAATGCTGAACCGAAACATTTTAGGCATTTCTCTCTAAGATAGCATTGCAAATCAGAGTTTTTTACTAATTTTAGATGAATATTTCAAACCCCTTTTAAAACTGATATTCTTCCTCTAAATGTCTGTTCAAAATGTGCTACTGCTAATTCTACTTCAAACTATAGCTTAATCTGGTTAAAAATTTTCTTTGACAAAATAACTGAAAAGGTTAAAAATGAATAAATAAGCTAATTTTGATAAGCAAAAATCCCTTTACTTTTTATATCTTTTATAGAAGTTATCTGAACAACCATAAAAAAAAAATAGGATATTTCTTTTCTGATAAAACAAAACAAAAACCCTTGAATTTTTGCTTTTTAGTAAATATTGCTATTTTTATTTATGTGTATACTGAGTTTTCTTTTTGGAAATTGATATTGTAACTTGAATTGTGTTGTAAATTCAATTACAAATTTATCGTCTAACATCACATGTCTTATGAACATATGTATAAACCTGTAACTTGATATTAATGCATTTTTCTTTTTTAGGGTTAAGTGATGCTGAAATATCATTGGCTTATAAAAAAGTCGAAAGTGATCCCAAATTTAAGGAACCGCAAGGCAATGAGTTTTCAAAGCGACCTTCTGTTCCTGCTATTTTACCTCCTGTTCCTGCTTATAGCTCACTTTCATTCTGGTCTCAACTAAGCAGAATCAGCTCATCCTTAATAGTTTTGGGAGTGGCTCTCTTTGGAGCTCATTATGTTTATAAAGTTAGTTTCATCATTTTTATCTATTATACATTTTGATATATATACAGTTTTTCTGTTTTAAATCTTTTTATATGCATTTATTTTTTATAACAGATTTACTTATGTTGTGTCACACAACACATAATAGGCATAAGATTCTTGGCTTACAAACTGAAAATGAAATTTAAAAAAAATCTAGTTATGTAAAATAGATTTTTTGTATTAAATCAAAATTTTGATTAGTATTAATTTTTTATTAGAAAAAGTAAATTTTCTGCAACTTGCATAATAAAAGATGTTTGTGCATCAGTGTATGTCATTTTCAGCATAAAATCAAAGCATTAAACAGCAGTGAAATTTGCTGCAGAAGTACTGCAACTTCCCTTGCAATGCATCTCTGTGTGTGTGTTTTATTTAAATACAAATTAGTTTTTGAGTTATTTTATGTTGGAGCACAATTTTGAGATATTTTCACTCAAATTGGTTCCTTAATGATCGAAAATATTATCACAGCGTTTCCATCTTAACATTATGAAAGAGATCGAAGACTTTTCCTTTTAATGATCTTTGAACTGAATCTGTTTGGCACAATTCCTTCATATTTATTTATTTTTACATACATCGAAAAATTCCTGCATTAGGTTACCTGATTTTTATGTTGCCATATCTGGAAGATCAGCACAATGCTATAGTTTGGCAAATATAAGGGTGTATATCTTTGCAATCTAATAAAAAAAAATTGTTTAATTTCTCTATTTTCTGATTTTCTGTGAATTTACAAACAAAAGCATGAAATTGAAATTTTACACTTCACTGTCAAATGACATTTTCATTCTTCAGTTTGCCAGTTGCTATGCAGTGGGTCGAAAACCCAGACCACCCGACTCATCCTAGGGCACAAGCAGCAATTTGAGTGGTCGGCTATGCAGTGGGTAGAAAACCCAGACCACACAACCAACCCATAGGCTAATGGTAGCTTTCTGTGTGGCCGGGCTATGCAGTGGGTGTTGCAACTAACATTACAAGCTGTCCATTGCTATGGGAAGCAGTAATGTGTTTATAATAATAGTATTGTTAGGTTTGGGTTGGGATAAAGATATAATGGCAAATACTTTTTTAGATGGAAAATCTAAGCGGATTTTATTTATCAGTTTTCGTACTTTGCAAATTTAAAATATATCATTCTAATTTTTTTATATTATATTATCATTATGAGTATTGTTCTAGATAATAGCAAAGTTCTGATGAACATTCACTGATATATAGTATTTTTTTTTTTTTAATATTAGCATTTTCTCATGTGCATATGGAACAACAGCTGGAAAGAGAAATAAAATCTTTCCAGCTGTTTCAAACAAAAACTTGTCAAATCAACTGTGAAACTATAGATATGATTTATATGTAAAGGTGGTAAAAACTGGAAATATATGTAGCATCCCAAGTATGATAGGTTTCTCTTTGATTTCAGAATTAGGTGCTCAAGTTATTCTTAAATGATTTATAAAAATTTGAAGCTTCTGATCTTAAATTCTTCTTGGTCTTTAAATATCCCATCCCTCCCAGCATCATAATGTTCAAATATGATTTTTATCACTGCTTGACTAGATCGAGACTGCATAGTGGTTGACTTTTACATGCTTGAAAGTTGCCTCATTTTAATATTAAAAAATCTGATGTAGGTAGCACATTACTTTCCCTACATAATGCAATGACTATACTTCTTTCACAGTGAAATTATTATGTACAAGATGCACAGTCTAATATTTTTAACATTGATTTAACACATAAATCGAAATTTTGTGCTATTGCCAATTTCTTAGTCCAAATCGAATGGCTTATTTACACTCGCATTCAAAATCCTCATCAAAATACAATTGATAATTAATTTTTATCTCATGAAATAAATTACTACAGTAAGATTAATTTATAACGAAGCTATCTAATATGAATTTTTTTTTAATTTGATGTAGATTGCAATTATTGTTTGGTTTATCACTCTTGTAATGCATTTTTATTTTGCTTAAAATGAAATTCCTATTGCAAAAATAATTTATAATAAAAGATTTTCTTGCCTTTACAGGTAAAATGGGTTTGTTTACAATATAAGTAATATTTTTTGTTAGTTCTTATTCCATAGTGTCAACAGAAATCCCATAACAAGTCCCTTTCCAATTCAATATGAGTTAAATTTCCATGTTGCTGGGAAATGGAATATCCCATTTTCTTTTTTTGTAAGGGCTTGGTGGACACATATCTAGAGAAATGCTTTGTGAAAGCATGCATTACTACTGAGCCAATGAAATTGACATGGTCGAAGCAGGAAATAGTGATTAAGATGAGGAATTCAATCAACAGTAGGCTAATCTGGTGCCAGGATTGAAATTCAGTGACTGTTTCCATTGACGACAACCTCATAAGTGCTAAAATAATAGATGAACAAATAATCAAATCTGTGTTTGGAGAGTCTGATGAAGAATCAGTGATGACGATGATATTAATATTAATTTTCCAAATTAACCTCTTCAAATTATATCAAATGCTGTGGTTATTGACTTACTTGCAAATCTTTGCAGTTTTGGCATAAATAAATAAAACTTAACAAAGGATGTATTAAAGAGTTTAGGCATTTTAGATGAATTCTTAATTATATGAGCCACGCAACAATTCTGGAATTTTTCAAGAAAGTTCTGTAAATTGAAGTACATAGGTCTATTCTATATAGAAACCATACTGCACTCATATGAAGGCCTACAGTTATATTTTTCTGTGCATTCGATTAATCTTTTTTTATATAAATTCGTTTATTTTTATTTTGCTATGCATTTTTAACAAATTTCACTTAAAATTAATTAAATTATATTTCCCTTGATTTTCGTTATACAGATTTTACTATATTGACAAGGTCTTTATCAAAATGCACACACCAGCCAGTGAATTAGAAACCTGTGAACAAGTATGCAAATGTAGGTCACAGGTGAATGTATGCAAATTAAATTGGTCATGGAAGGTATATGTGATTGCAACACCTCTATAAGAGTGTTGTTGGCATGTGTTTTAAGAGAAGTGGAGGAAAATAACAGATTTGTCTCCATTTGAAAAAGGTCTTATTGTTGGAGCTCATTTTGCAGGAGCCACAATTGCCAGAACAGAACAACTCACTAGCTTCTCGAAAGGTGATATATTCAGAGTATATAACACTTGGAAACAGAACCCTCAGGAATTGTCAAAATGGCAGAACTGTGGATTGTAAACCATTAAACAAGCCCATGATTGGCATCATATCAGATGGCTTGTATGGCAGAAAAAGGAATCTGCTGTGCAGCAACTGATGGAAGATTTCAATGAAGGCTCATCCCAACCAATCTCAACCCGAACAATGCATAGGGAGTTGCAGTGAATTGGTGTAGTCAGTCGCATGCCTGACCAGAAATCTCTCATTTCAGCAAAGAACCTGAAAATGTGTTTACAGTGGTGCCAGGACCGGTGTCACTGGACATCCAGTAATTGGAAGAAAGCCATGTGGTTGGACAAATCATACTACACCTTGTTTTGTACCGACAAAAGGTGGAAAGTGTAGTAACACCCCATGAAGTAATGAATCCATCTTACCTTGTTCGCACAGTTCAAGGTTATGATGGGGGTGTAATGGTGTGGGGCATGTTCTGCTGGTTTGGTACTGGTGCCCTGGTATTTACGGAAGGTCGGGTGTCATCCATTGAGTACTTGAACAATCTTGTCTGTCACATCTACTCTGCAATATTGCATTTTTTTACCGCACTGGCGATGGATCTGTCATGGACTATAATGCTACTATCCACCCTGCAGGAACCATGCAATAGTGGTTCATGAACGTGACTGCCATCCACCATGTACCCCAGCCACCACAAAGTCCAGATTTAAACCCTATTGAGAACTTTTGGGACATGTTGGAAGGACACATCTGACAACAATCTCCTTTGTCATCAACTGCACATGACCTTACGATCTGCTTGTCCAACACTTGGCATTTATTCTCTTGACTTAAATGCACTCTAGCACCTTGTAGAATTCATGCCTAACAGCATACATGTGGAAATACAGACTAAAAGCAGGCCACACCTACTCTGCAATATTGCATTTTTTTACCGCACTGGCGATGGATCTGTCATGGACTATAATGCTACTATCCACCCTGCAGGAACCATGCAATAGTGGTTTATGAACGTGACTGCCATCCACCATATACCCCAGCCACCACAAAGTCCAGATTTAAACCCTGTTGAGAACTTTTGGGACATGTTAGAAAGACACATCTGACAACAATCTCCTTTGTCATCAACTGTACAGGAGCTTATGATCTGCTTGTCCAACACTTGGTATTTATTCTTTTGACTTAAATGCACTCTAGCACCTTGTAGAATTCATGCCTAACAGCATACATGTGGAAATACAGACTAAAGACAGGCTAATAAAATATTGAACCCTGGCTTCTAATTCACTGGCTCATGTGTGTATAAAACTAGTACAAAAAGTATTTTGTCATGAATGGAATGAACTAGATTTACAAGAATTATGTTAACAGATTTGTTGTATAATATTACATATATAAAGTTAACATATTTGATGACACTAACTACTTTTTTAATTTGTCATTTTTTGATAAATCTATTTTAAAATCATGTAATATCTGGAAAACAGTTATAGCATTGTTTTTTAATTTTTGATTTAAAAGATAGCCAACAAATGACTTCATGTATTTTAAACTTAACTTGGTTACTATGATTACCACAATGACATAATAAACTATAAATAAATTCATTGATAAAATATAAAAAACATGTTTGCTGTAACTATAAATTAAAATATCTCAAGAACGGTTGATTATACATCAATAAAGTTAAGAAAATTTTTGGATATTTTTTCTGCATATGATGTTATAAAAGCATTTTGTGTGTAGCCATTCACAAAATATAGCTGAAAGAACAAAAAAATTCAGCAATTTATAATTTATTGAACAAAATTCCTAGATTTTAGATTTTTCTCATTACTTAATAGGACAGTTAGTTTTAATATAGGCTAGTAAGTTTTTACCTTCAGTAGTTATAGCATACTTCAATGTTTAGTTGCGCTCAGCTGTTTTGCATAGGGGGGGAAAAAATGCAATTTATAAATTTTTCATGTAAAGTGTTAATTTTTTTTCTATTATTTAGGGGTCAAGTTCCATGTGTATACAAAATTTACAGTTTCTATTTTCAGTAATTTGAGCTTTGTAAATATCCCTTAAGTCAGTCATTCCTTCAGCTGCATATGATAACTTTTCCATTCTAATGTTATTTAAGATACAAATCATAATGAAATAACAACTTTAAAATTATAATACCATTAATAACAAGTATTAGCTTTCAGATAACGAATTAAATTATGAATTAAATTGATGGCTCCAGGAAATCTAAAACCCAAACCAATAGAAAATAGTGGCAACATTCCCTTCAGAAAATCTATTGGATGCATGTTATCCGTAATAACTTAGTTATCCGTTAGACCTGATCATGTAATTCATGACAAAAAAAGAAACTGCAGCTATAAACATTTACATAACATAATTATGAAACATAGAAGATGCAGGATTGTTTTGAAAAATTACCTTTAAAAATGTTACAACAATTAAAACATAAATTCTAGACATGGATGTCAAAATGTCTCTACATAAATCAGCATTTTTAACATGTGAATAAACTTTACTGATAATGTGGCTTAATAATTAAGTTAAATGTCTAGTATGCTTCTTATTGTATTATGCAATTTGCAAACTAAGTGAAATTTTTTATTCAAAGCTAGTTCTATTTAGGTAAAGAAATTAAATGCTACCATGTCAGGTTTTGTGAATCATAATGTTTTATAATTTGGAAGTATAGTTTCTCATCTATTTTTGTACTAATTAAATATTTTTATTTTTATTTCTAGAAATATATTGAACCTTTAATTTTTGGATCAGCCTCTGAAAGTGATAAATTTTCACATTTGGAAAAGCAAATTTTAGAAATCACCAATACATTATCTCAAATAGAGAAAAATGTTTCTGCTTTAGAAGACAGTATTAAATGCCAGAAGTTGGAAATGGACACATTTTTAGAATATCAGGTAGTATTTTTGTAATTGGAATTGAAAAATGTTATTTATTTTTAATTTTATTAGTTTATAATTAAAGTTGCATATGAATATTGAAGAACAGTAGTTCAGTTTCATGATTAAACTTAATCTCTTGTGGGTTTAGTGGTTTTGAATTATTCAAGCATGAAGTTGTTAGTAATTGCATTGTCTGATTCAGCAACAATCTTACTTTGCTTGTGTACTTAATACTTTATTTTGTAAAATACAGACTTACAACCTGGTTATAATGAGCAATGCATGACCTATTAATTTGTTTGTTAAATACGGAGGATATCTGAATTAACTTTAAGCAGCAACACATACAAATAAATGCATAAGCAAAACTCCTTTGGTTGTGTACTTAATACTTAATTTTGTAAAATAAGGTATAACCTGGTTATAATGAGCATCCTAAGATCCATTAATTTGTTTGGTACTTCTTGGAGACTCTCTGAATATATCTTAAAAAATTGCAACATTATACAGCATTAAGCAGCTATTCTACTGTGCTTGTGTAGTGTACTTATCACCTCATTTTTTAAAATACAGTACAACCTTGTTATAATGAATAGCTTGGGACCCATACATTTTTTTGTTAAATCCAGAGACTATCTCAATTAATTTTAAACTGCAATACTATATAGAATTCGTCAGCAATCATTCTTTGCTCTTGGACCCATTAATTTGTTTGTTATATCCACAGACTCTGAATACATTTTGAACAGCAACACTATACAGGATTCATCAGCAAGCAGTACAATCGTTCATTCATTATGATAAACAAAATGTATTTAATTTTATCAATCAGTAGAAGAGAAGGGATGTTCTAGAACAGGCATGTCAAACTCGCGAGCTGCATGCGGCCCACAATGAATATCTTTGCGGCCCAGTCTATATAGCATTATTTGTAAAAAGTTTTGATAAAATTTTCATAGCTTAATTTTTGTTTTTCTAATTATACATATTTATTAACAGAAAGAAAACATCTTGGTCCAATCATTCTTTTATCCGAAATAACCTAATAATTTCACTGTCACACATTCCTCTAAAATCCAAACTTAAAAAAAGAATACTCTTATATTCCTATGATTCACCAACGAAATCATTAAGCTAAAGTCAAAACGAGAACCGAAACTGAATTATAAAATAGCAGAGGTTATGAGAAGTGCTCTGTTTGTTTATATTACAAAACCATGTTTCACAACTTTAGATGGAGAAATGATTCATTGGATCCACCCTATGCAAAATCATCCAGTTTCGAAGCTTTTCCCATTGCCTGTGACAAGAGTACAGACATTGGAGGCGTAGCTCAGTTAGCTGTGTTTCTTCGTGCTTGCGACACAGATTTCAACATTTTTGAGGAATTATTGAAACTAGTACCGATGCGTAGCACTACGACAGGACAAGATATTTTTAATTGTGTTTATGAACTATTGCAAAAATACAATCTATGTCTAAATTGACTTCTGTACCAACAGATGGAGTGCCTTCAATGACCAGAAAAACCTACGGTTTCATGGCACTACTGCGAAAAAAATAAAGTGAAAAATATGATGGTTCCAAGATTCATCATATGCATTGCATTATACATCAAGAAGTATTATGTACGAAGATAATAAAGATGGAAAATGTGTTAACACCTATCAAAAAAATTATCAATTTTATAAGATCTCGAGGTGACTAATTCACTTAATAAATCAGCAACAGTTCTCTGTTTTATTAAGTGAATTAGAAAGCAAATATGCCGGGTTGTCTTACTGTACCGAGGTATGTTGAAGACCCAGACCACACGACCAACCCTAGGGTTTAAATACCGAGGTATGTTGGCTATCCTGTTACAAGGTTCTTAAACAATTCTGGGACTAGAAAGAAGAAATATGTTAGTTTTTAATAACGGAAAATCAAGACACGAGCTTGTTTCCTGATTGAGTATGGTTGCAATATTTATCCTTCTTGGTTGATATAACAAAACACTTATCCGATTTAAATTTAAAACTGCAGGGGAAAGATCAGATCATTACGAAAATATGTGACCAAGTTAAAGCATTTAAATGTAAGCTAGCTCTTTGGGAAGCTCAGTTGAGAAATGAAGATTTGGCACACTTTCTTACATAAAACGTATCAAGTTTAGGTAAACTTGCATCGTAGCAAAAATATGCAGGAAAAATTTTAAGCCTTAGAACTGAATTTGAAACAAGGTTTGCAGATTTTAAATTTGTGAAAGACAAGTTTTTTTTTCTTCATCGATTTTCTTGATAAATATAGAATTAGTACCTAATCATATGCAAATGGAGGTAATCGAGATCCAGTGCTATTCAAATTTGAAGACAAAATTTAGTGAAGTTGGTATGCCTGAATTTCACAAATATTTTCCAGCCATGTTTGAAAACACTCGACAATTCGCATCTGAAATTATTTCCATGTTTGGAAGTGCTTATTGGTGCGAGAATATTTTCACTCATGAAAGGAAATAAGTCATCTGTCAGATCAAGAATTACTGACATTCACCTTGGTTCAGTTTTGAAAGTAGCCACTGCGAACAAAATTTCCCCCGAATTAGAAAATATAGTAGCAGAGAAGAGATGCCAAGTGTCAGGAAGAAAACATTGATTTTACCACTGTCTCAGATTTATATACTATATATATATATAATCATGGTTAAATTTCATTTTATTGCATTGTATTTTGTAGGCAAATTTTAAGATAGTATATTATGAGTTACTACTTCCATTCTACCATTGGATTTATAATTTTATTTTATATATACATATATATATATATATTTATTTATATATATATATATATATATATATATATACTGTACTTTTCGAAATAAACCTACTTCTCTATAAAAATTGAAGGGTTTTTTTTATGGCGGCCCACATAAACTTAGACCTTCTTCATTTGGCACATGTTAGTCTCTGAGTTTGACATACTTGTTCTAAAAAATACTTTGGACCAATTGACTAAATTTAAAAATTGCTTAAAAAGATCGTTGTTTACCCAGAAGAAACAAATGAATATTACTTCATTCTTATAATAGTTATACATACAACTACATTTTTTGTTTTGAGTGATAATATTTTTTTATTTTTTTCTCATTAAGCATATTATTAATAAAATTTCCTTGTTTTTGTTTTAAAGTTGTATTTTTCAATGTAGTATGTTACATAAAGTTTATGAAAACAGACTTTTATTACAATTTTATATATTTTATTACTATTTTACTTCAGATTTATGGACTCCTTTTATATTGGACTCTTGCTAATACATACAAAAAATGTTGAACTTTGATTGCCTATTTTAGTGAGGGACCAGTGTAATTATTTAAAGCTAAGGTTTACTTTCGTATATGGTTTGTGCTCAACTGCTTAAACAAAACTTACTCATACCTCATATGTCAGCATCTTGTGTATTTTTGGCAATTGTACTAGAGTTGTCTGACAGATCAACTAATCAGAAAGCAAGCTTCCATCCTATCCAATTTCGCGCTGTATGAAGGCCAGTATTTAAGTTTTTAGAATGTGGCAATACCAAAAATAACAGCTTTAAATACTAAAATTAAATTTGAATTAAATTGTCTTTTAAATTTAAACTTTCACGTGAACATTGGCTGTTAAAAAACAAGAAATGCTATAAAATTATTTTTATGGCGTGGTTTTTAAGTTAATAAGGTAGTGCGGCTTAAGTCAAGTAAGGTTCAAGTCAAAGTGGTTTTCCAGTTATGATTTATTCTGACTTTCGACAAGTATTGACACAGCAGCATTGTGTCGATTGTATGGATTCGTCTTTTGATGATGAAGCACCATCCAAAAAAACAATTTACAGCTGGTTTAAAGAATTTTATCTTGAACGTAGGAGTCTCGGGGATAAATTTTGTGAAGATCAACCAAGAACTGCTGTGACACCAGAAAACATTGAAGCTGTGCTACAAATGATCACTTTAAATCAGGGGTGCACAATCTTTTAACACGTGCGGGCCAATTTCACATAGACTAGGCAACGGCGGGTCGCAAGGGGAGGGGGGCGTACCACCCAGAAATATATTTTTAGTAAATACCGAAACAAAAAATTAAAAGTTAAAATTAAAAACAAATACAGAAATGAAAAAAACAACTCACTTGCTTCAAAAACGTACAGATATCACCAAAATCCTTTTATTTTTTTGTAGAGCTAGTGGGAAATTTGACATTGTTTGGTTTTCATTATTCTTTCACTGTCTGGTTCAATGTTGGATACAGTGATCCGTAGGTTTCCCTCCAAGTGTTCATCAGTTAGACGAGAACGACCGTTTGATTTCATTTGTTTCATTAATGAAAATGATTGTTCACATAAGTAGGTGCTCCCGAATAATGTTATCGTTTTTTGAGCGTGAATTTTCAATTTTTCCATTTCACAAGGCAAATAATTTCTGTAAAATTCTTGCAAAGAAACTTCGGAAAATTTAGCTTTCAATTCGGAGTTACTCTGAATTTCGATAAGTTCCATCTGAAAATTGACGGGCGCTGTTTCAATATTTGTCGCGAATGGTATTGCAAACACTTCCAAAGATTTCTCAAGTTTTCTGATATCTTGAAATCGACGACTGAACTCATTTTGCAGATTTTCTACTAGTGAAGCATATTTAATAATGTTGATGGGATCGTCTTCACAACTTGCAATAAAATTACTCATTGTTGGAAAATTCAACAATTGACCAGACTTGAGTTGTGAATTCCATAATACTAACTTAAACTCAAATGACTTGATTGAGTAAAATAGGTTCTGTATCAGGTTATTTTCCCCCTGAAGCTTCATATTTAGCTCATTCAGATGTTGTGTCATATCAACCATAAAAGATAAATCACATAGCCATTCCTTGTCTTCAAAGTCTGCAACCAGATTATGATCACGACTTTTGAAAAAAGTAATGATCTCCTCACGCAAGTCATACACTCGCTTCAGCATTTTCCCAGCACTTAGCCAACGAACTTGTGTAAAATAAATGACATCATCATACTGAGAATCTAACTGCGATAGGAAATCTCGGAACTGACGATGAGCAACTCCTCTGGAACGAATAAAGTTTATTACCTTAATAATGATTTTCATTACATGTTCCATTTTAATAATTTTTGCACAAAGGTTCTCTTGGTGTAAAAGGCAATGGCATGCTATGATTTCATTCCCCACGGCCTTGCTATCTGTTGCCAGATAATTTACTAATCCTTGGTTTTTTCCTACCATAGCTGGCGCGCCATCGGTTGAAATACCATGTAACATTTTTAAGTCCAAATTATACTTTTCCAAGACTTTCTTAACTTCTTGATAAATGTCTGCTCCTTTTGTTGTATTTTTCATTGGAAGTAACGCCAGTAACTCCTCCGTAACATTGAAATTGCAGTCAATGCCACGAATAAAAATTGACAGCTGTGCAGTGTCAGTGACGTCTGTGCTTCCATCTATGGCCAATGAAAACCATGTGAATTCAGAAATTTTCTCTTTTAATGTTTTTTCAATATCTAATGCCATTTCTTCTGATCTTCTTGCTACCGTCATACGATTAAGGCTTATCTTCGAAATAATACCTTTTTTTTTCCGGAAACGCTATATTTGCCACTTCTTCCAAGCATTTTTTAACCATCTCTCCATCCTTGTATGGTTTCAGTTTTTTAACTAAAATTTTGGACACAACAAAACTTGCCTTGACTGCAATTTCCGAATCATCAATCACTCTTTTGAAAATATTTTGTTGGTTTGTAAACTTATGTTGCAGATCTTTAATTTTATCCTTTCTCATTTGTCCCGATAACTCCTTGTATTTGTCAACATGCTTTGTATCGTAATGTCTCTTCACATTGTACTCCTTCATTACACCAATAGTTTCTTGGCAAATTAAACATGTTGCTTTGCCTTTGTCCTCTACGAAAAAATAACTCTCACCCCATTTCTCCTGAAATGCACGATTCTCATCACCGACTTTACGCTTTTTAGACATAGTCACAGAAGTTATAACGTAAATCGTATCAAACCAAAACGCTTTATTTATCGACCTCCAACTATTCTTTGACTTTGAGTCTTTGACTATACTCGGGAGACAAAAACAAATTCCCCTCCTACAACAAACACATTCCAGTTTCCGGTATTGGTTTGCCGTACGGAAAATTCTCGCCAACAGCAAGCCAACGAAGGACTACCATGGCAGGGTATGAATTCAAACATTTCACTTCTCATTGTAAAAAGTAGACAATTTTTAATTTAAAGCTGTTTGATTTGCTCTTTTTATTTGTTTTGTAGTCGAAATCTTAAAGAAAATTTGATATAAAAATAATTTTTTATGAAATTTTATGATGTAGTTTTTCTTTTCTTTTCTTTTTTTCGCGAAAGTCTTGGAATTTTTTTTTATGTATTCGCGAAGCTGAGGGTGGCGGCGGGCCGCACACGATTAGACCGAGGGCCGCATGCGGCCCGCGAGCCTCGGGTTGTGCACGACTGCTTTAGATCATCATGTCACATATGATGAAATTGAGGCAACTTTGAACATTTCAAAGACCTGGGTGCATCCAATTTTATATGATCATTTAAAAGTCAAAAAGGTATGTGCACATTGGATTCTACACAGTGTAACTGAGGCTTAAAAGAATGCTCATGCCAAATAGTGCAAGGAAAATATCAAAAGATTTAACTCTAGTGCCTCAAAACATGTCTTTGACATTGTAACAGGTGACAAAACATGGATTTATTCCTATAAAACCAATGCAAATCAAAAATCTACTATTTGGGTGTTTCAAAATGACCCAAATTCTACAAAAGTTGTTCAATCACAAAGTGTTTAAAAAAAAATAATAATTGTTTCATTTTTTCCAAATAATTGTTTCATTTTTTCCAAATCTGACCATGTTGTAACTTTTGTTTTGGAGGACCATGGAACAGTAAATGCTGATTGATATCCAACAATTTGTTTGCCTGAAATAGTTGCTGAAATCAGGCAAAATATCACACCATTCTTCATCATGTCAATTCAAGCTCATATACTGCATTTCAAACTATCAATAATTTGAAGCATGAAATAATTGATTTGATGAATCATTGTCCTTATTCACCTGATTTAGCATCCAATGTTTTTTCTTTTGTTCCTAACAATCAAAAATAAAATACTTGGTTAATGATTTAACAATACAGAAGAAGCAGTTGAAGCTTATAAATCATATGTTTTTGCTATACCAACTTCTGAATGGTATGATTGTTTTGAAAATTGGTTTATTCGAATGAAAAAATGCATTGATTCTAAAGGTGAATATTTTGAAAAGCAATAAAATGATTTATTTCCATACAAAAATTATTTGTGTATTATTTTCCAAAAACATAAATACTAGCCAATGTATTCTACACTAAAAAAGTGTTAGGTATAGAAGTGGGGGGAGGGGGATAGCACAGAGGTAAATAAAACTTAGATAGTCACAAGTTAGAAAATGCTGAAAAACATTGGTCTAAGTGATGAATGTCTGAGATCAGATATAGAAGAGAGACATTGGTCTGTATGACTCTTGAATTTTCTATGAGCTTTCAACTTAGCTCTAATTTTCTATTTTATTCTCCAGTGAGTTAGCTGATTTAACTTCTGAACATCTTGCATGCCGATATAATGAACAAAAAATTATCGTAAATTTTTTTATACATGTTTTTAAAGAATGTGCCAAGTAATCTTTTTAAATGTATGTAACGCTTCTGAGCAAACAGATCATACAGTTTCCTGTTCTATGATACATTTGAAAAGACGTGTAAACAATCTTTTTGTTCTTATTGTTCAGAGAATGAATCAGAAAGATAAATGCTTCATTAGACAACAGCATATGGCTATATTCCTTATAAGTGTCAATTTTCAGGTTTCAAATTTTTTTTTTACATTATAGTTTCTAAAAATTTTTGCTTGAAAAAAGTTCTTAAAAATATTCTTCAAATGGATAACCGAGCTGTTTAACATGATTAACGGAATTTCAATACATATTTCATAGCCGCCAACTCTCCCGGTTTTACCAGGAGACTCCCGGTTTTTCGCTATATCTCCCGGGTAAGTTGCTCAATCTCCCGGTTTTCACTCAGCTGCCCTTATTTTCCTCCTTTCTAGACAGAAATCACGTGAATGCAAATCGTGACTTTCAGTTATTTTCCGCTGTGCAGTTTTCTGCTACCGGTGTAGGAATGGATTGCGATTGATGTTTTTATTTTAGTATTTGTATGTACAGGTTACAAAAGTAAAAAAAATCAGAAATAGATCACGAATTTTCCGAAAATATTACGAAATGAGAAGTCACAAATTTTGAAATCGAAGTTTTTCTGTTCTGACCAATGATTATCTAATTAATGTGGGAAAAACGTATTTGTATCGACTAAAATTTTATTAAATTATTTTGTTTTATATACAAAACTATTGTTCAAACATATTATTAATTGAAATGAAAGTATTTTTTGCAGCAATAGTTCTAAAAACGACTTTTGTGTGTGATCCTCCTTATATTTCGTTTGTGTGAAAATAATTTCCACTTTTGCAATCTGTCAGCATCGTCAATTTTTTTTATAATTATTTCGTATTTTATACAAAAAAACTATTGTTCAAACGTAATATTAATGAAATGAAAGGCTATTTTGCAGCACAGTATCGCGAAAAACGGCATTTGTGTGCGATCCTCCATATATTTCATTTAATTGTGAAAATAATTTCCACTTTTGTAATCTGTCTGCATTGTCTAAAATTGGGCTTATCATATTTGTTTTTCATATTTGGAGGTTGGCAGCTATGATATTTATTACATTCGCATGTTAGAAATCACTGTGACAGAACATATGTGTTTATTTTTGCTCCACATAGAAATTTAAACTAACATTGGGAAATAAAGTATATACTAAGCATAACTCTTTTACATGTGCTAACAGGAGTATTTTATACATTTCATTCATATTTAAAATAACTAAATGCATACCAGGAATTACAGGTAATAAATTTACTCATTGAAAATCAATATTATTTTTTTTTTACCTGCTAATAGCAAAGTTTCAAAACTTTTAATAGATGCAGAACAAAACTCTAAATAGCATTTTTCATCTGACTTAGAATCACTGCTGTCACCATCTAATGGATGAAAAGGATGATTTTTTGGGCATCATAATATCACCAATTCTCAGGGACAAACACATCTCAGTAATTTTTGCAAAAATATCATTAAAATATTTTGTAAATAAGGGTGGTTTCTTACACGTTAAAATTGTAATTTAAGCCTAACTCGTTTATTTCCATTATTTAAGTTTTTTACCGATGTAATTGAGAGATCAAAATTCAACTCATTACTGGGGAACAATGACAGAAATGACAAATTTGCATTTTTATGAAGTCAAGTACATTTGATATTATTGAAAAATGTATAGACCAGATTATTTATTAAACAAATACTGCACAAATATATTTTATTTATTTATTTTTTTTAAGTCAAAGGACACAAAATGGACAATTATCAGATATTCAGTCATATAAAGGAAGTATCAACTGATCAACTGGTTTCAAAGGTAAAAAAGAATATATTTCGAAATAAATTAGAGCATCCATACCAGTGGGGCACGAACATATTTGTTCAAAAAATAGTTGTATCTTGTGACCCAGGAAGGTAATTGCTGCTAGATGATAATTAAAAAAAGTGAAAGGAAAAACCAAGGAAGAAAGCTGAAAAATAGTAGAATTTAAAACACTTTTTTTATGAACACTGATAATTTTACAGTACTTCGTTATTTTAATCATGAAATTTACTCATCTAGCTTCCAAAACTAGTTGATTTTCTTTCTTTTTTTTTCACAAGTATTTTTTTAATGGTTTTGCACATGATTTTTAAAGTTAATTGATGTTATTACTCATGAATATATTCCAAAATTAGTTGTTCCCCTAATTTTTATCATAGGGCACTTAGTTCATAGTTTTGTTTGTTCACTGAGAAAGTATTTTGAGTCCTTCTGTTCTCTAATGTTCCTCCTTGGTATTTTCTTTCAGTTTTTGGAATTATCCTCTGACAATTACTTTCTTAGGTCATGTGATGATACTACAACTGTTTTTAACTGACATGTTTTCGCCCTCATTAATGCTATTGTTCTGTCTGATGAAGGCTCTAATGAACAATATATTTTTCGTATATTATATGGTTTAGATTAGAATAGTCTGAGAATGAAAGTATATAGTGTCCTACTCCACTTGAGTTTTGCATTTGGAAAAGCATTCTGATTCAGTGCAGACTCAATATTTGTTTTTATTGGAGCAGCGTATGTCAAATTTCTAATTTGGATTCGATCAAAATGTCTCAGCACATGCTCATCTTATCAACTTGTTATAAATGCATATTAACAGGGAAATGCAATATTTTTTAAAGCTTGACATGATACAAAAATGTGACTAAAGTCTGGCTAGCTACAGAAAACCAAATTCAGTATGCTATAGCTAGTCAAAATCAACTTTTAATCTTGAGATAACATAAATTTTTTCTGGCAAGTGTAATTAATAGTAGATCACTATTGTTTTTAAGGCAGTCTAGAAAGACTGAAAGGCCAACTGTATTAAGTCTTTAGTATTCAGTTGGAAAGCAACTGAATGACAAAATCCAGACTACTATGCAATACTAAAATTATGATTGTGTTTCAGGAGAATGAATCCCACCCATCTGTAAAGACTTTGTTGGACTTAAAATGTGAAATTACAACTATAAAGTCTATGTTACTAAACAGGTAATTATGTTTTATTATTTGAATTTTTAATTGTATTTTTTACCCCTATGTTTGATCAAAATTGTTTAGTATATCTACAAATATATATGCTAACTATGACCAATACTGAACATGGGGAAATCTTAGCTGGTAACATGCTGTTACAATTTTCAGGCAATCCGGTTGGGATGGTATTTGTCCTTCTGGATTTCCTGTCACGTAATAGTTTCTCAAACCTTTTTAAAAACTCTGTAGAAATCTATTCTTCTTATCAATTATGTTATATTTGCCCATGTCATTTAAATTTATTGCACATTTCATATCTAAAATATTGTATAAATGTAATTTCAACCAAGGGTTAATCCAGTAAAACCTCCTGTGGGGGTGAGCAGATTAAAAATAACATATTTACCACACTCTTTTTTTCTTTAAATATAACCTGTTTATATTAGTATTTAAATCTGCCCTCTGGTGCAAATATAATACAATGCCCAATTTTTAATCCAAAATGCCAAACTGTAACCAGCTTCAATTCGGTAAAACAGTAAGATATTAAATAAAAGTTTATAAAATATAATTTTATACACGGTAATGTTTTTCAAATTTTTTGGGTCGCGGAACCCTTTTGAAATTCAGTTTGATAGCAGAACCCCAAAATGAGACAAAATTCACTGTGGTTCAAATCATGTATTTAAATTTTACACGAAATTTATATTAAACTATCATGTTGTGGAACCCCAAGAGTTCCACAAAACACACTTTACAAAATACTGTTATAAGGAAAATAGCAATTATAAAAAGTAAAATATCCACCAAAGTGCTTTAATAATAATAAAGAAAGAATATAAACATCTATAAATTGCACTGCATAGAAAAATCTGGGGGTAGTAGGGGAATGGAAGAACTTTCCTTAGAAGAATTTGTGGAAAAGTAAGGGAGGTTTGATACATAGGGAAGGATGATATACTTACAAAATTTCCAACAAATGACGTCACATATTCTGCAAATATAATTAAAAGGTAATTTTGTATAGAAGGTAATTAATTTTGTAATAAAGGTAATTTTGTATATCTATGTGATCTAGAAGTTTATATTTTAAAATAATTAACTATTAATTGCATGTAATTTTTAGGGGCTAAATAGCATATCTTTATAGTTGTTTTTACTTTTTCTTTTTGCCTTGAGACGGAACAATTTGAGCTAGGACATAACAATACTAATATATTTTATCTCAATTAAGTTAAAAATGCAGTGTTAATGAGTAAAAAGTTTTTGTGTAAAGGATAAGAAAAACATAAAGGTAATTAAGCACAAATTAATTAAACAATACAGCATATAGCTATATTGAAGATACATTGGATCAACTCCTTAAGTGCTAGATGACAAATAAACTCACAGTTAAAAAAACGAAATAGACTTCAGGTTTGTTGGTCTGTCTTGCAGTGGAGGATCCAACACATCCCCAAAACAGCTGTATTCTGCATTGTTTTATTAATTTGTGCCTAATTATATTAAGCTTTCCTTAGACTCTATAAGTATTCACTTTTCTCTGCATTTATTGTAGAACTAAATGCAGTTTAGTTTTTTCTAACTTATTTTTTCTTAGTTTTTCTAACATTGATGTAGAACTAAACTGAATACTATTTTTATGAGATTCAAGGGCGAGGGCACTGTAAGACAATATATTAGAAATGATTTTCAGCTACATACCTTATATATCTAAAACTGCAGTGGTTAAGAGAATTATAGATGACCTGTTGGAAAGGTATACAGTAGACTAGTATGTTATTCCAAAGTTACATGGTTGTATCTTCAAAAGTGAGGATGATATAGCCTTTTGAATTTCTTTAAAGGTAGAATTTTACAATTTTCTTCTTCTCAGCCTCTCCTTGCTCCTTATTCAGATAATGTTTTTATATGAAAAATTCATCTTAATTTTCACAAAATTTTTAGGTATATTCACAAAGAGGGTTTGACAGGTCTCCTAAAGAATTTGAATTTTTAGATCAAATCCTTCTCTTATTTTAAATTAAAGATCTAGAAAAAAAAAGTCATGCATTCTTGACTAGAATGTAGCCATTGCATTGTAAAATAAGATATTGTCCTAATTGTTAGAAATCAGCCAACAGTCTGCACATGTAATTTCAAATCTGAATTCTCTGCCATATCAGATATGCATTTTCACATTATGTATAATGTTACTAAATGGCCAATATAAACATTGGGTTATGAAAATGTTCAGTCATTTTAAGTTAATCCCATGTCACAGAGTGCCATCTAAGACACTAAACATGTTTCTTGATCACCACACCACAATTATAATAATTTTTGTGTTTTAAATTGAACCATCTTTTTTTACAACTTTTTATTTAACTTGATTGGGTGTTTGCCTGTCAATATGATTCAAATCTTTGAGGCCCTCATTATTCAGGTTCTATTTATCACAGTGACATGAGATTTGTTATGTCACTATCTTTTGTAGTACATTTTAATTCCTTTGATTTTGAACCTTATCAGACTAGCCCTTCCTGGACCCGTCCTCAGATTTCATTTTTTGAAAATATCAAACCCGAGCAAGTAGAAAATTCAAATTTAGTATGTCATTGTGTTTTGTGGTATAATTTAATTTTTTGAATTTTGAACTTTGTTGAACTAGGTCGTCTTGGGTCCACCATAGGAATGTACTCGGTTTGGGGGAATAAGTTGGGAACCAGACAGCTAAAAGTTCCAAATATAGCATGTTGTCTTTTACAGTATATTTTAACTTTTTGGATTTTGAACCTTAATAGGATAACACATCCTGGGCCCACCATAGGAATATACTTGTTTATTGAAAATAACTTGAAAACCAGAGTGCCTAGAAAGTCAAAATTTAGTATGTCATTGCCTTTTGTATATTTTATTAATTTATTGAATTTTGAGCCTTATCAGCCATTTTGGGCATGCCTTAGGAATGTATTCATTTTGAGGATTAATTTGAGAACCACAGCAGCTAGAAAGTCCAAATTTGATATATCATAGTCTTTTGTACATTTAAGTAGACATCTGGGTTTTCCGGAAAATTTTCCACTGTGGAATATTTTGAAATTTCTCTCAAATATTACATATAAGCTTGAATAATATGCCCAGTGACTTTTATATTTTTATATTACAGCTACAGTAATATATATATATTAAATAACATAGCTAAACAATTTTAAATTTAGAATTATAAAAATAATTCTATACATAAAATTTTCTTATACCTGCAGTTAACCCATGCAATTTAATATTTTCATTATGTGCTTTTGAAAAGTTACAAAAATAATTTTATTTTATCTATATCAATAAAAAAAATATATTTTTCTAAATCGCAAATTTAAAACAATGAGCAAAAGAAATAATAATTAAATAAAAACTAATATGTTTAAAAAATGCCTGCTGATCAGGATTGGAAAAAAAATTGTCAGTAACTCCATTCCGATGAAGCTGAAATGGTTTTGTGTGAATAACATTTTTCTTTATGGGTGATTTGTCTTCTTTAGATATTTTTAAAACTTCAAAATATTGAAATTAGAACCACTTTTTCAAAATAGTTCAAAATATTAAAATTAGAATAAACTTTTCAAAATAGTTGAAAATTTTAATTTATTGAAATTATAACCACTATATTTCAAAAACTTAGAACTTTATCCAAAACAAATTATATATCTTTATAAAGCTTTCAAAAGACTACAAATTACTTCTTATAATTCATAGTTAGCACTTTTAGTTTTTGAGACATAAGCATTACAAACTTGAAAGACTAAAAATTTTCAGCCATCTTGAACTTGACATGGCAATTTTTCAAAAACTATAAGAGTTTTCTCAGAATAAATTGTTAATCTAGAAACTGGATTTCCTACTAAATATTTTTGTTGCTTACTATTTATATCTAATTTTTATATTTTAAAAGATATTTTGAGTGAAAATAAACAAACTGTCACTTGTATTAATAGTAGGAAATTTTAATAAGGTTAGCACTTTGGAGAACACTGATAAGCAATATTGAGTTTTCATTTCATATATCTTTGTGTGTATATATATATATATATATAATAAATATAAATAAAATACACTTTTGTAAAATTCAGTGTACCATTTAAAATGAAACCCAGATTTCTGCTCTATACCCAGTGTGAATCTATCACTTTCTGAAATAACTAATAATAATAAAATGAAAAATAAACTGTTCAGTTTATTATAAAAATATATTAAATATATAAAAATATTAGAAAATGCTTTTAATTAAACTTTTAAGAAAAATAATTGTTATATATAATATTAAAAATTATTTAAAAAAATACCCATTTATAATTAAATGGGTGACTATCATGAGATGAAAGAGACAGTTTGATGGAATTTGAATTAAATCATTTTTCTTTAGCAAAATCACTTGTGAAAACATTCCATATTTTTATAAATTTTACAGAACTTAATGTTGAAAGAATAGCCATCTAAAAATTTCACCTGCTGTTTTTACTAAAATTACTAAAATGTCACTTGTACCTTTTTTATTCTTGTCTATCCTTTTTCTTAAAATAAAGCCTTACTACCCTTTTCTTCCTGAAAATTAGAAAACTAAATGATTAAAAACTTCTTCTAAAATTACTCGCTTTTCAAAAATCAGTGTGCAAATACTATTACATTTCATTTTTAAATTAATTATAAAAAAAGTGGAAAATTTTCTGGAAAAACATAACAGAAAATTTTTCATTTCTGCGAAAATTTTTCAATCCACATCTTTACATTTTAGTTACATAAATTTTAATAAATACATTTTTTATACATTTAAGTTACATACAAATAATAAAAGGCGATACTATAAAAGACTTTTTTTGCTTTTACTTGTTTTTAAATGAAGCTTTTTGTATATTTTTACAGTTTTGCCCCTTTATGACAACATCTTAGGAGATTTCAAACAACAATCATTTCTGCAAGTGTTATCATATGCAGTAAATTATGTAAAGAAATGAATTGTAGGTGATCAAGCATTGTTTAAATATATTAAACCATTTTCATATCAAAGTTCATTGATGCAAAGTTAAATATATTTATTCTGTGATAACACCATCTATTGATGTCTAAGGAAAATAAAAATTATTTAAATTAAAAGTAGATTGCTCGAATTGCTGTAAATATAGCTGAAACATGCAATCTTCATTGGAAGCAGTTCAAATTAAATTGGAGGAATACATCAAGTTTTTAGAGTTATCAACCTTTTTTGCAAGATATAAAGACAACAACCACGTCAACAAAGGTATATATCTTCCAGTATAAACTCAGGTTCTTAACCAATATACAAAGCTTAAGAAGTGTCTAAAACTTGCGAAATTTATCACTATGTTCACTAAGTTTGTTGCCACGGTCAAGCAGTCAATATCTTCACATTGTAACAATAGTTTTCTATTATGTATTTGTAGCAATATGATGTCACTTCCATTAAATACAGTTGTGCCTCCATATCCATAATTTAACACATCTCAAAAAGTAAAGAAATAAACAATTCATTAGTTTAAAAAACCAAAACTGTATCTGGATTCTTTAAGCAGAATAGTGGGTATATTTTTAATAAGTAAATTATTACAGGTTATTACAGGTTATATGCGCACGTACGTACACAGGATATCTTTTGTAAAATATGCAACAATAACATGTTTTTCATAGTTCATGCAGCGCTTTGATGGAAAAGAATAATTTATAATGGTCTGTCATCCCCTGAAACTGCATATGATACTATACAGTGCAAGTGTACTGTATTTTTTCATTGTTCTATCATCTCTTCAGGATAAGGCTAAAACATCAGAATGTCTTACCTTCATACGTACCAGGTACGTGAGAGAGAGGGAAAGTACACTGCAAATGTGCAATGTAGTGTACAGAATGTACACTTTATATTAATTTATTTAATGTTAGTAATGTCTTACTGTGTATAATTTATCAATTAAACTTTACCGTATTTATGTATGTTGCATGAATATCATGTTATATATAGCGTTTGGTTTCACATATCCACGGTTTCACATAACCACAATAGGTCTTGGAACATATTACCCATGGATATGGGGTATGCTGTACTATTCATCCCCATCACATTTCTGTCTTGATTTATTTCATACTTTGCGCCCTAAGATAGATGTTTCACACTAATAATCCCTAGATTTAAAAGGATCAATGTAATGCTAAACTGTGTTTTTACAATCTACACTATTGAAATGCAAAGTTAAACTGTTGTTGAGACCCAGACCGTCCAACCTACCATAAAGTTAAACTGTGTTGTTACTTCTTGCAACATACTGTAATGGGATTTTTTATTTTTAGGAATCTATTTCCTGCACACAGTTCTGAACACAGTCCATGTAATGACTTTTGAAAGTCAATAAAAGCACTCATTTTTTATACCCTTTTTATTGGGTATTTTCAATTATACTGCATATGAAATTCAACATTTTTTTCACTAGTGTTTAGCACTGACTATATTGCAAAAAAATAGTGAGTAACTCTGTTACTCATTAGAGATTGGTGTGAAGCATCACACCTTTTGCATATTTAGAATGGGAAAATATTAATATATGTTGTGTCAGATGATGGTACAAGGTACCTAGGAAAGAGTTTTGATATTTTTTGGTTTTTAAAATTTTTTCATATCTTTATTTATCTAGAAGAAAAAATATTTTTGATAGATTAATAGAGCACAGTTTATTTTCTCTGAATTGGATCACAAATGACGAAGTTATTGACAATGAACTATATGAATGTCATGTTTGCAGTCACTCCACCAGGCGGGTGGTGTAAGCAATAAGTGCATGTAACATATGGTACAAAGTTCAATGCACAGATGTCATAGATTTTGAATTTAAATTTATACATACCAGAATTGTAATATAATAGAACTTAAATGATATATACACATTAGAGTAGGTTGGATAGTCTAGGTAGAAAAACTTTAAAAGTATATATAATTAGAAGAAAAGTTTTATATTCTGTATTGAATTTGACAGATACGTTTACTCAGTCATGTTATCAGAAAAAAATTGAGGTAGGTGTAACCAAATATTTTATTTCTCATTCCTCCAAATATCATTTCTCTGAACTCCCAAGGGTTCCCATCTTGGTGATGCCACTGTTTTTACTTGTATCAGATCAAGAACCCACTGAATGATGACAAACTTGTATACTCTCTGTAAAAAGTTCTGAAAAAAAAAAACATAATTCATGAAGTTCTTAGCCAATCTACAAAATCTGAGAAGTTTCTAGAACATGCAAAGTTTGTCACCAAGGTCACCAAGTTTTTTTTACCAAGATCAAGCAAACCAGACCTTTAAATTATAACAATAATTCTCTGTTAGATATTTGCAATAATATGATGTCACTCCTGTTTCTCCATCACATTTTTTTTACAGGATTTACTCTGTACCCCAAGCCCTAAGATGTTTCATATGAATAATCCATAAGTAAAAACGATCAATTTATAAAAAATCAATGTAAACTTATACTGTGTTATTACAATCTATACTATTGAAATGTAAAGTTAAACTGTGATGTTACTTCTTGCTTTATACCATAATGAAATCTTTTATTTTTAGGAATCAGTTTCCTGCCTTACCCAAAATCAGCTCTATACCTGAATGGCAACTACCTGCAAAAGAAAATACTATTGATACAAAAAGTGATAAAGTGGATGAGCATAAAGATCAAAATTCCTCCAAAGACTCTTCTGAAACTCAGATTCAGCTCCAGCAAAATGGTGGAAATGTGATTAAAGAGAATGATGTGGATGCAGTTAAACAAAATGGTGAGGATGCAGCTAAACAAAATGGTCCTACAGTTGACTTGAAATGCAGTTCTAACATTCAGTCTGTACAAAACCAATCTTCAGAGGAGCTTAATGAGTCACCTGTATTTGAGACAATATCTAATGTTTCTGAATCATCAGAAAAACTTAATAATTTTCCGATTCAAGAGCCAATCACTAGTGCATAGATTTTTAAATATGGTAAATGTACAAATATAGGGTTCTTATGGCTCAGGGAGCTTGGAATTCTCAAGAAATTTAAATATTGCTTAAAATCTAAGGGAAAACTACATTTTATTCCGAAAAATTGATATGCCCCAATTAAGTTTTAATACATCCTAAATAGGCGCTCGATTGCCAATTGTTGGACGAACAATACAATGAAAATACTTGGAAGTCACAAAAATAAAAAATAATTCCTTTGTCCGCGAAGTAAAATTAAAAAAATTATTGCTATCTTAGTGAGTTTTTATCTAACTAAGTCAAATTTTAGCACAATACTCATAATGAATAAATTAAAAAAATTAAGTCAAAATATTTTCAATTTGCAAAGTTAAAAAATCTATAATGCATTTAGTTCGCAATCTGCAGTTTTTTGTTGAGACAAATGTCTGTGATTCAATCAAAACACCTGCTATTGTGTGCAATTGCAAAGGAAGAATAGATTTAATTTGACAAAATAGCAGAAAATTGTAATTTTAAACAAATTCATAATTTTTAAACTAATTCGATTTTTAAAAAAAATTCCGAGGTGCACATTATAGGGGTGGGGCTCATCTCTGTATCAAATTTCACTGCTTTCCAATGTTTTAATTTTATACTATAGACAACTGAGACACACTGATAGAAACACAAGCATTTTTTTTTCTTATTATGTAAGACAACAAAATATCATAAATTCAAATGCTGGAGGTTTGCAAAAATTCTTTTTGAAAACTTTGTATTTCATTTGCAAATTTGATTATGAACCTTATTATGATTGAAATGCAATTTTATGTGATTTAAATTTAAATTTTTGTTTATAAAAATATTTTATTTAGTTAATTAGTAATTGATTATTATGTACATATACATTTCTTGTTTTGAATCTGATACTTATGACCAGAAATTTGTTTTGAGTAATTTATTGTCATATAGGCAACTCATATATGCAACTGTCACTCTGGAATGCTGTTATATTTTACCAAATAAATCACAAAACTTTATTTTCACCTGAAATTAAAAAAAAAATTAGATATTTAAATCAAGTTGTTTGTCATTCAATTTCTTAGGATCCAGATTGAATTAAATTTAAAATAATTATTTTGATTAAACATGAACTTTTTATCCAGATTAGTTTCTAATGGATACAACTATAACACAAAAGAGATGAAATTAATTTCAGAAAGTAAGTTAAAAATTGTGTGCCCTCATTGTTAAAAAAGTACTATGAAGCTTATAAGAATATTAACTTTAAATCAAATAATAATAACTTTTAATCGAATAATATTGACTTTAAATCGAACTGTTTGAAATAATGTTTAAAATACATTTAAAAAAAAATAAATGAACCCATTGTTTATTACTGTTTTTATAAGCCTGCTATGCCATTAGAGAAAAATGGAAGTCTCTGTAATATTTTTTTTTCTATCATATCCTTTTCTTAATCAAAATTTTGCCAGAAATTATCTTGTCTCACTCTTCTATTTTACTAAACTAAGTTGTATGTTGTATTTTCTTGTGAAATTTTTATTTCTGCAGTCTAAATAAAATTTTTGTTCATCTGAGAAAAGTTTAAAATCTGCATGAAAAAACTCGAGATTTTATTATTTCAAGGATTTTATTTACTGGCATAACATTTTATTATTTTGCCTTATTTTATGTAGTACAGTAAAGCATCATTTACTTCATCTCATTTATGCACTTTTGTCATTTATACACCTTTTTCCATTGCTTCTTAGATATTACTGCATTTTAATAGTTTCATTTATAATCTGTTACTTTCTGATTCCAAATTACGACCAAACCCAAAGAAAGTAAAAATCCAAGAATTATTTCTCTAACCGAATGGAGAAATAATTGAGTTTCTTTTATACTTTCCTTGCTCTCATTTTATTGCAAGTTTTTGTACAAAAGTTGGGTAAAAGAAGCAAGCAAGTAACAGTTGTTAAAATGGATTATCCACTCTCATAGTCTCCGGAATGTATGGAGTGAAGTTGAAACTATTGGTTTTAAAGGTTGGGATTGTTCTGAATCCTTTCAAGTGTTATGGAAACTGTGATGTATATTTAGAAAGAAAAATGCTTCTCATAATCGATGAATTGATAGACTTATAAAATACAAAAATGTAGAGTAGTAGCATAGATAAAACAGAAGTTTTGCAATCAAAATTACATCAATCAATGACATGTGTTGAAGCTTTTAGAGTCCCCCCCCCCCCTCCCCTCAAACAAATGAAAAAATATTTCACCAGTTAAATGAAATAAAATATGTTTTAATTCAGACAAAAGTTTTAAAACAAATAACAAGCAGTGGCGTTTTTGTGCAGAAATAAAAGATTTTGAGTGATAAAAAATTACTTTTCGTAATTATGTATTCAGTATGTATATGTTACAAATGTAAAAAAATATGTATTTATAAAAATGTATATTACTGTTTTGTAATTGTATAAATAGCTAATAAGATATCAAAATAAAAGTCTGTAAAGGCATGTAATGTATTGGCATCATAACTCCTAGTGCTATCATAATTTGGCAAATCTTTACATAATTTTCGATTACATGCTTTGCAGTTATATACTTTTTTCTATTGGTCCCTTGAGAGACATAAAAAAGACACTTTACTTTATATATAAAAAAAAGTGTAATGGTAATAACATAAGTTTGGCTATTCATATTTGAGATATTTGCATATATCAAAAATCTTGAACTCATCTAACAACCTGCAAAAATACAACATAACATTATTCTGTAAAGTTAGTCAAACAAACCTATTTCAAAAGCAAAATCAAGCTTTCTTAATCAAGCTTTTAAATTCATAAATATTTATACACCGAATATAGTTAAAATTATGTAGTAGCTACTAGGACCTGGTTAATGAATTCCAAATTTGGCTAGTTACCTTTTGTGAACTACATTTCTAGCAACAATTAATTAAGAGATACCAGTGAACACAAACCTGAAAGCAAGGACTTTAGAAGTATTTACTCTGAGCCAGTAATGATGCAGAGCATTATTTAACTCAGTTTACTTTTAACAAAATAATAAGCTCTCAGGGTTACAGTTAAGTGACTTCTGCCAAAAGCAAGAATGTATTCATCTGGTTATCCGTTACCACTCACGATCCATGGTTTTTGCTGTCATTGCCCCTTATTAGCTCAGGGCAGACAATGAGATGGCTAAAATATAAAACTCCTTAAAGCAAGAATGTTGGAATTGTTCTACATTCAAGTGATTTCTGCCCTATAACAAACCATTGCATAAGAGCAAACAAAGTTTCTACTAATCATGAACTATCGACCCATGCATTAAGGAATTTTCTGTTTGCTGGTAATCCCTGTTCTGATGAGTAGTGATGACCATAAAGTCATAGTCTACAGTTAATGAAGGATGACCAGTTGGACACATTCTTGTCTTTGCTCTCTCTGGCTCCAGCAAAATGTTGTAGTCAATCCGAGATAAATTGTTGAAAGCGGAACATTTTAACAGTGATTTTGAGTTTAAATTTCATAGTGCAAAAAGTATGTAAAGCAGATATTTATATACCTAAACACTATTTCTTTCAAAGTATTTATTGATTAGACATTATATAATGCAAGTCCTTATTTATATAAAAAAGAATGGATTAATAAATATTGCATGGTGTTTGGATTAATATACTAAATCTACAGATAATAAAACAAAAGTTAACATTTAGTAATTTATTCAGAGCTTTTTTGAAAATAATTCTTGTTTTGTTTTTGTCTAAATCTTCATGAAACTTATGATTCAGCCATTTAAGTAATCATTAACTGGATCACGCTCCCACCGCAGATAACAGAAATCATGGATTGATTTTACATTTGTTATGCACTTATCAGCATGGAATGGTTTATTTGTTTAACTCAGATCATCCAACCTACCTGAAAGTGCATGGAACAATTGATACCTGCATTAGTTAGAAAACTTACTATGTGCCACAATTTTACAAAGCTTTATAGAGACTGGCAAATTCAGTTCTACCAAGTAGCCAGCTATAATGGTATGACTGAATTTCTAAAAATCAAGTGGTTTTGTTGCTTTTAAAATAAGCATACCCAATGTCAAGTAATTTGCTTGATTATTATGGAAGATATCATGAAAAAGTAAAATTTCTAATATCTCGATAAAGGCTATAGATAACTACTAAACAATGCTGTTCATTTACTTATAGTTGAAAGAATACTTATAAAGCATTCATTCATTTGATAGTGGTGAACATACTAATTTTTATTTTTCTTCATTTTAGTAAAAAATATGCAATATATCAAGAGCAGCTAATCTTTCCGCAAATAATGCCATGCACTTCTAAATAAAAATTACATATAAAATGAATATTTTTGCAATAATTTTTAAGAATGATTTTTGAAATATTTTTTGATATTTGAAAAAAAATTATTACAAAAATGTATGTACCCGTGGTCAGTCAGACCGAAAATCAAAATACAATAAACCTTTGTTGTTTGAATTAGAATAATCGTACTAAATTTTATTTAATTTGTACGAGATATAACCCTCCTTGTGGCGAAAAGAAAAATAACATTTCTAATATCTCGAATGGCTGTAAAAACTCCTAAATAGTGGTTTTCATTCATTTCTGGTTTAGAGTAACTCATTTAATAATAGTGAGTATATGTGATTTTTCCATTTTAGATCAAAGCCGCTCTTTTCGAAATCCTGGCTACACTATTAATATAATTGGAAGCAGACTAGGCATAAATGGTCACAAAATGTCTAGTCTGTTTCCCATTACATCAATATGACCATTGCCAAACATGACACCCTATGGTATTATGTTTAGGAAGATTCTGTTGAAAGACTTGCATAATCCCAAAACAAACTTCAGTCTCTTTTTATCAGTCATGGAATGCTCATGGAAAGCGACTCTAGAAGTTTTGTCTTGCGTAATGTGGATCGACCAGTCTTCTCGGAAAATATCCTCGCCATTCCCTTTCACTAAACGTCAATTATTAAAGTTTCCATTTTCTTTCCTATATTTACAGGCAATACCACAGACAAAATTTTCAAGCCTTGGTGCAGCAAATGCACCCCCGAATCCCCATTTTTTTACCATTTTCCTAAATTGTTTATGCGACCCTCAAGCCTCATAAGCTCTTATGTAGTGCAACCTTTTGTACTACGTAAGAGTACAAAAGGTTGCACTACGTACCCCTTATTGGCAGCCCTGCTTGCTAGGACAGATTACCCATTGGATCTAGATGGGCCTTGGATTACAAAATAATACATTTCAGTAAAAGTATAAGAGGGGCGGGACAGCCCAGTGATTAAGGCACATGGATTGCACTTGGAGGACCTAAGTTCGGTTCCTATCTCTGCCCAAACTGGCCCTGTGTTCATGCAGAGTACGGGCATGTTGAATATGCTAGTCTGAAAGTCCTTCCGAGAGATAGGTGGTGTGAGAAAGAAGGTATGGTTCCTATAGATGTTGTCTCGACAAAGTTCCGGTTTAAATTAGGTGGCACTGTCCCTGCTGTTCAAATAGATACCTTACACTTTTGTGTAGGTTGGATGTTCTACGGTGGAAAGAAACGAATAAAATATCACACCGATCTTGAGTCTTCTCTGCAGAGTACAATATTTTTTTTATTATTATTTATTTATTTTTTACTAGAAATGCTATGAATCAAACAACAACAAAAAAAAACTGTATAAAATTTGTATAAACTTTTATTTGCAAGAAGCTTCCAAACTACTTTTCTATTATTATAAACTACTGTTCTACTACTATAGAAGTTACTTTTCATATTTAGTCGTAATGTGTCAGTTGCTACCCATAACAATATTCAAAAAGCTTAGATTAATAACATATAAAAAAATATTGAGTGTGTGGTTCCACTCGACTTTCTCATACATTCATTTTTCATAATTCTACATTTATTACAATCATCAATTAATTCAAGGAGAATTACTAAATTTTATTTAGCTCCAGTTTTTTTCCATCATTTATCTGTACATAAAATTTGGTAGTGGTAGCAACTTATGAAATCCACAAAACACACACACAGATACAGGGTGTCCTAAAAACATTGACCTCGGCTTTTATGCTTTAAATATTGATCTTAGGCATATATAATAAATTACAAAGTTGCGTAAAAAAGGTACAGAATTTTATAAAATTGCTTAAAATTTTCAAAGGAATTAAATTTTAAGAAATACAAAATTTAAATTTTTATACCCCTGTACAAAATAATTTTCATTGAGTAAAATGAGCCCCATACACTAATAAGGTGATGTACAAAATTTCAGCATTTTATCATAAAAAGTCCCAGAGATATGGAAAGACACAAATGCTGACTTAAACCACTTTTCGATGCATCGACATGGGTTCTTAGAGGGGGAAAAATCATGTCAGCAGATCGCGTTTCAGGGGTCATACACAAATTATGAAAGAAAACAATGATTACATAAATAAATAATAATTTGCTATTTATTGGTACAAAAGTATCTACACTGTGTAGAAATAATAACTTTACACAAAGATTACAAAGCTTGTTCAAAATGTTTTCCATTCATGCCAATACAGAGCTGCAATTGCCTGATAACACTTCTCTGCACTCGGTCAAGTTCTTGTTCGGTGATGTCACGACAACCATCTTGAATGCATTGTTGCAACTCTGCTTTATTTAAGGGAGGTAACAGGTAAACAGCTGTGCGTAAACGACCCCACAAATAAAAATCCATAGGCGATCTAGGGGGAAATTCGACTAACCCATGCAAGCCAATCCACTTGTCTGGAAACTCGTTATTTAACCAGTGTTTCACAATTGGAGTATGGTGAGCTGGAGATCTGTCCTGTTGAGCTAGAATTTTTCCAGAAGAGTAAAAGTACTCCCTGACTTGATTTGAAAGAGTATTTTGGTTTCCAGAGGAGTAATTTTTAATAAATGTACAATTACCCTCAAAAAAATATTTTTTTTGTTTACAAAATCGGTGCGTAAAAATACACATGACACATGACTTAATTAATAAAGCATATTTGCTTATTTTAAAGCGTGAAATACGCGTGTAAAGACGTTATCTCGATCTCTGTGTGGAAGTACTGTTAGGGGCAGTTCATCCATAAAATCAGGAATAACTGCATTCAGAATCTCATTAACTGTCACTCGTCAACGTACCATCAAACAGTATGGGTCCAAGCAAACGGTTTCTGAAAATACTACTCCATACATTCATAGAAAATTGCTTCTGATGATGAATATCACGTACCACGAATGGATTTGTGTCAGACCATAAGTGTTCATTTTGAGGATTTATGCATCCATCTTGTTTGAAACAGCATTCGTTAGTATAAATTACGTTTTTCAGGAAAGAGGTATTTGCATCTTCCTGATTTAGAGCCCAATTACAAAAATCTAGGCGACATTGATAATCTGTTGGCTCCTGTACTTGCACACCATGAATGTTAAACGGATGCCATTTGTTCAGTCTCAGTATTCTCCACACTGTTGCATGTGGTACGTTCATTTCTGAAGCAGCGGTATGAACACTACTATGTGGATGACTGCAAAAGTAAGCCAAAATATCAATTTCGACATCAGTTGAGTGAAGTCTGGGCCCACCTAGTCCGCCTACACGATGTACACTTCCTCTTTCACGCACTCGTTGCACCAATCGGGAAATAAATATCCCAGAAGGATATCGAGAATTGGGAAAAGTACGTAGAATATCCCCCCCCCCCCCCTGGAATATTCTACATTAGCATTGCGATTGTTACGATAGCATTGCGATTGCATAAACTGTACAGCATAAGCATTTCGAAAAGTTCTTCGTTGCTGTATTGCGACATACTGTCGGTACAGGCTAACTGCGCTCTCAAAATGCAGCAGAAATGTGAAATACTTAAGGGTCACTCAGACTGCCGGGCTGCGCGCGCTACGCTTGCATAAGCGAGGCGATTGATCAATGGCAGTGCAAAAACAACTTTCTCGTGTGATGATGCGTCTGCTGCGATTGTGTTGAAGACCCAGACCATCCGACTCGTCCTAGGACACGAGCAATTGTTTGGACGGCCGGTGTTACGATTGTGTGACGCAACAATCAGAGGCAGATATTTGCATATGCATACATTTCTAAACTGTTTTAATGTTCATTTTGATTGTGCCATTTCCCAGTTTTAGTAATTAATAATGTAAAATTTTAAGGTATTTTCAGGAAGCATATTTTTGAAAAATTGTAAATAAATCTAAAGATAAGAGGCAAATATTATTTGCCTATGATGCATTTCTGCGTTACGTCATTTGCACTTTTGCTGTAAACATTAGATTTTAATTTGTATTAATCCCTCACCAACTTTGTTTAAACATATCTCTGGGACTTTTTATGATAAAATGCTGAAATTTTATACATCACCTTATTAGTGTATGGGGCACATTTTACTCATGGAAAATGTTTTTGAACAGGGGCCGTATAAAAATTTAAATTTTGTATTTCTTCAAATTTAATCCCCTGAAAATTTTTATCGATTTCATAAAATTCTGTACCTTGTTTTACGTAACTTTGTAATGTATTATATATGTCTAAGATCAATATTTAAGGAATCAAAGCCGGGGTCAATGTTTTTGGGACGCCCTGTGTATAGATGGGTATCTTTCCGAAGTCGTTCGAAATGTATTCCGGAATTTTAAAACTCGTTTTTTCCGTCGAAATCTCGGATTCAAACATTTTCGGGTAAACAATACTTTGTCTACAATAGTGTGAGAAAATAAAAATTGCAAAATTGGTTATTTTTTTTTATGTGTATATATTATTTCACATCTAAATTTACATGATGAAACAAATAGAAGAACAAATCCCGTTCTTGTACAGTAACGTACAAGGAGAGGGTGCTAGTCTGGAGAATATAATGTGTTAATCAGATAATATTTTCCTTTATTTATTTACTTTCCCTTTCTTTTTTGTGTGGTGTAATCTTCATTTAAATAAACATGTTTCTGGCAAAATAACCGCTTCTAGCTGGAAACATTGAGGGAATAAAAAAATGGCAAAATATGCGATGCTGTTAACCTTGAGATTTAGGTTAAACACGGTTCTTTCATGAACCAGATTCGGGTGGTGAGTGAAAGCTCGTAACTCTATCTTGTATCGGAATGCCATGTTGTGGTCACGATACCGTAGAAGTGTATCGCTCATCAGAACTGATTGAAACCGACAATTGATTGGGTTGTCGAATTAAACTGCATTTGCATTTTATTAGAGCAGAGTGTTCTTCAAACTTTTTTGAAGAACACCTCAAGTCCTACTTTTTACTTTCCTTATATACAATAATGTATAAGGAAAGTATTGTGACGGGGTCGAAAATTCGAATTCGAGTTTTCGACGGGAGAGCACGTTTCAAACATCCCTGATCATGAATCGAACATTTTTGAGGTGATGTTTGTGTGTGTGTGTGTGTCAGCGAGTCTGTGGAGACGATAACTGACGAACGAATGGACCGATTCGAATGAAATTTGGTACAAATATTACAATCCGTAAACACTGGAAACCTATTGTTTTTATACGCAATCGAATGTTCAGAACCCCCCCCCCCCCCTAAATTTATTTTCGAATGAAATTTTGAAAAACTTCAAAAAATCGAAACCTCTAATAAAGTTGCGCAAATAGACATTTCTTATGTAATTTTTCATTAGAAAACGATTGACATAAATTTTAGAACGCTAACATGAACCGTTCTCGAGATATTGCACATTTTTCAAATAAATTTATCAAGAAGTCATAAAATAAAAAAAAATATTTTCTATTGAGAAACATGTTCACTTTTCATATGTAATACCAAGAGATAAATTTGGTGACATCATTCTCGTGGATCTAGCACGTTCCATTCTTGAAAAAAGATATTTTGAGTAATATTTTGTATTTGAACGCCAATAGTCATTTATCTGCTGTAAGAATAACTTATTTCTCCGTCCATACCGCTTGGTGAGATTTTGGCGACGAATTTGGTGGATTTTTTTAAATGTTGCTTAATTAACGAAAAACTCGCCAAATGGATAAAAATGACGCTAAATCAATGAAAATGACGCCTCATTAACGAAAATTAAATATCTTGGAAAGAATATAAATATCTACTATAAAAATAAACTATTTTTTTTTACTGTAAAAGTAGTAAATTCATTGCATTATATAAGAAAAGTCAAGTGCTGCCCACATCAGATTTTTTACACCGCGTACCCCTAAGAACTACTTTTTTACATTGCATAAACGTGTGGTAAATACCTATGCTGGAATGCGTTTTTCTAAACAGACGTTCATAACATTTTTCAGGTATGTTACGCGGATCCCCAAAGGTTCCGCAATGCAATAGTTTCTTGCAAATTTTCTTAAAAAAGAAACTGAGTAAAATATGCATGCATAATTCGAACCACATGGAACTTTTTCTCATTTTAAGGTTCCACCATCAAATTCAATTTCAAAATGGATTCCGCGAACAAAGAACTTCAAAAAGCACTGTTCTAGTAAAATAAAAATCATATAATCGTAATGTGTTTACTGCAATACATGGTAATGTATAGGGAAAGTATTGGAGTCATGTCGAAAATCGCAACTCGAGTTTTCGACGGATCTACCCGTTTTGGAAACACGAAAAACCTGTTTTTAGCGCGACGTCAATGTGTGTCTGTGCAATATATGTATTCACTCTAACTGAAAAACTGAGCGAATTTCATAAAATTTGGTAGCTAAGTCTCTTGTGGGTGACCCTGGTACTGGTTAGATTTTGGAACCATTCTGGGTGAAAAGAAAAACTGCCTTTTTTTTTTTGCGAAATGGTCCGCGAAAAATTACCTATATCCACTCTAGCTGAAAAACTAATAGACCAAATTTCACAAAATTTGGTATATAAATCACTTGTGGGTTACCATGGTGTTGATTAGATTTTGATACGATTCGGGAAGAATAAAACCTGCCTTTTTTTTGCGAAATGGCCCTCAAAAATCGTCAAAATCTAAAATAAAATGCTACGTATGCTCAACTACATCAATTAAATGCTTGTTTTATACGTAATGTTTAACGATGAAAAGAATAAGACCAACTCCATTAATGTAGAACTAGTCGTTCTCGATATATTTTAGTTTTTTCGCATTTTCCTTACTCTGAAAAAAATCTGATGTGAGAAGCACGTGACTTTCCTTCCGAACTTATATCAAGTTCTTCTTATTACCTCAATGATTCCTTAACTTGAGTTTAATTGCACGACATAGCACCCATAATTATTTTAAATTGCACTGAATTTGCACTTTTAATTCAATTTTCGGTTTCATTTGGTAACTGCACTTGTTTTCAAAGGTGACATAGCGAAAATGCAAAGAAACTAAAATATCTCGAGAACGGCTGGTCCTAGAGTAATGGGGTTGGTCTTATTTTTTTATTCATCAGAAATTACGTATGAAACAAGAATTTAATTGATATATTTGAGGATACGTAATCTTTTATTTTAGATTTTTGTGGACCATTTCGCAAAAAAAAGGCATGTTCCTTTTTCTCGAATTGTACCAAAATCTAACCGGCATCAGGGTTCACAAGTGACATAAAATTTTATGAAATTCTGTCAATTAATATTTGAGTTTGTGTGGATACAAAATCTATACAGACAGACACACACGAATGTCACGCTAAAAATAGTTTTTTCGCGTTCTAGAGGTCCCAAAACGTGTAGATCCGTCGAAAACTCGACTTTTAGTTTTCGACATGATTCTAATACATTCCCAATACATTACTATGTATTGCAGGGAAAGTAAAAAAAGTCCAGTTACGAAAATGAAAACAAAAATTGAGTTAAAAGTGCAAATTCAGTGTAATTTAAAATAATTATGGGTGTTATTTTGTGCAATTAAACTCAATTTAATGAATTATTGAAATAATAAAGAGAACGTGAATATGAGTCTGCAAGGAAAGTTAAGTGCTGCCCACATCAGATTTTTACTTTTCTCATATACATAGTATAATGTGGGCGCGGTAGCCCAGTGGTTAGCGAGCGGGAATTGCACTCGGTAGGCCCAGGTTCGATTCCCGCCACTGCCAAAACTGCAGTCGTGTTCACGCGGAGTACAATCACATGTGGGTCCGTAAGTCCTTTCGAGAGGTTAGTGGTAGGGGAAGGAGGGTACGGTCCTTGTGCATGCCTCCCCCACTGACTTCCGGTCTAAATTGGGTGGCACTTCCCGGCCGTCCAGACAGTTACCTTACACTTTTCTGGTAGGTCGGCCGGTCTGGGTCTCAACAACAACAACAACAACATAGTACATATAATGTATAAGGAAATTATTATGACGGGGTCGATTCGAATTAGAGTTTTCGACGGAAGAGCACATTTCAAGCATCCCTGATCACGAATAGAACAATTTTGAAGCGATATCTGTATGTGTGTGTCAGTGGATACGATATCTCACCAACAAATGGAGCTATCCGAATGAAATTTGGTACATAATTTACAATCCGTGAATACTGGAAGCCTATTGTTTTTAAATGCAATCGAATGCTCAGAATCCCCCTAAATTTTCGAGTGAAAATTTAAAAAATCATCAAAAAATCAAAACCGCTAAAGTTAAGCAAATAGACATTTCTTATGTAATGTTTCATTAAAAAACGATTGACACAAACTTTAGAACGACGCTATATAAATGACGCTAAATCAATGAAAATGATGACTAATTGGCGAAAATTAAATATCTTGAAAAAATATAAATATCTACTATAAGCATAACCCATTTTTCCGTCCGTAACGTTTGGCAAAATTTTGGTGATGAATTTGTCGGAATATCTCCAACTTGCTGACTTTTTAAAAGTTGCCAAATTCATGAAACCGACCAATGACGTCCAACCTAAATCAATGACGACTAATTGATGAAAGTTCAATATCTTGTAAAGAACATAAGAGTAGACTAAGCCAGACAAACTCATTTCTCCGTCCGTAACGTTTGGCGACAAATTCAGCGGGACGTCGCCAACTTGGCGACTATTTTAAATGTTGCCAAAGTGACAAAAATATCTACAAATTAATAAAAATGACGCCAAATGGGAAGTAATGTTTCGCAAATTTTGATTTCCGCCATATGACTGGCATGTATACCATGATAGTTTTTAAGAAATGCTCTTCTCTCCGTTTGTCTGCAACACTTTGATGCATTTTGGCGAACTTGGCGAATAATGTAGCAAAATATCACCAGCTTGACGATATTTCGCCCCAGATTGACAGAAATATCGTCAAAATTGCAAAAATGACGCTAAATTACTGAAAATGACGCCTAACTGATGAATTAATTCTTAAAATATTTTAATATATAGACTATATCGCTTATTGAGGATGCCATCAATATTGATAATTGTTTATTTAGAGTTGCGCTTAATATAAGTTAATTGGGTACTTTGAAATAATTTTACATGTTCACCCGGAAAATTGTGAAATGTGCAATTCAAAGATGAAAACACAGTATCTTGAATCTTATACATTATTTTTTGACTGTAAAAGGAGTAAATTCATTGCATTATATAGAGAAAGTCATGTGCCGCTCACATCAGATTTTTCAGTTCATGATCGTGTAATTTAAAATGCAAGTTAATACATATTACTGTCCTTATATATATTGTTTCATTATACATAGTATAATGTATAAGGAAAGTATTGTGACGGCTGACGGGATCGAAAATTCGAATTCGAGTTTTCGACGAATCAGACGTTTTTGAGGTGATGTCTGTGTGTGTGAGTCTGTGGAGACGATATCTCACGAACGAATAAAGCGATTCCAACAAAATTTGTTTCAAAAATCACAATCAGTGAATACTGGAAGCCTATTGTTTTTACACGCCATCAAATGTTCAGAACCCTCCTAAATTTTGAAGTGAAATTTTGAAAAAATCATCAAAAAATTAAAACATTTAATAAAAATACTTATATAAACACTTCTTATGTAATGTTTTATTAGAAAACGATTGACACAAACTTTAGAACGCTATCATGAACTGTTCTCGAGATATTGCATATTTTCAAATAAATTTATCAAACAATCGCATAAAATTCATAAAAAGTATTAACTATTGTGAAATCTGTTCACTTTTTATATGTAATATTATGCAATAAATTTATTATCATCATTCTTGTAGATGTAGCTAGTTCCATTAACGAAAGAAGACACTTTGGGGAATAGATTCAAATTTGACGCCATTAATTGTTTATCTATAAGAATAACTTATCTCTGCATTCACAATGTTAGGCGAAACTTTGGCAACAAATTTAGCGGAATATCGTCAACTTAGCGAGTTTTTTAAATGTTGCCAAATTGACGAAAACATCGCCAATTTGTAAAAATGATGCTAAATCAATGAAAAGAAAGACGATGAAAATTCAATGTCTTGGAAAGCATATAAGAATTTATTATAAAAGAATATGGGTCACAGTTTTGTATTTGAACGCCATTAGTCGTTTATCTACTTTAAGAATAATCTATTTCTCCGACCATAAAGCTTGACGGAATTTTAGCGACGAATTTTGCGGTATATCGCCAACTTGGCGAGTTTTTAGATGTCGCCAAATTATTAAAAATGTCACCAATTCGGCAATGACGCTAAATCAATGAAAATGACAACTAACTGATGAAAATTCAATATTTTGGAAAGAACATAAGTATAACATATTTCTCCGTTTGTAACACTTAGCAGAATTCTAATGACAAATTTTGCGGCATATCGCCAACTTGTTCACTTTATTTTAAATGCTGCCAAATTGATAAAAATGTTATCAAATTGATAAAAATGTCTCCAAATTGATAAAAATGATGTCAAAAGGAATGCAATGTTTTGCAAATTTTTAATTCCGTCATATGATGGACATACCTTTTATTATATAAGAAATGCTCTTCTAAATATCGCCAACTTGCCGATATTTAGCCCCACATTGACGGAAATATCGTCAAAATTGCAAATATGACGCCAAGTTAATGAAAATCACGCCTAATTGATGAATTTATTACTAAAATACTTAAATATATGGTTTAAATTGCTTATTGAGGATGATATCAATATTGAGAATAGTTAATTTAGAGTTGATTAAAATATAAGTTAATTAGGTACGAAATAGTTTTACATGTTGTCGTCCGGAAAAGCGCCAAATGTACAATTTAACATTACAAACACTGTGCCGTGGATTTTTGCCGTGGATTGCATTATATAAGGAAAATCATGTGCTGCCCACATCAGATTTCTTTGTATTATTGAATTAATTTCCCCATATATATATAATCTCCCATATATCTTTCCAATATATATATATCTAAAAATATAATAAATTTTCTTAGCGTACCCTTATAGTAGGTATTAGAAAACGACCCTCTGCAGCCAGTGACGAGTGCAGCCATCTACGTACTAACTGCAGAAGATCGTAATTTAAGGGGCCCTATGGTAAACTCGAAAGATATTTTTTTTACTTTCCTACATACATAGGGAAAGTATTGTAGCGGGTTTGAAAATTTGAATTCGCGTTTTCGACGGAAGAGCACATTTCAAGCATCCCTGAACTCGAATCGTACGTTTTTGAGGTGATGTGTGTCCGTGAGTTTGTGGACGCGATATCTCCCGAACAAATGCAGCGTTTCGTATATAATTTGGTACGATCAGTGACGTCGCCAAGGCAGAGGAGGAAAAGAGGTGTCAACAAAAACAGCTGGGCCAATGGTGTTAAAATGAAAACTCTGCGAGAATATAGAAAATGCCTCGATCTCGCACCTTCCCGGGTCCTGAAGATCTTTTTACTAAATTTCATGGCCGTATGTCGCGTAGATTTTCCGCTACAGACTGCACAAGCAGACAGACATCTTCCTTTGTAATTATAGGTTGTTATGATTTTATAATATATAACAAATTTCGTGGCATGCCACAGTCAGATTAACCCACCATCGCTCACGGTGATTGGCGATTGAACCTTCTTGTTACTTTTCTTGTAGGAACCCATGGGTTTATTTTTCTTGTCTTGTTTTTAATCCTGTGCTCCTCCTTTTTTTTTTAAATCTATTAGTTTAATTGGCTTAATGTAATATTACTTTATTTTTGTTCTTGGTTATGAAAACTTTTGTTTCCTGACCCCTTGTGCTGAGTCCAGCTCTTTTGAGCAATTTACTTTGTTCGAAATTTTTTTTATATTTTAAGATTTTATTGCTTTTAATTATTGTTGTCCTTTGCCTATACTGAGCATTAGGGTGTATCATTTATAGGGCATGTATTTTTAAATATTTAATTGAATTTTATCTTCTCTTTTTTATCTGATGTTTTATGTCCCATTGTGTTAAGAACGGCCTTTGTACTTAAGTGTTTGAACACGTGATAAGTTTTTATTTGGTTTTGGAACACAGGATAGTTTATAGATTGTAGTTTTGGTTATTTTTAGCTCATTCCTTGGATATGTTTTTGTTTTATTGGTTTTAGCACGTTTATAAGTCCCCTTTTTTGCTTTATTTTGATCACAGGATTGTGTTGTTTTTGCTTTTTAACACTTTACAACAAAGTTGAAAAGTGTTTATGACTTTGTTCATTCTGTCTGTCTGTCTGTCTGTCTGTCCGTTAGCACGATAACTGCCGTATAAATGACTTAATCAAAATGAAATTTTAGTATGTTGTTCAGACGGTCTGTAGGACCTATGGGAATATAAATGAATAATATCACCCAATTAGTTTTGGATTGAACCCGGGTTGAAAAAATGAAATACATTGAGTCCTATGGGACCTAATTTTTCAAACATTTTTTAAGCGGATTTAAAATTCAAAAATTACTTCGAAAATTTTAGGTAATATTCAAATTGTTCCATAAAATATATAAAAAAAAAAATTCAGCGAAATATATTCAGTAGTTTTTTAAATAAAAATTAAAATAATAATAACACCTCTTATATGAAGCGATCTCGTGACTATGATATGAAAAGATCACGTGACCCACTTCAAAATGATATATGGCATCCATCTTGTCTCAAAATCGGGATTTTTAGTGTTGTATCCGTCCTAAAACCACTCTATTTTTGCTTAAATTCTGTGCATCTACGTACTGAAACAGCACAATTACAATATATTTGAATTTAAAGGCTCATCCAAATTTGATTATTTCTACAACGAAGCCTATTTTTCATCTATGTAAAATGTAAACAGTAAAATATGTGGAATGAGTTGTATTAGAATTGCTGTATTTCTTTAACACAAAATTATTTAGTTCATGGAGTCTGCGTAGCTGATATGAATGCAATATTCATTGATTTTAAAAGAGAAGGACGATTTTTTTCGATGAAGTTTTACGCATAGAGTTTAATTACTTGTAAGTCCATGGTCTTAATTTTTAAATAAAATAAATTATTATAGTATTGTGATGAATGACATGAATGGGAAATTATTTATGAATGAAATGCTGCTTTTATAGAGAGAGCCAGGCGTGTTATTAACACTTTACAACAAAGTTGAAAAGTGTTTATGACTTTGTTCATTCTGTCTGTCTGTCTGTCTGTCTGTCTGTCCGTTAGCACGATAACTGCCATAAAAATGACTTAATCAAAATGAAATTTTAGTATGTTGTTCAGACGGTCTGTAGGACCTATGGGAATATAAATAAATAATATCACACAATTAGTTTTGGATTGAACCCGGGTTGAAAAAATGAAATACATTGAGCCCTATGGGACCTAATTTTTCTAACATTTTTTAAGCGGATTTAAAATTCACAAATTGCTTCGAAAATTTTAGGTAATAGTCAAATTGTTCCATAAAATATATAAAAAAAAATTCAGCTAAATATATTCAGTAGTTTTTTAAATAAAAATTAAAATAATAATTACACATCTTATATGAAACGATCACGTGACCATGATATGAAACGATCACATGACCCACTTCAAAATGATATATGGCATCCATCTTGTTTCAAATTCGTGATTTTTTAAAGTTCTTTTTAATTCATATTGAGTGTTGTATCCATCCTAAAACTACTTTATTTCTGCTTAAATTCTGTGCATCTACATACTAAAACAACACAATGACAATATATTTGAGTTTAAATTCTCATTCAAATTTGATTATTTCTACAACTAAGCCTATTTTTCACCTATGTAAAATGTAAACAGCAAAATATGTAGAATGAGTTGTATTAGAATTACTGTATTTCTTTAACACAAAATAATTCAGTCCATGGAGTCTGCATGGCTGATATGAATGAAATATTAATTGATTTTATAAACAGAAGGACGATTTTTTTCAAAGAAGTTTTAAGCATAAAGTTTATGAATTGTAGCTCCATGGTCTTAATTTTTAAATAAAATAAATTATTATAGTATTGTGATGAATGAAATGGAGAAAGTTATGAATGAAATCCTGCTTTTATAGAGAGATCCAGGCGTGTTATTTTTTCTATGACGTCATTTGAATTAATTTCAGTTGTTTTCGATGAAGTTTTCAAATATAATAAATTATCGTAGTATTATGATAGATTTAAAAATATTACCGTGGAATGTATTGCATTTTAGAGATATTTAAACCACGCAATTTATATTTCAATGCCGTCATTTGAATGAAGTTCATTTTTTTCAATGAAGGTTTAAGTTTTCAAATATAATAAATCAATGTAGTATTGTGATAAGTTTTAAAATATTACCGAGGAATGTATTGCATTTTCGACTTTTTTAAATAAAATTGCATTGAAGTTGGAAAGTGTTTCATAATCAATGCTTTAAGCATGATTGATCTTTCTTGTTTTTTCTATGATGTCATTTGAATGGATTTTAGTTGTTTTCGATGAAGTTTTCAAATATAATAAATTTTCGTAGTATTATAATACTTCTAAAATTATTACCGAGGAATGTATCACAATTTAGAGATGTTTAAACCAGGCAATTTATATTTCAATGCCGTCATTTGAATGAAGTTCATTTTTTTCGATGAAGGTTTAAGTTTTCAAATATAATAAATCAATGTAGTATTGTGATAAGTTTTAAAATATTACCAAGGAATGTATTGCATGTTAGACATGTTTAAATAAAATTGTATTGAAGTTGAAAAGTGCTTCATAATCAATGCTTTAAGCATGATTGATCTTTCTTGTCTTCAAATACATTTGCGGAAAAAAATATCGTCTACATAATGCTATTTCTATGACAGGTTAATTGTGTATTTTTATATTAATATTTCGACAATCTCTGCTTCTAGAAACTCAAAACATGGACTAAATTTTAAGTAGAAATATCCCAAGTCTACCCAGGAAGTTTCATAAAATTCGGGACAGCTGTTGTTCTCCCGTGTTGATGAGACAAACACACAGGCAGACTTATTTTCATTTATTTCTGTACATATTTTGTGACTCCGAGTTTATCAAATAAATCGTAGATTAAGCATTTTAGCAGAGACAATTAAAAAAAAAAACAATACGTAAATGCATTTTTAACACTTTACAACAAAGTTGGAAAGTGTTCATGACTTTGTTCATTCTGTCTGTCTGTCTGTCTGTCTGTCTGCCTGTCTGTCTGTCCGTTAGCACGATAACTGCCGTAAAAATGACTTAATCAAAATGAAATTTTAGTATGTTGTTCAGATGGTCTGTAGGACCTATGGGAATATAAATGAATAACATCACCCAATTAGTTTTGATTGAACCCGGGTTGAAAAAATGAAATACATTGAGCCCTATGGGAAATAATTTTTCAAACATTTTTTAAGCGGATTTAAAATTCACAAATTGCTTCGAAAATTTTAGGTAATATTCAAATTGTTCCATAAAATATATAAATAAAAAATAAAAAAAATTCAGCGAAATATATTCAGTAGTCTTTTAAATAAAAATTAAAATAATAATTACACCTCTTATACGAAGCAATCACGTGACCATGATATGAAAAGATCACATGACCCACTTCAAAATTATATATGGCATCCATCTTGTCTTAAAATCGTGATTTTTTAAGTTCTTTTTAATTCATATTGAGTGTTGTATCTGTCCTAAAATCACTTTATTTTTGCTTAAATTCTGTGCATCTACATACTGAAACAACGCAATTACAATATATTTGAGTTTAAATGATAATCCAAATTTGATTATTTCTACAACGAAGCCTATTTTTCACTTATGTAAAATGTAAGCAGCAAAATATGTAGAATGAGTTGTATTAGAATTGCTGTATTTCTTTAACACAAAATTATTTAGCCCATGGAGTCTGCATAGCTGATATGAATGAAATATTCATTGATTTTACAAAGAGAAGGACGATTTTTTTCGATGATGTTTTTTTAATTACTTGTAGCTCCATGGTCTTAATTTTTAAATAAAATAAATTATTATAGTATTGTGATGAATGAAATGAATGGGAAAATGTTATGAATGAAATGCTGTTTTTATAGCGAGATCCAGACGTGTTATTTTTTCTATGACGTCATTTGAATGAATTTCAGTTGTTTTCGATGAAGTTTTCAAATATAATAAATTAATGTAGTATTGTGATATGTTTTAAAATATTACCGAGGAATGTATTGCATTTTAAACTTGTTTAAATAAAATTGCATTTAAGTTGGAAAGTGGTGCATAATCAATGCTTCAAACATGATTGATCTTTCTTGTTATGTTTTGTACCTGCTTTGCTGGTGAATGTGATGTGTACTTATTATGGCAAAATTCATATTTTTGAAGAACTTAATTAATTATCAGGCTGGTTGGCCTGATTGTCTTCTTCGTTTTGGAAGGACCTTCTCTAAACTGTCGGGTGAGTCGTGCGGTCAGGGTTTACAAGCCCCTTTACAAGTAAGTTTGTATAGGGGCGCTAGTTATTAGAAGAAGAAAAAGATGAATGGGGAAATTTAATTTTTCACCTTGCGCACGGGATACGTAGTAGATTTTCCAAATTATCATTGAAGGGATATCCAGATCTACGTTTTACAACCGACGCTTTATTTCTAAAAGCCTACGCATTCTGTCTGCGGTATAAGCAACTTAAAAGCGGAATGGCACCATATACGGTGATTGCAAAAATTCCTTTCATATTAAAACATAAATTAAGTATTTAATATTACTTTCCTTATATACATAATGTATAAGGAAAATATTGTGACGGGGTCGAAAATTCGAATTCGACTTTTCGACGGGAGAGTACGTTTCAAGCATTCCTGATCACGAATCAAACATTTTTGAGGTGATATCTGTGCGTGTGCGCGTCAGTGAGTCTGGAGACGATATCTCATGAATGAATGTTGCGATTTGAATGAAATTTGGTACAAAAATCACAATCAGTGAATACTGGAAGCCTTTTTTAAAGGTAATCGAATGTTCAGACCCCCCCCCTAAATTTTCGAGTGCAATTTTGAAAAAATCATCAAAAAATCAAAACCTTTAATACAGTTACGCAAATAGACATTTCTTATGTAATTTTTTCTTAGAAAACGATTGGCATAAACTTTAGAAAACTAGCATGAACCGTTCTCGAGATATTGCACATGTTTCAAATAAATTTATCAAAAAATCCCATAAATAGAAAAAAATATATTAACCGTTGAGAAACATGTTCACTTTTCATATGTAATATCATGCGATAAATTTGGTGACATCATTCTCGTGGATCTAGCTCGTTCCATTCATGAGAAAAGATACTTTGAGTAATACTTTTGTATTTGAACGCCAATATAGTCATTTATCTGTTATAAGAATAACTTATTTCTCCGTCTATAACTCTTGGCGAGATTTTGGAGACGAATTTGGCGGAATATCACCAATTTAGCGACTTTTTAAAATGTTACCAAATTAACGAAAGTCTCGCCAAATGTATAAAAATGACGCTAAATCAATAAAAATGACGACACATTGACGAAAATTCAGTATCTTGGAAAGAATATATGTATCTACTATAAGAATAACCTATATTTTTAACTGTAAAAGTAGTCAATTCATTGCATTATATAAGGAAAGTCATGTGCTGCCCACATCAGATTTTTCTATATTAAAATAATATTTTTTTATAAGTAATTAAACTCTCCATATTTCAAAAAGTGAGTATCTTAACAATGAGGTGGCATGATAACATAAGGGCTAAGTGGAATAGGGAGGTTAAAGAGGCTAAATGTTTTAAACAGCCTTGGCGGGGGGGGGGGGGGGGGGACGTAATTAAACCAAGCTTCACCCCTGAATATGATGACGTTATAGAGGCCCCCAACAGGGCTGCCCATACAAATTGTGGGCCCTGGGCTAACATTTTTAAGCCCCGTTCACCTCCATATTTTATTTCTCCATCCTGAATTTTTCATATCTTCCCTTTCCTAAAAAAGTCGAAGGAACACTCTCTCCACTTGAGTGGTATCCGTCTTCCACCCGTTCCCACATTTTTTAATTCGTAAAAAGTTAAAGAGATACAGAATTGCATTGTGCTTCGGGGGGGGGGGGGGGGGAGAGAACTGGAGAAAGCCAGAACTGAAATGTCTACTATGAGCTGCACAGCCTGAGCTGGGGCCCACGGGGGCTGCCTTGTCAGTTTATTGAATAAGTAACTTACGTTATTATAAAAATGAATCTCCGGCTAGTGCGGTTTTCTTCTTTTTCTTTCTCGAAAGAAAGTTCAAACGTTCTCTTCATAGAACTATCTGTGACTAGGAGTCACGTGAAACGCTGTTGCGTCAAACGGCACTGTTTGTTTCACGAATGCGATAACCGTCCTCCAATGTTGCGTCGGAATCGAAATGGGGTTATTCGACTACACGCACAACATCGGATAATAATGGTTTTTGAAATTAAATCGGTTTAATTCTGATATTTTTCTAAACGCAAAAATACTTCATGAACACTTGATCTCTCTCCCTGAAAGTTTGAGAGAAGAGCAGACGATAATTTTGTTCAGGTAAGGAATTTTATTTTATACGTTTTGTAAAACCATTTCCTTCCTTTCAAACCAGACATGTGAGAATTTTTTTTTTCTCCCTGACAGAACTTTTTTCATGGAAAAGCTATTTTGAAAGAATATGGTTTTTTTTTACTCATTTTCTTCCTTATTTCTTTCCGAAAGAAAGTCAAAAGTCTGGCTCTAAAATTTTGCTGGATTTATAGAAGAAATATTTGCACTGTTTGAACATCCTTCAATTAGTTTTACAATCATGTGTGCGCCTGTATTCGCGGTACGATAAATCCGGCACGTAGCCGATTCAACTGAAATTTGGTATGTTTATTTCAAATTAAAACGTAAGGAACCTATTGACTTTCAGGCAAGACATCAAACAAGAACTCCCAATTTTTCGAATATTTTTTCGAAAATAGTATAAACATTATTAATATTAATTATGCCAAAAATCGTTTTTTTATAAAATGACTATTTTATATGTAATTTTTAATTTTTGTAAATAATAACATAATTTATAGGACGCTAATATGCACCGTTCTCAATATATTGTATGATTTTGACTAGAAATGGTAAGAAATCATAAATTAAGTGCATAATTGATAAGTACTCTTAGCTAGAAATAAATTAAAACAGTTGATAAAAAGTTATTACAAGCAATGTTACTTGGGGCGCGACAACCCAGTGGTTAGCGCGCGGGAATTGCACTCGGTCGGTCTGGGTTCGATTCCCGCCGCTGCCAAAACTGCCGCCATGTTCAAGCGGAGTACGATCACGTTAAACATGTGGGTCCGTAAGTCCTTCCGAGAGGTTGGTGGTAGGGGAAGGAGGGTGCGATCCCTGTGGATGTTTCCCCCCCCCCCCACTGGGTTCCGGTCTAAATTGGGTGGCACTTCCCTGCCGTCTAAACAGATACCTTATACCAGAGGCTTTTTTAAGGAAAATTTATAACTACACAAATTTTCGTAAATGGAAGAAATTTTAATATACACTGGTGGAAAAAAGCTTAAAGACAAAATATAAATTCTGAAAATTTCATAAATTTTTAATCAACCAGATTCATATTTATACGCAAAATAGAATTTAAAAGAAGTAACCATTTGCAAAATTATAACAAAAATGAAGTAATAAAATTACATTCCATAAATATGCATTGAAAATAAGTTGGAAAAAAGTATAAAGACAATACAAAAATTCCTTGAAAATCCTTTAGAGTTAAGAATATTACCATTATTTTCAATTATTTTGATCATTCTGGATGTCATGAATTGTGTAAGTGCGTAGAGTTTCTGCAGGGATGTTTTCCCAAGCTAGTTTGATGATCAAGTTACGTTTATTTTCATATTGCTGACCATTTTTGTACACATCACGGGCCAAAATATCCCATAAACTTTTAACAAGGTTCAAATCCGGACTATGCAAAAGTTAACTAAATTTTATTTGTGCTCTACTTTATAATTATTGTAATACGTTATATTTCACTGCAATTTTTTTCAGAATCAAAACTTCTTTATCTTTTTTTCTGATTGAATGTGTTTGAACACTCCTTTGAAGTACCGCTGTTGTGTAGCTTCTTGTCCCCTATCTCGTATCCGCCTTTCTTTCGCGTTGAGTCAGTTCACCACAGCTTTCTTTGGGTTCCAATTTTCACAACTTGGGAGATTAAATAAGCATTTTCAGTTGTAAAGTGGAGAGAAGATCATAAAGGTGTTAAAATTAGTCCTACAGTCTCAAGGGTGGATCCGAATTATTTTTTCAGGGCAGCTGCTGTGCCGTTTTCGATTTTAGTTTCGATTTCTGTATAGTGGATTTTTAAAAATAATTTTCTTTCACATGCAGTTCACTGCAACATCGCCTTAAATTTGTAACTACACAAGCTTGGATTTGTAACTACACAAGTGTCTTTTATAACTGCACAAACTGTGTGTAACTACATACTAAAAGAAGCCCTACTGGCCGTACAAGCAGTTACTCGAGTCCTTTGGGTGAGTCGGACGGTCTGGGTCTTCAACACTAAAAAAAGCCCTGCCTTATACTTCTTATAGGTCGGACGGTCTGGGTTGAAGAAGAAGCAATGTTACTTATTAGAAATGCTACTTTACCGCAGGGACTGTGATCTTTCAAATAGGGTACTTAATATGAATCTCTAGTGGGTAGTGGCGCCATGTAGGGGGGGGGGTTGAGGCGGTAAGCTACCCCTCCCCCCAAATATTTCCCAAGTTATTATGTTTCTTATTTAATTTTTTTTACTGATTTATATTTCCATCATTAGAACAATACTCCAACCCCTTCTTCTCCAATAATGTTTTATCCCCTTCTTCTCCAATAATGTTAATGGCGTCTCTGCCAATTCTGATATCCTGAATCTTTATAACCGATAATCGGATATTCAGGTAAAATTTATCGGTATTTTAATACCGATATTGATACGAAAATACCGGTATTTGTATGTAACAAATTGTTAGATTGGAAATTTAACAATTATTCTCTACTGTGCTTTGTGTTCATTATTTTTTAAAGTTCTCAAAAACAATATTGGAATTAATATTACTCATCGTATTATTCTGTGCAGAGAACTAACTGATCTACTTTTGGATCTTTTAATCAAATATTAGTTTGGAACTGTATTCTCAATTCATTCCGCTATTTAATTTTTGAGAACCAAATATATTTTTCACTGTATACCAGATATAAGTTTTATATCTATTTCATTTTCTCTGTATGGCAGTCCAGTACATTAATGTTTATATTTTTGGTTTCTTACCATGGAACCGATTTACTCCAGAAAACTCTTTGACGTTCAATTTCCTCAGTCAAAAATGAATCGTTGGTTAAATATTGGATCCTATCAGTTTTCGTTCTTTTTACATTAACTTAATGTAAGAATCTATTTTATGTGTGTGTGTGTGTGTGTTTGTATGGTGTTTTTCTTTTTTTTTTTTGTTGATAATTTATTTTTTAGCGCGTCCAGACGGGTACTAATACGTTGTTGTTACTTTTTCACTGAGAGATTTTTTTCTTTGTATGGAAATTCAGCATATGTTATAGTTTTTGTTTCTTACGTTTCTTACCTTGTAATTGATTTACTTCTGAAATATTTTTTTGAAGTTTAATTCCTTCTACAGAAAATAATCAGTTAAAAAATTGTTGATCCCATCATTTTTGTTTATCTTATATTTTTTAATTTTGTTTACATTACCTTACGTAAAAACCTATTTTATGCAATTTATTCTTTGTGTAAGATAATTTTACTTTCTTATACTATGTAATATAGGAAGCATTATTTTCACGAAAATTTTCGAATTCGAGATTTTGATGCCAATATATATTTTAAGATCTCCTGAATACGTTTTGGATATTTTTAGAGTGATGCCCGTCTGTCTGTGGTCGGTTTCTTGTGTACACCATAGCGGTCACAAATAATAAATGGATTTTCACGAAAGTTTATATCCGATTTTTTTAACCAAAAATCTATAACTACATAGAATTTTTTCTTAATTCGAGCGAAAACTTTGAAATGTATTTGAAATTTTATATTTTTTAACATGGCAACATGGGACAAAATTTGATATAATCATGCATAAAATGTTTATCTATGGTTTAATGATCACGAGACGTAACAGTTTCTATCATTATTGTGAAAAATAGCCGCGATACAATTTTTTTGTTCGTGACGTCATTAGCCCCTCCTTGGGGGCAAGTTAGCCCCCCTCCCCCCGGAGTATATTGTCAAGTATGGTATTAATCGAAAGATTATTTTTGGATCCTTTAAAGTGAAGGGTAATACGCTATAATTACAATAATTTGTACCCTCGATACTATCGATAATTTGTTATTGAAATATTTGAAAAAAAAATTTTTTTTTTTTGCTTTAAACAAATGTATTAAAATTAGACTCCAGTTATTATTTTTTTTTCTTTTTAGTCGATAATTAAATTTTTAACGCGTCCAGACGAATACTGATGTAATTATTATCCTTCCACTTGTAAAACATCCTGATCTCGTCTGTAAACAAGTTTGCAAAAAATATGAATTTGGATCAATATATGTCAAAATGATACGTTGGTTTCATTTTGGCATATTTGTCATAAAGTTTTTTTTTTATATGGTAATTTAGCATATAAATATTTATATGATAAATTAAATTATTTATATATAAATATTTATATTTTTTCTTTTATGCCAATTTACTTCTGAAATATACTTGATTCCTTCAGTCGAAAATTTATATTCGGTTAAAACTATCGTATTTTTTTATCTCATACTTTTCCATTCTATTTACGTTACCTTATGTAATAAAGATGGACCAATAGCATTTTTATCGAATTCAAATATTAATCAGATCTCAAATATTCGAATATCTCGAATAGTTATTAAAAATTGTTAATAAAAAATCTGATGTGGGCAGCACATGACTTTCCATATTTATGCAATGAATTTTCTCCTTTTACAGTCATAAAAAAATCTGATGTGGGCAACACATGACTTTGCTTATATAACGTAATGAATTTACCACTTTTACAGTAAAATAAATAGGTTTTCTTATAGTAGATACTAATATTCTTTCCAAGATATTGAATTTTCGACAATTAGTCGTCATTTTCATTGATTTAGCATCATTTTTATCCATTTGGCGAGATTTTCATTAATTTGGCAACATTACAAAAAAGTCGCCAAGTTGGCGACATTCCGCCAAATTCGTCGCCAAAATCTCGCCAAGCGTTATGCACTAAGAAAAAGGTTATTCTTACAGCAGATAAATGACTATTGGCGTTCTAATACAAAAGTATTATTCAAAGTATATTTTTTCATGAATGGAACGAGCTAGATCCACGAGAATGATGTCACTCAATTTATCGCATGGTATTACATATGAAAAGTGAGCATGTTTCTCAATAGGATTTTTTTTTTATGTGACTTTTTCATAATTTTTTTGAAAAATGTACAATATCTCGAGAACGGTTCATGTTAGCGTTCTAAAATTTATGCCAATCGTTTTCTAATGAAAAATTACATAAGAAATGTCTATTTGCGTAACTTTATTAGCGGTTTTGATTTTTTAACGATTTTTTCAAAATTTCATTCGAAAATTTAGGGGGGTTCTGAACATTCGATCACGTATAAAAACAATAGGCTTCCAGTGTTTACGGATTGTGACTTTTGTACCAAATTTGGTTCGAATCGGTCCATTCGTTCGTCAGTTATCGTCTCCACAGACTCACTGACACACACACATACTTTCACACACACACACACACACACACACATACACACACACAGACATCACTTCAAAAATGTTTGATTCGTGATCAGGGATGCTTGAAACGTGCTCTCCCGTCGAAAACTCGAATTCGAATTTTCGACCCCGTCACAATACTTTCCTTATACATTATGTATATAAGGAAAGTAATAATGTATAAGATCCATGGAACTGTTTTTTTACGTTGAATTGTACATTTGGGTATTTTCTGGTTGACAACTTGTAATATTATTTCAAACTACCCAATTAACTTATATTTCACACTCTAAATTAAAAGTTATCAATATTGAAATCGTCCTCAATAAGCGATATAGTCCATACATTAAAATAACAAAGAAGATTCAATGAAAAATATTATTACTTTCCTTATATACATAGTATAATGTATAAGGAAAGTATTGTGAAGGGGTCGAAAATTCGAATTCGAGATTTCGACGGGAGAGCATGTTTCAAACATCCCTGAACACGAATCAAATGTTTTTAAGGTGATGTCTGTGTGTATGAGTGAGTCTGTGGAGACAATATTTGATGAACGAATGGAGCAATTCGAACTAAATTTGGTATGAAAACTGCATTTCGTGAATACTGGAAGAATATTGTTTTTAAACGCAATCGAATATTTAGAACTCCACTAAATATTCGAGTGAAATTTTGAAAAAATCATCAAAAAATCAAAACCTTTAATAAAGTTACGCAAATTGTCATTTTTTATGTAAATTTTCATAAGAATACGATTGCCATAAACTTTAGAACGCTAGCGTGAACCGTTCTCTCAAAAATTCGAATTCGAGTTTTCTACGAGAGAGCACGTTTCAAGCATCCCTGAGCACGAATCGAAACGTTTTAGAGATGATGTCTGTCTGTGTGTGTGTATGTGTGTGTCAGTGAGTTTGTAGAGACGATATCTCACGAACGATTTGAACGAAATTTGATACCAAAATTACAATCCGTGAATATTAGAAGCCTATTGTTTTTATACGCAGTCGAATGTTCAGAACCCCCCTAAATTTTCCAGTGAAATTTTGAAAAAATCATAAAAAATCAAAATCTTTAGTAAAGTTACGTAAATAGTCACTTCTTATGTAAATTTTCATTAAAAAACGATTGACATAAATTTTAGAACACTAGCATAAACCTTTCTTGAGACATTGCGCATTTTTCAATAAAAATATATATATATATATATATACATCAATTTTTTTTTTTTTTTTACAAATTTCAATACAGAAAAAAAAAATCTTATTTATTCTAAACTTTAACCAAAATCCATAAAACATATACACGAAGTTACAATGAAGTAAAGCGCCACGCTGCTTCGCAACCCCCCTCTGCCAATTTTTGGTACTTTTTCTTTTTCTTTTTTCTTGTATCATATTAGAATTTCAGATTTAGACATTTCCTTTTGGATATATATATATATATATATATTGACCAATTAAACGTTATAGACGATTTGGAAGAATACCATACCTTCTCTCAATCCAAAACATATTCCTTCAATAGATGCAACAATCTTAGGTGCAAAACTTGTCCATTTGCTGACCCATTACAAATTAATAATAATTCCACTTCACAACAATTCTGCAAAGTTTTTAATTGCATATACAAAATTAAATGTACTATTTGTAACTTATCTTATATTGGCCAAACCAGCAACCCTTTACATCTGAGAATGAATGTCCACAGGGATCATATTAAAAAATTTGACCATAAAGTCTTTAATGATCTCCCTACTAAAAATCAATTTGAATATCAGCACTTTGCTACACACGGATTTAAAAATGTATCCCTTCATATTTTAGATATTAAAATTTCACTCACGGATAGATTAGTATTTGAAAACTATTACATTAAAAAATATAAAACTCTCTTCCCCTTTGGCTTAAATCAAATTTATAATAATAATAATGTTGTTAACAATAGTTTTGAATACAATTCTCATAAATCTTCAGTATATAAACATCTTTTTCATTATTCAAAGTCATCAACTCCTCGTATAAAGCGATATAAGCGTGGCAAAGGAAAAAGTAACTTAAGTAAAACTCTTGATTACAAAGCAGACATTTTGAAATTACAATACAATTATTCTCAAACTTTCAATTTTCTACCTGTTAGAACATGGTTATATAAAGTCAGAAAAAACAAATTAAGTATTGTTTATACTAATTTTTTAAAATTAAAATTAACTCATGAGCATTTTAAACATTTATTTTTTGATTTGCTTCTTTCTCGTACAAATTTCTTAAATTACCACCTACTCCATACACCAAATCCACATACTAAAATAGTTTACTGTGTTATTTCTTTTAAACACCCTATTCTTAATTCTCTTAACTTCAATAATTTATTTGCAAAACATCAGCACTTGTTACCAGTAAATGATATCAAAATACAAAAATCATTTAAATATAATTTACCAATTGGTAGAACTATTTATAATTACAATGAAGTTTCCAGGACAATAAACTCCGATGATCTTACATCATGTGTATGCAGCAATCAAAATCTTGCCCCTTTTGTCAACTCCACTCATGGTCACATTATTACTGGGGATCTCAGTATAGTTCAGGATGATATACTTAGGGATATTATGAATAAAGGGTCTAAATTTCGCATTCCATTCTGCCATCACCCTAAACAACTTCTTCAGTCTCTATCATTTGATTTTGATAAATTCATATATCAACTTGCTTGTTCACATTCTATTCCTATTGAAGCATTCAATCTATGGAAGTATACTACCTTATATCTACTTAAAAATTTTATTATAAACATTAAATTAACGAAGCCTAGGTATCCTTATAAACAACTCCTTTCTGCTATCAAAGAACTACAACAACATTTTGTCATAACTTATGTAGATAAAGCTTCTAATAATTATGCCATCATTTGTAAAAAATATTATGTATCTCTGTTACAGAATTATTTAAAAAATAATCAAATTTTTAAACCCATTAATAATCAGTCTATCCACATCAAAACTAAAATGCTAAAATTATATACACAATTAAATATTAAATGTAAGTATTTTAAATTTCCTTACGTTACTTTGGTTCCTAAATTCCACAAATCACCTCTCAGTTTTAGAACAGTCACTTGTGGACATAATACCTTTACCACTACAGCTAGTAAGTACTTGCTTAACTGTTTAAATCGAATTAATGAATCTCTTAAATTCAGGAATTCAGGATATTTCATTTTGAACAATAGTTTTGATTTAGTTAATCACCTTAGCAAGTATCCACAAATTCTTGGTTTCCAAACCTATGATTTTAAAGACTTATTTAATAATATTGTCATTAAAGATTTACATAAAGTTATTATCTCTCTTTATCATGACTATATATCATCCAATCATGTTGCTTTTAATGTCAAAAATTTTCCTATGCTCTTGCACTTTGTGTTATACAACAATTATATTATCCAAGGTAATAACATTTATTTACAAACATCTGGTGTACCACAAGGTGGCTGTAGTAGTAGTATACTCGCTAACTTATATCTTTATTATCATGAATGCCATTTTAACTCTAATTCATATATTATATATAGATATGTTGACGACTTAATTTGTATTATCATTGATGATTCCTATACCATTAATATTGATTTTTACCCGTCTAACCTAGAATTAATTCCTAATGAGCCTTGCGTTAGTCAATCTGTTAATTTTTTAGACATAAAATTAGATACCCTCAACAATCATGTTATCACCAATATATATGATAAAAAAGATTCTTACAACTTCTCTATCATAAAGCTGCTATCATATCAATCTTGTAATTCTATTCAATTGTTTAGAAACATCATTTTAAACCAGCTATTTCGAATACATCGACTTTCTGATCCTCAGTTTCACTTTCTACACATCAATAAACTTAAACGCATTTGTCAAAATTACCAATATCCGGAAGTATTTGTAAATAATATTATTAATAATTTCAAATATACCACGTAATAATTTTACACATGCATTATTTCACTTTGACTGGTTAACTCTTTTTTGAAAATTCACCCTTTCTTATTACCTCACTTACCACTTGGCCTGAGTCTAATACTGTTTACTATTTTCGAATGACTATTTTCCTCTTGTCCTGAGTCCTATACTGATTACTATTTTTGAAAGTCTCCATACATATTATGAATCGTTCAATTGTATTCATTCCAGTGCCCACTTGAATTGACGAAGTGAGGTGAAATGCTCAGTCACTAGTTTATCTTACACGTGTGGGTGTGCTATGCTAGTGTTTTCCCATTTCTGTTCGAGGAGGTATTGTTTTTCAGAATTATATAATTCAATTGATTTATTTTCTTTTTCCACTAGCCAGTAGACAGTTCCAATGGTGTTTATAGTTAAATACTATCGCCATTGTCAGAAACTGGCTATTATATCGGTTTTAATTCGAATTGTATGACTGTCCTGATGAGAATGCAATTTCGAACTAACCGCCATTTTTTGTGTAGTTTCAATTGCTTGTTCTCTATTCTTAATCTCTTATCTCCTGAGCTGTTTATTATTGCCTATTCTCATATTGCCGAGTTTTATTTTTATTTACCTTTATATACTTTAAATGTGATTTTTGAATCCTTTTATTCTTCTCATCCCCCTTTCCATTGTAGTGATAAGTTACCTTCTATCCTTATCCTTAGTCTTGGCCTATTGTTACTCATTTGTAACAGTTATGCTAGAGATGGGGTTTTTTGTACATACTGTAGTTTATGCATAATTTTCGATTAAAATCCTTCAATTTTTATTTATATATATATATATATATATTTGGAATAGTGTATTATGAGTTACTACATACATTCTAACTTTGGATTTAATAATTTATATTTATATATATATATTTATATATATTTATATATGTATCAAAAAATCATATATATATATATAAAAAGAAATCGTAACTTTTGTGAAATATGTTCACTTTTCATAAGTAATACCATGCGATAAATTTGGTGACATCTTTCTCGTGGATCTAGCTCGTTCCAGTCATGAGAAAAGGTACTTTGGGCAATACTTTTGTATTTGGACTCCAATAGTCATTTATTTGCTATAAGAATAACTTATTTCTTCCTCCATGACACTTGGCAAGATTTTGGCGGCATGTCGCCAACTTGGCTACTTTTTTAAATGTTGCCAAATTACGAAAATGTCGTCAAATTGATATAAATGACGTTAAATAAAAGAAAATGACGATTAATTGATGAAAGTTCAATATCTTGGAATGAACTTAATAGAATAAAAGAATAACCCGTTTCTCCTTTCGTCCGTCCGTAACGCTTGGCGAAAAATTTAGCGTGACGTCGCCAACTTGGCAATTTTTTTAAATGTTGCCAAAATGACATAAATGTCGTCAAATTGATTAAAATATCGGGCGGGTAACCCGGCGTCGCGCAAGCGCCCCCGGTCGTTACTTGCACGATCGGTGGGAGATATCTTCTTCCGCCCTAAGAAGCGGTCTCGTCCAGCCTAGTCTTGTGCTCTTACTTTAGATGCAGACTCTAGTTTGCTGTACCCCTTCCTAGCTTTTGGGAACTCGCTTTTCGTTGACAAACTTTCACAACTCTTCTGCTGCTAGGCACATCTCTTGCTCAAGGCTCAAGGCCCTGCGCCCCTCGGGGCGCCCCCAGTCTATCCCCTTCTTTATTCTTCTCTGTTGGGAACCCGCTTGGGCCCCAACACCGCAGTTTTCTGAAGACTTGGGGAAGGGCGCGACCTCGGTCGTGCCCCCCCCCCCCCCCCCCAAGCATCTCTTAGTTGATTAAATCACCTTTTACTACTTCCTTTTCGTCTGGAGTTTAAAGGGAGGAACTCTTCCTCTCCTGGGCACTCCACTAACCCCGTCCTTGAGATCCTTGAGAAATTGATTAAAATGACGCCAAATGGAAAGTAATGTCTCACAAATTCTGATTTCCTTCATATGACGGGCATACCTTCTTGTATATAAGAAATGCCCTTCTCTTCGATTATCTGTAACAGTTGGTTATGTATTTGGCGAACTTGTAGAATAATTTAGCAAAGTATCGTCAACTTGACGATATTTCGCCCCAGATTGACAAAAATATCGTCAAAATTGCAAAAGTGACGCTAAATTAATGAAAGTGACGCCTAATTGATGAATTAATTATTAAAATATTTTCACATATGGACTATATCATTTATTGAGGAATGTTATTAATATTGATAAATGTTTATTTAGAGTTGAGTGAAGTATAAGTTAATTGAGTATTTTGAAATAGCTTTACATGGTCATCCGGAAAAACGCCAAATGTATAATTCAACGATAAAAACACAGTTCCGTGTATCTTATACATTATTTACTTTCCTTATATTCATAATATAATATATAAGAAAAGTATTGTGACGGGGTCGAAAATTCGAGTTCGAGTTTTCGACGGGAAAACACGTTTCAAGCATTCCTGAACACGAATCGAATATTTTTGAGGTGGTGTGTGTGTGTGTATGTATGTGTGTCAGTGGAGACGATATCTCATGAACGAATGGAGCGATCCGAATGCAATTTTGCATAAAATTTACAATCCGTGAATACTGGAAGCATATTGTTTTGAAATGCAATCGAATATTCAGAACCTTCCTAAATTTTGAAATGAAATTTTAAAGAAATTATTTAAAACATTTAATAAAGTTACGTAAGTGATAATTTCTTATGTAATGTTTCATTAGAAAATGATTGACATAAACTTCAGAACGCAACCGTTCTCGAGATATAGCACATTTTTCAAATAAATTTATCAAAAACTCATATAAAATTAAAAATATATATATTAGCTATTGTGGATTCTGTTCACTTTTCTTATGTAATATTATGCGATAAATTTATTATCATCATTCTCGTAGATTTATTCTCGAAGATTTATTCTCGTAGATTTATTCTCGTATAATAATACGTCATCATCAGCTCGTTCCATTTACGAGAGAAGACACTTTAGGTAATAGCTTTGTAATTTGACGCCATTAGCTGTTTATCTACCACAAGACTAACCTATTTCTCCCTAAACAATGCTTGGCAAAATTTTAGCGGCAAATTTGGTGGAATATCGGCAACTTGACGAGTTTTTTAAATGTTGCCAAATTGACGAAAATATCGCCAAATTGATAAGAATGTCATCAAAGTGATAAACATGACACTAAATCAATGAAAATAAAGACTTATCGATGAAAATCCAATTTCTTGGAATGAATAAGAATCTCATTAGTTTTATATTTGGTCGCCATTATAGTCGTTTATCTGCTATAAGAATAACCTATTTCTCCGACCATAATGCTTAACGAGATTTTAGCGACGAATTTGGCTGAATATCGCCAACTTGGTGAGTTTTTGAAATGTCACCAAATTCATAAAAATGTCGGCAAATTGATGAAAATATCGCCAAATTAATAAAAATGTCGCTAAATCAATGAAAATGACAACTAATTGATTAAAATTCAGTATTTTGTAAAGAATATAAGACTCTACCACAAGACTGCCTGCCTGTCAATGAATTTTGGCGGCATGTCGCCAACTTAAAACCTTTTTTAAATGTTGCCAAACTTGATAAAAATGTTATCAAATTGTTAAAACTGTCGCCAAATCCATAAAAATGACGCCAAGTAATATGCAATATTTTATGAATTTTTAATTCCGTCATATGATAAGCATACATTTTATTATATAAGAAATGCTCTTTTAAATATCGCCAACAACTTGACGATATTTAGAAGAGTATTTAATATCGCCAACTTGGCGATAATCGCCAAATAATTATGTGGGACTAAATATCGCCAATATGTCAAATGTGGGGCTAAATATCGCCAACTTGGCTATATTTAGCTTCATATTTACGAAAATATCGTCAAAATTGCAAAAATGACGTCAAGTTAATGAAAATGACTCCTAATTGATGAATTTATTATTAAAATATTTAAATATATGGAATATATCGCTTATTGAAGATGCTATCAATATTGATAATTGTTAATTTAGAGTTGCGTAAATATAAGTTAATTGGGTACGAAATAGTTTAGATGTTGTCATCCGGATGTACAATTTACCGCGCCAAATGTACCATTTAACGTTACGAACATTGCGTCGTGGATCTTTTCATCACTTTTTCACTGTAAAGAAGTGCATACATTGCATTATAAAAGGAAAGTCATGCACTGCCCACATCAGATTATTTTTTTACTGTAAAGGTAGTAAATTCATTGCATTATATAAGGAAAGTCATGTGTTGCTCACATCAGATTTTTTTTAATTAATAATGTTAGATAAAAAAGGAAAACGTGTATTAAATCCACATTAATTTAGACACGAAACTTTCTATTTTAAGAACATCAAAATGCCAAAGACAAATTGACAAAGCTTTTGGTTTAATCTCAGTAGCCTCCCTTTGTTGAAATCACCTTCAATTAGAAAAAGTCGTCATCTGATGTACCCCGTTTAACGACCACTGATCTTTTAACATATTAAAATATCTACAGAACTTGAAGATCCGGAGTATTAGTGGAATGTTTTCTAATACCACTTCCATCATGTTTCGTGACTGCATATGGTGATGATATTGTATAAAAAGTAGGTCTTGCAATTCAGAAATATCTGGGAAATGGACCGATAGTTGAGCACTGACTTTAGCAGGAAGCTGAAATGTTTTTCCAATAAGTTTATTGTTAAATGCAAATAAATAAATGAAAAAGAAATAACACCTAGGTATTTTAATTATTTTTTTTTATTTTTTATCCACCCAAATATATGTATCAACTCAAAAACGTTCGATTCGAGTTCGCGTTGCACAAAACAAGTAAATTCGTCAAAAACTCGAACTCGAAAGCCCTATCACAATTCGAATATATTATACTATATAATATATATTTAAATACATTATGCTATGTATAATGTATATTTAAAAACATTATATTATGCACAATGTATATTTGAATACATTTTATGCCGGAAAAGTATAAAAAAAAATGTGCTAATTTTTCGTAGGTGTTTAGAACTAAAACTGCTTAGAACTGTTTTTTCGTAACTGTTTAGAACTACTATTAAAATAGCTTTTAATACTCCAATATATTTTTACTTTCCTTGTGTGCCGATTATTAATTTTGTTGATTAAAATTAATATTGTCAAAAATGCATTTTACATTAAATTAATTATTTATTAGTATATTAATTATACATGTAATCTGTTCTAAAACTTACTGCTGTGTACATTGCGTTGGTGGCCGCAAAACCCACCTATTTCTGTGCTTAACGGGATACTAAGTTAACAAACTAAAAATTAAGGTTAATAGTAAAGGAACAAACATTTATTTATCACATACTCAATTTACACTCTTTAGTTTTACAAATTAAATAAATATCACAATAGTGGAATACATCTCAATGGTAGTGTAATGCCAGAAATGTAAAGTAATAAATATTTGGAAGGATTAAAAAATAATGGAACCAGGAATGCGGGCGGATTATCCCCACGCTAAGCAGATGGGCGATAATATACAGGTGGCCCCATATCTTACATACCACGCCCATGTTTACATACCACGCTAAGCCGTTTGGCGGCAACCGAGACGGCGACGCCATGTCTACGGATTAGCCCTCAGCTCTACATTTCAGCACGTGGACCGCCGACCGAAAAAGGGATATAAGTGAGAGTTGCTCGAAGTGGGGTCAGAATTGGTCAAGGCAGGCTGTTGGAGTTAGACTAGTCAAGAAGAAGCGACGGTAGCAGAGTTAAGAGTTGTGTGTGCGTCTCTGATATAGGAATTCGAAGGAGAGCTCATGGTCATCTGGTATTGCAAGTGTAAAGTGTGACAAAGCATCGGTGTTACCCAAGTTATATGAAAGAAGATCAGGTACCGTACAATTAAACTATATGAGGAGAACCTCTTTGTCTAAATTTGTGTTTTTAAGGAAAAGCTAATTAATGCATCCCACCACGTGCTCCAACCAAATATCAATTCATCTGGCATTACACCCCCCGAACTACCATTGAGATGTATTCCACTATTGTGATATTTATTTAATTTGTAAAACTAAAGAGTGTAAATTGAGTATGTGATAAATAAATGTTTGTTCCTTTACTATTAACCTTAATTTTTAGTTTGTTAACTTAGTATCCCGTTAAGCACAGAAATAGGTGGGTTTTGCGGCCACCAACGCAATGTACACAGCAGTAAGTTTTAGAACAGATTACATGTATAATTAATATACTAATAAATAATTAATTTTAATGTAAAATGCATTTTTGACAATATTAATTTTAAACAACAAAATGAATAATCGGCACATTTGGTGCTCGTGACTTTAGCAGTAACGGGAATAAAATAAGGATTTATGAAATTAATAAAAATAAAAGGAATAATAATAATAAAAAATAAATATTGATAAGGTTGGACAACTGGTGGCGACATAAATGATTGTGAAAATATTGTGCACAATTCTCATTTCTCCTTATGTTATATGTATGATTATGTAAAGTTTTATCAATGAAATGGAAAAAATGGTTCTTCTAAATGAGATCGAAGGTATAATTAGAAAAATGGGATATAGGAATGGGACCAGTTAAAAAAGTGGTGAAAAGTTCAATTATAACAAGGAGTTCAAGTTTGAAAGAAGATTCAAAAATATCAAATAAAAATTATAGTAAATTGGATAGAAATAATAAAAATATGGATATTCCAGTGATGCAGATCCTGCCATTATTTAGTGGGAGTAAGGAGGAAGATATAAATTTCTTTATAAAACAATTTGATGAATTAGCGGAGTTAGCAAGTTGGAAGGAAGAGCATAAAGTGGCTATCATTAAAACCAGATTAAAAGATAAGGCTATGCAGTTTTTAATTCAAAACCCTGGATTACAAAACGAAAAGGAGTTTGATAAAATAAAAATATTACTAATAAATAAATTTTCAAACAGAATAACGATAACGCAAGAACAGGACGCTTTCAATAAAATAAAACAAACGCCTGATATGTCAGTGGACGAGCTTGTGCTAAAAATAAAAAACGCAGCGCGTAAATTTTTGAACCTTAAGGATACAACAGATGGAGAGGTAGAGAAAATAACCAATAAAATAATGTTGGGAAAATTCATTAGCGCATTACGCCCTGATTTGGCAATTGAAGTGAAGAAAAAAGATCCGCAGCGGTTTGAAGATGCCATAAAAGATGCCGAACTGTTTGAAATAATTCTTAATGATAGGACTCCAGAAGAATCACATAACGAACTGAAAGAAATGTTACTTACAACACAGGTTCAAGATTTGACTTTAGAAATTAATAAATTAAAATTGCAAAATATACCAAATCAATCCATGGAACGAGCTGTTTTTTGCATAGGGTGCGGAAAAAATGGACATTATTTCTCAGATTGCTGGTACAATGAGTGTAATACTGCATTTGCAAGGAATCCCAAACGAATGAATTATCAGCAATATGGGTTGGAGCAAACAAATTATATCAGAGGAAACAGAAACGAAAATCTCAGAAATTTTGAACGAGGAGGATATGATAGAAATAATAGGGAATATCAAGGAAATAATAATGATCAAAGAAATTATTACGATCAATTAGAAACCAACGTAGAAAATAGAGAGAGGCAAAGTATAAGAGGAAATTTTAGGGGGCGCAACGGAAGAAATATAAGATCAAACACATATGAGAGAAACAATAATAATAGTAATTTAAACTAAGAGCTGGAATTTGGGACCAAGGAACGAATCGTACAAATTCCAGAGAAATAAATAAATTCGGTTCACAAACATATAGAAATAACAAAAATGGAGATGACTGGCAAAACTATACAAATTTGAAGAGAGGACAATATTATGAAAATAATGATAAAGCAAAATATGATACCAAAAGTATCCTTTCAAGCGAATGTGAAAACGTATCTAGCCCACAATTACCGATGGTAGAAATAGATTGCAAAGGAATAAAAATAATAAGTGTAATTGATAGTGGAGCTCAAGTTAGTATTATAGATTTGGAAACATTTCAAAAACTAAAACAGAATAGAAATGTAAAAATAAAATACATAACCAGAAGAGTAATACTTCAGACGTTTACTAAAGAAAATATAGAATTTTTAAATTGCATTCAATTTTCATTTAGAATTGGGGAAAAGGCATGCAAAAATTATTTTTTCGTGACAAAACAGAACTTTCAGGGGCAATATAAAATGCTTTTAGGCTACGACTTTTTATCCTCACATAAAGCAATTTTAAATACAAAAGAGAACGAAGTACAATTTGGGAATACTGCGATTAAATTGTATAAAAGTGAAAATACAAACCCAATTCAGAATTCAAAACAAAAACCACAAAGCCAGGGAATTCGCGATGAAAATAGATATAATAGTAATTATGAAAATTATAATACTGATGACGACGAATATGAGGAAATAAATAGTTGTTATAATGAATCCAATAATGAGAATGAAGACAGAATAAGCGATGATAATGATGACGAATATGAGGAAATAAATAATTGTTGTAATGAATTCAATAATGAGAATGAAGGTAGAATAAGCGAGGATAATGAAAGCGATAACGATAGAAAAAACTCTAATATGCGAAATTGTAGCACTCGCGATAATGTAAATGATGAAAAATGGTTACCAAGTTCTAATGAAAGTAATAAGAATAAGAATGTTAAAAAGAAAGAGGAAAAGCAGATTTTCGCTAAATTGAAAAGAAAAATAACATTAAAGCCAGGGGAGTCAGAAATAGTCCAATTGATTTTGTCACAGGAATTAAATGAGGGACAGGATGTTTTATTTTCTCCAATAAAAATGGCAAGAACATTAATCACGGAGGAAGCGATCCAAAGTATAGAAAATAAAAATAAGATTAGAATGTTGTTATACAATGAAAAAAATTGCCAAATTACACTTAATAAAAATATGAACGTGGGTATAATAACAGAACAAATCGAAATTGTTGATACAAAAAATAAAAGCAGTAAACCCACGTTGGAAATTAATAATATTCAAAATTTAAATAAAACAGATTATCAACAAATTCGGGAATTAAGAAAGAAAGAAATATCTCCAGACGATTTTCAAGTACAGCACTTAAATAAGGAAGATAGAAATAAAGTTATTGCATTAATGATGACCAATGCAGAGGTTTTTTCAAAGTCATATGCTACCCTAGGTAAAACATCAGCAATAGTACCGAAAATCGAACTTATGCACAATTATCCTATTCAGAGTCGACCATACCCAATTCCGAGAGCAGTACGAGAAATTGCGCAAAAAGAAATTAGGGAATTATTGGAAAATGACATTATTGAAAGTTCACAAAGCACGTACGCTAGTCCCATTATTCTTGTAAAGAAACCAAGTAAACCAAATGAAGAACCTAAATATAGACTTGCTATTGATTATAGGGCCATAAACGCGTATTTACCACTTTTGCCAATAAACTTACCAAAGGTGAAGGATATATTACAAAATATCGCTGGTAGTAAAATTTATACAGTTATGGATTTGAAGGCGGCGTTTTTTCAGATCGAACTAAGAAAACAAGATAGAAAGGCCTTAACGTTCACAACTTTTATGGGAAATTTTAATCCTAAAAGAATTCCGTTTGGTCTTAAAAACTCAGGAGCATATTTTCAACTTTTAATGAACAAAGTGTTAGGAGATCTATCAGAGTTAAAAATATACTTTTACTTAGATGACTTAGTCATATGCGCACAAAATAACGACGAAATGTTAGAGAAAATCAAAATTGTTTTCCAAAGATTGAAAGAAAATAATTTAACACTCGACCCGGCGAAGTTACAGATATGCAAATCGCAAATTGAATTTTTAGGATATAAAGTAAATGCGAATGGTATAAGCCCATCAATAAAAAACTGTGCAAAAGTGCAAAATTTCAAACAACCCCAAACGGTTAAACAAGTAAAAAGCTTTCTTGGGACAACAAACTATTTTAGAGGATCGATATGATGGACCATTTAGAATTACGAGATTAGTCCGAAATAATAATGTTATAATATGTCTTAAAAGTGATGAAAATAAAACTTATAAAGTGCACATAAATAAACTATACATGGCAGCGGAGCGAAAACAATATTTGAAAGATAGTGACGAAAGCGAATCAAACCACACACACACACAGGACAAAGAAAAAAATCAAAATGAGAAAGTGATTAGAAATAATGATCAAAGTCAAATTAAGGAAGGGAAGGTCACTAAAGAAAAGCAATTAAACTGTGAAAATAATAGAAAGTGATAATTGAGTGTATATGTATATGTTTTTATGTTTTAAATTGTGGATATAAGTATATTTCAAAAAGTATGTTATGTATTTCTGACATTACATATATGGCAAGTTCAAAAAAAAAAAAAGTGAAATAACAAAGTAATTTATAAATAATATGGTGGTATGGAATTCAACCATAACCAAGAATCGGAAGTTGATAGTTGCACTACTACAATATGTTACAAAATGAAATGATAACAAGAAAATGTATAATAATAATAAAGTAATGAATGCTGTTATGTAATGATATGTCGTATGTAAATAATTATGTAAAAGGAGAAATGAAAATTATGCATTGCAAATAATATATATCAAAATTTACAATTTAATAATAATGTGAATGCTGGTAATCCTCATGTAATTTATGGTACATTATGTCAATTATGAATAATGGACTAACTTGACGGGGAACTATCAAGAAACTACAAAGAACTATCAAAGCTATGAGTTGTACGAGGCTAAAAAGTGGAACTCAGCCTTTCTCACGATGGATGAACTTATGTGTTTGCGAGGAACCATTGTGAACTTAATTTCTTACCACTGGGGTGAAACTGTGGGAGAGTAACTTTTGGACTTTTTTTTCGCGGGGGGGTGAGAATGTAATGCCAGAAATGTAAAGTAATAAATATTTGGAAGGATTAAAAAATAATGGAACCAGGAATGCGGGCGGATTATCCCCACGCTAAGCAGATGGGCGATAATATACAGGTGGCCCCATATCTTACATACCACGCCCATGTTTACATACCACGCTAAGCCGTTTGGCGGCAACCGAGACGGCGACGCCATGTCTACGGATTAGCCCTCAGCTCTACATTTCAGCACGTGGACCGCCGACCGAAAAAGGGATATAAGTGAGAGTTGCTCGAAGTGGGGTCAGAATTGGTCAAGGCAGGCTGTTGGAGTTAGACTAGTCAAGAAGAAGCGACGGTAGCAGAGTTAAGAGTTGTGTGTGCGTCTCTGATATAGGAATTCGAAGGAGAGCTCATGGTCATCTGGTATTGCAAGTGTAAAGTGTGACAAAGCATCGGTGTTACCCAAGTTATATGAAAGAAGATCAGGTACCGTACAATTAAACTATATGAGGAGAACCTCTTTGTCTAAATTTGTGTTTTTAAGGAAAAGCTAATTAATGCATCCCACCACGTGCTCCAACCAAATATCAATTCATCTGGCATTACACCCCCCGAACTACCATTGAGATGTATTCCACTATTGTGATATTTATTTAATTTGTAAAACTAAAGAGTGTAAATTGAGTATGTGATAAATAAATGTTTGTTCCTTTACTATTAACCTTAATTTTTAGTTTGTTAACTTAGTATCCCGTTAAGCACAGAAATAGGTGGGTTTTGCGGCCACCAACGCAATGTACACAGCAGTAAGTTTTAGAACAGATTACATGTATAATTAATATACTAATAAATAATTAATTTTAATGTAAAATGCATTTTTGACAATATTAATTTTAATCAACAAAATTAATAATCGGCACAGGTAGTTCGGGGGGTGTAATGCCAGATGAATTGATATTTGGTTGGAGCACGTGGTGGGATGCATTAATTAGCTTTTCCTTAAAAACACAAATTTAGACAAAGAGGTTATCCTCATATAGTTTAATTGTACGGTACCTGATCTTCTTTCATATAACTTGGGTAACACCGATGCTTTGTCACACTTTACACTTGCAATACCAGATGAACATGAGCTCTCCTTCGAATTCCTATATCAGAGACGCACACACAACTCTTAACTCTGCTACCGCCGCTTCTTCTTGACTAGTCTAACTCCAACAGCCTGCCTTGACCAATTCTGACCCCCACTTCGAGCAACTCTCACTTATATCCCTTTTTCGGTCGGCGGTCCACGTGCTGAAATGCAGAGCTGAGGGCTAATCCGTAGACATGGCGTCGCCGTCTCGGTTGCCGCCAAACGGCTTAGCGTGGTATGTAAACATGGGCGTGGTATGTAAGATATGGGGCCACCTGTATATTATCGCCCATCTGCTTAGCGTGGGGATAATCCGCACGCATTCCTGGTTCCATTATTTTTTAATCCTTCCAAATATTTATTACTTTACATTTCTGGCATTACATTCTCACCCCCCCGCGAAAAAAAAGTCCAAAAGTTACTCTCCCACAGTTTCACCCCAGTGGTAAGAAATTAAGTTCACAATGGTTCCTCGCAAACACATATGTTCATCCATCGTGAGAAAGGCTGAGTTCCACTTTTTAGCCTCGTACAACTCATAGCTTTGATAGTTCTTTGTAGTTTCTTGATAGTTCCCTGTGTCAAGTTAGTCCATTATTCATAATTGACATAATGTACCATAAATTACATGAGGATTACCAACATTCACATTATTATTAAATTGTAAATTTTGATATATATTATTTGCAATGCATAATTTTCATTTCTCCTTTTACATAATTATTTACATACGACATATCATTACATAACAGCATTCATTACTTTATTATTATTATACATTTTCTTGTTATCATTTCATTTTGTAACATATTGTAGTAGTGCAACTATCAACTTCCGATTCTTGGTTATGGTTGAATTCCATACCACCATATTATTTATAAATTACTTTGTTATTTCACTTTTTTTTTTTTTTTTTTTTTTTTTTGAACTTGCCATATATGTAATGTCAGAAATACATAACATACTTTTTGAAATATACTTATATCCACAATTTAAAACATAAAAACATATACATATACACTCAATTATCACTTTCTATTTATGACATTAATTACAAACTTTTTACATATTTTTCATATTCTTTGTTTTATGAAATTACTATTTACAACAATTCGAGGGCGAAAATTATACCCTCTGGCATTATAACAAACCTCATCATCATTTCTATTATTTTCACAGTTTAATTGCTTTTCTTTAGTGACCTTCCCTTCCTTAATTTGACTTTGATCATTATTTCTAATCACTTTCTCATTTTGATTTTTTTCTTTGTCCTGTGTGTGTGTGTGGTTTGATTCGCTTTCGTCACTATCTTTCAAATATTGTTTTCGCTCCGCTGCCATGTATAGTTTATTTATGTGCACTTTATAAGTTTTATTTTCATCACTTTTAAGACATATTATAACATTATTATTTCGGACTAATTTCGTAATTCTAAATGGTCCATCATATCGATCCTCTAATACCCTTGGTTTTAGGAACTTTTTTAGGTACACTGTCGCTCCTATAAATATATCGTTTTTTCTCACCATTTTATATTTCTTTATTTGTTTGTCATTTACCAGCTTTTGTTGTTCCGATGCGTCTTTCACTACTTTATCTATATTTTTTAAATGCTGTGCCACATAATTTTTATAATTATTTACATCACTATACATTATATCTATTTCTTCCTTACTTGGTATGTTTGTTTGTTTAATATTTTCAAATGGCAATGATAAATCTCTAAGATAGAACAGGAATGAAGGCTCAAATCCTGTATTACTGTTAATAGTGTTATTCACATAAAGCTTAAACCATTTTAAAGATTCATCCCATTCAAACGTAGTCTTTGACAAACACATTATACATTGTTTCATGTCTCTGTGTATTCTTTCACAACGACCTAAAGAACTTGGGAAATAAACCGAACTGTATCGCCTTTCAATATTTAATGCATTTGTAAAATCTATGTATTCTTTACTTTTAAAAATTTGAGCATTATCGCTTTGAATAATAATTGGAACTCCATAAGTTGTCACGAAGTTTGTTAGCTTATTCACTATTGTTTTAGCAGTAATGTCTCTGACTGCATAGGCCTCAAAGTATCGTGAAAACATGTCTACAATTGTAATTACAAAATTATTTCCTCCATTACTGCGCGGTAGTTTTCCTACGCAATCCAGTTGTAAATATATTCCTGGTTTTAATATTTCTGGCATAGCCTGAAGTCTGGCTGGTGGTATATTTTTGTGTTTTACTAATAAGCATTGATTACAAGACTTACAAAAATTTTCCACGTCTTGGAAAGCCCCTATCCAAAAATATTTTCTTGAAAGTAATTGGTATGTCTTTTTTACTCCGAAATGAGGGAAATGTGCTATCTCTATTATCTTTCCCTTTAGCGAGTGCGGTATTACAATCTTATTCTCATTTATTTTCCTATACGTTTGTCTTTTATTTTCCTTCTTTACCATTAACAGTTTATTTTGGCTATCAATATAGTATACCTTGTTATTGTGATATCGGTTTCTTCCTTTTTGTAATTCCTCTCTAATTTTACTTAATTTTTCATCTACCATTTGTTGCTCTAATATTTTCTCCACATTTATCTCATCATTTTTAATTAAAGTATTTACATATTTGATTTGGTTATCATTGTCAAATACATATCTCGAGCAATAATCACTTGCGTTATTTTCACCTTTTTGATATTTGAATTTAAAATCATACTGACTTATGTCAATTAGCCACCTCGATATGATATTTGGCATTTTATCCAATTTTATGTGGTACATAAGGGATTTTGCGTCACTCAGCAAGGTGAAACTCCTTCCGAACAGATATTCTCTGAAGTGTTGTAAGGATGCGTGTATAGCTAGCAATTCTAGCTTTATTGCAGGATAACGCTTCTCTGCCGGGTTCACAGGTCTTGAATAAAATTCGATAACATGATCGACTCCATTTACCCTTTGCATCAAAATACTACTAATTCCCTTACCTGAGCCATCCGTAGTTAAGACAAACGGGTTTACTTCATCAGGCTGTCTTACAACTGGTTCTTTAAAAATTGAATTTTTTAATTTTTCAAAAGCTTTTCTACATTCATTATTCCACTCGAACCTAACATTCTTTTTTGTCAAATTTACCAACGGTTCTGCAATTTGTGCATAATTTTTTATCAGACCTCTAAAATAGTTTGTTGTCCCAAGAAAGCTTTTTACTTGTTTAACCGTTTGGGGTTGTTTGAAATTTTGCACTTTTACACAGTTTTTTATTGATGGGCTTATACCATTCGCATTTACTTTATATCCTAAAAATTCAATTTGCGATTTGCATATCTGTAACTTCGCCGGGTCGAGTGTTAAATTATTTTCTTTCAATCTTTGGAAAACAATTTTGATTTTCTCTAACATTTCGTCGTTATTTTGTGCGCATATGACTAAGTCATCTAAGTAAAAGTATATTTTTAACTCTGATAGATCTCCTAACACTTTGTTCATTAAAAGTTGAAAATATGCTCCTGAGTTTTTAAGACCAAACGGAATTCTTTTAGGATTAAAATTTCCCATAAAAGTTGTGAACGTTAAGGCCTTTCTATCTTGTTTTCTTAGTTCGATCTGAAAAAACGCCGCCTTCAAATCCATAACTGTATAAATTTTACTACCAGCGATATTTTGTAATATATCCTTCACCTTTGGTAAGTTTATTGGCAAAAGTGGTAAATACGCGTTTATGGCCCTATAATCAATAGCAAGTCTATATTTAGGTTCTTCATTTGGTTTACTTGGTTTCTTTACAAGAATTATGGGACTAGCGTACGTGCTTTGTGAACTTTCAATAATGTCATTTTCCAATAATTCCCTAATTTCTTTTTGCGCAATTTCTCGTACTGCTCTCGGAATTGGGTATGGTCGACTCTGAATAGGATAATTGTGCATGAGTTCGATTTTCGGTACTATTGCTGATGTTTTACCTAGGGTAGCATATGACTTTGAAAAAACCTCTGTATTGGTCATCATTAATGCAATAACTTTATTTCTATCTTCCTTATTTAAGTGCTGTACTTGAAAATCGTCTGGAGATATTTCTTTCTTTCTTAATTCCCGAATTTGTTGATAATCTGTTTTATTTAAATTTTGAATATTATTAATTTCCAACGTGGGTTTACTGCTTTTATTTTTTGTATCAACAATTTCGATTTGTTCTGTTATTATACCCACGTTCATATTTTTATTAAGTGTAATTTGGCAATTTTTTTCATTGTATAACAACATTCTAATCTTATTTTTATTTTCTATACTTTGGATCGCTTCATCCGTGATTAATGTTCTTGCCATTTTTATTGGAGAAAATAAAACATCCTGTCCCTCATTTAATTCCTGTGACAAAATCAATTGGACTATTTCTGACTCCCCTGGCTTTAATGTTATTTTTCTTTTCAATTTTGCGAAAATCTGCTTTTCCTCTTTCTTTTTAACATTCTTATTCTTATTACTTTCATTAGAACTTGGTAACCATTTTCCATCATTTACATTATCGCGAGTGCTACAATTTTGCATATTAGAGTCTTTTCTATCGTTATCGCTTTCATTATCCTCGCTTATTCCACCTTCATTCTCATTATTGAATTCATTACAACAATTATTTATTTCCTCATATTCGTCGTCATCATTATCATCGCTTATTCTATCTTCATTCTCATTATTGGATTCATTATAACAACTATTTATTTCCTCATATTCGTCGTCATCAGTATTATAATTTTCATAATTACTATTATATCTATTTTCATCGCGAATTCCCTGGCTTTGTGGTTTTTGTTTTGAATTCTGTATTGGGTTTGTATTTTCACTTTTATACAATTTAATCGCAGTATTCCCAAATTGTACTTCGTTATCTTTTGTATTTAAAATTGCTTTATGTGAGGATAAAAAGTCGTAGCCTAAAAGCATTTTATATTGCCCCTGAAAGTTCTGTTTTGTCACGAAAAAATAATTTTTGCATGCCTTTTCCCCAATTCTAAATGAAAATTGAATGCAATTTAAAAATTCTATATTTTCTTTAGTAAACGTCTGAAGTATTACTCTTCTGGTTATGTATTTTATTTTTACATTTCTATTCTGTTTTAGTTTTTGAAATGTTTCCAAATCTATAATACTAACTTGAGCCCCACTATCAATTACACTTATTATTTTTATTCCTTTGCAATCTATTTCTACCATCGGTAATTGTGGGCTAGATACGTTTTCACATTCGCTTGAAAGGATACTTTTGGTATCATATTTTGCTTTATCATTATTTTCATAATATTGTCCTCTCTTCAAATTTGTATAGTTTTGCCAGTCATCTCCATTTTTGTTATTTCTATATGTTTGTGAACCGAATTTATTTATTTCTCTGGAATTTGTACGATTCGTTCCTTGGTCCCAAATTCCAGCTCTTAGTTTAAATTACTATTATTATTGTTTCTCTCATATGTGTTTGATCTTATATTTCTTCCGTTGCGCCCCCTAAAATTTCCTCTTATACTTTGCCTCTCTCTATTTTCTACGTTGGTTTCTAATTGATCGCAATAATTTCTTTGATCATTATTATTTCCTTGATATTCCCTATTATTTCTATCATATCCTCCTCGTTCAAAATTTCTGAGATTTTCGTTTCTGTTTCCTCTGATATAATTTGTTTGCTCCAACCCATATTGCTGATACTTCATTCGTTTGGGATTCCTTGCAAATGCAGTATTACACTCATTGTACCAGCAATCTGAGAAATAATGTCCATTTTTTCCGCACCCTATGCAAAAAACAGCCCGTTCCATGGATTGATTTGGTATATTTTGCAATTTTAATTTATTAATTTCTAAAGTCAAATCTTGAACCTGTGTTGTAAGTAACATTTCTTTCAGTTCGTTATGTGATTCTTCTGGAGTCCTATCATTAAGAATTATTTCAAACAGTTCGGCATCTTTTATGGCATCTTCAAACCGCTGCGGATCTTTTTTCTTCACTTCAATTGCCAAATCAGGGCGTAATGCGCTAATGAATTTTCCCAACATTATTTTATTGGTTATTTTCTCTACCTCTCCATCTGTTGTATCCTTAAGGTTCAAAAATTTACGCGCTGCGTTTTTTATTTTTAGCACAAGCTCGTCCACTGACATATCAGGCGTTTGTTTTATTTTATTGAAAGCGTCCTGTTCTTGCGTTATCGTTATTCTGTTTGAAAATTTATTTATTTGCAATACCAGATGAACATGAGCTCTCCTTCGAATTCCTATATCAGAGACGCACACACAACTCTTAACTCTGCTACCGCCGCTTCTTCTTGACTAGTCTAACTCCAACAGCCTGCCTTGACCAATTCTGACCCCCACTTCGAGCAACTCTCACTTATATCCCTTTTTCGGTCGGCGGTCCACGTGCTGAAATGCAGAGCTGAGGGCTAATCCGTAGACATGGCGTCGCCGTCTCGGTTGCCGCCAAACGGCTTAGCGTGGTATGTAAACATGGGCGTGGTATGTAAGATATGGGGCCACCTGTATATTATCGCCCATCTGCTTAGCGTGGGGATAATCCGCACGCATTCCTGGTTCCATTATTTTTTAATCCTTCCAAATATTTATTACTTTACATTTCTGGCATTACACCTTGTATACATAATGCGTAAGGAAAGTATTGTGACGGGGTCAAAAATTCGAATTCGAGTTTTCGACGGGAGAGTACGTTTCAAGCATCCCTGATCACGAATCAAATATTTTTGAGGTGATGACTGTGTGTGTGTGTGTGAGTCTGTGGAGACGAAATCTCACGAACGAATGGAGCGATTCGAATGAAATTTGGTATAAAAATCACAATCCGTTAATACTGGAAGCCTATTATTTTTATACGTAATCGAATGTTCAGAAACCCCCTAAATTTTCGAGTGAAATTTTGAAAAAATCGTCAAAATATCAATACTTTTAATAAAGTTACGCAAATAGACATTTCTTATGTAATTTTTCCTTAGGAAACGAATGACATAAACTTTAAATCGCTAGCATGAACCGTTCTCGAGATATTGCACATTTTAAAAATAAATTTATCAAAAAATTCCATTAAAATAAAATCTATTTACTGCTGAGAAACATGTTCACTTTTCATATGCAATATCATGCGATATGTTGGGTGACATCATTCTCGTGGATCTAGCTCGTTCCATTCATGAGAAAAGGTACTTTGAGTAATACTTTTGCATTTGAACGCCAATAATCATTTATATGCTATAAGACGATAATCAATGAAAATGACAACTGATTGACGAAAATTCAATATCTTGGAATGACGAAAATTCAATATCTTGGAAAGAATATAAGTATCTACTAGAAGGAAAACCTATTTTTTTTTTTTACTGTAAAGGTAGTAAATTCATTGCATTATATAAAGTCATGTGTTGCCCACATCAGATTTTTTTTTTATTTGATCGTCACATTTTGTGTTTCGCTGTACTCTTAAAACAAACCCTGCTTTGCACAACATATCTTGGATTGATATAAGTTAACCTTGACAGGTGTTTAAAGGGGAAAGAAAATGTGGCTAGTGAAAATGAAGACATTTCTAGCATCTGTAATAGTCCGAATGAGTGACAAGCACCTGTTTTTCTCTATTTATCAAAGGTTTCTTCGATTTTCCATATCTCGTTTCAGATAACAATAATGAATTAATGAAAGAGTGTTCAGATATCAATAATAAGCTGAAATTAAAATACGTCGGTAGTAACAGCATAAACAGTTGATTCGAATTATAAACCTGTTTCTGAAAGTAAAATCAGTCATCTTTAAAAAATCTTATGTGGGCAGCACATTACTTTCCCTACATAATGCCATGGCTCTACTTCTTTCTCGAACTAATACTGTATAAGGTCTACGACACAATATTTTAGGGATTGAATTAACATCACTTAAATTGAAGTTGGGAATTAATTGAAAATCCTCATCAAAATACAAACGACATTTGACTTATCTAGTGAAATGAGTCGAATGACTATAGTCGAATTCGCTGACATCAAAATACAGAACTATTATAAAAAGTATTTTTTCCATTGAATGGACTGAACGAGCCCCACGAGAATGATGTTTATAAATTTTCTGTATAATATGCATTGCATATAGAAAGTGAGTCCAGTTAATGATACTTACAGTATTTTTATGTCATTTTTATTTAATAATATTGAAAGTTCTGATTTTTTAATGATTTTTTTTTTCAAAAGGTATTTGAAAATCGTGTAATATCTTGAAAACAGTTCATGCTAGTGTTCGGAAGTTTGTATCATTCGTATTGTAATTAAAAATTACGCATGAAATAATAATCTATTTATCAATGCCCTAATTTTTTTTTTTTTTTCTTTCAAAAATTCTTTCAAAAATTCATTCTTTCAAAATTGAGAAGTCTTTTGAAAAGGCGATCATGTTTAAAATCAATAGGGTTCCAGTATTCACTAATTGCAATATTCGTACCAAATTTTATTGCAGCGCTGTATTCGTTCTTGAAATATCGCTTCCTCAGATTCACGACACATACACTAACGAACACATACATCGCCTCAAAAACGTTCGCCTCAAAAACTTATTCGAGTTCAGGGATGTTTGAAATGTGATTTTTCGTCGAAAAGTTTTCTTAAACTGTACATACATTGGTACAAGGGGGAAAAAACATTACCCAAATATTTCCATGATTTTAATGGAGAAAAAAAGACACAAACACGTTAAAAATTGTATTTAAAGTGTTTAAGATTGATGAATACATTGAAAAAAATAATATGCACTAATGCGCAAACATTATTTATTTAGGAATATCTATATGTGAAATATTCCAAAATAATGAGAAATACACTGCCCGACATAGAAAATGCAATACCACGAAGCTTTGGTCGTATAATTATGCAATTTGCTAGACAAACGCAGCTGGTATATGTATGCAAAGGATATGAAATGCAAGTAGGTCACGTGATTAGGGCGCGGGATAGAAAGGATGGAAACGGCAGACGAGCCAACATTTGTTACTGTCTGGCGCCTGCGGAAACCCGTTTTTTCATTTCAGCAGACACGTACTGTTGAAGATATGTCTGACCGACAACGCCGAAGTCCGTTTCAGTATTTAGACGATCGTACGAAGGATTCATTTTAGGCCTACGTACGGCTGGCTGATCGTACCGGCGAATCACCGCTGAAACACGCGTAGATGCCTCCACTGTGCAAAGGATTTGGAGAAGATGGATTGAAGAAAGGCATGTGAATCGTCGCAGCGGTACAGGTCCATCCAGACGTACGTGTCAGCACGTGTTAATCGACGCATTCGAAGGCATGCGGTGGCTGCACAACAAACGACGACTGTTGATATTTTGTAGAATTTGCAGGGTACATTGGATGTTCCAATATCAGCAAGAATAATTTCTCGACGATTGGCCGAAAGCGGCTTGCACTTAAACCGTCCTTTACGAAGACTGCCACTGATGACAAGACACCGATGTGAAATATTACAATGATGTCGGAACCAAGTCTCTTGGACGACTTAATGACAGAGGGTAGTGTTCAGCGACGAGTCTCGGTTCTGTTCGTTGAATGAAAGTCACCATGTGAGAGTCTGGAGGCGACGTGGAAACAGATCCAATCCTGCTTCGACTGTTGAACGCCATACTGCTCGACAACGCGGCATCATGGTTTGGGATGCTAGCGGCTTTGATAACCGCTCACCTCTGGTTCGTATTAGAGGTACAATGACGGCACGATGATATTGGATGAGGTGCTGCTGCCTGTTGCATTGCCCTACCTTCAGCGGTTACAAAATGCTGTTTTCCAGCAAGATAACGCGCGACTGCACGCGGCAACCAACAGGCAGACAAGCCTTGCAAGGTATCCAGGTGCTTCCTTGGCCTCCGCTGTCTCCAGATCTCTCACCCATCGAGCATGTATGAAACATGATTGGACGTCGTTTGACTGCCCTGTCCCCGCTTCAAACAGAGGACGACTTGTGGAGGATGGTTGAAGGCATAGGGTCATCCATCCATCGTGAAACTATCCGCACGCGCATTGCATCTGTTTCTTGACTGGTTGCTGTTTGTATCGCCGCAAGAGGTGGTCCTACTGCCTACTGATCACCCTGTCTATGCCGTTACTGTATTGCATTATCCTTCTGTGATTAACATCCCTTATTTATATATGCCATCTCTTTATGTGTGTCCTTTAGCATCACACTCTATGTTATCTCTTTCATGGGGTTGCATTTTCTGTGTTGGGTAGTGTACGTTATATTTTTATTTAAATGTTTAATAATGAAGATACATATGTGACATTTTTATGTTATTAAATACTTTAATGAAGAGTTTTTATAATTTAAAACAGAAAATGATTTTATTAAATTTTCGAGATGACATGAAGATTGTCTACTCTCTCATAATAATAGCCATAGGCAATAGTACTTGAAATTTTATATGAGGGTCAAGGAACTAAAAGTAGTATGTAACATTCAGATTTGTTTAGCTATATTAAACATTTAGTTGGGAAATACTGAATTTCTTGGGTGATGCATTTTTATAGATCCACCGCAGTAAAAATACTTTGACGTCACTTTCAATCTGCACTTTAAATTGAAAGATACATGTATCTAATCTCATTTTAAAGATTCAGCGATTTCTTTATCAGTGTTTTACGTTTCTTTAGCAATTTCTTTTGCTTTTGCTTTGCTGACGTGATATTTATTGCTTCAAATTTATCTTCACTTTTATTTTTCGGAATGATTTATTTTGAAAATAAATTGTTTGATGAAATATAGAATTTTTTATTTTCATACAGAAAGTTTTGTTTACTAAAAAGTTTTCGAAGTTAAGGTTTTGACGGATAAACGCGTTTTAAGACTTCCTAATTCATTTCGAGCACTTTGCAAATATATCCGTCTACGTGTGAAATGTATATACACGATAACAAGAACGAATGTTAAAATATTGAATTTGTAGTGACAGTCGTAATACTTTCCCTATACATCTCATTATTTATGTAGGGAATGTAATTATTTGATGTATCTAGCATATGGCTTTCCTACAAATTAACAAATTTAACCATCGTGGAGAAACAGCAGTCCGAATTAAAACTTTTTTTATTACTCGATTTATATATGAACCTATCTACATTATTAATAATATTTTTTGTTTAAGGATAAAAATAAACATACCTAACTTTATGGGAAAATTAATTATGATTCCTTTCGTCAGATGAAGTGTACTACGTGAAAAATTAAAACTTTTGAAGATTTTATTATCTCAAGAACAACTCGCGAAAACTCTAGTCTATTCTACCTTTGCTAGTGCGACTGCTCTATCTCTATCCTGAAAAAGGATGATATATCCAAACATCTCCTCCTAGTAGGACTCATGCCGATTGCCTCTTTCCCTCCTCCAAAAATCTCGTGGAAACCATCTCCTCTAACTATATTTGAGTTATATTTGAGTATTTGAGTTACAAGAGTTATCTCCTCTAACAGTACGACTAATTCTGACTTTTCCCTATTTTTTAAAATCTTATGAAATTTTTCTGTGAAATGTTCGAAGTGTCTTCTCTCCTCTAAACCTCACCTCTTTCACGGGTATCACTCCTTTCGACTGCTTGTTTCTCTCCTTCGAATATCGCATGAAAATTTTCGAAGTTCGTTATCGTCCTTTTCCCTCCTCTCGAAAATATGTCTTATCTTCTGCGAACCTCTCCTCTTTGATAACTCATTCCGACCTTGTCTGAGTCATACTGTCCTCAACGGTGCTCCTTCTCCTCTTTTGGGCGAAGGAGGTATTGCTGTACTGCCTCCTCCATCTGTAGTTGAATGCCTATTTTCTAGCTACTATTTAGTATCTATACTATATGTATAGATATTAAATAAATTTTTTACCTGAGAAACTAGTTGATAGAATCCACACAAGCCTTTGTCGTTAGAGGCGTTGCCACCGTAAGGAACGAACTTCTTTAAAAAGCTATAGGGTTGCTAAAGGTCTAGGAATACTGTACAAACGAACTGTTAACATATACCCAACTGACCTGATAACAGTTTTCGAAACTCTTCTGTATTTTTACAAAGTAATTCTTCGCGGATTTTTTTAAGAAATTTTTTTTAAAAATCTGTGTTGCTAGTCCAAATAATCAAAATTATAGCGGTACTTTTCGTTTGAAAGAGCTTGAAAATATCTCTCAATTGATGCCAAGTTTGACTAATGACGTCACGAACATAAAAATTGTGTCTTAGCTACTTTTTACTACATTGAAATTATTCTTTCGCGATCATTTTGCCATAAATAATCCCTTTTATGCATAATTATGTCAAATTTTGTCATATGTTGCATTATTAAGGATATACAGAAGTTCGAATAAATTTTAAAGCTTTCGTTCGAATTTCAAAAAAATGTATCTCGCTCTAGATTTTACGTTAACAAAGCCGGATATAAAGTTTAGTGAAAATCTTAATATTTGTGGCAGATATCTTGTACACAAGAAACTGACCACAGACGGACATCACTCCAAAAATAGTTAAAATATGTTCAGAAGGTCCTAAAATATACATTAGCCTCGAAATCGAAAATTTTCGTGTAAACAATACTTTCTCTGTACTATATTCAATAGTATGAGAACGTAAAATTATGGGTAAAAACACAAAAAACTGGGTTTACTGCCACTAGAAAGACACTTTTAAACAAGTAAATTTCCAGTTTTACACCTAAAGATGTAACTATATCCATATGAATGTGTTATTTTATTTTTTGATATGAAAATTACTCGGAATAATGGGTATATTTTATTCTATGCTGAAAAAACCTTTTAAACTTGTAAAGAGGTAACATGAGATGTTTATTTTACGCATTTGTTTACCTGCTTAAATGGGTCGCTTTCAAAGGACCTTTTTAAGCAGATAAACAAGTGGGTAACAGGCAAACAGGTGTTGAAGACCCAGACCGTCCGACTCGTCCGAGGACTTAGAGCATCTATTTGGACGGCCGGAGGTAAACAGGTGTGTAAAATGAGCCTCTTACTTTGCCTCGTTACCTGTTTAAAAGGTCTTTTTATCTTAAAATTAAATATACCCATTATTCCGTGCAATTCTCATATTAAAAAATAAAATAACCTTTTTAAGTGTGTAACTGGAAGTTTATCTGTTTAAAAGTGTCATTCTAGTGGCTGTAAACACAGTTTTTTGTGTGTTTTTACCCCTATTTATTTTTTCCCTACGGGGTATTGTTTTCACGAAAAGTTTTATTTTCGAGGTTTTGATGCCAATATATGGTTTAGGACCTCTTAAATACGTTTTGACTACTTAAACCGGATCCTTCCTTGCCTGTGCGGCATGCAAAGTGATATATATATCCCACTCTATTAAAGTTAACCGTTTTAGTTTGTACGGGGAGACAGCTTCCGGAAAAAAGTGGAACGCCCTGTTAAATAAGTTGGCAAGAATACGCAGTTCCTTGCATAGAGCAGTTGGCGTGGCTTGCTTTAGACTTGCCGCGGATCATGATTACTTACAGAGTCACCTGTATCGAATGGGACTGACAGACACAGATGTCTGCCCCCTTAGCGACCATGGCGTTCCCATGACTGGAGAGCGCCTCAACATTTGCCCTGCTGTTCTTGACTGTTTTCCTTTATGTGTTACTGACAAGGCTTTTACTGACTATTTTTAGAGTTCTTCTTTGTATTGGGCTGCTCGTCGACTTATGATCGAGAGGTCGGAGACGGGCATAAGATAAAAAAAACTACTTTTGGAGTGATGTCCTTCTGTCTGTGGTCGATTTCTTGTGTATACTATAGTTGCCACAAATATTTTCACGAAACTTTATGTTAATGAGAAATCTAGAACGATATAGATTTTTTTTTTTTAAATTCGAGCAAAAACTTTATATTTCAAACGAAATCTTATATTTCTTAATATACAGGTATGACAGCATAGGACGAAATTTAATGTAATCATACATAAAAGAGGGTTATTTATGGGTCAATGATCACAATATTTGATAGTTTCAATAATTGTAGTTAAAAATAGCTATAAAACAATTTTTGTGTCCGCGTCGTCATACCCCTCCCCCTCCTGGGAAGTTACCCCCCAGGTGGTACATTATCAAATTTGGTATGAATTGAAAGATTTTTTTTAAGTCCTTTAAAATGAAATATAACATGCTATAATTGTGATAATTTTAAATAACGATATATATTCTTCAAAAATGTTCTTGTAAAATTTGCAGGGGGTGGGGTGGGGGGAGTTTCACACTGCTTAAAAAAATATTCTGGTATGAGAAAGTCGAGTTGGACCAAACCCTAGTTAATTCTTTTATGGTGATATATATAAACATCAGTACACAAAATCCTCTCTATATAAATATGAAAACTGTTTAATCAGCTTAGCTTCTTATCGCGAGATAACTGATAAACAGGAGCTAGTTTATTAAAATGATAAATTTAATCATAGCTCGATAAGTAGAAGTCAAAAGAGTTTAAATGCTTGCATCACCAAGTTTTACTTCTCTTTACACATTTATCTTCCGAACACTTTAGATAAAAAAATCTGATGGGGGCAGCACATGACTCTACTTATATAATGCAATGAATTTACTACTTTTACAGTTAAAAAAATCTGATGTGGGCAACACATGACTTTCCTTATATAATGTAATGAATTTACTACTTTTACAGTAAAAAAAATAGGTTTTTCTTCTAGTAGATACTAATTTTCTTTCCAAAATATTGAATTTTCGACAATTAGTCGTCATTTTCATTGATTTAGCGTCATTTTTATCCATTTGGCGAGGTTTTCGTTAATTTGGCTACATTTCAAACAGTCGCCAAGTTGGCGACATTCCTCCAAATTCGCCAACAAAATCTCGCCAAGCGTTATGCACTAAGAAATAAGTTATTCTTAAAGCAGATAAAAGACTTTTGGCGTTCAAATACAAAAGTATTACTCAAAGTATCTTTTTTCATGAATGAAACGAGCTAGATCCACGAGAATGATGTCACCCAATATATCGCATGGTATTACATATGAAAAGTGAACATGTTTCTCAATAGGAAATATTTTTTTTATTTTATATGACTTTTTGATAATTTTTTATAAAAAATGTACAATATCTCGCGAACGGTTCATGTTAGCGTTCTAAAATTTATGTCAATCGTTTTCTAATGAAAAATTACATAAGATATATCTATTTGCGTAACTTTATTAGTGGTTTTGATTTTTTGACGATTTTTTCAAAATTTCATTCGAAAATTTAGGAGGGTTCTGAACATTCGATTGCGTATAAAAACAATAGGCTTCCAGTGTTTACGGATTGTGATTTTTCTACTAAATTTGGTTCGAATCGGTCCATTCGTTCGTCAGTTATCGTCTCCACAGACTCACTGACACACACACGCACACAGACATCACTTCAGAAATGTTCGATTCGTGATCAGGGATGCTTGAAAAGTGCTCTCCCGTCGAAAACTCGTATTCGAATTTTCGACTCAATACTTTCCTTATACATTATGTATAATAACGTTTACATTATTATACAAAATGTATAAGGAAAGTATTGTGACGGGATCGAAAATTCTAATTCGACTTTTCGACGGGAAAGGACATTTCAAGCATGTCTGATCATGAATCGAACATTTTTGAAGTGATGTCTGTGTGTGTGTGTGTGTGTGTCAGTGAGTCTGTGGAGACGATAACTGACGAACGACGAACGAATGGACCGATTCGAACGAAATTTGGTACAAAAATTACAATCCGTAAACACAGGAAGCCTATTGTTTTTATACGCAATCGAATGTTCAGAACCTCCTAAATTTTCGAGTGAAATTTTGAAAATTTTTTCAAAAAATCAAAATCTCTAATAAAGTTACGCAAATAGACATTTCTTATGTAATTTTTCATTAGAAAACGATTGATATAAATTTTAGAACGCTAGCATGAACCGTTCTCAAGATTTTGCACATTTTTCAAAACTATTATCAGAAAATCATATAAAATAAAAATAAAAATATTTCCTATTGAGAAACATATTCATTTTTCATATGTAATAAATACCGTGCGATAAATTTGGTGACATCATTCTCGTAGATCTAGCTTGTTCCATTCATGATAAAAGATACTTTGAGTAATACTTTTGTATTTGAACGCCAATAGTTATTCATCTTCTATAAGAATAACTTATTTCTCCATCCATAACGCTTGGCTATATTTTGACGAAGAATTTGGTGGAATGCCGCCAACTTGACGACTTTTTTAAATGTTGCTAAATTAACGAAAATCTTGCCAAATGGATAAAAATGACGCGAAATCAATGAAAATGACGACTAATTGACGAAAATTCAATGTCTTGGAAATAATATATCTGCTATAAGAATAACCTATTTTTTTTACTGTAAAAGTAGTAAGTTCATTGTATTATATAAGGAAAGTCAGGTGCTGGCCACATCAGATTTTTTATTTATCTTTTCGAAACTTAAATTGTCCTTTATTTTGACGATTACATTTTTAATGTTTTTTTATTTTAATATTAGTCAATTGTAATTTATTACTATAATTAAAAATACATTCTGTTGCAAAAAAATATATGAATCTATGAAACATTTGGCTGGAGCCGCAAAACTCGGCTTGCCAATGTCGTTTTAAGAGTTATGTAAAGAATCAAACTGTCATCACCAATCATGTCATAAGGTTTTTGCAACGCGCATGAGAACAATGCATCATGCAGCATTTAAAACGACCGATGTTCTCACTCATGAGCAGTTGGAACTGGATTTTCTGCTTTGATATCGCAAGTTAATTGTCTACAAATATGCCTTTGAGACGTATTCGACGGCGCTACGAATAATTTTCGTATTTAGAGAGCGGGCCTAAGGGAAGCTGGTTGGTCGAACAGACGTATCAGTTATCAACTTGTTCGCGATATGGTAGTTGCTCACTGTTGGCAACAGTGGGTCAGAGTAGGCATATGTAACAGTCGCAGAGGCTCAGCACGTCCCAGACAGACAACTGCTCGAGAAGATCGTGCAGTAAGGAAACGAACCACGTTCACACCAATGGCATAGCTATCAGTTATTAAAAGGCACTTGCCATCCTCCATGTATCCTGTATCAAGGGATACTATTCGGAGAGGACTGGTAGAAAGTGGGATTAGGTGTCAACGTCTATTAAGGCTCTTTCCACTGGCACTTCAACATAGGCAGAGCTGTCTGGATTAGGCTGGACAGTATCCGATTGGAAGCATGTTGTCTTCAGCGGCGAATCCCGCTTTTTCTTTGTTAATAACCACCGTATACATACGTCTGTGGAGGAAGACTGGTCAGCGTTCAGATTCTGCAGTCGATTGTTCTGCCTATTCTGTCAAGCTGCCTAGGTTTCATTTACCCACAAGACAACGTTCGACCACATACTGCACGACTTTCTCAACAATGTCTTCGAGGATTTACTATACACCCATGGCCAACCAGATTCCATACCTATCACCAAAAAACACATCTGAGACTGGGATGACAAATACAGCATTCTCAGAATATCACCGAATTAGCTGACCAGTTGCAACATCTGTGGCAGATTCTTTCGCAAAGGGATTTAAGAAACTTAATTGACTCTATATCGGCCTGTACAGCTGAAGTATTTACCGCGAACTAAAATGTCATCTTCTTGTTGCCACCATTTCTTTATGAAACGTTTTTTTTTTGTTTTTGTCCCAAAATTCGAATCATTTGCATATCTCCTCAAATTATGATACGTAAATCCGAAGTTCGCGTCTGTAGAGTAATTAAGAAGAAAGTAACAGAAGGAAGTAACGTATTTCGAAAGATAATTTCTACTTTAAAATTAACATTGGACTTGGTCAATTTAGCCTTGGTCAGACTTACCATTTCAGGGTAGAATTAATGTTTCTCATCTTGAATCCGAGGAGCGTGTTAACAACGCGAAAGGCGCACACTACCAGATGACTTATCTGAGCATGAAGGATTAAAAGCTGGAGCCAGATTTTCCCTCTAGAATCAAAATTGGTGGACGTCTGAACTAGCTCTGTAACACTTGCCACCGCTGATAAGAAATCTAGCCCCAGATCGGGAATTAGTTCGTTTTCTCATATCCTATCACAAGTTTCGCTTGCGAAGGTTTTTATTGTTTTGATATCATGTAATTTGAGAATTACATAATTTCCCTTAGAAATGTTTCTATGAGAAACACTCTTCTCTATTAAAACAGTATTATGCACTTTACTACATTAGCTTACAGCATTATCAACAGTAGCGGTTAGGAAATTTTTGAAATTCCAGTTATACATTTTGTACTGGCATTTTGTAAATTCTATATTCAAAATTCCTATTTCAGAGATTTCCTATAAAACCTCTTTTAGAAATATATATAGGATTGCATATTTGGGAAGTTAATATTCTGAATTGTTTGTCCGCTCTCCAGCTTAGACTCACTGGACGGGTATGGGAGTATTACCGTGAACGTTTGTACTGCCTCCCTGTTAGAATTTCGACTTGTTCATTCCGGTGCTTCTAGATTAAACTGTTGAGGTTGATCGTGTATACACGTGGTGGAAGAAGAAGGGTTCATGCCGCATGGTAATACAAATTTTCTTAATGTATCCTATTTTCATTTTTTCAATTTTTGCTGCCTGTAGTCTGAGTTTAAGCATTTATAGTGATGTGCTATTGCTTAATCTGAAACAGGCATTTGTTTGGGTTAATTAGAATTAAATACTCAGACCTGAAGATGAATTTAGTTCTGATTAATCATCGAATTTGGGACGGTGCTGTTCTTTCTCTTATCGGCATTGTGGCCGTGAATTTGCTTCTATGGTGATGTTAATATTACTTGAATTTTTATTTATTTATTTATTTTTTTATTTTTACATAATTCTTATTATTACATATTTCAAATATATATATATATATATACAAATTTTTAAACCCATTAATAATCAGTCTATCAAAATCAAAACTAAAATGCTAAAATTATATACACAATTAAATATTCATTGTAAGTTTTTTAAATTTCCTTATGTTACTTTGGTTCCTAAATTCCATAAATCACCTCTCAGTTTTAGAACAGTCACTTGTGGACATAATACCTTTACCACTACAGCTAGTAAGTACTTGCTTAACTGTTTAAATAGAATTAATGAATCTCTTAAATTTAGGAATTCAGGATATTTCATTTTGAACAATAGTTTTGATTTAGTAAATCACCTTAGCAAGCTTCCACAAATTCTTGGTTTCCATACCTTTGATTTTAAAGACCTATTTAATAATATTGTCCTTAAAGATTTATATAAAGTTATTATCTCTCTTTATCAAGACTATCTATCTGCCAATAATGTTGCATTTAATGTCAAAAATTTTCCTATGCTCTTACACTTTGTGTTATACAACAATTATATTATCCAAGGTGATAACATTTATATACAAACATCTGGTGTACCACAAGGTGGCTGTAGTAGCAGTATACTCGCTAACTTATATCTTTATTATTATGAATGTCATTTTAACTCTAATTCATATATTATATATAGGTATGTTGACAACTTAATTTGTATTATCATTGATGATTCCTATCCAATTAATATTGATTTTTACCCATCTAACCTAGAATTAATTCCTAATGAGCCTAGCGTTAGTCAAACTGTAAATTTTTTAGACCTTAATTTAGATACCCTCAATAATCATGTAATCACCAATCTATATGACAAAAAAGATTCTTACAACTTTACTATCATAAAACTGCTATCATATCAATCTTGTAATTCTATTCAATTGTTTAGAAACATCATTTTAAACCAGCTATTTCGAATACATCGACTTTCTGATCCTCGGTTTCACTTTCTCCACATCAATAATCTTAAACGCATTTGTCAAAATTACCAGTATCCGGAAGTATTTGTAAATAATATTATTAATAATTTCAAATATACCACGTAATCATTTTACACATGCATTATTTATCTTTGATTGGATAACTCAATTTTGAGAATTCACCCATTCTTATCACCTAACTTACCACTTGGCCTGAGTCTAATACTGTTTACTATTTTCAAATGACTGTTTTCCACTTTTCCTGAGTCCTATACTGATTACTATTTTTGAAAGTCTCTATACATATTACGTATCGTTCAAATGTATTCATTCCGGTGCCCACTCGCATTGACGAAGTGAGGTGACATGTTCAGTCGCTTGTTCAACTTACACGCGGTGGCAATGCTTGTGAGTTCATATTATTTTTCTGATTTGTAATTCAATTGATTCATTTTTCTCCTTCCACTAGCCAGTAGACAGTTCCAATGGTGTCTATAGTTAAATACTATCGCCATTGTCAGAAACTGGCTATTCTATCGGTTTTAATTCGAATTGTATGGCTGTCCTGATGAGAATGCAATTTCGAACTAACCGCCATTTTTGTGTAGTTTCAATTGATTGTTCTCTATGTCTTAATCTTTTATCTTGTGCTAATTATTATTGCCTTTTCTCATTTTTGCCGTGTTTTATTTTTATTTTTATTTATATTTATATTTATATACTTTTACTTGTGAATTTTGTATCCTAATATTCTTCTTATCCCCCTTTACCATTGTAGTGATATGTTACCTTCAATCTTTATCCTTAGTCTTAGTCTATAGTTACTCATTTGTAACAGATATGCTAGTGATGGGTTTTTTTGTACATACAGTAGTTTATGCGTAATTTTCGATTAAAATCTTTCAATTTATATATATATATATATATATATATATATATATATATATATATATATATATATTTGAAATGTAATAATAAGAATTATGTAAAAATAAAAAAATACAATTCAAGTAATATTAACATCACCATAGAAGCAAATTCACGGCCATAATGCCGATAAGAGAAAAGAACAGCACCATCCCAAATTCAATGATTAATTAGAATTAAATTCATCGTCAGGTCTGAGTATTTAATTCCAATTAACCCAAACAAATGCCTGTTTCAGATTAAGCAATAGTACATTACTATAAATGCTTAAACTCAGACTACAGGCAACAAAAAATGAAAAAAGGATACATTAAGAAAATTGTATTACCATGCGGCATGAACCATTCTTCCACCACGTGTATACACGATCAACCTCAACAGCTTAATCTAGAAGCACCGGAATGAACAAGTCGAAATTCTACCAGGGAGGCAGTACGAACGTTCACGGAATTACTCCCAAACCCGTCCAGTGAGTCTAAGGTGGAGACTGGACAAGCAATTCAGAATACAACTTCCCAAATATGCAAACATGAATATGAATATGAATCAAAGATGAAAATTCCTACTAAACAAGTAATTCATAGGAAAAAATGGATAATCGAGAATGCCACTATACACCATTATAAGGGCGCTCAAAACGTAGTTTCAATATTGACAAAAGTTACATTTTTTTGCGAAAATAAAATTCAAAACATTAATGTTAATGCATCTTATTTTCCGATTTTTTGATTTTTCTAATGTTTTTGACTTAGTTTATTATTTTCATTTTTATTTATTTATATAATTAATAAATAATTATATATATGTATATATATATATATATATATGTTGTCTGGGATTCGGCCATTTTTTCCCCACGGGCATGATCGATTGTTGTTTCGGGCGTGCAGAGTCTCTGGGAGCGTTTTCATGAAGTCAAAGCTAGCTTCTAACCAGGAAATAGGGGTCGCAATCCTCCTTGACCTTTCTGCAACCCTGTAAACACAATCATTACACCTATATATTTTCTTTTTTCATTTTAAATCTTATATATATATATATATATATATATATATATATATACATATAATAGTTTGAAAGTCCAATGAAAGAAAAGTGAGAAGTTGTAACTCGAAAAACCTAACTTTCTAACAAGCCTATAAAACAAAAGTATAAATCAGCAAATCTTCACTCAAATGGAAAAAAATCTGATGCGGGTAACATATGACTTTCTTTATATAATGCAATGAATTTACTACTTTTGCAAAAAAAAAATAGGTTTATCTTATAGTAGATACTTATATTCTTTCCAAGATATTGAATTTTCGACAGTTAGTCGTCATTTTCATTGATTTAGTGTCATTTTTATCCATTTGGCGAGATTTTCGTTAATTTGACAGCTTTTCAAAAAGTCGTCAAGTTCGCGATATTCCGCTAAATTCGTCGCCCAAATCTCGCCAAACGTTATGGACGGACAAATAAGTTATTATTATAGCAAATAAATGACTATTGGCGTTCAAATACAAAAGTAATACTCAATGTATCTTTTCTCATGAATGGAACGAGCTAGACCCACGATAATGATGTCACCAAATTTATCGCATGATATTACATATGAAAAGTGAACATGTTTCTCAACAGTTAATATTTTTTTTTTAATTTATGAGATATTTTGATAAATTTATTTGAAAAATGTCCAATATCTCGAGAACGGTTCATGCTAGCGTTCTAAAGCTTATGTCAATCGTTTTCTAAGGAAAAATTATATAAGAAATGTCTATTTGGGTAACTTTATTAAAGGTTTTGATTTTTTGATGATTTTTTCAAAATTTCACTCGAAAATTTAGGAGGGTTCTGAACTTTCGATTAATTGTAAAAACAATAGGCTTCCAGTATTCATGGATTGTGATTTTTGTACCTAGTTTCATTCGAATCGCTCTATTCGTTCGTGAGATATCCTTTCCATAGACTCATTCACACACACGCGTACACACACACACACCACCTCAAAAATGTTTGATTCGTGATCAGGGATGCTTGAAACGTGCTCTCCCATCGAAAACTCGAATTCGAATTTTCGACCCCTTCACAATACTTTCCTTATACATTATGTATATAGGGAAAGTAAAAATACAAATTTCGAATCATCAAGTTAAAGAAAATCATCAAAAATCAATGGTATGGAATCGATAAAAGAAAAGCAAATGAAATCCAATCATTAATACTATACACGTGGACAAGGGCTAGGCCTAAATCATGGATATGTTCACTTCTCCAAAACTCTTTCTCGGGTGCAAGTATTTTGTCGAAGCAAACACAAAATATGTATGTTTCTGAAGAAACAGATAGATTATATCTATAAACTATTTCTACTTGGACAACATACATAAAGAAGAAAAAATAAAAATAAACAAGAATACCTGAGGAAAAGAAAACACTACAAATGCACGATCCTGTCGAACTCGAGAACCCAGAATGAAGAGAACAGTGATGCCATTCGAAAAAGAAATGATCTACTGTTGCCATTCGTAAGAAATGAATAACAGTAATGCGAAAAGGCAAGAATAAGTGTTAATATACAGTCAGAGCTACTATAAAGAGGGGCTAATAATAGAAAGGCTAATGTTTAAGTGGTTGTAAAAATAAAAATGTAATTAATACAAGGGAATGGCGATGTCAGGCTAATATAAAAACTATGAATAAAATTATGAAAATCCAGCTAATCTAAATTTTTTAACTATACCATTTACAAAATAAGAGGGATATTTATATAAATTGCTGGTAATTGTTCGATTATTTATACGTATAGCATGAAATTTTTTATCAGATAATCTATAAATTCTAAAAAGCTGATTAAGTATAATATTTCTAAACAATAGAATCGAGTTACAGGAATTAAATGGCAAGAATTTATTAATGTTAAAATTAAAATAGTCTTTTTTATCATATACATTAGTAACAATTCTATTAGAAGGTTCAATAATAAGATTTAAATCCAAAATATTAGTATTATTACTAATAGTAGCTTCATTAGGAATTAATTCCAAATTGTCTGGATCGAAATCTATATCTATGACATAATTTTCAGTATATACTAAGCAAATCAGATCATCAACATATCTGTATAATGTATAATCTATTGAAGTAAAAGATTGTTCATACTGATAAAGGTATAAATTAGTTAACATACTGCTACTGCAGCCACCCTGTGGAACTCCTGAGACTAGTAAGTATAATTTATTTCCTTGAAAAATATAATTATTGAAAATAACAGATTAGTAATATAAGCATTATATAGAGCTAAAATTACATCATACAGGTCCGAGATCTTAATATTATTAAAAAGATCTTTAAAATCAAAAGTTTGAAATCCTGTTATTTTTCTAAGAGATGTTAATTTATTCTTTAATTCTTTACTATTATTTAGAATAAGGTAGTTATTGCTAGACTGACGTCAACTATCATTTATTAGGTTTAAAGAATTTAGTAGTAATTTACTCGCAGTAATAGAGTAAGTATTATGAACACTAGTTACTGTTCTAAATTTAATAGGATTTTATGAAATTTAGGAATAAGCACTATATATGGAAATTTAAGAAATTTATATTTAATATTTAAATCACTATACATATTGGTAATTTTCAATTTGATACTATTAATGGAATGTAAATCTAGTTTAAAAAGACTATTATTTTTTAAATAATCTAACAGAAATTGTATATAAAATTTTTTACAGATAATAGCATAATTATTAGAGGGTTTATCAACATAGGTGATAACAAAATAACTTTGTAAATCATTAATGGAGTGCTTAATATTATCAATATTATATATAGATCTAGAAAATTTAATACTACTAATTGCATTTTTAATAGATTCTAATAAAATAAGTATATATATATATATATATATATATATATATATATATATATATATATATATATATATATATATATATATATATATATGTATGTATATACAGGGTGTCTCAGAAAGATTGAAACGCGCTTTTATTCTTTACCTGTTACAGATAAGTGGGCAATGTAAATTGCAAAAATGTTGAAAGTAAGGTAGGAAATAAGACTACGTTAATGAAATAGTCCTCCCATTAACTTAAAAAAAAATTACACTTTTTAAATTTTTATACGACCTCCTTAGACAAATTTGGTCAATTAGAAAATTTTTATTACTTTCCCTGCAATACATGGTAATGTATAGGGAAAGTATTGGAATCATGCCGAAAATCGCAACACGAGTTTTCGACGGATCTACACGTTTCGAGACCTCTAGAATACGAAAAAACTATTTTTAGCGTGACGTCTGTGTGTATGTCTGTCTGTCTGTCTGCAATGTATGTATCCACTCTAACTCAAAAACTAATGAACCGAATTTCATAAAATTTGGTAGGTAAGTCACTTGGGTCAGACCCTGGTGCTAATTAGTTTTTAGTATGATTCGGGATAAAAGAACCCACCTTTTTTTTCGAAATAGTCCGCAAAAATTGTCTGTATCCACTCAAGCTGAAAAACTAATGGACCAACTTTTGAAAAATTCCGTAGATAAGAGTCGCTTATGGGTCACCCTGGTGCTGATTAGATTTTGGTACGATTCGGAAAAAAATAACCTGCGTTTTATTGCAAAATGGCCAGCAAAAATCGTCGAAATCTAAAATAAAAAACTACGTCTGCTCAAATATATCCATCAAATGCTTGTTTTATACGTAATTTTTAACGAAGAAAAGAATAAGACCAACCCCGTTACACTAGGATTAGCCGTTCTCGAGATATTTTAGTATTTTCTTATTTTCTCTACGACACCTTTGAAAATAAGTCCAGTTACCAAATGAGAACGAAAATTGAATTAAAAGATAATTAAATTTAATTAAAATTAAGAGAACGTAGATATAAGTCTGCAGGGAAAGTCATGTGCTGCTCACATCAAAATTTTTTTAATGCAATAATTAGATCATTAAAAAAACCCACATATCTGTATCTTTAAAATTGAGCGAGTTATATTTAATTGAACATTGAACATTGTGAATGGGGGCCATATATCAAATTAGAAATGTAAATTTGTGACATATCACAGAAAAGATAAAACTAGATGATAATACATAGGATACCTAACCGCGTAGTGAGTACCACTACTTTATATTATCTCTGTGTAATGCTTTATTTAGATGCATTTGTGATGAAAAATTTTGACACATATTAACGTATTTTTGATTTAAACAATTTACATCGTCAATTTGTTTATGATCCCTATTTTCACTGATGAAACAGCCTTTCACATGGTACGGAAAAGTGGCATAAGTCAGATTTTTCCATTATCATAATTCAGTTGATTTTAAAGATACAGACATGCGGTGTTTTTTTAATGATTTGTTGCATTAAAAAAAATCTGATGTGGGCAGCACATGACTTTCCCTGCAGACTTATGTCCACGTTCTCTTTATTTTAATTAAATTTAATTCACTTTTAATTCAATTTTCATTCTCATTTGGTAACTGGACTTATTTTCAAAGGTGGCGTTGAGAAAATATGAAAAAACTGAAATATCTCGAGAACGGCTAGTCCTAGTGCAACGGGGTTGGTCTAATTCTTTTCTTCATTAAACATTACATATAAAACAAGCATTTAATGGATATATTTAAGCATACGTAGTTTTTACTTTAGATTTTGACGATTTTTGCGGGTCATTTCCAAAAAAAAGGCAGGTTATTTTTTTCCGATGCGTACCAAAATCTAATCAGCGCCAGAGCTATCCACAAACGACTTATCTACCGAATTTTGTGAAATTCGGTCCATTAGTTTTTCAGCTAGAGTCGATACAGACTTTTGAGGGCCATTTCGTAAAAAAATGCGGGTTCTTTTATCCTAAATCGTACCCAAAACTAATCAGCACCAGATTTGCCCACAAGTGATACTGACCTACCAAATTTTATGAAATTCGGTCAATTAGTTTTTTAGTTAGAGTGGATACAAAATCTGCACTGACAGACAGACAGACAGACAGACACACAGACACACACACAGACGTCACGCCTAGAATGGTATTTTCGTATTCTAGAGGTCTTGAAACGTGTAGATACGTCGAAAACTCGAGTTGCGATTTTCGACATGATTCCAAAACTTTCCCTATACATTACCATGTATTGCAGGGAAAGTAATAAAAATTTTCTGATTAACCAAATTTGTCTAAGGAGGTCGTATAAAAATTTAAAAAGCGTAACTTTTTGAAAATGAATGGGAGGACTATTTCATTAACGTAGTCTTATTTCCTACCTTACTTTCAACATGTCTGCAATTTACATTGCCCACTTATCTCCAACAGGTAAAGATTAAAGCGCGTTTCAATCCTTTGGGGACATCCTGTGTATATATATATATAAAACTTGATATATTTGTGATAGAAAAAAATATTTGAAAAAAAGAAAACAAAACATATTCTTTACAGTTAATCGGCGGGGCGCATGCAACATTGATATACTATTGCTTCCTATTCTACAGTTTACCACATCTGAAGACATCCATTGACATCTGCTGCTATTCTTCCAAAAAACAATTATCTGATACTCCTGGAGAGTAACAGTAAGTTCTGATATAGGATTCCCTCGTGACTGATACTTTTCGTCCTAATATATCAAGTTATCAATTCTTGGATAAGCTCTGCTTTGCTATGCTATCCGCCAGTTTTAAAAAACGACCTTATCATACAAATATGTCTTGGGTTCATAAACTGCAATCAATATGAAATATTATCTCTATCTCCATCTCTTTGTATTAAATATCTGGAGTATGAGACTATCATGTCTGGAATAGGTAAAGATGAGTTTATCATTACAATATACAGATTTATTACTATTGTTGTGACGTATTCTCTGAAGTCGTCGGTGTACTCTCAAGATACAAGAATTAGTCTAAATTTCTGGATAACTAACACGTTGATTTACAAACACAGCGTAAACTATAAGAATACAGATCAAATAGCTCGATAACTGTCTCACAAGATACAATTCGAAATGTTGCCGATCGGCGATAAATCGCCAAATCTGGCAATTCAGAACAAACAGTCAGGCTACGACAACCTCATATACGCGTCATAGGAATGGATTCCTGTACGGTGTTTTTTCCTTCTGACTCTCAAAAGAGCGTTCAGTGAAGGCATTTTTCATGTTCGCAACACTGGGCCTTCTTGCACGTCCTGGTCAGTATCAACCTAGTGATCCAAAATATTAGACTAATCTGTGGATATGGATAACTTTTGGTTTAGTTGAAGAAGATTTCTGAACTCGATAAACGACACTGTTCATTCTTTTCATTATGATGTAGGGGCCTTCCCAGTTGTGCGGTATTTTTTTTACGAAAATCCTAGTCGTCGCCAAGAGTTGAACCGCCACACTTTGTCACCTTACTGGAATCTTTCTTTATTAACCTTGACATCGTACCGGGTTTTCATTATACCGGTAGCAATACTGATCATTTTACGAGTAAAGCTATGAACCTCCTCCAACGGTGCCTGCAGATCTTGCATATATTCATCAGGCGATGAAGGAGCATGACATAGTCGTTCAAACAACATTTTCAATGGAGATATCCTTTCAATTTGTGGACAGCACTTCTGTAAGACAGCTGGAACAAAGGTAGGTGACTGCCCCAGTCTTACTAGTTTCTGGAAACGAATATGGAAATGTGAAGTATCATTCTGTTGAATCTCTCGACAGTGAAACTCTGTTCAGCGTTTTACTAAAAATGCTCTTCATTAAAGCTGTCGTTTAGTACGCTGGACACTCTGAAACTAGGGAGCAACTGCCCTTTGCTTCTCTTTCCATCGTCAATCTCCCATTTACGGTATACTGCTCTGTTCCTCAAGTGCATGGAATCCCACGGTGACCAGTATCGCTTTGTTTCAGACGAAAAACAAGAAATTTCTTGCCAAGTTGGCCTCTCATTAGCTCGTTCTGTGCTATTAGGATTTGCACGATATCTCTGTCTTCTTTTTGCGCTCCAGGAAATTCTCCATAACTCCAGGAATCTGGTGGTGAATTTAAACTATGGTCGCTGATAACTTGTCGGATGGTCGCTGATAACTTGTCGGATGGTCTCTGATAACTTGTCGGATGTTCGCTGAAATTTGGCTTCCAAACTTTAATTCAGTACTAGAGCAATGTGCACAGTTGAATAGACATGGGCTTCTCAAGAGTGCATGAGCGTCTCAAGAGTGCATGAGACGATGCTTTCGATGTCGAATTTCTGTATCATATTCTTGAAGTCGTTGAATCCATCTTGCGATCAGGATTCTTAAAACTGAGTAACCAGTTCAAAGCAGTATGATCAGACCGCTACAGGAATTTCCTTCCTTAGAGATAAAGATGGAAATGATCTGAGGATTTAAAAATGACCAACAGTTAGTGCTTTCCTTGTATGGGATGACACCTTCTTGCCCTCCTATTTCCTGGGAGATAACTGCTCCTATTCCTTCTTTACTAGCATCTGTATCCAGTATAAAGCTCCCTGTAGGTTGAGGATATGCCAAAATGAGAGCTGAAACAAACATTTCTTTAAGCCAATTGAAGGCGTCTTTACATTCCGACATCCATTAAAATATCTTATCTCCTTCCTTTAACCAATGTTAAACTCCTTAGTAGATGAACATCTTGCGGTTTTCACCATTTTTCACAGCATTCATTTTATCAGAATGGATTCTTACACTCTTTCCAGAGATGGTATGTTCCAAATATGTGACTTCTTTCTGGAAAAGTTTGCATTTTGAAGGATTTAACTATAAATTAGCACGCTACAAATTTTCTAACACTCTCCTAGGGTTTTGTAGATGTTCGTCATCTACAAAACCCTAGGAGACCGTCCAATAATAACTATATCATCCAAATAGACTTGGTAGGATTCTTGACAGGATTCAGATTTTTTTTAGCACGGTCTCCACCACACATTCGAAAATTGCGGGTGCATTACAAATCCCGGTAGAAGCTGTCTTTCCTATGTAGTCAAGCCATCTTTTCTATATAATCAAGATGTCTTTTCTCTATAATCAACCTTTATTTTCTCTATAATCTTTATAAAGAATTTAACCGTTAATTCAGCGACCTATGTCACTTTTAATGGTGGTCGCATTTGCCCCCTTGTTTAGAAGCATTTGACATTTAATGTTATTTAACGACCCATGATGTAAAATCTATTATTTTTTCGTGCAACGATGAAAGCTGGAATGTCTTTTTCTTCATGTTCAACCTCCTCCCCCGCAAGATGGCCGCTGCGTAATCTTCTTGCGGCTTTTCTGAAGAGAATGTCCTATTATCCTCTTGCTCAGATAGTGGACACTTATTTGGCCTCTTTCTCCATAGGTCCAGCACACCAGTCCTTTCGCGAACCAACCAGATGATCGCTTGAATTTGTCATTACTTTGCTTCTTTAGCATATCCTTGATATTTTTATAGTGCGCAGCATCTCAGATTCTGAAGTGATGTCAGTCACAACTGCGCCACGTACGATGAATTGTTGAAGCCCGCGAGATACCTTCCGAGATGCTTCAAACTTGCTGGCGGCTAGAGCCAATGCAGCTCTCAGATCCTTGCATTCGACTATAAGAACGGCGTGCTGAATTTCTGGATCGCGAATGGCATCTATAAAATACTTGGTAGCAAGATTTTCCTTAACATACATAGGGCAGTCAGCAAAGGATAGCTGTGAAAGTATTTCAATATCCGACGCCAGCTCCTACAAACTGTCTTAAAACTTTTGGCGGCGAGACCTTAATTGAACTTTGCTGATTTCTTTTAAATTATCTCCCCCCCCCCCCCGATAGCGGAGTTCCTGAACATTTACCAGGGTTACGAAGACCAGACGTTTCTCACCCAGGAGCCTTTGTAAAATATCACCGCAGGACCTCGTAGCGAAGCAGCGAGTTAGCAGGATTTGTCTTTTCATCCTATTCGTTCGCTTCTGATATAATGTCGAATTGCGCCTGAAATTCGCCTAAATACTCTGTCCGTCATACGTATGTGATTTTATTTTACATTACGTTGGAATATAGAAATCCGTATTAACGATTAGTGATTTTTGCTCAACAGCCCGAAATTTCTTTTCGAACTTTTTCATTTCATCTTTTCCGAAATTAATTTCTGCTTGTACGGATTTGATGTCTGTTTGTACGGATGTGATGTCTGCTTGTACGGATGTGATGTCTGCTTGTACGGATATAATGTCTGCTTATACTCATAATGTCTGCTTGTATGCATAATGTCTGCTTGTACGCATAATGTCTGATTGTACGGATATAATGTCTTGTTTCATCTCTTGGACGGATTTAATGTTTTGTTTCATCTCTTCTTGTCCAGTTTTCATTTCGGCTTAAACAGCTTTGATTTCTTCTTTCACTTTAGCTTGAACAGATTTAATTTCTTCATTTATATCGGCTTGTCTAATTTTCATTTCTTCCTTAATTTCTAATTTCGCGGCTTTAATCTCTTCTTTCATCGTTTCTTGTTCGACTTTCATCTCGTCTTGTCCGGCTTTCACTTCGTCTTGTCCGTCTTTCATGTCTTTAATAAAACCATTATCTCTTTCAACTGTTCCTCCGTCGCTTTTCTAGTCATTACCCTATACGTTTGTCAAGTTTCCTGAAATTGCACTTCTGAAGCCAATTTGTTACAAAGTATCCTCTGAAATCGTAAGTGTGCGCTCAGGATATAAGAATGAGTCCAAATTTATGGATATAACTAACAAGTTTATTTACAGGCACATAATAAATAGGAATAATATACAGCAAATAGTTCGATAACTATCTTAGAAGATGACTAAACAATTGTCAATTACAGTAAAACAGCAATTTAATGCTCCATTAATTTCACAAAACAGTCGAAACTATTCTCAAAACATTGACGTATCACATTTCACAAAACAGCACCTTCTGTTATGAAAACATTGACGTTCAATGTAGCTTAATATGCTATGCATGTAAATATTGACAGTTCAATATAGCTCATATCATGTCAACTGCTCTCCAACTGAGTGATGATGCCTTTTATGTACTCTCTGTAGAAGCTTCTATAATTCTCTCATATCTCGTAGAATATTGGTTATTTCGATGTGTTTCTCGATCCTTCGAAAAGTTGCCAAATATCGCCAAATTAGCGACAAATAGGCAAATCTGGAAACCCTCTTCCGAACACTTCGGCGTATGGAAAACCCTAGATCACGTGATAGGAAAGGTTGCCTGTACGTGTATTTTCTCCGTCTGATTTTCAAAATAGACTCCAGTAAGAGCATTTTACACGCTCGTAATACTACAGAGACGTTCATTCATTTCAGAGTTATTTCATTCAGAGTTTGAAACCCATTGATACCTAAATTTAGCCTTGTATGCTGTGTCTAATGAAATGCAAATTTTAACTACGATATTGTTGCGAATTTGAAAAACGCTTTGGAGTTCCTTTTTCACTTTCGTCTCTTTCGAAGACCAGACGGAAAAAACACCGGTACAGGCGTCCTTTCCTTTGACGTGAGTCTAGGGTTGCCATATGCCTAATTTCGAAGAAGGGTTGCCAGATTTAGCGATTATCGCCAATTTGGCTACATTGGGTGACTTTCCGAAAATTCGAGAAGCACCTCGAAATAACGATAATTCTATGAGATATGAGATATTTCTAGAAGTTTCTACAGAGAGAGTTGGAGAAAATGGGACACGAGCTACATTGAACCGTGATTTTTGTCAATGTTTTGAGAATAGCTGTTCTGTGAAATGATTGTCGTCAATGTTTTGATAATATTATTCGTTATTCCATAAAATTAGTGAAGCATTTAAGTGCTGTTTTACTGTATATTGCTCCTGCTTATACTGTGCTATGCGAGTAAATACGCTACTTATCCAAAAATCGGTACTCATTCTTGTATCTATATATGTTGTAGCTGGCTTTAGTTTTTCACACAATGTATCTACACATGAAGCTTTATGGCGGTAGGTGCATACGTTTTTTTCAGGTATCATTTCCTCACCTCATAGACAAGAAGGCACAAACATACACTAGAAGTGTGCACGGGTTTAGACCTGGCCATAGGCTGAGAGCTAGGAAAGACCTTGGGGGTGCTAAGCAATTCCCCAATTCAATGAAAGTTTCAATAGTTCTCAGAAGAGATTTTTTACATTTGTATACATTCCAACTAAAATTATAATAGATAAAACAATATAAAAGTCATTTAAGTTGCACTGTTTTAGTAAAATGCACTGTTGCACTGTTTTAGTAAATCGTTGCAAAGTTTAGTTGCACTGTTTTAGTAAAACAATTTTTAGCTATCACAACATTCTTGGTCATATGCGACTGAAAATAAAACGGTGAGGCACCCATAATATAATTGTATTTGGACATTAACAGAACTTTAAGGAGCAATAGACGCGATAACACAGAAATGACGTATATAAGAATGATTTCATTCAATTTATTTAATTTTTTCTTTGACAATTTTGATTTAAAAATCCATCATTCTTATATATATGTCATTAGTCATTACTTATATATATGTCAGACCTCTAGTTTCTAAATAACTGGCTTTTCATCTTAGTTTCTTCTGCTGGCTTCGAGAACCGGGTGTTTTCCAAATTTGGAGACTTCGGGTTTTACTGCAGTAGGGAAATTTTCCATTATTGCAGTGACAGCAGCAGCCGGATCACTTACTTTTGAATTCTTACTTTCTGAAGCAACATTTATCAAAGTAAAATTTTAATAAATACATGAACATTATACAATTTGTAAAAATATTATTATCAGATTCATCTTATTGAGAAAATTATCATATATGCTACAGGTATTCGCTTACTAGCCATAAAATGTTTAGATATTATCGATGTATAGGAGAAGAAGTACAAAATGAAACGTAAAACATGGGAATTCACCCTGTTTATAGCACTTTTAAGAGTCCTGAGGCCCCTTAATAAACAGCAGGCCAGGTTTCAATCCCTGGTTCCGGCCCAGTTTTATATTAAATTGAATTAAGTCTATACTCTGCATTAAGAACACTTTATTAACTTAAAATTGACAAATATAAATCTTATTTAACAGATTGTACTAGCAAACTATTAAATGTATTTACAAAATTGTTGTAAAGAACTCATATCTCATCAGGGAATTGAACCACATATTTCCCTGTCGACCAGATATCGCGCTGCAGATTGAGCTACTGTATATTTCCTTCTGTATTGAAATTGAAAGTCACTTTACATTTTCCTCTCAGATTTTAGATAGAAAAGCACCTTCTCTGATATACTTCCCAGCATTTTATTATTATACTATTAGCTAATATTGTACTTTAATATTAACAATGTTTAATGCATTCCAAATTAAGTATTCATATCGATTTTAGAATTTCTTAACTTTATATTTCCAATTCTGTCAGTACTACTACTATGCTACTATTGTATAATTTTCAATCGCAAATAGACCCTGATATTAGAATTAAAAATAAATTTAAACACAAACATTTAAATTATAAAATGTTTTTTTATCTATAGATTTGAATAATTTAAATATATTTTTGAAATTATAAAGTAATGTGTTCAATACTGTTTACTTGTTTTTAATTTTTAAAATGAATATATATAAATAAACAAGAAAGATCAATCATGCATAAAGCATTGATTATGAAATAGTTTTCAACTGAAATGCAATTTTATTTAACCAGCTTTAAAATGCCATACATTCAGCACTGATGTTTTTTAAATTATCACAGTGCTACAATAATTTATTATACTTGTAAACTTTAAATTTCACAAAAAAAAACAAAAAAAAAACAATGCTATAAATAGTGAAAATCAATTAATATTTCATTCATATCACTTATAGTCCAGACTCTAGAGCTAAATAATTTTTGCGTAAAAAAAATTCAGCAATTCTTGTTCAACTCATTTACAATCGCTTGATTTGTTTGCATTCTGCATGCTGTAGAAATTAGGCTTCGTTGTAGAAATAATCGAAGTTTAGTGATCATTTAAAATAAAAAATATTGTAATTGTTTAGCACAGAATTTAGATATACAGATAAAGTGCAGAAATAAAGCGTGTTTATGACAAATGCAACAATACATACAGATTTAAAAGATCTTCAAATATCACGATTTGTATACGGTAAAAAATGGATGCCATATTTTATTTTGAAATTAATCATATGATCTCTTTATATAATATGGGTGTAATTATTATTTCAATTTTTATTTAAAAATCTACTTAACATATTTTGCTGATTTTTTTTACATATTTTTACATGATAATTGGAACATTTTCTAAGCAAATTATGAATTTTAACTTTGCTTAATAAATGTTTGAAAAATTGTTTCATAGGGTTCAATGTATTTCATTTTTTCATCTCCGGTAAAACTCTAAACTAATTGTGTGATATTATTCATTTTGATTCCCATATCTCCCACAGATCGTCTCAAAAACATACTAAAATTTCATTTTGTTAAAGTTATTTTTACGGCAGTTATCGTGTGAATTGACAGACAGACAGAATGAACAAAGTCATAAACACTTTCCAACTATGTTGGAAAGTGTTAATAAAAGAAACTCTACTAAATCTCTACGGTAAAACAGCTTTTTGCCAAAAATAAAATATTCCATCTGTCAATCTTATCAACCATTTTCCAAAGTAATTATCAAATTCCACTGAGACCTTCGTGATTTTGGCGTAATGTCAGAATCCGCCAGGTTAGTAGTTTGTTCCAACTGCATAAGTAGTGTGTTGCTTAAAAATATGCGAAAATTTCCGGGTTTATTCCTGCTTCTCAAAATTCAGCTTTACTATAGAGCAGTGTTCTTCAACCTTTGTCATCCCGCGGAATCCTTTTTTGAGATATTTTTTTTTATGGAACCCTTCGTTCAGTAGCACACCCAGATTTGATTTTAGGAGGGATGTGTCATATTACGTATTACATGTTATGAAGAAGGTGCGTCCGTGCCTTTGTTATAAAAACTTTATATAAGATATAAATTTGCATTAATTCAAACAAGAAGATAAATATTCCATATAAAGTATTTGTATTATACATACATATGTCATATGAAATTGAAAACTAAGAAAAACAAAACAAAAACCAAAATTAAAAAAATATTTAAAAAAAATTAATGACTTTATTGTGCTTCTTTATTACTGCACAATTTATCAATATCCGGATAGATCGGTGATAATTGGAGACGCATATCGTTTTCAGCATTAAGTCGATTTCTATACTTGGTTTTTGTAGCGACGTATGTGGAAAAGGATGTCTCACAGAGGTAAGTTGTTTCGACTCGCGGAACCCCTAAAGCGTTTGAGTGAAACCCTAGGGTTCCGCGGAACACAGGTTGAAGAACACTGCTATAGAGCATTGGCATATGACGTCACACGGATAATTTTGCCCTAATGTTTCCAAAACAAAATACTCATTTGTTTAGCAGTATGGAAATTTTCCTTATTTCTGTATTAAAAACGTCTACTTTAGAAACTTACAATTGTTTAATCTCTAATTTTAGTAGGATATATCTAAATTTATCGTCATTGATGGATATTTTTAGTTAACCGGAAAATAAAATATTCACTTTAATTAAAATATATAGAGTTTTTTAAAAGAAAAATCTTTATATATCTTTCCCTTCTCGCTCGCATATACATTGCAGAATTTTCTAATAAATGTATACACCTTTAGATTGCTAGTTAGTGACTAGGATGAAAATGAGTAGTAGTGTGCATTCACATAAATTCACTGAATGTGCATGCTCTATAGAGCATGGGCACGAGTGTAAATAAACAACCTGCGTGGTAGAATGCGCAGAAACGTAAGGGCAACAGGGCATTGTTTTTACCATAGCGTGTAATGGTAAACGGACGATGATAAGCAATAAAAATTAAAACATCGAAATTTATCTTTGTGATGTAAATAAGTTATTTAAAATACTTGAATAACAACATATATGTAAAGATTTCATTTGCTAAAGTGCACTTAAAGTGATTTTAAGTGAATGTACACTACTACTGATTTTTACTGTGGTCACTCACTAGAGTTCTAAAGATGTATACATTGACTAGCAAATTCTGCAATGCATATGCGAGCGTGAAGAGAAAGATATGTAACGATTTTTCTTTAAAAAAACTCGTGTATATATTTTAATTAAAGTGAATATTTTATTTCCCAGTTAATTAAAAATATGCATCAAACAAGATAAATTTAGTAAAATGAGAGGATTGTAAGTGTCTAAAGTAACCATTTTTAATACAGAAATAATGAAAATTTCCATACTGCTAAGCAAATGAGTATTTTGTTTTGGAAACGTAAGGGCAAAATTGTCCGTTGACGTCACGTGCCCATGCTCTATTCGAAATACAATAATATGTACTCGAAAATTAAGGTATCTTTGGTACATTATTAGGTATGTAATCTAAGACTCCCTTTGAATAAACCAAATGTTCTCATCTGCAAAGAGAGATTTCGGGAAAGGGGTCGAACCGGAAAAGCTTCACACCTATGCGTACAGCGCCGCAACGGAGGAACTACTACGTTTGTGTGAAATAGGCAAGTTATGAAAGACAATATGGGATGTACTCGTTGCTCTATGAAGTAACTGGAACCGGAGTTATTTTCACGAATCCGTAAATATTTACGTTTTTAATGCATTTTTTTTTTCAAAAGGAAGGGGAGTCATTTTATTGCTTGTCACATACTGTTTTTATCAGGAAGGTTGTTAATTTTGTTTTTATCAATCTGTATGTTAACTGAACGTGCTCCAATTTTCCTTTTAGATCTATAATTTTCCTTTGATTTTGTTAAAATTTGCGATAATGCATTTATATTTGTAGTTATTGATTCTTTATAGTGTGTTTCTGGGTATTCCAAATTACCTGTCAAAATTCAATAATTTTGTTTTATGTTTAACATTTTAGGCTATTTGCTATGCGATCTGCTCTTTGGATATTTAAAAAGTCAGTATCACATTATGCAGTGCAGTTTCCGATCCTTTTATAAATCTTTAGCTCGAAGGAAATACATACCCGAAGAAAGTTTACAGAAGTCTAAATTGGAACGATGCCTCACAACTTTTGATCTCACGTTTCTAGGTAATTTGTTCAATTTGCTATATTTTTTCAATCAATGCTTATTCTGTATTGTTATTTCCATTTGAGTGTATAAATATTATATTTGTTTGGATGTTTATAATGTGTGTCATTCTTTCTGTTTAGTATAGATGCAAATGAAATCTACTTCGCTGTAAATAAAATTGTCTTGAAAATGTATTATAAGGGAAAATATTTTTAAGCAGAAAATAATATTTTATTTTTTATCTAGTAATTTTTCTGCTTTTCAGGGTGGATAAAAATCATGATTTTAAAAAAAATCGGATTTTTTTTTATTTTAATCGGATTTTTTTGATTTAAATCAGATTTTTTTTATTTATATTAGCCTTTTTCAAAATCAATTTTTTATATTTTTCAGATCAGAAGGTAGGTTAGACTATATTAATGTACTGTCCTATAATTAAAAAAAATGTAATTGAATATATATTAATATAAGATTAAAAAATATATGCAGGGGTTAAAAAAAACCAAAGACTTTTTAAATAAATAGGTTTTTTTTATTTGGGTTATTTTATCCAATTTATAAATATAGGCTATATTAATTATATGGAACTATTATGCGGTTTTAAGTTCTTTATTTGAATTTATATTAATAAAGAGCTATGATATCTGGAAATCTATTAAGCTTGATATTATGAAGGACTTGAAAAAAAGGGAAGGGATTATGACAAGTTGCGTATTAAAAAGTCAAGATTTTAGAGCAAGATGATGTTTTTAAGTATTAATATTTAATAATACCTTTTTCATTTATATAATAAAAACTTACCATTTAACAGGTAATTTCATTTATCTGAGTCTCTTAAATGATTTTTTATTAGTACAAAAATCACAAAAAAAGGAAGGAACCAAATTTTCTTATTTCTATGGTAAAAATTATTACAGCACATATAAATAACATTTCAAAAGGTATTTTAAATTTTTGTAGCTTGAAATATGCATGTAAAAACTGTATCGCGACCATTGATCCCAATAAATCATCACAAGAACAATTAAAATGTTAAATATTGTCTAGCTATGTTTCTAGATAACTGACAGAAAATCTAAATAATTCTAGATATATTTTAAGTGATTTTTAGCTATAAAATTAGAAAATAGGTTGGCAACACTGGTCAGTTGTCATTGTTACTTGATTTTATACTCCAAGCAATGAATAGTGTTATCTCCACTGACCGAGAGTTAAGGAAAGGATTTTAGTTTTTTTTTAATACTTTAAAGATGTCTTGATGTGGAATTTTATTATTTTAAACATTTATTCTGTTCCAGGTTATTTTAGCATAAAAATACAAAAAAACCCTTCAAGAAATGACAAAATTAAAAAATGATTTTAATCAATGATTTTTTTAAAAAAAATCAAGTGATTTAAATCATGATTTAAATCAAGCCGATTTAAATCAAACAATCCTGCTGCTTTTCAATATTAACTTTACTTTTTACAAAAGTAAATTTTAGCATGCATCCAGAATCCAAATTTGTAAATATTTTAGAGATTGACTATTTTTGAAAACTAACAAAGTTAATTTTCAGCATGAGTTTTTAATTTGAATTAAATAAACAAATCAAGTGCTGTACTAAGCAGCACCTTCCTCTTTCTTTTCTTAAAGCAGCAAAAGTGCACATAACCTTTAACATTTGTAACTTTAAAATATTTTTATCAAGGTAAGAAAATAACGAAATCTGTTGATTCAAAACTGGATTATCTCACTTCACGCATAATCCTTAGTAAAATGCTACTTTAAAAATTAATTGGTGTAGCAAAGTTTTGAAATGTAAATTGATAGAAAATAGTTAAGCACTTTTTAGGAGGTTTAAGTTGGGTTAGATGTCCAGTTTTGGTTCTACCAGTATCATCACTCTTATAAAGGCTTCTAATCTATATAAATAAAATTGAAAATCTGTCTGTCTGTCTGTCTGTTTGTCCCATCATCACGGGAGAACGGCTGAACCGAATTTGATGAAATTTTGTGGGTAGCCTAGAAATAGCCCCACTTAAAATTTAGTCCATGTTTGGAGTTTTCATAACCAGTGGTTCTCGAGATATTAGTGAAAAACGAATATTTCGTGTGTATCATCATCACGAGAGAACGGCTGAATCAAATTTAATGAAATTTTGTGAGTAGCCTTAAAATAGCCCCCCATAATTTTTGCCTAAGTTTCGAGTTTCTAATACCAGGGGTTGTCGAGATATTAATGAAAAACGGAACTTTTTCTTAGGAGATCTACTCTCCAACTCCGTGGTTTATCCAAACGGAAAGGATGAAAATCGTTTGTTTAAAACGCCAAAATGAAATAAAACTTTATTTCCGAGTTTGGTGCAGGATTTTTGCATTAATTAGTCACTATAGGAAAGCATGAATTGTTTGAAACATGAATTTAAATGGAAAAATCTACCTCCATGGTTCATCTTTCACAAGTTTAACGATGTAAAGTATAAAGAAATCAAAATGGCTATATAATTTCGCATTTTATGAGGAAGATTCTATCTTATATCCTGTTTCTCGGCAACGGAATGAAATTAAATGTGTTGTTAATATTTATTATTATTTTTTCTATTTGTATAATAAATAAATGGAGGTAAAAATATATTTTATAAATGAATGGTTTGATTGTTCTTTTAATTATATATATTGCGGACTGCGTACATCACTTTCATTTATTTTAGAAAAGAGGTTTCAAGCTCATATATTGTGTTTAGCTAATAAACTCATATATTGTGTTTACGCAATAAATGCATTTTGCCGATTGTTGAAGCAGAAAAAGAGTAGAACGGGTGTATGTATCTTCTAATGCAATTTTAGTGTTTTCATTTAGTATATACAAACAGGATCAGGACATTTTATTCTTCAGATCTGCAAATTCAGAGCTACGAATTTAGAGGAATATCTCTAAATAACTTGGTAACATTTCTTAAACTTTACCAAATTAGTGGAAATGTCTCCAAATTGATAAAAATGACCCAAATCAGTGAAATTAAATTTGTTTTTTTAGAATAAAGTACTGAAATGATGTTTCTGTAGCATTTGTCGGTCAGTCCATCCATCCTACTTAGTAACACATTTAAGGAATTTTTTTAATATCACCAAATTGATAAAAATATTTGTAAATCCATAAAAATATCATAGAATAAAATCGCGCTTAATAAATGAAATTAATTGTGTTTTGTTAGGGGATAGTATTGTGATGATGTTTCGTCAATTTGTCGTAAAATGGGACTATCAGTTCTACAGTCCCACTTGGCGATAAATTTGGCGATTTTTTAAGTTATCGCTAAATCGACGAAAATATCGCCAAACCTTCCATGGAGATTGCATTATTCAGATGATATGATTTCCATCAATTTATTTAAAGCAAATGATATCATGTCGCTTAGCAACGGATCCAATATGTTATGCGGCATACGATTTTTATTAAATCTTTTCCGATTTGAATAAAAATATGTATATAAAATAAATTTCATTGACATTGAATTTTTGACTGGATAATATCAATTACTGTCTTCAGTTTTAAACATCATTATTATTGATATTTTCGGGGACTGTTGATTCAGGGATTACTGATATTTTCAAATTATTATGGAATTGTTTTATTATGACGAAAATTGTTGAAACTCATATATAGTACGTTGTACGAGTAATCTTCTACAAATGCATGGTTTCTAATCTACGAGAATATAAGTAGTGCAGGTATATTGGCAAATATTTTGATATATATTGGCATATATTGGAATCAATTACGTCCTTCTGGTATTAAGATTATGGGGATTTTTGATACTTTCAATTTTTTACGTCGTCTTTTTTATTTTGGCAAATATTTTTGAGATTCATATTGCAATACGGGTAAGCTTCTACTAACACACTGGCATATTTTCTAATCTGCGACAATATAGTATGGGGTTGCATATATTGATTCAATTCCTTTTTTTTTTAAATTTGCTTACAAAAGGGGCCAGGATGTTTTATTCTTCAGATCTGCCCGTGAAGATAATTTTGCATAGTGAGAACAAATATTCTTAAACTTATCTTTATGAGCAATAAATTTAATATTTTAATAGAATTTGCACATGATTGCGAATTATAAATTTCTTTATATTATATACTCTGTACGAAGAACGGGTATGCTGCTAGTCAAGAATATTTTCGGAACCTTCTTAGTTTTTAAATTTAGTTTTATTGTATTAAAATTGCTTTCTGCTTTTCAAACTGAGATATTTCTTTGATTTAATTATTGTGTACCTTCTAAAAATCAACATGAACTTAGTATATTTACATATTAGAAACAGATGCGTCACTAGAATTTTTTATTTATTATTATATTTTTGGGGCATAGGGAAGTTGTTGGGAACCAAATTTGTTTTCTATTTCCCCTAATATAATTTCTTTCAGCTGCAATAGGTTATTGAAGGGGGTATGACCCCCTTTTAATAACACCACTGATTGGAAGAGTGCTACTAAATTTTTTTGTTTTCTTTAAACATTCAATCTTGAGTTAATTACCTAGCAACATGCATTCTTACTTATAAATCACATTTAAAAATTTTTAAGGTTGTATTTCAAGTTTATTGGGCCATTTAAATTGAAAATTGCATTGCAAAATCTTTAATTATATTTTTCAGAAAGAAAATTTTCAGGCATTTTGAGTATCCCCAATTTTGAATCAAATGTTTTTGAGTGTATATAGGTGTATGTGTGTGTATGAGTCTGTATCTCTAGATACAATATTTCAAGAACTGAATTAATGACATAAATAAAATTTGGTATAATTATCATAATCTATGAAATACTGTTTTGACTCATGAAATTTGGTACAATTATCGTAATCTGGGATTGTTATTCTTTCTTTGTGAATGGAATGAAAAAGGAGTTTAAAGCTGGTAAATTTTTTGAAGTCCTTAATTTTCAAATAACTTTTTCATAAAATTGTAAAAATAATTCAGGATGTCAATCATGTTAACACTAGAACGACGGATCTTTTGAACTACCTAGAATGATGAGCAGCGGTCAATTTGACCACCATAGAAAAAATACAACTTACCTTTAATTCAAAACATCATAGTTACAGCATTTAGGATGTTTCTTCGATACAATTTTTGCAATAAGCGTTCTTGGAGCGTATACGGAGTTGGACCAGCCTTTTTTTTTTATGACGTTTTGAAAACCAAATCTCCTGCAAGTAGCGGTTCTTTGATCCAATATTTTCCACTCAATACCATTTTTGGCACGAAGATTTGCTGAAGTAGAGGTATTGCGTTGATGGCGAGTTGAATTGGACGTATTGTTACCATCAGAGTTTGTTTGCTCCTCAGAGGAGCTGATGCTGTGCTCTGCATTTTTATTTTCATCGGAAACTACAAAATCTGCATCACTATCACCGCCGCTATCACTGGAATTCTCACTAAGTTGCTGCAAAAGTGTTAGACACTCATCAGTGGTCAGTTGTTTTCCACGAGACATGGCGCAAAAATATTATGCAATAATTTACATCCACACGGGCACAGTCGTTGTTCATTCTTGAAACACACCGAATAATGCCTAAAAGCTAATGCAATCATTCTTACGGCTTACAATAGCGCAATGCCACAGTCGGATTGCATCATCGTGTGAAATCTCTCTAGCGGTCATTTTGACCGCTGCTGTCATTCTAGAAAGATTGTTGATTTGTTTTTTTATTATAAAATCTAGAATAATTTTCTTCTGTGTTTTGAATAACTTTAAGAAAATAAGAAAAGTCATAAAATTTCAATGGGCTGGGATTAGCCGTTTTTGGAGGAATCGTTTCTCAAAGTAGTTATGCTGTCAAAATGACCGCTTCCATCACTCTAGTGTGAAAAAGAAGAACCCTTATATGTAATTTATTATAATAAAACAAATGGCAAAAATTTTATAATACTGGCATGAGCTGTTTTTGAGATAGTCCAAATAAATGGATAAAAAATTGTATAAAATGAAAAGTATCAAGTAGGGGAGGGTGACCCCCTTTTTACAAATCTAATTTTTAAAAGAAAAGTTTTGCACACACAGACATGCTTAATACATTTTTTTTAAAGACTATATAATTTTTAATAAAACTAAAAATACAGCTAAAGTATGTTTCACGCCAAAAAAGAGAAATAATTAATTTTATAAAACAGCATTTTATGGGTCAAGGCTCCCCACATGTAGGAAATTTGACTCACATTAAGAGAGGGTTGACCCACTTGTTTTAATCCAAGTAGTAAATGCTAAAATAAAACAGGTCAAGCTTTAAGATTTGAACAGCTAACAGCACTTATAGTCAGAAAAATAAAAAATTATTGGTGCAACTTGTGTAGTTCCTCTTATTGATATTAGATTTTGCAATTTCATAATATCTTTCGCTGATGTGACAGATATATCTTCAGTTTCTGGGTAGATAGAATAATAAGTGCCCAAATATTTGTAAAAATTCTAGATGGTATTAAATAAAATTGATCATGGAATTTAATGGAAGAAAGAACATTCACACGGTCACAGTTTCGCAAGTCATAGATCGGTATTAGAAATTTCTCGCATTGCGTAAAATGTAAAATTTTTCTTTGTATTTCTTTTCTCAAAGAAAAACATATGCATTATCAAATTTCTACTTTAAAATACAAAGGTTTCCTAACTAAGATATCTTATAGAAAAAATTTGTTACACATTCACTCTGCAAGGCTGAAATGGTAGTTCTCTGATTTCGCATATAAGCAGTTTGAATACAAGGTGTAGACTCCAATTAAATACATAAGGCAAAATATTTTAACATAATAAATGAGTGTTGAAGACCCAGACCGTCCGACTCGTCCAGAGGACTAAGAGCAACTATTTGGACGGCCGGGAAGAGTGTGTCTGTTTATCTGTTCGGTAGTTGGTCATATAGTGAAAATCCTGAAAACCTAACCCTAATTCAAGATCTTTTAGCAAAGTACCTTAGACCTGAAAGTGCAGCTTTGGTCTTATGGGGCTACAAACTATGTTGAGATTTCATAACTCTTTCAGAAAGAGGTTCTTGTTTCTTGTACTTTGGGGGGAGATGGTGTTTTTAAGATATTATAGTGAAGGGGTACATTTCTAAAATCTAAAGCCTTCTCTTTATAGATATAAACAGTTGAGTATTATAGAACACAAACCATTTTAAAATAAATATTTGTTTATCTGTGAATGCATTTAAATTAAAGTAAGCTTGTATTTTTTAAATAGTTTTGAAATCATAGCTACCAAAGAATGAATATCATATAAAACAATATCTGCACATTTCTTTGTCAAAGAATATTTAATCCATAAATTAGATGTTCATGAAGTTAAATTATGTTAAAATTATGTAAATATTTCTTAATAACTAAAACTATATTTAGTACTCATATGAATTCATTATAATCATAGGAGAAAGGTTTGAGCCATGGGTCAAGCCTCCCTTGGTAGTGTTTTAGCTTTTGATTTCAAAGAACTTCAATTTTAAATTAGGTATTGATTTGAAAAATAATAAAATAGTAGTTATGTAGCTAAGGTTCCAAACTTTCAACATATAAGTTTGAATTCTTATGTTTAAACAAATTTATTTGCAAAAAAGCTTACAAATATAGGAATAAAAAAAAAATTACTTTTTGATGATGAAAACACAAAATCCAATCTAGTCTAAACAACTAGCAAATTTTGATAGGTAATAGTTTACATCTGCAGAATGTTCTACCATCTGTTGGAAGGTTTGAAAAGCTTGAAATAATAATAAAAAAAAAATCATGGTGAGTCAACCCTCCCCAGTCTCCCCTATTGTTAAATGAATTCTCTTAAAATCTACAGATAGGCATCACTTTATATCTAAAATAATTGGCAAAAATTTTATGACTTTTCTAATTAAAATAATGGTTCTTAATTTTAGAGATGTTTAATTCTTGTATAATATATGATTTGTATTATTTAATTTTCTATGTTTTATTATTATTTCTGTTTTATTGTTTTTCCTGTGTTGTTCTGTTTCATTGTTATTTCTATGTTTTTCCTGTCCATCTGTTGTAACTGCTGTACACCCTTTGAGTGAGCTGGGCAGCATAGGCAATACATAAATAAATAAGTTGGTTTTCTATAATCAATATTATTCACTCGTAGATGTAGCACTTTCCATTCACGAGAAAAGTTACAAGTTTTGTTTCATCTGGAACTAATTTGTCAAATTTCACTTATTTCACTTGATATTATTTAAATGCCAGTATTATTTTGATTTGGATTTTGCATGTACTATATCGTTATAATAAATAATTTTATTTGAATGACAAATCTTGAAATTATAATTGTGCTATTAGTTCTTTAATATGGCTCTAAATGCGAGTGAAAGTAAATAATTGTTTCTTATTAGTACAATTTATCATGGTATATAGAGAAAGTCATGTGTTATCTGCATCACATTTTTTTGCTTAATATTAAGTATAATTATACTTGTCTATTTTCCAGGTGTTGGGAGTACTTTAGGTCTTGGAATCTACATTTTAGTTGGTAAAATTGCTGCAACTACAGCAGGACCAGCTGTTTGTATATCATATTTTATTGCTGCTGTAGCATCTGTATTTGCAGGTATGTATAATTCATAAAAAATCTCTGAAAACATTTCACATTAAATTTTGCTGTTAAAAATATTGAATTCTTTTAGTTTTAGTAAAACTTGCTCATTAACTGTGCCTTTGTTTGGTGTCGAACTATGCTTGCTATAAAACTAATATTTGTAAATACCGTTATTGGTACTAAAATTCCCTTGTGTTCCTTATTTATATGATGGATGTGTTTTTATCAATTAATCTAAACAATTTGACTGATACAAACGTAAATACTGAAGTCTTTACGTTTGTATCAGTCAAATCAAAACACAGGAGGGCAGCAAGAGCTCTGTCTGTGATTGATGATCTGGATGTGGTTAATATATTTTTCTTACCTGAATGTGAAATGTATTCCCCATTTATTATTATTATTATTTTTAATAAAACTTTTATTGGGAAATGAAGACACATTCATTAACACAAGTTATTATGATGGAGTTGGGGGGGGGGGGGGGTCTAGAACTACATTATTGTAGCTTTGCTATAACTGCTACATCTTAAGTCTTTAAATAGTCCTTGAATAATGCTTGAATTTTTTTTCAAGAAGTTTATGAACCATGGTTATTAACTTCAAAAGAAAGACTCAATCAGTCTTTAATAAGCAGAAATTAAACACTCTATAGAGTTGTATTTCTTATTATTTTTTAATACAATTTTAAAATAATATTTTCTGTAGCTCTTGAACATTGAAAAATGTATGAATAACATTTTATGTGGCCCTTCCTATCAAAGAATTGTACATTGAAAGCTAAATAAAATAAGAAACTTAGACCATACATTTTGATATTTTCTCTTAAAATCTGTCAAAGCACCTATGTAGGAAGTATTAATCTACATATATCTTGGATTTTTTTCATAAAACTTTTCACCTAATTAGTCAATTTTGTTATTAAGAGAGAGTTGTAAAGTTACTCTGTTTTTTAAATTTTTTAAAAGTTCATAGATATTTATTATAGGAATTTAAATAAATAATAAAGTCATGATGTAAGTTTGATTTCTTTTCAACATGTGAAGCCTCTGAAGTTCACATTTGCCCTACCAAGGGACTACTATTCTTTGCACAATGATATTTAGCAGAGTTTTGAGTCATATTTTAAAATTTTATTTTTCATTTTGCTTGAAGGCTTTATAAATTTATTTTCAAAAAGATGTTTTCTTTTTATTTCTTCTTTATATTAAAATGGATAACTGTATCCCATTATCTTGACGACCATATTTTAGTTTAGTTGAACCTTATCTTGAAAAATTATTTTATTCAGTAAAATCATATTTTAAAAAATATATATTTTATATCTGCTGAACTTTATTAACTGGAACTTGCTTAACAGAAGGAAAGAGGTAAATAATCAAATAACAACTCAAGTATACACTTGGGCACACACCATCTTTTTGTCACCTGGATATATTTGTGGCTGTTCAAGCACTTGTGATTGTTAGTTATTCCTATTGGGAAAAACAACTATTTTGATTATTCCGTCATGTAGTGAACTGTATTTTGAGAAATTATAAATTCCTAAATAACTAGACTGATTAATCGGTACTTCGTAAGTTCTAATACTAAGTTTGGTACAATTGGGTACATTAAAGGCTATACCTAGCTCTTAAATATTCACTCTTTCCTTGAAAGCAATTTAATGTTTTTGTGCATGTAGTATTTATTTATTTATTTATTTTTTGTTTATATATAACTATATAAATATTAACCCTTCGACTGCAGAAATGGCACTTGAAATGCGATAAAAAATGCCTCAAGTTTAATTGACATATTTTTACTTTAAAAGTATATAAAATACAATACTATATTTATTTTGAAGATGCATATTGTTTTACCCAGTTAATGATTTTGATTTATCAGTTTAATCTGAGTTACCATTATTCATAAAATACCCAAACTTGCATTATTACTATGAGCATGCAGTTGAAATACAAATTTGTTATACTTGCCACATTTGTTTGAATACTTATTGCCACTGTGCATACACATTAAGCATCTTTCATGCTCCTGTGCCTTTTTTCTGAAATGTGCCATCACTTAAAGCATTTTCTGCTGTTTGTATAGGGTAAATGAGATTTTTCTGAAATTCCACAGTAAATTTAGTTTCTAATAACAAGAATCATACATGATAATTACCAGGGTTTGAAGTTTATAAAATAATAAAAATTAGAACTTAGAGACTCAGCCTCAGATATATTGTTGTAAGAAAAATATTTAGAAAATATAATATCATGGCCCATATTTGATCCATTTCTGCTGATGAAGAATTAAATATGTTATCTAACCTTATTATAAAAATTGTAATTGCTTTTTTTCTTTCAGCGCTGTGTTATGCTGAATTTGGTGCACGTGTTCCTAAAGCTGGATCTGCTTATGTTTATAGTTATGTCACTGTTGGAGAGTTTATGGCCTTCATTATTGGCTGGAATCTCATATTAGAATATGTTATTGGTGAATATACATTGGATCGTCCAATGCTTATCTTATAATTTTTCTGCAAAAGTATATAATTTTTATAATATAAGTAACATTTATTTTAACAATAAATGCAGTTTTGTTTTTAATGATATGCTTGTATTTTTGTGTCATTTGATTATTATTATTGATAAAGTATACTATTTTAATCATTTGTTAGAAAGACTTTAGTCAAGAGTGTTCACTTTCCGAAAAGAAGCCGTACACCCAGTGCACCAAGTTTTTAATTAATTTATTTAATATTAATTATTTAGCTTTAATCATTTTTTATCATTTTATTTAATGTTAATTAATTTTTTTAATATGAAAATATATAATTTGTATAAAAAGTCATTCCTCTATGTATCCCTATTTTAATTTTTCTAAAGAACAGCTAATGAAATATAAAATGAAAAGTATTTTTAACAGTTAGCTTATCAAATGTTACAGTTACATAATTTAAAAAATAATCAAAATATTAATTTAGTTTTAAAGAGAAAACAGGATGAAAATTGTGTCCAGATATTTGCCATTCCCTTGTCATCATTAGATTATCAAGGTTTGAGAATGTTGTCAGAATCTTTGCGTTTACTCTTGAAACATGCTTGAACGAAGTTAAGCTAAGTTTCCTGGTAAAAGAAGTAAGAAAAAAAATCTGAAATGAAAGCAAGTTTTCTTAGAAAAGAAAATAGTGCCTGCACTGTCTTTGATACTAAATTAGCTTTTATGAATACTTAAAAACTTAAATTTTCTAAATGGTAAGTACAAATTCTTAAAATTAAGTCATCATTAGATTATTAAACTTTGAGAATGGTGACTCTATCCAGGGACTAAAAATCAGTTTAATATAGCTCTGATATTGGTTTTAAGGTGATAGAGAAACATTATAATCCCCATTACCTGGGCTCAACTGTATTTATGTTATGTGAATTTTTACATTCTTTTCAAAATTATGTTAAAATCAGCAGTTATGTTTGGTTTTTCTTGTACATTAAATTACAGGTTAAAAAATGTCATTAACATGCCACACAGTTGTTAATAACATCATTGATAACAATTCTGTTGAATCTTAAGAGTTTCTCTGGATAATACTATTAGTGTATATTTCTTACATTTTAATAGTACTTTTTTGTTTTTAAAGGAACTGCATCAGTGGCAAGAGGTTATAGTGAATATATTGACTCTTTGTTTGATGGGGCAATCGCAAAAAAACTAAATGAGACCATGCCCATACATATTCCAAATCTGTCTCCGTATCCTGATTTTTTGGCTTTTGGCATTACTCTATTGCTTACTAGTGAGTATGATTTTATTTTCTATGTATATTTAAGCTAAAAGTGCTACCAAGCAGCAACAAATACATACAACATTTTATATGCTATTATTTTGCATGAAAATATTTTAAGCTCTGCTTTTATTTTTATTTTATTTGATATTTATTAAAGTAAACATATTAAGATTTTCTTGTTGTGTGACAGTAAAATTTAAACTGTTTATTCTCTGCACTGATTTGAATCAAGAATTTTATTTATCTTATTATGATTATTATCTTGTTAAATTTTTAAATTGTATTTATTTTTCTTATACGTTTTCAGTATCTAAAAATAAATTTTATGATACCCTATTTCAAAGTTTGAGAAATTCTGGGCACCTTTTAAAAGAACTTATGTACATATGTACATGGGTTGCAGTTTATCTACTCATACAGAGTTACCTGTTTTTTTTTTGTTTTTTTTTTTTAATTTTGAGATTAATTATGATACAAGGGAATCTACACAATATATGGAATATGAATGTATTTGAAAATCAAATGCATCCTTACAGTCCAAATATTTTTAATTTGAAAGCAGACAAACTGTCCACCCACAGCAAAGACAACACATATAAGCACAAAATTTTACATAGCACATTAACTCAGGCACCATAGCTCAGTGGTTAGCTCATGGGAAATGCACTCGGTAGGCCCGAGTTCGATTCCCTCCATTGCCAAAACTGCTGTCGTGTTCACTTGGAGTATGATCACGTTAAACATGTGGATCTATAAGTCCTTGCGAGAGGTTTGTGGTAGGGGAAGGAGCATTCTAACACAGCATTCTACTTTTTTCAGGAATAAAGGAAATACTTATTTTCCATTAGATATGTACATTACATACAAATTATCTTTTATTTAAATATTAAAATTTTATATGATTAAAAATGATTAATTAACTTGCTTAAAATTATTATTTGTTACACATGAAAAATATCCAAATGATTGTACTTAATACTTTATACAGCTAATAGAGATTAGGTACAGTTTTTAGGAAGAAAATAGCTTTGTTACTAATTAATACGCCTTTTATGTATAATGTATTTCAAAACATAGATTCACGCACAAACATTGCAATCTTTGCATTCATAAAAACTGTTGGATATCTGAAATTTTCATTCACTTCGTATGTTGAAATTTTTTTACGATATCATAGATCAGCAAAGTACTTTTGCAAAGGATAATGCATGAAGCGATTCAGTTCAAGCAACACAGTGAGTAAAATAAAAATGATATTTATTACTCACTAAAACATAGGATAATCAAAGAATAAGAGCATGCATCTTTAACTACGATGCAACTCACAAAAAGTAGCATCAAACACAAATACCGCTTTATAAAGAGTTTAGCCATAACATCTCGGCTATTTGCAGGATAGCATAACATTAGCTGTGAATTTAAAGGTTATCATGAGCTTCTATAACAAGATCTACTATCAAAGACATAGTCAGAAGTCACATTCTGAACAAACTAGTCATAAGCTGCAAACTTTAAGCTTTAATAACAACAACCTGCAAGCTCTAGCTTCTCTATCACCCACCTCTTTTCCATTCCCCGACACTGGACATTTATACTTTTTATCTGTTATGATGCTTACGGAGTATGCCAATTTCCAGTGATACGGAAAATTAGCATATTCTGGTCAGCTATAATACAATCTACAGGAACTCAAATGTAAATCAACTCAGACACAAAACAAACGATCCATAATCCAAACAGTTAACCCTAAAAATTCAATACTATAACTTTGACTATATCTTTATCTTGATACGTTGTTTGTTTACTTTATGGTGTCTAACAAAAACTGTCCATGCACTCATCAGAAATACCAAATATTCACGAATCTTCACTATCTGCATTACTTTCATAACGATCCTGTTCGATTACCATACTAGTATTTTTTTCTATACTTAAAAACGTCTTGACATAACCATTCTCTTATCCGAAATAACCTAATAAATTCACTACCGCACATTCTCCTAAAACACAAATTTGAAAGAAAATACTCACTTACATTTCAATAATTCACCAACGCAATCATTAAACTAAAATTCACATATTCAATTACAGCATAGCAGAGCCTGCCAGAAATGATGTTTGTTTATATTACAAAACCACGTTTTAACACTCTAGATTAAGTGATGATTCATAGGGACCCCTCTATACCAAGGTCAAGTATTAGCAAAATACGTTGTAAATGTTAGAATGGACATTTAGTACCATCTAGTATTAAAATAAATTCAATTGAAAACGTTCCATATGAAAACACACATTGGTGCTACTCGTCCTTTAGGGTAAATTTCACCCTGATGCGAATGTGTGACTGTCTTCCTTGGACGCAGTGTCACAGTTGATGCACGGAAGTTACATTTGATGCATGCAGTGTCACAGTTGATGCATGGAAGTTACATTTGATGCATGCAGTGTCACAGTTGATGTCCGCAAAGGGTTAAGAAAGCTGTAATTTGTGTCAGTTTTCCCACTATACCAAAATTCATTAATTTGTATGGAAAGTTGCATATTAGGCACATCAGATTTTCATTTATGAAGATAAGCATTTTGAATGTAATGTTTTAATGATATTGAAGCATATAATGTTCTAAAATGCTATTTTTGTTAAAATTGGAAAGAAGCCTATATTATTGAAGTGATGATTGGTAATATTTCAAGTTTTATCTAGCGAATAAAAATCACATAATATTCACTTTTAGTTTCAATTGTTACAATTTAATGGATAGTACTTATGATGTTAAATATAATGTAAAGAATTTGTTTTAGTAGTACCATAATTTACAGAAAATCCACAGTAATGTAATTGGCACAGTGAAGAAAATACAAATTGTAAAATTAAAAATTGACAGAAGCATTGCTGTAAAACTTAACATTACTCACTGCCATTCCTTTAATATCCACACCTAAAGAAATCAATATCTCTTGTTTTTCTTAGAAATTTTTATCACTGAATCTTTACAAGGGCTAGTTAGACTTGATTTTAAGTTTGTTTTAATTAAGGTAATATATATTTTTTATTTTTTGCAGTAATACTGGTTGTTGGAGTCAAGGAATCATCAGGTTTCAACAATGTCTGTACAGTTTTAAATCTCCTTGTGGTTACCTATGCTGTGATAACAGGTTGCTTTAAAGCAGACACCCACAACTGGAAATTAAATCCTAAAGAAATTCCACCAGGTCATGGGGCAGGTGGCTTTGCTCCTTATGGCTTTCATGGCGTTATGTCAGCTGCAGCAACTTGTTTTTATGGATATGTTGGATTTGACTGCATTGCTACCACAGGTATATTTGATTTTTCCTTAGAAACAAACATTCTCATTGTTTTTATATTCAATAATGCCCTGTTTTGTGCTAATTTAATTTATTACTTTATTTTTATGCCACCCAAGTAAAACTTTTAATTGTGCAAAAGTATTGGGATTGTTTCTGAAAATAATTAGTAAAAGCCCTTTAGCTGTTTATGTAGAAGAAATTTATTTTCATCAAAGTTGTTTATGAATCTTATCTATTTATTCTTTTTTTATTTAGTTAACCTTTAAAAATTCAGTCCACCTCATTTATCAGCAGTTGTGTATGTATTTTAGTTTTGTTAGAAGTATAGTGTATTTTATTTTTATATTTCTGCTGATCGACCTTGCAACTATATTTCAATTGATAAACATTAGAGACATATTGATATTCAGATGCTCAGTTTAGAAGGCTTTGTATTTGTTCAAACACTTTTTGGAAATTTAAAAAAAATTATATAAGAATTACTTAATTTATAAATTGTTACCAAAATAGTAATTTTGTATATATATTTTTTAACACTTTACAAGGTAGTTGAAAAGTGTTTATAACATTGTTTATTCTGTCTGTCTGTTTGTTCGCACGATAACTGCCATAAAAATGACTTTTATCAAAATGAAATTTTAGTATGTTGTTCAGACGGCTTGTGGGACATATGGGAATATAAATGAATAATATAACCCAATTTGTTTTGGATTGAACCCGGGTGGAAAAAATGAAATACATTGAATCCTATGGGACCTAATTTTTCAAACATTTTTTAAGCGAATTTAAAATTCACAAATTGCTTTGAAAGTTTTATGAAATATTCAAATTACCCCATAAAATATATGAAAAAAATTTCAGCAAAATATATTTGTAGTTTTTTAAATAAAAATTAAAATAATAATTACACCCACATTTTATAAACAGATCACATGACCCATTTCAAAATAAAATATGGCATCCATCTTGTGTCAAAATCGTGATTTTTAAAGTTCTTTTTAATTTATATTTAGTGTTGTATCCACCCTAAAACTGCTTTATTTTTGCTTAATTTCTGTGCATCTATATTCTGAAACAATGCAATTACAATATATTTGAGTTTAAATTATCATCAAACTTTGATTATTTCTACAATGAAGCCTAATTTTCTCTTATGGAGAATGTAAACACATCAAGCTGTAAGATGAGTTGTATAAGAATTACTGAATTTCTTTAACATGGAATTATTTAGCTCTGGAGTCTGCAATATAGTTGATATGAATGAAACATTCATTGATTTTACATAGAGAAGCAGATGATTTTATAGTAGACTTTTTCGATGAAGTTTTAAGCATAGAGTTAAATTACTTGAACCTTCATGGTTTTTTAAGTAAAATAAATTATTACTTTCCTTATATACATAATGTATAAGGAAAGTATTGTGACGGGGTCGAAAATTCGAAATCGAGTTTTCGACGGGAGAGCACGTTTCAAGCATCCCTGATCACGAATCAAACATTTTTGAAGTGATGTCTGTGTGTGAAAGTATGTGTGTGTGTGTGTGTCAGTGAGTCTGTGGAGACGATAACTGACGAATGAATGGACCGATTCGAACCAAATTTGGTACAAAAATCACAATCTGTAAACACTGGAAGCCTATTGTTTTTATACGTAATCGAATGTTCAGAACTCCCCTAAATTTTCGAATAAAATTTTGAAAAAATCGTCAAAAAATCAAAACCACTAATAAAGTTACGCAAATAGATGTTTCTTATGTAATTTTTCATTAGAAAACGATTGACATAAATTTTAGAACGCTAACATGAACCGTTCTTGCGATATTGCACATTTTTCATAAAAATTATTAAAAAGTCATATAAAATGAGAAAAAAATATTTCCTATTGAGAAACATGTTCACTTTTCATATGTAATACCATGCGATAAATTGGGTGACATCATTCTCGTGGATCTAGTTCGTTCCATTCATGAAAAAAGATACTTTGAGTAATACTTTTGTATTTGAACGCCAATTGTAATTTATCTGCTGTAAGAACAACTTATCTCTTCGTCCATAACGCTTGGCGAGATTTTAGCGACAAATTTGGCGGAATGTCGCCAACTTGGCGACTTTTTGAAATGTTGCCAAATTAACGAAAATCTCGCCAAATGGATAAAAATGAAGTTAAATCAATGAAAATGATGACTAATTGTCTAAAATTCAATATCTTGGAAAGAATATTAGTATCTACTATAAGAAAAACCTATTTCTTTACTGTAAAAGTAGTAAATTCATTACATTATATAAGGAAAGTCATGTGTTGCCCACACCAGATTTTTTTTCAAGGTATTCATTGAGTGTATATTTTTTGCAAGATCATGTAGGTAGAACACAATTATGTTCTATTTTCTTAAATATTTTTAATTCTAAAATTTCTATTTTCATTTTGTTTAAATTTGGATACTAAGTTTTCCTATTCACATCAAAATAAACTTTAAAAAGTGACATAATATCAGCTATTTAATAATGGGTATAGAAAAAAGAACTGTTTTAAGCCCAAATTGCGAATTGAAAAGTAATTTTTTTCGCCTTACAGACGTCAAAAGGGAAGTCACGGGAACAGCAATGTATCATTCCACTCATTAATTTCCTTATATACATAGTATAATGTATAAGGAAAGTATTGTGATGGGGTCGAAAATTCGAATTCGAGTTTTCGACGGGAGAGCACGTTTCAAGCACCCTTGATTATGAATAGAACATTTTTGAGGTGATGTCTGTGTGTGTGTGTCAGTGAGTCTGTGGAGGCGATGTCTCACGAATGAATGGCACAATTCGAATAAAATTTGGTACAAAAATTGCAATCCGTGAATACTGGAAGCCTATTGTTTTTATAACCAATCGAATGTTCAGAATCGCCTAAATTTTCGAGTGACATTTTAAAAAATCGTCAAAATATCAAAACCTTTAATAAAGTTACACAAATACATATTTCTTATGTAATTTTTCCTTAGAAAACGATTGACATAAACTTTAGAACGCTAGCATCAACCGTTTTTAAGATATTGTACATTTTTCATAAAAATTATTAAAAAGTCATATAAAATGAGAAAGAAATATTTCCTATTGAGGAACATGTTCACTTTTCATATGTAATACCATGCGATAAATTGGGTGACATCATTCTCCGTGGATCTAGTTCGTTCCATTCATGAAAAAAGATACTTTGAGTAATACTTTTGTATTTGAACGCCAATTGTAATTTATCTGCTGTAAGAACAACTTATCTCTTCGTCCATAACGCTTGGCGAGATTTTAGCGACAAATTTGGCGGAATGTCGCCAACTTGGCGACTTTTTGAAATGTTGCCAAATTAACGAAAATCTCGCCAAATGGATAAAAATGAAGTTAAATCAATGAAAATGATGACTAATTGTCTAAAATTCAATATCTTGGAAAGAATATTAGTATCTACTATAAGAAAAACCTATTTCTTTACTGTAAAAGTAGTAAATTCATTACATTATATAAGGAAAGTCATGTGTTGCCCACACCAGATTTTTTTTCAAGGTATTCATTGAGTGTATATTTTTTGCAAGATCATGTAGGTAGAACACAATTATGTTCTATTTTCTTAAATATTTTTAATTCTAAAATTTCTATTTTCATTTTGTTTAAATTTGGATACTAAGTTTTCCTATTCACATCAAAATAAACTTTAAAAAGTGACATAATATCAGCTATTTAATAATGGATATAGAAAAAAGAACTGTTTTAAGCCCAAATTGCGAATTGAAAAGTAATTTTTTTCGCCTTACAGACGTCAAAAGGGAAGTCACGGGAACAGCAATGTATCATTCCACTCATTAATTTCCTTATATACATAGTATAATGTATAAGGAAAGTATTGTGACGGGGTCGAAAATTCGAATTCGAGTTTTCGACGGGAGAGCACGTTTCAAGCACCCTTGATTATGAATAGAACATTTTTGAGGTGATGTCTGTGTGTGTGTGTCAGTGAGTCTGTGGAGGCGATGTCTCACGAATGAATAGAACAATTCGAATAAAATTTGGTACAAAAATTGAAATCCGTGAATACTGGAAGCCTATTGTTTTTATAACCAATCGAATGTTCAGAATTGCCTAAATTTTCGAGTGACATTTTAAAAAATCGTCAAAATATCAAAACCTTTAATAAAGTTATGCAAATACATATTTCTTATGTAATTTTTCCTTAGAAAACGATTGACATAAACTTTAGAACGCTAGCATGAACCGTTTTTAAGATATTGAATATTTTTCAAATAAATTTATCAACAAATCCCATAAATTAAAAAAAATATTAACTGTTGAGGAACATGTTCACTTTTCATTTGTAATATCATGCGATAAATTTGGTGACATCATTCTCGTGGATCTAGCCCGTTCCATTCATGAGAAAAGATACTTTGAGTAATACGTTTGTACTTGAACGCCAATAGTTATTTTTCTGCTATAAGAATAACTTATTTCTCCGTACATAACACTTGGCGAGATTTTGGCGACAAATTTGCCGGAATATCGCCAACATGGCGACGTTTTTAAATGTTGCAAAATTAACGAAAATCCGCCGAATGGGTGGAAATAACGCTAAATCAATGAAAATGACGACTCATTGACGGAATGTCAATATCTTGGAAAGAATATAAGTATCTACTATAAGAAGAACATATTTTTTTACTGTAAAAGTAGTAAATTCATTGCATTATATAAGGAAAGTCATGTGCTGCCCACATCAGATTTTTGTAGTATTGTGATGAATGAAAGGAATGGAATAAAAGTATATAAATGAAATATTTACTGCTTTTGCATAGAGAGCCAGACGATTTATATTTCAATGACATCATTTGAATAAAGTTCAATTTTTTCAATGAAGTTTTAAGTTTTCAAATATAATAAATTATTGTAGTATTGTGATAATTTTAAAAATATTACCTCTGAATGTATCGCTTTTTAGAGATGTTTAAATAAAATTGCATTGTAGTTGGAACGTGTTTCATAATCAATGCTTTATGCAGGATTGATCTTTCTTGTTTTAATGAATGGCATGCTTTATAGAACATTAATACTGAGCATTAACTTATTGCATGTTTTTGAACTAAAATGGAAAATAAACTAAATGTGCCACTATTGTGAACTGAGTGGATGTTGTATAAGTACATTTAATCAGAAATAAATGGACATCATTGTTTAGGAGTTATCATGAGCTGTTCTTGAGATATTAGACATTTTTTCCAGAATATCAATCATAGGATAAAGCAGTTTCCATGAAATTTAAGATGCTTAGTTTAATTGTTAACACCAAAAAAAACATATTGATTTTCAGCAGATTTGAGTTATAAGAAAGCTCTAATTTATGTTATTGTTTTCCCTCAATATTGAAATTTGTTACTTGTAATGAAATCATGTGTTGGGAATATAAGATTTTTTGTAAGTAACAATATTTCAATTATTGCATTTGCAGAGTTCTGTATGTGTTTTGTTCGATTCATGACTATTTCCCTCTTGTTTGCCATAAAATGTGTTTAGGAAACTTTGTTATGAGCTCCTAATTTAACAACATCCTTTCTGAATCTTCATTTTGTTTTCTAGTTAATATATCCTGCAACCTCATGAAGAGCTAGCTAGTTCATAGATTTAGAAATCTGAAACATAAAACTGTAAATGATCTTTTATTTAAAATAGAAAACAATAAATTATATGTTTTCTTTTTGGAACGACCTTTCATATTTCTTATGGTGGTATTTTCATATATCCTCAATGTATAAGTTTGCAAAATTTTACGTACTCTAAAGAATCTACCATTACTTTCATAGCATTATGTCATTTCTTAATTGTTCTAAAATGTTGTTAATATTGCATGATAGATCATGTGCATAAAAGAACTGTAAAGTGTTAAAAATATTCAATCACTATATATCACTATATATTCAATCGCACATGATAAAATTAAAACTCAATATGAAGTAAAAATGCTATTTAACTTCAGAACATAGTTTAACTTCTTTAAAAAAGGAATTGGTTATCTAAGAAAGAGGCTCTTTGAGTTAAGTAAAGTCAGAGATGTTCGCTTTGTGGTAGATATGGCACTAACCATATAATAAATAATATCATCATGTTCTTTGATTCCTACGAAACTTTGTGTACATGTTCTACTAACTTAATTTCAGAAATTTATAGTTTTGCAAGTAGTTTTCTAGCTAGCCACAGGGAAGTCCTGAAAACCAAAATTTATTTTTCAAAAGAGCACTTGTTTTCTGATTCTTACAAAACTCTAGATGTATGTTTTATTTACAATTTCAATACTATAGTTTACACCTGAATCTGTAAGTTTTATATCAGTAGTGGCCAAACTTCATTAGAAGCCACATCTCAAAGCTTTGAGAGTCACAGTATTTGGGGACAGTTAACATTTTCAAAATATTTTATTATAAAGTTACTGTTATTTTTGTGTAATATATTTCTATATGCCATTTCCTATAGGTATTTTGCCATTCCTTATAAACACAATTGCACAGAATTTTTTTGTGTAAAATATGAAGTATTGGCTTTAATGGAATATATTTTACTAAATTACTGCAGTAAAATGTTTAAAAAATGTATTTACATATTAGTATAATTTCTTTAAGACATTTATGTCCCCCTAAAAATTTTGCTACCTGAGGCATGTGCCTGCCTCATGGTCCCCCATCACAAGCGTGCCCTGTACAAAAAGCTTTTAGTGCCAAAGATATTTTAATCATGAAATGTGTAAAAGCTAATATTGGGTTCCATGTTTCTCCATAAATTATTGAAATCTGTTATTGTAAAACTATGGTGTATTTTAATTAATGAATTTAAGTATACAATGAATTTTTTAGTATTATTTCTCTTATATGTGGATTTTTTTCAAAGACCACGCACTTGATTATTCAATCATTTGCCTATAAAGCAGTGGAGAAGTGAATTACTTGCCATAAACAGACATTACCCTATTGCATATTATGAGGTGGATCATATTATACTTTTTAACTACCCAATTTAGACCGAAATTCTGTGCTGGTTGCAGCCACAGGGACCACACAATTTCCTCTCTAATCCATCACCTCTCGAATGGACTTTCAGACTTACATATTCACCATGCCCATATTCCACATAGACACAGGAATACTTTTGTTAGATGGAATGGAGAGAATTAAACACAAGGCCACTGCATGCAATCCTTGTGCCATAATCACTGGGCTATCCTATCTCATGTTATTTCCAAAAGTAAAATTGCTTCCTGTTAATTTATGTCTTACTCTTACTATTGTTTGTAGACTTCAATTTTATGTGATTATTGTTTTTCTTTAGGTGAGGAAGCAAAGAATCCCCAGAAATCTATACCAATAGCTATAGTAACATCTTTATTTATTGTCTTTGTGGCCTATTTCAGTATATCTACCATCCAAACATTGATATGGCCGTATTATGATCAAGATGTTCCTGCACCTTTACCATATGTATTTCTAATGGTTGGTTGGCCAGTTGCCAAATGGATTATATCTATTGGAGCTCTTGCTGGGCTTTCTACAAGGTAAGGACTTGTACACTTCTTCCCGTTTTAACTGTAGTATTGATTAATACAGTATATGGTTCATAATTAATTTTTATTATATGATGGATTAAACTTAATTTTGTTTTTATAGTTCTATATTATACTGTTATATCACCATTTACATGGATAATTGCTTTAATGATATTTATGTATAAAATTAAGTCTTATCTGGTATTCTGTCTGTTCGTTCCGTGTACAAATAAATCCACACTTTTTGACCAAATTTTGAAGTTTCTTTGTAAAGTTGTTATTCAATGTAAGTTTTTGAAATGCATCTTATTTAAGACCAATTATGTTCCCACATTGTTAAAAGTTATTTTAAAAAAAAATTCTTTAAATATTAATTTAAAAATTTGTCCTTAAGTTGGCATCAGCTTTATAATGCTATACAATTGAATGTATTTGTCTGATTTGTGTTAAAACTGTCGAACCTCTATTTAACAAAGTCAGAAAAGCCTATTTGATAATTTCTTTGAATAGAACTAGACATTGTTATTAGTGTTTTTCCCACATAGATTATACTACTACCACAATTCCTTAAATTATCATGTTTCTCCATAGGAAATACTATGAAAATCTAAAATGTTAACTAATTCTATTTTTAATCATGTGTGGTTGTAGAATAATTCTTTCCATTTTAAGTTATTTACATAATGTACATACATATAAAATATTGTAGCACTATATGCATTCATTCTTGTGTTATTGTATCTACACCTCAGATATACACACACAAATTAAAAACTTTCCTCAAGTGTTCAAAATAGATTAAGGAGATCTTAAATTGTGCTTATCTGTCAAAATTTTGAATTAATTTTTTCTGGTTAACAATATTTTCTCCAAGGCTGTGTATCTCTTTGTTAATGGATTTGTTATTTATGAAAGAGTTATAGTCAGCCAATAGAAAAATAAAGAGGAGCCCAAGTATGAGTTGAAAGTTTGGTGCACTGCCTGATTTTCTCTATACAATATTATGTGAAAATATAAATCTCTGCAATTTAAACTACTTTTTTTCCCACCCTTGTGAATTATTAGATTGCAATAGTCGGATTTAGATAATGTCTGTAATATTTTTATTTTCAGTTTGCTTGGTGGAATGTTCCCTCTTCCTAGAATTTTGTATGCTATGGCAAATGATGGATTAATATTTAAATTTTTAGCAAGGACACACGAAAAGTTTAAGACTCCTGTGATTGCCACTTTCATCTCTGGAGTATTTGCAGGTGAGAAACTTATACTTATCTTTATTTACAATTTAACATTTCTTCATTATCTTTATTTAAGTTCTAATGACTTTTCTGTCTGGGAATCTATTTGGTAGACTTTTACAATTGTTTTTAAATAAAAGATCTCAACAGGCATTTGTCCAATATTTTTGACAAAATCAAACACACATTTAAATTTGAATTATGACTATTTATTGAATTTTTAGTTGTTCCCAGTATGTTCTTGAAATCTACTCTGCTCATTTTCATTATTTTTAAATGAAAGATTTTGACCTTCAAATTTGCTCTATTTTTAGCTAAATCAAAAACACATTTTTATTTGAATTTTGATTATTTATTTAATTAATAGCTGTCCCAGCATGTTGTTTTTGAAATCTACACTGCCCATTTTTCATTATTTCATTTTTAAATTAAAGGTTTTGACCTTCAGATTTGCCCAATATGTTTTTCTTAAATGAAGAATATTTTCAATTTTGCAATATGGCCATTTATTGAATCTATCTTTCCTTAGCATGTTCTTGAAATCGATTCTTCCAATTTTCATTATTTCATCTTTAAACAAAAGGTTTTACCTTCAGATTTGACCAATATTTTTGCTAAACAGAGAATGCTTTTTAATTTGTAGTATGGTATTATTGAATCCATCTGTTATCAGTGTGTTTTCGTAATATACTCGGCAGATTTTCATGATTTTTTTTTTTAAATGAAAAGTTTCAACTAGCGGATTAGCCCAAAACTTTTACCTGAATTGAGAATCCATGAAATTTGAATAGTGATCATTTATGCAATCCATGATATCTATCCACTTTCAGTTCTCGGATGGACCAAATCAATGACATACTCGAATGATGAAGTTTGGTGATTGTTATCATTTTTAGAGGCCTTCTTCAGGATTCATCCAAAAGAAGCTTTGTGTGTTCCAGAAGTATTGTTAGCTTCTATTTTTAAACGATTTTGGTGGAACTTCACTAACATCTAAAATATAGAGTCTCTGGTAAAATTGGACTCAACCTTTTAAGAATTCTTCTGTTGTCCTGTTGTCTATTTTGCATAAAGTCCTGAAATGTTTTCTCACTTCCTCCTATAACCACTGTCTAAATAATCCGTTTTGAACTATCCTGTGGATTTTTGAACATCCTTTGAAACTTTTGAATAATGGAACTGTTCCCCTACCATCTGTCTGGCTACCAGCAGTTTGCATGTTTTTAACATAATTCTTTAAATTTAAATTCCATTGCTTCATTCCAAGAGAGCAATTTTCCAATAATCTTAATAAATTCTGATGAACCAAGAAAAACTTTGTAATTTTAGTGCTTAATACACGTTTGAAAATGCTTTGTAAGGGGGATTTAAAATGTTTTAGTCTAAGTTAATTTTAAACTGATTCTATAATTAAATGAAGATCTGTTTTCAACTTTTAAATTCTAATTACGCCTGTATTTAAAATGATTTGTTGACTTTTTCTAAATTGCCTGCTTGAGAGCAATGTGTTGTATTTGTTCTTCTAAACTCATTTAATAATTTAATAAACTAATTTTCTTTAAACTTTTATTTATTTATTTCTATTGAAATACCATAATGCAAGTGTACAATACAACATTTTGAGAGTGTCATTTAAGAATTTTGGGAGAAATATCTATACTCTAAAACTTCTAATATTATCCTATTCAATTATGGGATTATTCCTATCCAATTATGAGATTAGTAAAGCATTTTTAAAAATTGGATCTGTTACAGATAAAGCGAGGACAGGTTTTCCATTTTAACTCAGAATAAACTATCTGAAATAGAGATTGCATTGCTAAAACTCTGCAGTGATACTCTTATAAGAATGGCTATTGAAATATTGTTCTGAGATAAAAAAAAATTCATTCTAAAATGCTATGCTTTTTATTTAATAAAAAGAAGGTCTAAAATGATCGTCTGACATATTAAAAACAGTATTCAGTAATTCTGGTATGTTTTAGGGTATATTGATGTAACCGACTGAAAAACATTCTACTTTTTAAAATTTTCGATACATTATATATTTTTAAAATTTGATGTGCACAACTTTTTGATCACCTTGTACTTTGTTTTTTAAAATTTTGTGATACTATAATGTGTGTTTCTTGTTTTAGGTGGTATGGCTATGATCTTTGATATCAAAGAATTAGCTGACATGATGTCCATTGGCACTCTTTTGGCGTATACTTTGGTTGCAGTTTCTGTCCTTATATTAAGGTAAGATAAATATTTTAATAGTTTTTTTTCTATATACATAGTGTATATACGTCTTTTCCTATATACATAGTATATTGTATAGGAAAGTATTGTGATGGAGTCTTCAATGGAAAAACATATTTCAAGCATCTTTGAACTTGAATCGATTGTTTTTGAGGGGGTGTCTGTGTGTGTGTGTGTGTAAGTATATGTATATATGTGTGTGTGTAAGTATATGTGTGTGTATGTGTTTGTGGAGACAATATTTCACAAACGAATAGAGTTTTTCAAATGAAATTTGGTACACAAATTACAATCAATGAATACTGAAAGTTTATTGATTTTAAATGCAATTGAATGTTTGGAAGAGCCCTAATTTTTGAATAAAATGTTGAAAATATCATAAAAAATTTAGGACATAAAAATAGTGTTACATAAATAATTATTTCTTATGTAATTATTCATTAGAAAATGATTGACACAAATTTTAAAACACTAGTATAAACCATTCTCAAGATAGTGCACTATTTCAAATAAATTAATCAAAAATCACATAAAATTAAAAAAAGTCATAATTATTGTGAAATATATTCACTTTTCATATGTAAAATTATGCAATAAATTTGTTAATGTCATTTTCGTGGATCTAGTTCATTCCATTCATGAAAGAAAATATTTTGTATAATAGTTTTGCATTTTTATATCTAACAATTCATTAACGTACATTTATATATAAGAAATGCTGTCCTCTCTGTTTATTTGTAATGCTTGGTAATCAATTTGGCAAACTTAGCAACTCATTTAGTGACATATCACCAACTTGTCAATATTTCACTCCAGATTGGCAAAAGTGATGTTAAGTTAATGAAAATTATGTCAAATTGATGAATTAATTATTAACCATATTGCTTATTAGGAATGCTATCAATATTGATAATTGTCAAGTTAGAGTAGCATGAAATATAAATTAATTGGGTACTTCAAAATAGTTTTACAGATTGTCATTTGGAAAAGTGCCAAATGTGTAATTCAACAATAAAAACATTGTATCATAAACCTTATACATTATTTTTTCACTGTGAAAAAAGCAAATTCATTGCATGATATAAGGAAAGTTATTTGCTGCCCACATCAGAATTTTAGTATTTATATTTTAACCTTTGAGGCCCCATTTTAAGTATAGAAGAATAAACTCTCATTGCAGTGTTCAGCAGATAAGTGTTCACTTGCCAAGTAAAGATCCTTATTTTTAGTTCCTGTTAATATGATGTAAATATTCGTCATTCGTTTGTCTTAAACGAACGCTGCTTCCTATGTCCGTTGGTCTCTCTCCCCAGCTCCTTTGGTGGGGTGACCGTATTCGAACCTGAAGCGTAACTCAATTGAGTAACTTTACCTAAGCAAACTCGCACGTTGGTTGTGATCCATGAAAATTAGAGTAAAAAATCAAGACTAGTAATTGGAATCGACACGACAGACTTGTTTTAAACATTATAACAATAATTTATTAAAACCAAAGGAAACTTTATGAAGACATTATTAAATGACTCAAGTTGATACACCCTGACAATGGGTCTTAAGCACAATTATTCTAGTTTGAAATTTGAACAAAAATGTTCGTGGAGATAAGAGGGGTCATAATGAAACTCTCGAAGCACTCAAACATCACGACAGTTGTCGTAGCTGCTCCATCGAGATAATCATCCAGAACAGTGGTTCTTAACCTAGTGTGTGTGCACCCCTGGGGGTGCGAGAAAGCATTTTCAGGGATGCAAGAGAAGATTCTAAATTTTTGAAGGAAACTTCTGCCTGACCACTTGTGGGAAACTAGCGAACGGTATGTCGACTTTTCCCATTCCTACCTTCTCTACCTCTTTCTCAGATGGTGCCAAAATGCACCAGGCTCGAAAAACCTATTTACTGAGAAATATTTTACTTTGCAGTAATAAACACTTCTCTTTTGAATAAATAAACACATTTATAGGCTGTATTAATTAGGCTGTATTTATTTCTTCCCCAAATAGAATGCAAAATTATGTTTTTAAAGGGAATTATAATCAGGGTAGCATTTTTTCTGCCTTTCAGACTGAGTTTGTAACACCTGAGTAGCTAGCTGCCAGACAAAATTTAAGGGAGACAGAGAGAACACCAGGAAGTAGCTACATCTATCTACTTTTAGCCTGTTAGCTAAATGTTTCCATTAAAAATCTATTAAAAATTGAGATATTGTTTTGTATGCATATGTATGTGTTTATTTTTGAATAAATAAATTAACTTGCAATAGATGTAATTTTCTAAATAAATAAATAGAAACACATTTTCTAAGGGGGTGCGAGAACTTTTTTTTAGATTCAAGGGGATGCGGATCACTAAAGTTTAAGAACCACTGATCCATAAGCACAGAGTCCGGAGTATATATGTTCCATCAAGTTCGTTGGCCCCTGAATGTAGCGTCTTCCAAGAAGCCGCAAAAGTTGGGTGCTAAGCCCCACCAGTGACAACTTAATGTTCTCAAACCCTCGTCCTGACATATTTACCTCTATAAAATGCCATTCTCTGGGTGTTAAGCCCTCATGTTGACACATTCATGACATAATCTCTGAGAGTTTTTGGTTGTTGTGGGGTTTTTTCCCCGAATTTGTACCACATATCGAGCTCTGGGTCATTAGCATGTAGTTTCTCAGGATGTTTTCCTAGCAGAACCTTACACATGAGTTCTTTACAATGGTGCTCAAGCAACTTAATCCTGCATGTTTCTTGTACTGAATCATTCTGTCCTCAAAATACCAAGTTTGATTTCTCCAAGATATATAGCAACAATTTTGAATTCATCACTGTTAAATTAAAGTCCAAAAGTTCAGGCAAAATATCATATTTGCATTTTTCTATGTTATTCCAAAAATGCCTTTTTAGGGATTTTTCTGTCATAAATCTTTTTTTTTTTTTTTTTTTTGCATTTTAAATTTATTTATTTAGTTTTCTTTATTTGATTTTTAACTAGGAAAAAATTTCATTAGTTGTTAAGTTTCTTGTTTTTTTGGACTCGGTGAAACTTGGCACAACCCCTCTCCCCACTTTGGGGAACATTGTTATGAGATAGGGAATATGGATGTTGGCAGTTATTTACTATTGCTTAAATTTTGATAAAAATTGCTGAAAAGTTATTGGTTTTTGGATAAAAAACAGTAAAAATGCCAAAACTAGTGTTCAACAACTCCAAAGATCAGAATGAATTGACTTTTATTTCAACATATTTATAAAAACTTCCCCAGTCGATTAAATTGCTTAAAAAAAGATATATATTTTGTTGTTGGAATCATTGCAAATTATAACCGATATTATGAAAAATTTTAATTTATATTCCTGGTGCAACAGGTGATATTATCAAGAAGGAATATGACAAAGTTCTTTCAGTAAATCAAGATTTCAAGCACATTAAGGACATAGGAAACGTACTTATTGGTGATGGATTACAAAGGTGATGGAACTATCAATATCTCTGACCTTAATAGGTTGATTTAGCTATGAACCCCCCCCCCCCCCCCCCATAACTTCAGTTAAAGTGGAAAGATCATTTTCAATATTTGAAACAATATTAACATATAGACATCAGACTTAGGCATGCCATCTACAGATGACTCAGCCAAGCAGCCAAGCAAGCAAACAGATATTTTCTTTTATTATTATAGATGTTCTGCTAGTCCATTAAAATAAATATTTAATAAGTTTATTTCAGCATTTTTCAAAGTGTGTTCTGCAGAACCTTGGTGTTCTGTGACAGTATTCTAGGGGTTTCTTGATATGATAGTTTCATGTAAATTTTCTTAAAAATTAAAACAAAACATAAAACTTTTAATATATAATTTGGACCACAATGGACTTTTTCTCATTTAGGAGTTACACTATCAAATCGAATTTCAAAAGGGTTCCACTACCAAAAAAGTTTCTAAAACACTGGTCTATAATCATCTACTAATTTTTCTTGTCTAAAGCTGTATGAACCCTAACTGCATGCTAAATAATTCTTGGAAGAATATTTTAGATAGATTTATAGATGTAGCATACATTGATTTGCTGTGTAGTTTTGATTAATTTGTTTTGTATGTTTAATATTGGAAATGCAAATACATATCATGTATTTTATATATCTTTAGATATCGAATTCAAGAGGAGCATATACCTTTAGCACCTTTTCTTCTGACAAATGAAGCTACATCTTCTCAAAGTACAATGATTGATAGGTAGTTATTTTGTTTTAATTATTAAATGACTTTAATTATATTTAATATTTTATTTACTTATTCACATATAAATTAAATGGTTAAATCTTGTATATATTTAAGACAAGCTAAGCTCTCATTAAAAGATTAGTTTGTACTACAAGGTTTTAATATCTATCATGATCAATGCTTGAAGTTTCTGCCCATCAGTTTACTAAAATGTGTAATTATGTGTCTGGTATTTACTGAAAAACATGCTTCCACCTTGAAATTTTACAAATGCATAAAATTACATATTGAGATATTTAATGCTAATATGTATATTCTTAATTACATTAGGCAGCATATCTAAAATCTAGATATACAACTACTTTGAAAATTAAAAGCTATTTTTTCACTAAAGGATGTTTTAAAACAAGTTTGCAAAGTTTGAGCGCTTCCGGACATGAAATGCCCATCATCAGAGGCATATGACTGAAAAAGATATATTTGTTTTTTATGCTATGATGATACGCATTTTATATCTGAAAGTGCTCAGGCTTTGTAATTTATGTTTTTAAACGTTTTGTAATTATGTTTTATATGTAATTTTTAAAGTAGTTTTATATGTAATTTTTAAAGTAGTTTTATATGTAAATTTTTCTTTCAAAAACTTTTTTTTTATTCCTATATACAGGGTGCCCAGAAAAATCATGGACCAGGCAAATAATGCAAGTTTTAGGGTTATTGTGAGTTTTTTTTTTATATAGATGTATAGGAAACCCCACTAGCTCTACATGAAACAGCAACTTTAGAAGGGCTGAACCCCCTTTTTTGGTGTCGTCCCGGGCAGATATCTCATTTCCTGTTAGAGATAGGAGAAAAAATCAATTATAACACTGGAGAGTGTTGCAAAATTAGTAAAGCAGTTTTGTTCTCTGCAAAAAATGAAAAGAAACCTTGAAAACCAGTATACAATCTAAGTGAAGCATACTGCTAGTATTTTTAATCACCATACTGCTAGTATCTTTAATTATGATACTGCTAGTATTTTTATGATACTAAAATACAGGCTTTTTTAATTCTATATGAAAGTAAGTTTGGATAAAAAGTGTGCATGCAAAAGATATTAAAATAGTATATATTAACACAAATCAGTTAAATCCATCAAATTTATTGCATTGATTAACTTGTTGACAATTAAATATTCCTGTTTTCATTTACATTTCAATGTAGCACTTGATCTTTTTTTCATCAGAAAATTAAAATTGTTAACATATTTGAATTTTTATTTCTCTTAATCTAAAGCCATTGTAGTTCTTAAATTTGTGATTTTGATGGAAAAGCTTGTTTTAAGATCTCCTGAATATATTGCAACATTTTTGTTATTAAGTTTATCTGTGCATGCATACTTGTGTGATGTAGATATGATAATAAGAATAAATCCATTTATAATCATGAAATGTAATATTTTACAAAGATTCTGTAAAATCAAGCACATTTTTTTGTAATTTGTGTTATTAGAATAGGCATTTTTTGAAATTAAATATTTTTATGTTATTCTCTATGGCACTGTTTCTTATACTCTTATATGTACTAAAAGGGTACAAAAACTTCAGGTTGTTCTGTACCTCAAGTGTATGGAAAGTTAGTTTTTTAGTAATAAAATATCTAAATTTTAAAATATACCTTAAATATTTCAATTTTTCTTAAAAAAAAAAAAAGCTTTCATAATGAAAATAAGTAGGAAACACTTGATTCTCCCCTCACTCATTATTTCCCAGATTATTTAGAATATGAGTCACACCATGATTAATATTTTATATTTTAGTTATACAGTACAACCTCGAAAATCCGGACATCCAAAATCCGGAAACCTCCAAAATCCGGACGTTTTCCAAATTTTCGTTTTTTTTTTTCCTGACTGACGAAGTCGCGGATTTAAAACAACAGGGTAAAATTATTTATATGGAATTATATTTTATAAGCAAATACCGTATTTTTTCCGGTCGACTTTCTGAACCCGGAAATGAAACGAAAGTTTAAATGGACGGCCGTAGATCGGCTCGTGGTTGGAGCTTGAATTAATTGTTATCGTTAATCCCTCCTCCCCCTTATTCAAGTCACAACCCCCGATAAATTATTTCGCGTAAAATATGCATCGTTATTTAAATATGGAATTTTTATTATCAAAATTTCCTTTTCTCATTATTGAAAAAGACATTTTTCTGAAACAATGTAATTTTTAATATTAAACACTTTAAAACGTTATCGTAACATTTTATTACAGATTGTTCAATTAAATCTAAAAATCCTGAAAATTCATATTAAGGCTCACGGAAATTTATTTTGTTCACTTCGTAGTACGAATTCCATTCTTCAATGTATTCTGTTTTGTCTTCAGAATCTCCTCCCCCTCCCGATGTCTGACGATTTTTTAGTTCTCTTCGAACGTGTCAGCTTGAAATCAACTGTATATTTTGCCTTTTTTGTTTAGAAAGCCATATTTACATACTATAAATATCAAATAAATAACTAAATAATATCGTATCGCACAGAACCGAGCAACAAGGTCATTAACGCACAGACCTCTCAAAGGGGTCGGCTGCGTTTACGATTAGGAGCTAAGCAAATTCCTTTCTTCACTTTCCCTGCCCCACTACGTCCCGGTGCTGCAGCCTAGTAATGACTCATGGTAATTTAGAAAAATCATTGAGAGGAGAAATATTTTTCTGTTTTGGAAAAGATATTTATTTTATCTACTGCAATATTTTTTACGTATTTGACTATTACTAATAAAGTTTTTATACTTTTTTCAGAGTCATCAGCTTTTTTAAACATAACATTATATAGATGCTGGAAAATAAATAAAACTTTTAAGTTCTTATTTTTTGTTTTTCGTTCGTTAATAGCGAAAACGGTTTAAGCACATTTGCGCCTTTAAAGATATCATCAAAAGTGTTAATCCTCGATCTTTATTAAATCTCGGCACTTCATTAAATCTCGACAAAGCTGATATAACGGAAGTTCTGCACTGTGATGATGATGCGCCAATCGTAAATAAATTGAGTGATGGCGTAATTCGCGATATGATATTAAATAAAAAATGTTCAAAGTAGCGCTGATAAATGCGGAGAAGAAAAAATACCCATTGATAATCTTATGCAAACAATCGATCATGCTATTAAAGGTCTTGAACAAAGAAGCTTTATAAAACAGAGCAGAAATAATGTCCATCTACAGGATAAAGAAAACTGATTTCCCATAAACCAAAATTAATGAAATAACAAATGTTAATTCAAATATTTAAACAAAATGATAAAATCACATTTTATCATTTCGTTTCGTTCACACATTCTAAATTATTAATGTATATTTTTTTTTCTTAGAAATTTCTTTCGCCCTATTTTTTAAATTAAATAATATGTATTAATTGATTAACTTAACTTTAGCCATTAGTTTTGCTAAAAATAGTGCTTTATAGCATATTTAGTTAATATTAAATCGGAATTTTATTCAAATTCTATAATCCGGAAAAATCGATAATCCGGAATCGGCAAAGTCCGGACGAGTCCGGATTTTCAAAGTTGTACTGTAGTATATATTATTGAAATTTTCAATTAGCATAAATAAGTAATCACAGATTTTCTTCTTGCAGTTCACATCTGGAGAGTTCAGGTTTAGACAGTACTTCAATGATGTCAACCAATAATACATATTACATTAGAAAATTAGCTAAGAATAATATGAGTGCTATAACTGCATCAACAAACACTTTGTTGGCTTCTACTCAGCATTATACGTATAAAGAACTTTTAGGTCAGGTGTTCAATGTCGAGAAAATTGAAGTACAAACTATATTGTCTTCAAAAGTTAGCATGATTCTCATATATGTAATAGGTTTGTATTTTTTAAATGTATTTTTACTGTGTAATACATTGAAAATTTAATGAGAAACGTTACTTTCTCTAAGTTTTTAATTAGACATTTTGGAGTGATTTACGTAGACATTTTGGAGATGAGCACCTTTTGAACTGAATTTATGTCTCCCAGTGTAGTAATTATCGTCATTGTACTGATTTTATGCTTTTTGGCACTCTTCACCACTAAATGACCAATAATTGCCAGGATTTGCTTAATTTAAAATTTTATGAATCAGCCTGACTTGCTGGTGAAAAAATTGTGAGTCAGTCAATGACAAATGGGAGTCAATTAAAGCAAAAGGAAAACAATAGTCAGATTTATTTTTAAATATATTAGAACAATGAATATCGCAATCTGTAGTAATAGAAGATTTTGATTTTTTTTTTGTTGTTGTTGTCCACATAATGGGAAATCAAAAAAGACAGCCAGCCATGAAATATGGTATAGAAGTTCCCCCAATGGAAAACACTTTGTCATCAATTTTTTAAAATTCAAATTAGTTTAAAAACCATGAATTTAATGGTCAAAACGTGGTCTTATTCCAATATAGTGGCCAATTTTGAGTGGTACCAACATCTATTGCATATTACTAAAACTATTATACATCCTGCAGCTAGTTGGGTAGTTATTATTCAAGTTGCAAGTCAAGTTGTGGGTCTGCATGCAAAAATTATTATTGAAAACTATATAAGCTGGATAAATTATTAAACAGGGGTTTGTAAACTTGAATCAGTAGGAAATTGTACATATGTATTAGAGATTTAAAACCTACTGAATAGAATTTTAAAATACAATTTCATTGCAGGTCGTGGGTTGGGAATTCAGGTATTCACTGCAGGTCACATTTAATCTGACCTGCATACCTTGCTGACCTGTAAACTGCAGCACTACTTGCAACCCACAAACTGGTCTCTAACTCAAACTGCTGCTAATGTAATAAAACTTCATAATTTCATTATGAACATACAACACAAAATAAAGTGTCAACTGGTTTTAAAGGCAAGAAATGGCCTTTTTTTATTAGCAAGAAAGAGGCTGTTAGATGCCAGGTTTCTATAAAAACCCACAGGAGCCCTATTATTTGAAATTTATTTTGTAACCAGTATCGCTTGCAATTAACAGCAGGGATTCATTTATCTAATATTAGCTGTCATCTTTTGAAAATTCATGAATGAATGAATTGATTGAATCCCGGGTTTAAACCCCTGGCAACACCAGGTACATTTTCTAATTTTAAATAAATATTATCATTTATGTCTATTTTACATTTCTTCAAAACATTTAATTGCTTTATAAGGAAAAGTGTGTACATTTCCATCAAATTCCAGCTATTGTAATTTAATTTTCAAACACTCATTAAAATGACAAATTATGTTTCTGGACTGCCCTTTGTTATTTGGGCAATATTTTTGTTTAGAGATTTTTTTTTAATTCACTATAACAAAAGGTTTAAACTTGTTTCACTTAGAATGATAATCTGTAACTTCACCAGATACATAGATATTAAATGACAGTCTGTTTACTATAACAACCACACAATACCAAAATGAACATGAAAGTCAAAGTAAAATATTAGTACATGATGAAGGTGATGGAACATCAAAAATATCCTTTTATTCCCTTCACACCACAATGCTTGCTATTTAGACCACCTTACACTTTCGTAACATCACAATGTGAAGTATATTGTTGGAGAAAAAGTCATTCCTGTAACTGTCATTTTTCCCTTGGGATCACTGATAGATAGAAAATGGGAAATATGTTTACAATATTTACTCACAGTGATAAAGTTTGTGAGTTATTGTCCTAAAAATTTTCGGGTTTAGATGCTAGTAAGCACAAATTCTGAATTGTAGTCATAGGAAGACAATCTACAATTTGCCTCAATCAATTTTGTGAATCTGCTTTCTTTAAATTTGAAGTTGTCTTTATGCTATGACTTACTTGATATAGTATCAACAGAGTATCCAGTATCTACAGAGGTATATGGAATTGTAGCATATAGCCAATTTTTTGTTTCCAATGCCAATTTCCACTGCGCTTTCCACTTTTTTTATTATTTATAAAAAAAAAAGGATAGCATATATTGAAGTATAATTTTATAAAATTTTAATTCAGTTGTGTTATTACTATCTATATACATAAAAGTATTGCAATGGGATAAAAAATTTAACAAATTTTGGGTGATTTACATGTTCCATTCTTGATTGTGAAACATCAATGCATTAATTGGTGTTTGTAGACAAAGCTAAATAAATTTCCCTTACTGGCGTAAGCGTTTTGTTCAAACAGATAAAACACCGGTGTATTCACAATATTTTGACTTTTGCACATCAAAATTATTCACAATATTCTAACTAACATGGTCATTTCAACTCTTAAATAGTTTTGTAGGAAATTTCACAAAATTCATGAAAAATGTTGATTATTTTCACCTTCAATTCTTGAACTTCTCAAAATTCATCCAAGTCCCCAATGTACCGAATTTTTGCATAATAAAAATATCTCTTGCAACACTCCATTTAACATTGTTATAAGAAAAGTAAAATAAATACGTTGTTTAATATTTGAAGATATCTCACTGGTGAATGTAATAGAGCATATCTAATGCCATAAGTAAAATTAATTTTGAAGGGAATGATAGACAGGATGATCGAGAAATATTGTGCAGATATTTCTTGAAATATAATTATCATTTATTTCCCCTTCTTCTCTTATCATATCCTGTCTACCATTTCCTTCAAAATGAAATTACCTTTGCAACTACTAAGGTGTAAGTCTAATGGTTTAAATGGAAACAAATTATTTTGAAACTCCATTACATCACATAATTTCCTATAAAGTCTATAAGGTAGTTTTTATTTAAATGTGAAAAATCATTCCTTTTTTAATGATTTTATTTCAAATTTTCTAGGTATATCTGTAATTGTGTTAGATATTTTACTTGCTGTGTTAGAAGATGACTTGTTCGCAATGGACATAGGAGCATTGACAACTGTTGGCTGTGTTTTTGTACTTGTGAGCATTATTGTGATTGCTTTAGCAATGCAGCCAAGTGATCAACAAAAACTTTCTTTCCGTGTAAGTGTTACTTTTAGTTTGATATTTTCATCGTGAATATCATCTAGTTTTCAGGATTTTCATGTACAAGTTCAAGTTATGTATTGGAATTTTCAAAGTTTTGAGGTTTACTATTCAACACTGAGTAAAAAGTGCTCATTGGCTTAAATGCTACTCAAGTTTACTTAAAGTTTTAGTAACAAATTGCTGATTATAATTAACTACAATGTCAACTATAAAACTGTAATTATTATATATATTTAAAAAATAAGCTGTTAGTTCAGTTTACCCTGTTCATAATCATTCTAGCTCATAAAATTTATATTAGCAAGTATGGAATGATTTCACAAATTATTTCCACCATGTTTTATTTGTCAGAACAAATGGCATTGGGTGTCATATTATGTACGCAAATATGTAATATGTTCACAACATATTGTTAATATGTAGCAGAAAACCATTGTTGTAATTTGAATTTCTGAGTCACTTGATTATGGCAACAATTTCGATGACCTTGGTGTCATGAAATATCACCAATTTGACAACTTTTGGTAAATTCTAGAAACTTCTTGAATTTTGTAGATTGGCTAAGAATTTCATAAGAAGTTACGTGCTTTTTCCAGAATATGGTATGTAATATATGTCAACTGAGGAATGATTATGCAAATTACTTCCACCAGGTTTCATTTATCAGAATAAACTGCATGTGAGTCATATTATTTGTTAATTATTTAAAAAGTTCAGTTAATTAGTCAATTAATTATTTAATTAGTTCAGTTCACCATGTTTGCAACATATTATTATAAATACATAACAGAAAGCTATTGTTATAATTTTAAGGTTGGGGTTGCTTTACCTTTTGTGACAAATTCGGTGACTTTGGTGATGAATTTGGCTAAATATTGCCAATTTGACAATTTTTGGTGAGTTAATAAAATTATGACTTGGAATCTGCAAATATGTATTTATGATTATTGTGCTCATTTTAGATCACAAAACATGTTTGAACTATTTTGATTTATAAATATACAGCAAACTCACATTATAGGAACCTTGACAGGACCTTCACTGCAGGAACATTATATTAAATAGTTGTTATAACAAACACTTTCCAAGTTTTTCTTTTTTTATGGTGTGGGGAGCAGTGGAAGGGGATGCAGATTTTTAGACATTATATATCTTGCAACAGTATCAAATAAAGTATGATTTATAATGTAGTTAAAAATTTAAAAATAAATAGCAAGTTAAAAACTAAAAGTTAAAAGAAATGAATTTAATGGGATGCACTGCAGAAATGAAACAAAGCAAAAAGCACTACATATCTTCTAGCTTTTCTTGAAGATTGCTGTTATTTATGTTTGCTATAAATTCTGTCTAGATAGTATTTTTAGGAATGTACTGTTAGGAATACATAAAAAGCATACTTCTATCGACGCTTTCTAATGTACTTGGGTGGGTGACCACCTGGGAACAACGTGTGCTGTTGGCACATTTTGGGCGTGGTAGCTCGGTGGTTTGCACGCTGCCACAACTACCGCCATGTTCATGTGGAGTATGATCACGTTAAACACGTGGGTCCATAAGTCCTTCCGAGAGGTTGGTGGTAGAGAAAGGAGGGTATGGTCCCTGTGGATGCCTCCCCCACTGGGTTCCGGTCTAAATTGGGTGGCACTTTCCGGCTGTGCAAACAGTTACCTTACACCTTTCTGGGTAGTCGGATGTTCAGGGTCTCAACAACAACAACAACAGTAAGTTGATACATCAAAGGTCGCTTCAAAGCTAGTTTACTGTATTTAATAATGTTCCTGATTTACAGAAATGTCTTGATACATAATTTGAAAAACACTTTTTTAAAAAAAGTTTATCTAAAAATGATTTATTAAAAATTCTTCAGTAATTATAATTTGGTTTAAATAGCAAGTATTCCATTTGACTACACAAAGATGTAAACACTTGTTCCATAATCTTAATTTAAGTGCATAGTCTCCTAAATTTTTATTTCAACAAAATTTCTTTTAAATATTAAAAATTTCAATTTAGCCACCATTTTATGTTAAATTGTAATAAACTTTTGTATAATATTTGAATTAATAAATTGAATTTTAAATATTTCCAAACTTTTTAGGTATTATGCCGTCAATTATATTTCTTACAATTTGCAATATAAAATGTAGTTTGGCAATTACTAATAAAATTTGACCCAAAACTTTGTAATTATAATTTCTGCTGTGAAATTGGAAATTAAAAATTACTAGGGATGCAATTGAAGTTTACTTAGCAAAACTCACAATTTGGAGTGAAACTTGAAGACATAGAACTTTGGATTTGAATTTTTTTTTTTTTCAATTTGTAATTGAAGTAACAATGTATATATTGAATCAGTGACATTGGTCATTGGTTTGAGCTTGACAACCACTAGTATAAGATAACATGTTGCAGACCTCTGATATAGGGAAATGTATGTTCTACATGTTCTTAATTTCTGAAAAATTCTAGGTTCCTTGGGTTCCAGTCATTCCAGTTTTGAGCATGTTTGTTAATTTCTACTTAATGCTGAAGCTACCAGATGCAACATGGAAACGTTTCATTTACTGGATGATTATTGGTATGTGTAGCTAGCATTATGTATTACTTTTTCCTATAATCAGTGATCAACATTTGTGGTCACCTGCTTGCTGAGTTTGTTTCCTGTCCTGCAGCTACAAAAATATACTAAATTATATTATAATATATATTATAATTATATATATTATTTTTTCCATTTTTCGAGTATATGTCGAAAAGGGGAAAATTTAACAATGTAATTGTGCACAAATTAATATACAATGCAGCATACAGCTGTTTTGAGGATATACTGGATTCTTTTCATCAGTGCTAAGCAGACCTGCAAGTCTGACATAAAAAATATTTCAAGTATAAGTCTTTACTTGACTTTTTCATATATTTGTAGTTCCACTTGTATAGCAAGCATTATTAGAATGTACAAATAATGCTCCTTTTTAGAGTCTGAAAAAAGTACTTATTTAGTAAAGTATCAAAAGGTTGAATAAAATAACAAGTTTCAAAGCCTAAAAGTAGCTTTCTTCTTCAGGATAAATCAGATAGAGCACCAGGTGTTCTCTCTTATCCTGAAGAGGATGGCTCTTTTTTTTACTTTTCCTATAATACATGATAATGTATGAGCAAAGTATGGGAACCGTGTTAAAAATTGTAACTCAAGCTTTCAGCAGATCTACATATTTTGATTACCATAGAACCTCCTGATAAAACCTTTTTTAGCATAATGTTTGTGTGTATATCTATCTTTCAGTGTAATGTATGTAGTTACTTTAGCTAAAATTGATTTGATCAAATTTCACAAAATTTGGTAGATAAGTCACTTGTGCATTACCCTGGTGTTGAGTAGATTTTGGTACAATTTTGAAAAAAAAAATCATTTTGTTTTGTGAAATAGCCTGAATGAATCATCAAAATCTAAAATAAAAGACTATGTACAGCCTTGATCGAAAGTATTAGGCACCCTAATTTTTCTACTTTAATTGTGGGTGTGTTACTTGAAATCACCTCATTTGTTTATGACTGCATTCATAGTAGGAAGTTGAAATGAAAATGCAAACATCATTTCAATTGATAACCAATAAAACAATTCCAGGACGATAACTGGAAATTCCAGGGTTTTGTGGAAGGAGTCGGTTGCATTCGCTGTTCTGGTTTGTACACATGCACACGATTGTTGCTTATCTCATTTAAATTTGAGGTCTTATCTGTATAAAATGCCGAAAACTAAGGAGCTTAGTAACTGTAATTGCCCTAGTACACGTCAAAAGGAACTTTTCAGGCTCAGTAGAACTGGCATCAGAAGAGCTGTTGGGCTCCTTACTGGGCACTGCACTCTCAAGAGACATCTTAATATTATGGGTGTCTCCAAGGATTCGCTTTGCAGAGGCTGCAATTACAGCGAAGAAACTGCAGCTCAGATTCTATGTGATTGTGAGGCCTACTCTGCTCACAGATTCGAACACATTGGTCGTCATGTGATTGAACCATGGGAGCTGAACGACATTCCTGTCAAGTGCCTGCTTATTTTCACATCGGCTACTGGTCTCTTTTCTTAGGGATCTTCATTTTCTTTTTGGGGTAGTACAATAGACCTCTGGTCGATGTGCTAGGCTCTTCTGGAGCCACCCACCTTCCTATCATTCATCATTCAAGGAGCTTAGTAACGAACAACAGTTGAAAATTCAATTTTTATATGAGCAAGGCAATGTGAAATTGCCAGAAAAGTGAAATGTTCGGGATGCACAGTGCAATACACTATCAAACGTCTTTAAGAATACTGGTAGTCATTTAAATGGTCGAAGAAGTGGAAGAAAACAGATCACTACACCCAGGGATGACCAACTTTTGAAACGATTTGCATTGAAAAATCATAGAAAATCTTCATTTCAATTAGTTGCTGAATTGTCAGAGGCAACAAGAAAAATAATCTCGGCTCCAACCACTCGAAGACAGCTCGTAGAAGCTGGATTGAAAGACTGCAAGGCCAGAAAGAAGCCATGGATTTCGGAAATAAACAAATAGAAATGGTTGGAATAGGCTCTTAAACATCGTCATTTTACTGAAGAAGATTGGGCGTAAGTTCTGTGGTCTGATGAATCAAGTGTTCAGGTATGTTTAATTTCACTTGCTTTTATACAAAACTAGCGTAAAATTGTCAATATGTAGCAACTTTTTTTGTAAAGCTCTTTAGGATGTTAGTAAAATAATTTCAATACTATAGGTATTTGGAACACCTGGTGTGTCTTATGTGAGGAGACGTGTAGGTGAGGAATATAAGGAAGAATGCATAGTGCCCACTGTGAAACATGTTGGTGGCACCATAATGATTTGGGGATGCATGGCAACCGACGGTGTGGGTGAAATGTACATCTGTGAGGGACGAATGAACTCTCTGACTTACATAAATGTACTAGAAACAACACGGCAAGTATCTTTTTCACGAATTTTCGGTGATAAAAACATGGATGGTGTTAGACTCCAACAAGACAATGCAACTTATCACACATCTGCTGTGTCTATGAAGTGGTTCAGTGAAAATGGTGTACATCTTTTACATTTTCCTCCACAGTCTCCAGACCTCAACCCCATTGAACAGTTGTGGACTTTTCTCAAACACAAGATCAGGAAGCATTCCATTACTTCTAAAACAACCTTAAGATTCATATTGCAAGAGGAATGGAAGAAGATGCCAAGAGAGGAATACAGTAGGTTAGTAAGTTCTATGCCTAAAAGAATTAATGCCGTCATAAAGGCGAAAGGAGGACCAACCAAATATTGATAGGTTTCAATAAAAAATGATTATTTTGAATATCTGCATTTTTATTTTATTCCAACACATTAGTAGTTTAAAATAAATGGATTTCAGTAGGGTGCCTAATACGTTTGATCAAGGCTGTATGTTTTCAATGTATCAACCAAATTCTTGTTTTACACACAATTTTTGACAATTAAAAGTTATTTTAGTTACTTGAACTTGAGTTATTTTAGTTTTTTCAAATTTTCTGCTAGTTCGGTGGAATTTCAAATAATTATACATGTTATTTTATGCAATTAAAGTCAATTTAATGAATTATGAAAGAAAGAAAGATGAAATAAATTTGAGTCTGTACGGAAAGTCATGTTCTGCCTACATCAGATTATTTTTTTGCCTTTGTAATCAGTTGATATTTTATTCAACATTTTAATGCTGTTTACTAATGAAGTATTTATTTTTTAGATTTTTTTTCTCTCTCAACAAATAGGGGGAAAAATGTTCATCCTTTTCAGATTTTGTTTACCCAATTTATTCTTTTAAATAATTTGTATGATTTATTTTAAAAGTTTTTTTTTTATTTTTTCAAAGTTAGTAACAGCCTAGTGATGCTGATAAATTGGATGCATTTGGCTTATATAAATTCACATAAACTATTTTAATACTATTAGAAAATTATCACTTTCCCAGTGGATTATATGCTATCACCAATCCATTATTCCAAAAATTATTGTTTTTCATAGAAAAGAATGCTATGAAAATTTTTAAATTTGAATAATTTGATTTTTAGTCTTGATAATTGCTAAAAAGTTTTATCCTTTTTTTTCACATGTTTATATTGATGCAACATATAAAATTTTATAACAGTAGATCTATTTATTTAGTTATTATATCCACACATCACAGATATATGCAAACACATATGCATTTATATACATGTGTTAGTTATATGTTTACACAAGTGAGTTTTAGGACACTTTGATTTATGTGCTAGTTCTATGCTTTGGATTGGTTGGTTTGTTCTTCATTCTTTCTTTTTAATTGACTCTCACACAGACTCTGAATTGTCATTTTGTTTACTGTTTTTGAATTGATGGAGCTCTGAATCCACTGTCTTGGATATATTTACCACTCTGTTTCATCCATTTGTACCCATTTCTCTTTTGGATTTTCATTTTGTTTGTCTGTTTAGCACTAACAAAGTAGATTCAATGTATCCTTGAAACAGCTGTATGCATCATTGTATATTAATTTGAACAAAATTACACTGCCTTATTTATCTTTACATATAGTTTTTTTTTCTGGAGAACTAATTTAGCTAACATATTCATAGGTCCCAAGCTGCTTTGTCCTCTTGAATTTAAATGTTACAAAATTTATGTAATATGAACTAAATATTTCTATCTTATCTGTCTTTTCATACTCTTTCTTCATGCTATGCTCCATATAAGGCCTTAAATCTAAATTTTCATTTCTACCAGTCAAACAAAAGTAAGTTAAGTAAGAGTATAACCTTAGGTTTTATAACTTGAGAAATCCTATTCAGTGGTTTTCGGATTATAATTAAATTTTGGTACTACCAGAATTGTATATTTTCAGGGTATTGTTGTATGTAGTCAGATATTGGATTATGGTTTATTTGTGGATAATGGTGAATAGGATAGTGTTTGGTGTTGGTAATACTTGGCTGTTGCTGAAGGTTTCTGTTGATATTGGGCTAGTTTGTTACTGTTTTATTGTATAAGTTCAGTTTTGTGTTGGACTGTAGGTGTCTTATTACTGAGGATTTGTTTTGTATGTCTGATTGGTACCAAGTTGGTCTGTTTGGTACAATCAATTTTTTTTTTTGCTTCTGCCCAACTCATCCATCTAGTCTGATTTCTTTCTTTACTCATCATTCTTTGCCAGGTGATTCTTGGCCTTCCTGTTCTTTTTATCCCTCATGTACCTATGTTAGTGCTACCCTGAGAATTGTCTCCAGTGATGTCTTTAAAACATGTCCAACAATTCACCATTTTCTGCATTTAACTTCATGTATGAGTTTGATGTTTGATATTTTAAAAAGTTAAGCATTTAAAATTGTGTTAAACCAGAAAGAAATTTTAATTCATCGTAATCATTTATTTTTAAAAGCATCTATTTTTTGTGTCTGTACTTCTATTAATTTTCAAATTTCAGTTCTGTATATATCAAAATTACATAGATTATTGAAGAATAAACTTTTATCTTTAGCTTTCAAGTTTGGTTTATTTAGCATTGACAAAGCGGATCCAAAATATCCTTGAAATAGCTGCATGCAATGTTGTATATTCATTTATGCATAATTATGTTTTCTAATTTTCCTTACATATAGTATTGCTCGAGAACTGATTTATTGAATATATTCATAGGGCTTAGGGTGTCTTGTTTTTACTGGATCATCCTGTATGTAAATATAACAAATTTATAATATGAATGGCATATTTAAGTCATGTATTATTTTGTGTTTTAAAACTCAATCTTATGAGTATAAATAAAAATAAATTGTTATTTTGTTAGGAAAGCCACGCTCTGCTCATATTAGATTTTTTTTTTTTTTTTTTATTTGAATATTTATTAATTTGTACAACTGTTGGTTATTTGATACCAAAGTAAACTGCATATTTGATTTTGTGTTACTTTGATTGTTTTCTGATAATTAGTCTTGTTATCTTTATTCAAGATGTGTGTACCATTTGTCTTTTAGGTTTTGTCATCTATTTTGGCTATGGTATATGGTTTAGCAGTGAACGACAAAAGCCTACTCCACAATTACCTCCAGTTTATGAAGAAGAGTCATTCTCAGAATCTGATAAAGAGCCTGAATCAAAGACTGAACACTCCCCATTATTGTATGAAAAAAGCTAAAGTAACTCTGTGATTTTACAAAAGGTGCAGCTTAAAGTTGTCACAAAACACTTCCAAACACTTTGTGCTGGCAATTGTGATACATATTTAACTGCAAGTGTGTGGTATTTGGTTTATTTTCTAGCAAAGAGCATTGCACATATGACTGGTATTGATATTTAAAATGCTTTTTATTTTAAATATGACATGTAGAAAATTGTTGAATGATATAATTGCTCATGTCTGTGAAACCATAAAAAAAATTATTTATTTAGATTTGGATTGATTTTACTTCATGTAAAATAATAAAAGTTTTTGTCTTTTTAAAGATTAGAAAGCTCCTTTATTGTGATTGTTCATCAGAGCTATTTGAATGTTTATCCATTATATGGCTAAATATCTGATAATTGTCAATTTCCCAGTTGAAAAATATATATACATATATTATAGTTTCTAGAAACTTTTGCTTGGAATAAGTTCTTCAAAATATATTTTAAGATTTCTAATGGATAACAGAGTTGTTTTACATGATTTTGGGAATTTCAATACATATTGATTACATCCCCATATCAGAAATGAAATATGGGTTTACTTTTGTTCTGCATGGAAATTGAAACCAGCATTGTAAAATAAAGTATGCACCATGCATAATATGTTTACATATGCCAACAGGAGACACATTATTTAACAATTTTTATACATTCTAAAAATAATTCAATGCATGTTACAAATGACAGGTGATAAATATACTCATCAAAAATAAGTAATGAAATTGTGTTTTTCCCTTACCTGTTAATAGCATAGGTCCAAAACTTCAAAATGATGAGGAGTAAAACTGTAAATAGTGTTCTTTAACTGACTTATAATCACTGCTGTTACCATCTAATGGATGGAAAGGTCAATTTTTCATACAACATTGTAATGTTACAGATTCTTGGGGCCAAGCGCATATCAGCAATTTTGAAAAATAATATCAGTACAATTTTCAGAAATAAGTATTTTTTAACAAGTTAAAATCGTAATTTCTTAAGCTTCGCCCATTTATTTCTATTATTTAAGGTTTCACTGATGTAAATAGGAGATGAAAACTTAACTCGTCAATGGAGGGTAGTGACAGAAATAACAAATTTGAATTTTTACAAAATCAAAAGTACATTTAATGCATTCAAACTTCTTTAACGCAAAATCTATGGGGTCACAAAATTTTTTGGTATTAACCAGGTTTTGTGTCATCCATTAAAAAAGGGTTGCCATCTGAGTTAGAATTAAAACCCAACATAAATAAATAATGAAAATATTGCTGCCCATGAAAAATAGAAATTAATAAGCACTCTTAAATTGAGTTAAGTAATTAAACAAGTTGTATGTATGACAGGGAATAATCCATTTATTTACCTGTCAATCATCGTTAAAAAAGTCTGTTATTGACTCTTGCTTGAATTTTTTGAGATAACATCTTTTAAAAAAGTTTCTAATTCTTGTAAATTATCCAAAGCACATAAAGTGTCCTCTTGTTCTATAAGAAAATGCTTCATAGTTTTCTGCTGCCACTTTGTTTAAGAACTATAACTTTCTGGTTCCAGGTCAGGATCTTCATCTTCATTAAACATGTCATTTTTTCAAACTAATTCAGCAGTTATCTGTTCATTTGTCATTACATTCAATGTCAGCATATCTTCATGTGGTCCTTGGGCCAAGACACTCTTCGGGACTTCACCCACCATAAGAAGCTTTCCAATAACAAAGGCATGTGAGTTTGAAGAAGTTTCAAAGCGTAGTCTCTAATCTGAAAACTACTTTGTGTATTGAATAAGTTGTTGACTTGGGGTTAATTTTTTTTTTTTTTTTTGGGGGGGGGGGGGGGGGTCTTAAGTGAGGTTGTCTTCCATTTCATATTAAATGAATACATTAACACTACTTTTTAGCCTTATCACTTTCATGTCATGTTAAGCAAAATTTCGAGTTTGGCTGTATTATTGAAAAAAAAAAAATGTTGAAAAATATGTAGAACAGGTTGTATTTTAAACAAATGCTGCAAAAACTATCTACCTTATTTATTATTATTATTTAATGTTCAAGGAGTACAGAATTGATAATTATCAGATATTCAGTCATGCACAAATGGCAAAACTAAATATTTCCATTATAGAGGGCCTATTTTGAGAGTTATTCTCAACTGCTGCTTCGTTCTTTAATACATTCTTATACCAAAATTGTGATTATGTACACACATTGAAGTATTGATGCATAAAATTATTACTTCTTTAGTATTCATGATAAAAGTGAAAATAAAGAGTATTAGATATAAAAACATTTGTCAAAATGTAGAATGTCGGATTCTTAGCTCTTATCTTCACATTTGTTATAAACCAATAACTTCATACATTCTGTTTTACTGTAGTAACATAGTTATATTTTTTGTGATATTTTGTATAATGAAAATTGTCATTTAAATTGTTTTGACATTCACATTTTTAAGTTAACATTCACATTTTTAGAGCAAATGTCACATTTTAAATCATACAGGACATGCTAGATTTGTGAATGTAATGCAGTATTTATTTTATGCAAATGTACTATCCTCTCAAGCTTAAAGAAGGGAAACCCAACGAGACCAGAAAATTATTTTTCTCTTAAGGTTTTTAAAAAGTGTCCTATAATATAATAAAATAGATTATGAAGATGAACTGAGATCATGTTACCAGTAATTTTATTAAATTAATCTTTACCTGTATGTTGCAACCTTTCTTGTTTATGATCCAAAATTCTCAAACTCTGCCTGATGGTTCAGCACAGCGGCTTCTCAACAGGGGTCACAGCTTACTTCTTGGAGCTATGAGAACCTTATTCCAGGGGGATACAACATATTTCCATTTCTATCGAATTCCACACGGTATTCTAATTTGAAACAGAGTTTAAGGTATGAAAGGAAAGGGTGGGGGGCACAGAGATAAATATAATTTAGAGGTGTTCCGTAAATAAAAAAAGGTTGAGAAACACTGGCCTAGCATATATATGTTTTGCATTGACAAGTTTCATTTTATGACCCATAAAAATTCCCCATGACCAAAACTTAGGGTGAACTTGGAACCTAATGACCTTAACAAGATTTGGCTGCAATAAACAAAGCTAAACAGAGTTTATTATAATGACATTTTTATGCATGTAATCAACATACATTGAATATAAATATAAAATATGGATTGGTAGATAATCCAAAAGCTTGATAGGATTGTGCTGTCGCTACAGATTGCAGCATCCATAGACCAGATTCATACTTTTTGTGCACTCATTCTTGCAAATTACAGCTTCTACAGTCTGTTTTCATATTTTTTGTGCACTTCTCTGTATGGAATAGCTGATACAATAGCAGTAAGAAAATTTGCTATATGCTGCAATTCTGCATACTTCTATAGCGACTTATAAATTTAGTCCTTCTGTGCAGCCAGTATCTAAATTAATAAAGATTCAGCTCCAGCTGTACAAAATTGCAATGACCAAATTCAAATGTATGATTTATCTTGCAATAAAAAATATAAAAAACTTTAAGAAGCTCCTCATAAAATCTTAAGATCTAACTGAATTTGGATTTATATAGTTCATTTTCATTAATCATTTTATTCTAAAGATCTCTTCTCATTGTTTATTTTTTATAACAGCATTCAAACTTGGTAGACGTTTTCATTGTAGATACCATTGTCTATGGACCGGTTTCATACTTATGCATTCATCAGCATGGGATAACTTATATCTGCAATGGTAGTAAGAAACTTATTATAAGCCACAATTTTTGCGAGCTTCTGTGGGAATTGATAATTTCAGTCCTTCTACGTGGCAGGCATAAGAGGGCATTCCCTAAATGCATGTGTTACAGAGTGTCTTCGTAATTTTGGGAACACTCTTTATATGTGGGTTTTGTGTTCATGATCATTCAAAATGTTTAAGAAAACCTCTTTTTTGGCATCTGTTGAACCCTTCACACTGACATACAATTTTTTTAAACAATCAGGTGAACAGCTTTGATGCTATGGCAAATTGTGAAAAATGAATAAGCACAATGAGGTAATATTATCTTGTAGTCTTTATTGTTTAATGTAATGTTTTTCATTGCATGCTCAGTTTGGTTGATTTTTAGAACGGCTTTAGCATAACTTTTCTGAATTTTGTTTATATTATTTAGAGCTTTTTCACAAGGGCAATCAATACTGAGTATTTAGTGAGTGGACCCTTAAAGACATCTATAATTTTTTTTTAATTTATAGAAGTCATAATTGAACAAATTGTATAAAAATAAATAATATACAGATCTAATTAATGCTGTAAATATTAAAAATTGAATATTTAGAATCTTAAAACTTCTATAAACTTTTTTAATTAATAGAAGTTAGAATTGAGCAAATTGTATAAAAATAAATAATATATAGATTTAGTTAATGTTCTAAATTGGTGTAAATTTTGAAAATTTTCTTATTTTGATTATAGAGACTTCTATAACTTTTTTAATTTATAGAACTCACAATTGAACAAATTTTATAAAAATAAATAATATATACATTTAATTAATACTATAAATTATTAGTGTAAATATTAAAAACTTCCACATTTGTAATTCTTTTAATTTTTGAAAAACTATACAATTTGGATGCATTTATAGTATGAACTTCACAAAATAAGAATAAGTAGCTTACTTATTTCTCAAACATTGTAGGCGTTGAATTCGTTTCTGTTTAGTAAACAATTAGAGTAGATAAAAAATAAATTTGATATACATTTTTAAAAGCATAAATTAGTCAATAATAAAATTTGAAATTTATTTTATTTATCTTTTAAGAGTGGAAAGTTTCATTTATAGGCATAGCTCTACAAAATGCAATATAATGTTAAGCTACTGTATCTATAAATTTTAATTGTATTGAGTAAGTGTTAACAATATGCATTCAAGGTATGAGTAGTAACTGAGTAAAAGTAGTATAAATTGTAATGGTTTCTTTTTGTGTAATGGAGATCTGCACTCATTAGTTTAAAAAAAGAACAGTAACTGCACTTTATTTTTAAGTAGTAATTTAATTTTAAATATTTATATTTCATCAAATACTCGATATTTTTAAAAACTCACAAATTATTAGCTTTTAATTTCTGTATTTTTGCTTTAAATTTTCTGTAATTTTTAATTTTATCTTTCAAATTAAATTACTTAAATTAATTTTTAATGAGTATGATTACATAAATGTATTTAGTGTACATTATTATGTACATATCATTTTGTTGGTTAAAGGGTGGCTAGGGAAAAAGAATCAAAAGCTGAAAAACTAGGGGATAAAAACCCTTTGATTTTCTAAATTTTGATTGATTAGTAGACTTTAAATATCTTGGGATGTGAATTATGATAAAATACTGATTAAATCTCAATCATTGTACTATGATCTGTAAGTATCAGTTGTGCAGAATTAATTTTGAAAATTTAATAAGGGCTCACAATGAATTTGAAATATATATATAGAAGGTTCATTTAGTATCGTGTTTTCAAAATAGAACAAAGTAGCTTATAAAATAATTTATTATTAAAAAATGTATATTAGCTTATGATTGTTATGTTCAGTTACTCAATTTTTTTGAGTAACTGAAATGGTACTTTTGCGGTATTATGCTGTGTTTACAGATCTGTGAAAATTATTTCATGTTTTGTGTTATGTAAATAAATTTGTTATTAATAGTTTGTGTGTCACAAACCAAAGCAACATTTTTGAGCAATTGTTCTGAGCCAATGATATTGAGGAATGAGCCAGTAGATCTGAGTAGGCCAGTATAGGTATTAATAAAAAGTAATATGATGTTTATACTTTTCCATCTTTATATTCAGTAGTGCCCTATTTATGCATGTTTACAAAAAAAAAAAAACATACTGCATATTGGGAAAATTCAATTATTGCAATATATTTTTGTTACAAATTATAGTTGATGACAAATTGCATCAATGGAAATGTTGAAATAAATTTCATTAAAAAGGAACTATGTTTAATTTCGAAGTTGTTAAATCTTGATAAATATTTTCATTGATAATATATATATATATAATATATTATTTTATAATTTTAATCTTGATACGTTTTTTTAATAATTTAAAATCTTTAACTGTTGCTTCAGTGAAAATGTGTATTTATGTTTTATTTGTGAGTAAGTCAGGCAAATGCATCATACAGATATTTTTTATCCTTAATGTTGTATTCAAATAAATCTGCCAGTACCAGTACTTTTTATTATGTTTATTTTGTGTTAAGATTTTGTGCAAAATATTGAAAAAAAAAATTATATTGTGTAATTAATTCAACCTCAAGTAGTAATATTGTACAACTAGAAGTTTTGCAAGCAAGAATTGACTCTTGGGCCATTTAATTCCCAATAATTGATCAAGATCATTTAAGTTTAAATAAACTAATTTAGTCCAACTAATTGAATTATTTTACAAACTCTTAGATTTCTTTTCATCATTGTATATTAAAAAAATTAGTATTAAGTTTTCTTGGTTCGGATTACAAAAATAATTTATATAATAAGTAAAATGGCACTTTTTAGTTTATATATAAAAAACTTTTTATGCTTACATTGCAAATTTTCATATTTGTTACATGAAAGATCTTTTTATGTTATTTTTAAATAATAAATATTAAAACATGAACTGTTTATAAAATGTTCTATTTATTTTATATAAATTTATGCATGATGTGCATAAAAATGTAGATAGCCAAAATATTCTATTTGTGAAATGTAAATTTTGTAAATAAATTGTCTATAACTTTAGACTATAATAAGAGATTTATATTTTTTAAATTGAGAATTGTGAATATTTTGGTATTAAAATGTTGTTGATTTAAATGAGAAATGGCATATAATTTTTTAAAATTTTTTTACTGATTTTGATTTTTGTGTAAATTTTAATTTATTTGATAGTTTGTATACACAAAAATTGAAATGTATTTATACTTGTCTTAACTATGTCTATATGTATTTATGTTTTTTTTTTAATTTTCTGTAATTGTATTTTTGAGGGTATTTAGGATGGGATCTCTTTCTAGAATTTTTGTCATTATATGTTTTGGAAGAAAAGTATTTTTCAAATAAAACAAATAAAGTAAAATAATAAAATTACGGGGCATGCAGCAGCCATATGGTAAAATAAAAGTAATAAACAAGTCATTAACCCTTTCACGACGGTTGGCACGCCCGCGTGCAGGCTGCAAACTTGCATTCAAGGACGTATGGCACGCACTCGTGCCGGAGAGAACTTTACCCTAAACGGCGAGTGGCACGTATCGGTGTTTCTACGTGAAACGTTTTCATTTGAATTTATTTGTCTACTAGATGGCGTTAAATGCCCGTGAAAGCAGCTTGAATGTATTTTGTAGGTGCTTGACCTTGGCAGAAAGAGAATCCAATGAATTATTTCTCCATTTGGAGCGGGGGAACATTGTTCTGTAAAGTAAACAGACAGCTCACTTCTCGCAGCATAAACAATTTTAGAATTGAGTTCCGGGTCTCGTTCTGATTTTAGCTTTTATAGATTTCGTTGCTGAATTAGAGGAATATAAGAGAGTATTGAATATGAGAGAGTATTTTTTGGGGGAGGGGGGGGGGGGTAAAAGAATGTGCGGCAATGAAATTATTAGGTTATTTCGGATAAAAGTATGGCTGGTTTGAAACGTTTTCTTTCTGTGGAAGAATATACGCATATGGTAAACAAACCAGACAGTAATGAAAGCGATGCATATAGTGAAGATTCGTGGAAAAGTGTTATTTCTGATGATGAATCTGAAAATGCAATTGATTCTTCAGATTCTGAGCGTACTATTACAACGCCGCCAGCTTCAGTTGCTGTTTTTTCGAATGATGTTGAGATGTGATTTGAAAGATCTGAATTCTTTGGAGTTTTTGAACATATCTGGAATAAATCACAATATCATGCCGCCTAATTTAGATAAGGAACTTGATTTTTTTAGCATATTTTTTTATGATGAACTAGTAGAATTTATCGTAAAAGCAACTAATGAGTTTACAAAGAAAAAATGGGCAAAAAGTCTTCTCTCTCCTTCCACATCGAAGACTCCACCTATTCCAAATGTATTTACACCTGTAACAGGAAACGAATTTCGTGTGTTTCTCGCACTAGTAGTTTTGATGCGCATTGTCAGAAAACCAAATCTTAAAATGTATTTTTCTAAGAATCCAATTATCAGTACTCCTTTTTTCAATTCAGTTATGAGTCGCGATCGATTTATAGGAATATTACGTTACCTTCATTTTACTCTTGATAGTAATGCCCAAAAACTAGATAAATTGAAACCCGTGTTAGATGCATTAGTTTCAAAATTTAAATCTGTATACACTCCTAGAAGAAATGTGTGCATTGATGAATCTTTGTTCTCATGGAAAGGAAGGCTGGGATTTCGTCAATATATCCCCTCGAAAAGGTCCAGTTATGGAATAAAAATTTATATAAAAAATGTCAGAATCAGAATCAGGATATATATGGAATTTCCTTTTGTATACTGGAAAGGACACGGAATTATCAAGTTCTGATGGTGGATATGGAGAACGTGTTGTGAAAACACTTCTAAGTGAACTTTTAGGAAAAGGATATACTTTGTATTTGGATAGATTTTTTACCTCTCCTGTACTCGCAAAGTATTTGTTGTCTAACAATACGCATGTATATGGTACAGTTTTAAAAAATCGGAAGGACATGCCAAAGAATTTTCCATCTATACCTCTACGCAAAGGAGAAATTGCAGCAATGCAAAAGGATGGTGTGAATGTCAAGATAAAAATGATCAAGTCAAGATTCAAAGATAATGTCAAGATTCAAAGATAAAAAGAAGGCTGTCTTAATTTTAACAACTCTTCATACTGACAAAATGCAAAATTCTGTAAAGAAAGACCGGAAAACATCCGAAGACATTTTAAAACCAAATTGTATTTTGGAATATAACAAATATATGGGGTGTGTGGATATTGGGGATGCGTCTCTAACGCATTATCCAGCTTATCGAAAAACTATCAAATGGTACAGAAAATTATTTTTTAGCTTTCTAGATATTGTAATATTGAATGCTCATAGTCTTTTTGACAATAAGAAAGGGAAAAAATCCCCATTCTTGCAGTTTCGTCTTCATCTCATAGAGCAACTTATTGAAATGTTCTTTACCCCTGAACAGTCCAGTAGAAGTAGTTATCTCATCCCCTCTCCTCTCCGTCTAACTGGAAGACATTTTCCAAAATTGTGCTCTGATACAGTTAAAAAAGACCTCCAAAGAAGATGTATAGTTTGCTCGCAAACTGCAAAAGGCAAAAGAAAGCGCATAACGATTTATTATGAATGCAAAAATTGCAACGTTAGTCTGTGCGTGGGTACTTGCTTTGAAATATACCATACGCAAAAGGTGTATTTATTAATGAAAATAGCTACGCTATTTTCTTGTGTATATATGTACATAATTTCTATTAGCTTTATAAATATTTCACTACCATCATTTCAATATTTTTTCTGATTAACTGATAACTATTTTAATCAAGGTAAGTAATCATTTTTAATACACTAAAATTTTTAATATTTTGATAAAAGAAAATTTGTATGAAAAATATACATCAAATAGAAAATAAGAATTTCCTTTATTCCTGAAAATAGTAGAATCATGTGTTGAACGGGTGATTTTTAGTGAATTTTTTTTTAGAGTTAGGCTTAGTGCAAAAAAATAGCCGTCTTTTGGGCACATTTCGGAAACGAAGTGCTCCATCCTTTGGGCCACAGTAGTTTCGGAATGCCGCCGTCGCGAAAGGGTTACTAAATTATTAGATACTAAAATGTATGGTGACACATCAAAATGCAAAATTTTAAAGAATAACACTTTAATAAAAGTCATTTATTTTATCACACTTATAAGATGTCAAAATCACATAAAACTATGCTTTATAATAAAAGTAATTATTTTATTGCATTAATAAGATGTTAAAATCATATTAAAACCAATAATGTGATTTTAACGTCTTACTAATGTGATTAAATAAATGATTTTTATTATAAAGTGTTATTCTTTAAAATAAAATTACTAGACTGTTTTTAAGTGTGAAAGGCTTCACAAAAGGGAAAATCTCAGATTAATGTACATCTTTGTATAATCTTTAAGAAAATTTCAAACGGTGGTCTGAATTTCAACAGTATTGAGCAATCGAAGATTTAATTGATTCCCTTTTTTTAATAGTTTTAATATACCTTACTATGAAAGTTTAGAGCTTAGTTTTGCCAATATATGAAAGTGACACTGGTATGAAATATTGTAAAGTCTCATATTAGAAATATGTATTGGATTTTTAGGAATAAAAACTTAAACTTAGTAACAGGAATTAAATTTTAAGAAGTACCTAACTGTATATTTATTTATATATTTTTTAAGGTTATTTTGTACATTGAATTGTTGATGAATTTTTACAGTATTTTCTGAACATTTCATTGTAATTAATGTATGTTTTAAAAATAATTGTTTTTATTGAAAATAAGGTGCTCAATAAAATTAATTCTAAAAAAGAATATTTATTGCGTGTAGCTCATTATTAAACCAGGTAGTAAAATATATTAGCATATTTGTATTATTGCTTAAATTATGATTGGCTAGTGCAGTAACCATTAGCTATGCACAGCATTCTTGTGGTAGCTAACCCTAACCACGTATCATTACTAGCCTCTCTCAGTGTGATAAGTTGTAAAAACTAGACTTCCACTCATAGCACAAGTCTACTGAGTTTAATCGCAAGAGTTTACACATCCTTTATTGTCCTTTTCCCGGCCGCCCACCTTGCTGCTCTACGTCTTCGGATGAGCCAGTCGATCTGGGTTTTCGACATCCTTAATTGTCCGGCCGTCCAAACAGCTGCTCATGTCCTAGAAGAAGTTGGACGGTTTGGGGTTTCTACATCCTTTATTGTATGGAGCAAGATAATGCGATTGATAGTGAAATATTTGCACTTTTTTCAGCGAACAGTAAACTCAGCTTCTTCACTTTTGGGATTTAGTGGAACTAACTTTCCAATATTCTGTCTCAACGGGGGTACTGTAGCATGTACTGCTTCAGTGGAAGTGACCAGGGCACATTGGACAAGAAGTGACCGGTTGAAGTGTGGTGTGTTCGGTTTTAGTGGATGTGACCATTCATTACACACTCGGCTTCAACACCAATGACCTTGGCACTTCCAGTTTCACTGTAGGTAACCTTGGTCTCCCCCACTTCGGCAAACGTAGCCTTTGACTCTCCCACTTCGGCAAATATAGCATAAGATAATCCTGTTTTTAGTAGACATAAAACTTGATTCTCCTACTTCTGCAGATGTAGTGCAGTGTCTTCCTGTTTCGGCAAATTGTTCCAATTCAACACATATAGTGCTGGTTCCTTCCACTTCGGCAGATATAGCGAGGGATTCTTGTTGCAGGAATTCAAGAGACAGATCTTCCTGTTTCATCATATGTAGCTCAGCTCCTTTCGCTTCAGCAGATGGAGCGGGTGATCTTCCTTGTTACTATCACACCTAAATATTGTTGCGAACGTGCAATGTTCTGTTTGCCACCTACTCTCGTCTGTCTCAAAGGCCAGGCGAAGAAAATACAGTGCATGACATGAGCCTAGGGTTCCCAGAATTTCTCAGTTAGAAGAAGGGTTTTCAGATTTGTCGATTTATAGCTAATTTGGCGGCTTCCGGAGTGTTCCAGAAACTTCTCGATAGAACGATTATTCTTTGAGATATAGAGATTTCCAGAAGTTTCTATGGAGAGACAATAAAATGGACTCACCCCTCCATTGGAGTGGAGTTGACGAATGGACTTGACATGAGCTACGTTGGACTGTGATTTTTGTCAATGTTTTGAGATTATAGTAGCAGCTGTTTTGTGAAATTCTTTCATCAACGTTCTGTGATTAATATAGCTTATTCTGGGAAATTAGTGGAGCATTAAGTCATGTTTTTCTGTGTACTGTACCTGTTTACTTTGTGTTTGTAAATAAACGCAAGTTATCCAGAAACGAACTCGCTCTTGTGTCTTGTGTCTACACTCACGATTCTAGAGGATACGTTGCGTAACAACTGGTGTCAGAAGTGGGATTTCTGTGGAAACTTGACAAGCGTATATGGTAGTAACTAGAAAAGCGATGGAGAAACAGTTGAAAGAGATAATGGCGGCTTTGATGACAGCCGGACAGGACAAGATGGTGGCTATGATGGAAGCCGGACAAGACAAGATTATGGCTATGATGAAAGCTGGACAAGACGAGATGAAAGCTGGACAAGAAGATATGAAAGCCGGACAAGAAATGAAAGACGGAAAAGAAGCTGCGAAAGATGAGATGGAAGAAATACGTGACAGCCCCACTGGAGGATATTTTAGCTTCAGCAAGACCCTGAACAAAGTTCGTGAACGCTCCTTCTGGCGCAATGCGAGATCCGATGTTGAGTGCTGGTGTAAAGAATGCACGGAATGCGGCGCTCGGAAGGGACCGAAAAAGAAAACACGTGGACCTCTTTAGTGTTACAGTGTCGGAGCTCTTTTTGAGAGAATTGCACTCGACGTTTCGGGGCCACTAACACGAACTGCAGACAATGACAAATACATCTTAGTTGTAATGGATTATTTCACAAAGTGGTCAGAAGCTTACGCCTACAACTATCAAGAGTCTACAACTATCAGTGAAGTTCTGACTCGGAACTGTATATGTCTTTACGGAGTTCCCTCTCTCATCATTTCTGATCAGGGAACGAACTTTAGCTCGGCCATATTCACGGGACTATGTAGACTACTCGATATGGGCAAAACTCTTCATCCTCAATTGGACGGCAAGGTAAAGGGATTTAGCAGAACGGTACTTAATTATCTCTCCATATTCGTATCTAGACATCAGCAAGACTGGAACCGTCACCTACCGTTGTTCCTGCTGGCTTACCGAAGTCCTGTCCACGGATTGACCGGCCAATCCTCATCGAAAATGCTCTTTGGCCTGGACGTACGACTACCATGTGACCTAATCTTTGGAAGACCATGTGATGCTTCTTCATCGTCTGATGAATTTGTGCAAAATATGCAGGCACGGTTGGAGGAGGTTCATCATTTCGCTCGTGACCGGATCAACATTGCTACCGATAGAATGAAGACCTGATACGATGCTAAGTCTAATGAATTACGATTCCAGGAAGGCGATTAAGTGTGGCTGTTCAACTATTGGCGATGACCAGAATTTTCGTCCAAATTGCGGCTCAACAGGGAAGGACCCTACGTAATCAAAAAGGGAATAAGTAGTGTTGTTTATCAATCCAGAAATCGTTTTCAACCAAGCCTAAAGACGTTCATATCGACAGATTGACCCCATATTTGGACCACGGTAGATTAAGAGGTGAACGTCAGTAAATCTTCTGCCCTATCCGCGCTTTGTTAACTTTCGCGGCACACATTTTTCGCCGAAATTCTGCTCAAACAGTTGCGAAATATTTTCTGAAAGATAAAATGCAATGCTTAGATTATATTAAAGCTAAACTTAATACCCAATAAAACATAGAATATATTTTTTTATGTTAATCCAAAATATTTTTGGTGCTGCCATCTGTTGTCGTAATTTAATTTATACCGATTATTTTTATTTTTTAATGAACATTTTTAAATATCTATTCCTTCTAATACAGTATTAAACACAACAACAGATCATATATAATAATGCCACAATAACGGAAATGTAATTTCCCATTCTATAAATTTAATAAGGGGATCTGAATGTACAGCCGCGGAAAAAAAAAAGCACCCCACCCTCTGTTAATCGAGCATCCTTCATCGTAGAGAAAATTGAATGATACCATTCGATTAGAAATAACATCATCTACAAATTAATGTCCGTAAAATTTGCATAAGGGGCCGTCTTCTTATCTAAACGCGCACAAACTTTGAAATTTTAAATGGCAACACCCAAGTTTGACAACATAGTTCAAAACTAGAGCAACCCGTGATACCAAATTTCAAGTCATTTGGGTGAAGCGTTTCTGAGTTGTGAGTATGTACATTTTTGAGCTCCTAATGTTAAATTAATTTTCAAGACTTCCATTCATATCTTCTGTAATAATTATCTGCTCACGCTGATTATTTGTATGACGTTACTACTAAACAACAGTGGCGGCTCGTGAGCAACGTGTAGAGGGGGGCGCTCATCTATGTATTTATGCCTATGTATGTGTTAGTAATATATATATATATATATATATAATTGAAGAATTTTTACTTTACTTGTATTATATATACCTGAAACTAATCATTAAATGAAAATGTTCTGTATAGCAAATATGATAAGGAGATGGACTAAAAATATATATATATATATATATATATATACATATACGTATTTTGGGCATAGCAACGGGAGTATTAAAAATATAAACGACGGATGTATTAAGTAAAATAACGTACCTCCCACCTGCTCGCTCGTTCATAAAAAGCCTGGACACATGGAACGTATCTTTCCTAGTGAAAAACATTACATAGTCCTAATTTACATTAAAGTAAAATTGTAGGGGCTAGTTAAGCTAAAATTTATGCCCAGGGAGTTGACTGCAAAATATGCATATTTTGGTGATACGTACTGATGGTTCAGCTTCAGACACTATAGCCACCAGTAAAATCGAAATCGGTGGATTAGGAGGCGAGTAACCAAAGTAAGAGTTAAGCTCGGGGATTTGCCACGTTAAAGTTGCATATTCAGATGACATGTTCAAATGGTGGAGAGACTATAGCCACAAGCCGAACCAAAATCGCTGAATTAGGAGCAGATATGTAAAATTGTGGGAACTAGTTAAACTAAAAGTTACACCCAGGGGTTGACACAAAATATGTGTATCCAAGAGAAATCTACAAATGTTGCTCAGACTATATATTCACCAGCAGAATCAAAATCGCTCAATTAGGAATTGAAATGTAAAATTATGGGGACTAGTTAAACTAAAAGTTACGCTGAGGGATTGACGCAAAAAAGTTATGTATATTACAACCATCAAATATGTATATCAAGGTAATACGTACATGTGGTTCAGAGACTATAGCCACCAGCTGAATCAAAATCGCTTTATTAGGAGTCGAGATGGATAAATGTGTGTGTGTGTGGGGGGGGGGGGGGGAGGGCCTATCTGAAGTAAAAGTTACGTTCAGAGATTTATCATTATAAAGATGCAGATCCAGTTGACATGTACTAATGGTGCTGGGACTATAGCTACTAGCAGAACCAAAATCACTCAATTAGGAACAGAGGTGTAAAATTGTGGTGGATAAAAGTTACTCCCAGGAGTTGACACAAAAAACGTATGTATATTATATCCATCAAATATGTATATCAAGGTGATACATACAGTTGGTGCAGAGACTATAGCCACCAGTAAAATCGAAATCGCTCAATTAAGTGGTGAGATGGGAATTTGGAGGGGGGGGGGGGGGGGGTAACTGAAGCAAAAGTTAATCTCGGAGAGTTCTCACAAAGATGCATATCCAGGTGACATGTACAAATGGTGCAGCGACTAGCAGAACCAAAATCGCTTAGTTAGGAAACGAGATGTAAAATTGAGGGGGCTAAGCTAAAAGTTACGTCCAGGGGGTTGGCACAAAATATATATTCAGGTGACGCGTAAAGATGGTGCAGAGACTATAACCATCATTAGAATCAAAATCGCTGAATTAGAAGCTGAGATAAGAAATTTGGAGGCTACATCAATTTAAATATAAGCCTAGGGGTATCTAAATAATATAGTCGTCAGCTGTCGGGTCAAAATTTCCAGAAAAACGGCGTCAGATAAAAGAATCATGTTAAAAATTTAATTTTAAAGTTTTTTGACAAATATTTAGAATTTCTTTAATTTTTAGGCATTTTTTAATGTTAAATAGCTGAAAATATTAAGACAGCTGGGTAAGTCAACTCAAACTAAATGTCCGAAACAACACATTTATGAAAGTGTCACTAAAAATAGCCTATATGTCACAGGTATGCCAAAAATAGGAAACTCGTCATGTTTAAAGAATTATTTTTAAGTCAAACATATTGGAATTCGTCACCAGCAGATCAACCAGATCAGAGAAATAAATCTCTTTCCGAAGAACAGACAAACTACATCAGAAATGACGAAATGCGAAACAACTTTAATAATTAAGACAGCTGGGTAGGTCAAGCAATCCCTCAAACTGAGTGTCCTAAACAACACATTTTATTCACGATGGTCAGAAACCCCTAAAATATCATACCGCCCCCCCCCTTCCCATCACCACACACGTACGCTTAATCCACTCATTTGTTCAAATGTTTATTTAAACATCCAAATTTATAACAAAGACGAGAATGAGAACAAACACATTCTTAAATGTAGAAAATTGAAGCCAAATTAGCGAAACTGAGTCAATTTGAGAAGTCCCTCTTCATGTTTTTCTACTCTTCTATTTCTTTTTGGCTCGAGGCGCCCGCAGACCCGCGACACAATCTATTAGTAAATCTGCAATGTCTAGTTTTTAATCACGCCAAATTTCTAATATTGCTCCTATACCATTCTTTCTCTCAGGAGATTCCGCTGACAGGGACGCGGCTTTAACAAATATCTCTGTATTTTCCCCTATGTGTTTAAAATTCTGTGCACTGCAGCTTTCGTAAGTCTCCTTTCTGTGAAGAAAGTTGTAGTGCTGCCATCTAGTGACTTTTTTCATAACTTATTTTTATTAATTCTCGATTTAATTGAACCAAAAATTCAGATTTTTTCAATAGAAATTGTAATAAATCTATATAACTAAAAAAATAATTTGGGGTGTTTACTCAGTGGTGTCGCGCGTACCCGCGGCCCCCCCAATGGCCGCCACTCCTAAACAACCCAAACACATTTACGTGATTTTTATTTTTGTAGAATAAATTGTTTGTATGAACTATTAATTATGAAATTAATAATCGAAAAAATATTAATACAAACCTGGACACGTTTTGATAAAAATCGATTCACAAAGAGTTTTTATATGTTTATATAAAATTCAGTCATCAGCATTATAAAATGACATTTGAAAATAAACATTTCATTCTTCTTTATTTCCTCTTCCTTTTATTGACCCTGGCACGAATGTCCCATTAGTTTTTAGCAACGTACCCAGTACGACTTTTTATCCCTAATAATCGTGCCCTATTTGAGGCTCACATAATCCTACCCATTACAGGCTTACTGCCTTTGTTACACACACACACACACACAAGACAACACCACACACAGTCATGAAAATGCTCACCCTCTCATGTAGGAATCAAACCTGCGACCCTTTGGCTGTTAGGTAAGTCATAATGCTGAATGTCAAGAAGATAGTTCAATAGTTCAATAATTTACAACAGTGCTGTGGTCAATCAACGAAACATCGCCCTTCAAATTGCTGTTTTCAATATGGAGCTGATCCCCGAAAATTGCACATTCCGGAATATTGAATATTTTCGGATAAAAAGATAGAAACGTCGTGAAAATTTGAATTTGGACTAGTTTGGGGGTCTGGAACGTGTGGGTGACGTCAAAATTGGGTGTTGCCATTGAAAATTTCAAAGTTTGTGAGCGTTTAGATATGAAGACGGCCCCTTATGCAAATTTTACGCACATTAATTTGTAGAGGATGTTATTCCTAAGCGAATGGCATCATTGAATTTTCTCTACGATGAACGATGGTCGATTTACAGAAGGTGGGGCGTTTTTTTTCCCGCGACTGTACATCACTGAGGACTGCAGTTTTGTCTTCAAGTCCACGTTCAATTACGTTTCCATGATTGTGGCATTATTATATATGATCTGTTGTATTTAATAGCGTATTAGAAGGAATAGACATTTAAAAATGTTCATTAAAAATAAAAATAGTCGGTATGAATTAAATTACGACAACAGATGGTAGCACTAAAAATATTTTGAATTCAAATAAAAAATATATTCTATGTTTTATTGGGTATTAAATTTAGTTTTAATATAATCTAAGCATTGCATTTTGTCTATCAGAAAATATTTCGCAACTGTTTGAGCAGAATTTCGGCGAAAAACTTGTGCCGCGAAAGTTAACAAAACACGGATAGGGCAGAAGATTTACTGACGCTCACCCTTAATACTGTCATGGACGAGCAGTCTTAAGGAGGGACAGTGTTGCGAACGCGCAATGTCCCGTTTGTCACCTCCAATATATGTATCTAACGTTCCAAAGGGACACTAGATGGCAGCACTCAACCTGACTTAAGAACATTTGTTTTGTTTACCAATCAGTCGAGTTCGAAATGGCGTTTGAAACCCGTAGCTAACGTGTTGTAAGCTATGGCTACTCCTAGCTATGATTTGTAATTTATAGGTATTATTAAATGTTGGGATATTTTGTGAAGTTTTAAATGGTGAGTGAGTGTTTTCCTAACCTCTACACCAAAAGAAGCCTTATAAAAAGTGGCGACCCTCGAATTCTCGGTAAAATTAGGAACGTTCTGTCTTCATCTCCAGTCCGTGAAAGTCAGATAAATACCTTTTTAATTAGCATAACTATGCTTTTAAGAATTTAAAATGAAGAGTCACCCTGGCTTATATGGAATAAATTGGTGTTGTCAATCCTGACATATAAGAATTTGAAATCGTTCGTACTTTTGTTTCAAAGTTATTTGATGATAGTAACTGTGTGCAAGTACTGTTCTGTGTGAGTCGTAAATAATAAGATGAAGTTTTGAAACTTTAATGGATAAAATTGATGCATAATATTGATATTAAATATATTACAGTGGTATTTATGAGATATTTGAAATAAATATAAATTGGATAATAATGTTTGTTCTTGAGCCACTCAAAGACAAAAATTCTATTTCTTTGAATTATTGAAGTGAAAGTGATTTCTGCCTCTTCATTTAGACTTTTAGAACAATCTATTTTTAAAATCATTTAGAATACTTTTCTAATTTAATAGAACTGAACATTCACATTTGTAAAAGAATAGAAAAGATAATGATGACATTCTTAGCGAAAGGGAAAAAAACTGATCTGAAACAGCTAGTGACTGAATTGGGAGAAAACGGGAATGGTGATCTGAAAGTCATTGAACTTAGGGATATTATTCTAAAGGGCAAGGCGTGCAAGGAGGATGAAGAATTTGTAAGACATTTTTTTGAAGGTATTATTCCGGAAATACTGGAACAGGAACAGAGGGTAAGAGAAAACGAACAAAGAGAAAGAGAACAACTAGAAATAGAAAGAGTAGAAAAGAAAAATAGAGAATTTGAGCCTCAGGAGTCTCAAGAACCAATTATGGGAGTACCCAGGACAATAAAAACTGCCTTTAAGCTCCATATAAAAAAGTTGGGAAGTAATAACGAGAAAGATTTTAACATGTGACAGTTTACAGAGTAGGAGCAGTGCTCTCGGGAGTGATTTGGGACAAGTCCCAAATCAAAGACTCTAGAGACTCTTAATTTGGAAAAAAGAGTAAATTATTTTCAGAAATAAAGGTAGAGAATTTGAGATAGAAAAGCTAAGGCTACAGTTGGCCAATCAGAAAGAAACTGCATCCACAATAATTCAACAGGAAACCTCCCATAGGAAAGTGGACCTAAAGAAAATTTTGCCAAGTTTCGACCCTGAAATAGATGACATGAGCTTGTTTTTAGTCTTATTTGGAAGGCAAATGAAGATCCTAAAAATTCAGGAAGACCTGTGGGCGACTCATCTCATAGGAGCATTGCCCAACGATGTTTCAAAACTCATAGAGAGCCCGAAGAAAAAATTAAGCATTATTCTCACGTCCGTGGCATCCTTTTACAACGATTTAAATTGACGGCAAAAAGGTTTCGAAAGTTATTTTCTCAGCATAGAAAAAGCACTGATTACACGTGGAAAGATTTTTATTTCGAAATCAGAAGTTTTTTTGAAGGATGGTATTAGAATTGAACATTTCCACTTTTGAGCAGTTTCCGAATTTGATTATCTCTGATCAAATGGGAAAATGCTGCACTCCAGAATGCAAAGAACATTACTTAGATGAGTGGAAACAGATAATTTCTCCCTCAGATTTAGCTGATAAATTGGACTCATACGAAAACTTAAGAAATTCATTGCCTAAAGCCCCCATACACCGAGAATTTAAAATCGGAAAAATGATTCGGTCGGGGAGTGAGACGACAGGGGGTCCCCGAAAACTATTTGTCTTCGTGGATCGGAGAGAGTGTCAAGTGTGAAATTGGGTTTACCAAATTGGCTTGTTATTGCCTGCAATGAAAGATGTGTCTTGCAAATGTCTTGATGTAATAAATGACTTTCGTGATATCCAGCAAACTGATAAATGGGTCTTGATGTGACTTTCATTTCGTTTGTCTGTTTAAAAAATGCTGTTTGATGGTAAAATTGCTCTTGCCATTCCTAATCGTATTTGATAGAACATAAAACTTTTACAGAGAAAATATTCTCTAACAATTGAATTCGAATCAGAAAGAAATAAAGAAATTTTTAAGTAAGTCTAAATTATGAATGTGTTATAACCGGTGTACAGTATATTATAAATGTGTAATAATCGAGTGTAATAATAATAATAATAGCTGTACTCAACCGAGATTCAAAACCACGCATCTTCTAACTAGCCAATCGAGGCTCTCTATTAAGCCACTGGGAAGAAATTCATTTCTCTTATAATGAAAGCTCTTATAATGATCCTACATTCTCCTTCTTCAGATTTCGGATTGAAGTGAACATACAAAAACAACATACAGAACTACTAAGGGATGTATATTTCTACAAAATTTTTAAATGTTATCTAGGGTAATTTAGAAAATATGGCCAACAAGAGTCATGAAGTCATTTAGGATCCTCTCATTTATTTATACGTATTTAAGATAATTGCGGTGAATCATGACACAAATTATGTTCTCAATAGCATATCATTTGTAAAATTCTTACTAGCTATGTGACACTTTTAATGTGATCCTTTAATTTTTTTTTATGGAAATATATAATAAAAAATATAAAAAAAATAAAATAAATATAAAAAATAACATAGTATTAAGCAAGGATAAGTAAACTTAATGCAAACCTAAAATTTATTTTAAAATACACATATTTTTTCAGACTTGTAATTCAAAAGCTATTTTCTGTGTTCGCGATTTTCAAAAATTAGATTTTGATATCTCACTAAACAATTTTGATCAATCTTGCATAGATGACGTATGTAATTTCGCATTCTTACGCAGATTGTCTGAACATAATCACGGAAAAAGGGGATTGAGAACTATCGAATCGGGGTTTACAGTGGCTGATTTCCTTTTCCAATATTGACCACATGGAGCAGTAATATAATCGTTCACTAATAAGGGGGGCGGTCTTCAATCCTCCTGTCCACATCACTGCATTCTTAATATATGTTCAATTTATAAACGTAGGCAGGATCTAGCAAAAGGAGTATGTGACCGAATGAGGGGTTACAGTGGTGAATTTCGTTTTACTGTATGGACCCCTTTGGATAACTAATGTAATTTTTCTACTAATGAGGGTATAGCACCTAACAACCCCTCCCTTCTTTTGCCATGTAAAAATGCAATTTTTAAGGAGTGCCATGAAAAAGTGTACTTTCAAAATTCGATGGTTAAGGTATGATTTTACGAAGAAGGTAAGTAAACAATAATGTCCCAAAATAACTGTATAGAAATTAAATAAGATCAGATTGAAATTATATGCGATACTTTTTAATATATTTCTTATCTTAATCGATAGCCTATAAAATTATAAGTAATTTTTTTTTAAATTTCATTCGAAAATTGGAGGAGGGGTCCTTTCAAACACGCGATTGCGTTTAAAATTAAAAGGCGTTCAATATTCTCTGATTGTAATTTCTGTGTCAAGTTTCGTTCAAATGGCACCATTCGCTCGTGAGATATCGTCTCCACAGACTCACGGACACACACACGTAGCTTCGAAAATCGTCGTCCTAATAAAAAATTTGCTCAGTTCGGTTATGTCCAGTGGTCGATACTATAAGTGGCCAAAGTTTCACTCTACTAAAGTTACTTAAGAATACTTGATTTACATATTTTTGCAGCTAAATACAGAAGCTGAAATATTTTTAGCTAAATAAATATTTTTTTAACCCCGTCGAAAAACTACGCCAAAGGATTCTGAAAGAAGAAAAGACGCCAAAGGAAAATAAATCTGTGCCAAACGGTCATTAAACATACAACCCTTCAACCGCAAGACCCCCCGCAGACCGTCCAAATATCAAGCAGGACCAAGAAAAATGTTTCGCGTCAGCTCATTTCCATACACAGGGAAACTTAACGCTCGTCCTTTGATAAATCCCGCTGTAGGTGTATGCCCAGCTTTATGGACAGAAAAGATGGCCAAATCAAAAGACATGCACACAACAGGAAATTTTGATCCCGTTAAGAAAACTGTACCTTTAATTCAAGTATATTCGAGAAGAAAGACCTTCGTTAAGATGTTATGGATGCGGATGGCCTGGATTCATTAAAGCTAAATGTCCTGATTGTTCCCCAATCAAAAAGGAAATTTCCTCAAATCTCATAGAAGCATTTTTAGCATTCACTTAGGGTCCTGAAGTTACCCTGTTAGACATAACATTTTGTGGAAGAAGAGGTAGAGTGTGCGCTGATACGAGATCTTCACATTCCTTTGCGGAAGAAAATATGTTTAAGTATTCAAAGAGCATGGACTATCATTTCAAAAGACGAAATTAACAATAAGTCTGGGAGATGGTCAGCAGTCCCTTGTTGATTGCTGCACTATCCAAGTGATGATAGAAATTGAAGGAAAGAAAGTGTTGACAGATTTCATAGTCCTTCCAAACGCTACTGGAAATCGAACTCTTCTTGGAACAGATTTTCTGAAATCTGCGGGTATTGTTCTTGACGTAAAGAACAAATGTTGCTATTTTTGTGATAACTCAAATCACAAGTATCAATTTGGAGAAGAATTGGGCACCCAACTCAATGTAGAATCCCACGAGGATAGACAAGACCTGATTAACGTTTGTCAATCGCGGGAAAGTGAAGGAGAGAATTTGACAGTTACTCAAAGAAGTCAGCTTAACAGTCTGCTAGGAAAATATGATAGTATCTTCGAATCAGGGGGAGAAGCCACCTCGATCATCGAGCATCATATTACTATTAGTAATCACGCTCCCATTTCTGTATCTTACAGAATGTCACCTGCTCGGAAGGAGCTGCTTAAAAGAGAAATTGATGGATGATCTTCTCGAAAAGAACATTATTGAAGAATATGAATCGCTCTATGAAGCATCTGCAGTATTGATCCCAAAACCAGATGGTAAAATTCGACTGTGAGTAGACTATCGGAAACTTAATAAAGTGACTGTTACTGACACTTATCCATTTCCAAGGATGGACGATTTAATGCAAGATGCTAAACATACCTCTTTTATATCAATCATTGATCTGAAATCTGGTTACCACCAAGTAAATGTCAATCCAGCTGATCGAGATAAAACAGAATTCGTTTGCCCGTTTGGGACCTATCGCTTCTTAAGAATGCCTTTTGGTCTTCGAAATGTTCCTGTTACGTTTCAGAGACTAATGGGCACGTTTCGTAGAGGCTTTCCAGCTCTTGCCTATCTGGATGACCTCACAGTCTTATCGCCATATTTGAATAACATCTTAAAGATAATGAAATGCTTTTCGACAGACTAATCAAATACAAATTTCGTGCAAACATAGAGAAATGCAACTTTTCTTGTTCTCGAGTAAAATATCTTGAATTCTGGATTACCCCTCGCGGAATAGAGGTGGATCCTGAAAAGGTATCTTCCATTTTGGAAATTCCTTCCCCTAAAATTGTGAAGCAACTGCTATCCTTCTTGCAGATATGTTCCTGGTATAGAAAGTTTATACCGAACTTTTCAGAGGTTTCTCAACCCCTGAGCAATCTAACAAAAAGAAAACTCCCTGTAGTTGGTCTGAAAGTGAACAGAGAGCTTTTGACTCTCTAAAGCAATGCTTGGTGTCCTCATCTATTTTGAAGGAAGCTGGTTCCACCAAACCTTTTGTGATTAGAACAGATGCAAGTAGCTATGCTTTAGGAGCTGTCTTTCTTCAAGGCCAGGGATCGGATGAATATCCGATTGAATATGCAAATAGACTACTTAATTCTGCTGAGAGAAATTATTCCACCACGGAACGTGAAGCACTGGCTGCCATATGGGTATTAATCAAGTTCCGAGGATACATAGAGAGATCTAATGTTACAGTGGCCTCCGACCACCAACCTCTTAAATGGCTCTTGAAGCTTAAGACTCCATCCGGAAGATTAGCCCGGTGGGCATTGCAATTGTAGTCTTTCAATTTGAACATGGAATACATTCCTGGAAAGTGCAACGTTGTTGCTGATATGCTGTCAAGACCTGTATGTGAACATGATGTCCCTTCATGCGAATTCTGTACTGTGTATTTCGATGTTTCCTCCAGACCACCTAACGAGATACGCGAAGAGCAATTAAAAGATGGGGAAGTAAGTAAGATCATTCGCTGTTTTGAAAGCATTATCAAAGATGTAAACTATACAAACTGCACAGAACGAGGCTACCTCATGAAGCAGGGTGTACTTTACCGTTATGCTCCAGATTCTGAAAGAGAAGAAGCTCACTTAATAATTTCAGCGCATGAAAGAAACTTGATTCTGAAAGAATAACGTAATTCTCCGACTGCTGGACACTATGGTTGTGAAGCAACTTTTGACCTTATAGCGAAACTCTATTATTGGATAGGGATGAGAAAAATCATCTGCGACTATGTGAAGAACTGCATAGATTGTAATAGAAATAAACCTTCTAATCAGAAACCAGTAGGATTGTTACAGACTTCAGTTCCTTCACAACGTTTTGAGATCCTCTCAATAGACATTTTTGGACCCTTACCAGAGAGTAAAGATGGAAAAACGTGGATTTTGATAATAGAAGATATCGCTATTAAATGGGTGGAATAGTTCCCATTGACCAATGCCACTGCGAAAGAATGTGCAATAACGCTGCTAGAAGAAGTTTTGATGAGGCATGGCATTCTTTGTCGGATCATCAGTGACAATGAAACTCAGTTTGTTTCAGCTGTGATGCAACAACTTTGTTGCCTGTTGAACATTAAACAGTCATTAATTCCTGTTTATCACGCACAAGCAAACCCAGTAGAGAGAAAGAACCGTGATCTAAAGCCACAACTTGCAATTTTGGTTCAAGATAAACAAGATTCTTGATCTGAGAAGCTATCAGCAATCCGCTTTGCTCTAAATACCGCAGAGTGCCAGTCCACTGGACAAACAGCAGCTTTCCTAAATTTTGGTAGAGAACCTCGTACTATAGATAATGTGACCAATGATATTCTTAGTGTAATTGAAAACGATAACTTTGTTCCAGAAATTACTCCTTATCTTAAAAAGTTCGCCAAATTTACCGTACAGATTAAAGAAGTTGTGGAGCTGCAACAAGATAAGAGGAAACATTATGCCGATCAAAGACGATGACCTGTTCAATTCACACCAGGAGACCGAGTGTACGTGACTTTACGCCTTGTTAGTAATGCAGTCAAAGGAAGAAGTTCAAAATTCACGTTGCGACGGGACGGATCATATGTTATACTTGCACAGCGATCCCCATCCTCATACGAAGTATCTAGCTCAGAGAACCCTCAAGTACCAAATGGAGTTTATCACTCATCTGCCTTAAAACCTATGACCAAGAGGACAGTGTACAACCCATGAATCCTCTACGTAAACGTGGCCGCCCTCGAAAAACTTCAAGTGCTGGTTCCTCACCGAGACGGTTGTCTAGACGTCGGAACCAGAGGGGGAGATTGTAAGAGACATTCTGTATTTTCTCAAAAGGACACTAGATGGAAGCACTCAATCTGACTTAAGAACATTTGTTTTGTTTACAAATTAGTCGAGTTCGAAATGGCGTTTGAAACACGTAGCTAACGTGTTGTAAGCTATGGCTAATCCTAGCTATGCTTTGTAAAATATTTGTAATTTTTAGGTATTAATAAATGTTGTGATGTTTTGTGAAGTCTTAAATGGTGAGTGAGTGTTTTTCTAACCTCCACACCAGAAAAAGCCTTATATTATATAATACTTTTATCCATTTAGGCCTACTGAACTAATGATAGAGCATTTGTAAACAAAAACTCAACCTCCTAAGTCCATTGTCCTATTAATAGTACGCAATATAATTTTAAACCTGTTAGTTAAATTTTAATAAAACTTGAATTTTTGCGTTTTGGACTAATGCTTTTACCTATTTGAAACAAAAGAAAGAAAAGGAAAGTAAAAATGTCAGCGCTGAATGCTTCATAATTTAGAGATGTTTAAATGCTTAAAGTATTTGGTGACATAAAAGAATTTGTTTAGTGTCATTACTCTCTTCGTTATAAATAAGCGCTGAGAATTTTATAGTTGAGTGATTTTTAATAAAATTAAATAAAATTGCGTATCAGTTGGAAAGTGTTTCATAATCAATGCTTTATCCATGACTGATCTTTCTTATTTTATATCAGGATATCCATCCAGTTCTCTTCGTCTACATCCATGCACTTTATATATTTGAGCCCCGTAATATGAATCACGGTTTGCTATAAAATAACTTTAATTAACCTGGATTTTTAAGTCAGTAAAACACACGAGATACTCCTCTGTTTGCAGCGTCACCATGGTGAGACTAGCAATCATAATGAAATCGTTTGTTTTCTCCGGATGAAATTAGTCGTCCAAGGTGATTCCCTAGAAATCTACATTTAATAAATTGCTTGTAACTGATAGATAGCAGCAATAACACAAAATGCGAACATTACATCGCATTCTAATCTGTTCCTATTATTCTGGTGTTATTCGCGTTGCTTTGTGCAATGTTTTCCGATCATTTATGAGCAATCATGTTGGGATGTTAAAAATACATTAGGCAACAGAAGCTACGAGGGAATATCCGAAAAAAATCTTCTGTACAACCTGGACAAAATGGGGCCAAGAAAATTGGTCACTATATGAATGTGGTCAATATGCCACCTAAACATAATAACAATTTTATTTACTTAAAATATAAAAGAGATTAGGTTTGAAAAATTAGCAATATATATCTATTGAAAAGGACGAATTAAGATTTTGTGACAAAGTTTATATAAGGCTTATATGCTTAGCAACTTTAACATCACAATTTATGTTGTACATAAATTAACATTCAGATGCATTCAATTGCATTATCCATTTATTATAATATTAAACACACACACACACACACACATATATATATATATATATATATATATGATTTGTTTAGTATTTACTGACAACTATGCCATAGATATTCCTGCCACTATATCCATAGATACTCCTGCCACATAGATGCCACTCCTGCGATTGGCAACAGTGTACTTATTACTTAACATTTATAAAGCCTGTTAAATGTTACGTGTATTACAGCGCCACCTATCGGTGGATTTCTGTATTGAAAATTTTGATTTAATAAATGTCAAGCGCATCATTTGAATTATTTGTATTTCAAATTTTATCTCATTTGGACCAATAGAACGCATTCTAGAGCCCTCTGAAGTGGGGAACTTATTTCTTGCTAACCCTGTACTTTGAAGATAAATCACACATCTGCTTTCCATAGAGTCCAAAATATAATAATGAAATGGTATTAGTCAAAGTCAAAGTATGTAACATAAAAAGAAATACGCTGAATCATCAATTGATCCATTGCACGAACAAATGCAACGAAGGTGGTACAAGTACTCAAAATAATGTTTAAAGACAGTATTTTAAGTAATTAATTTAAATTTAAATTTTGACACAAATAAAAGGGTAAGTAGGATATTGGTAGATGATTTGCGTATACAGAAGGTGGTTGAAAATTCTTGATGTATAGTGTACTGTATGGATGCTTTTATTTATTTAAAAGCTAATGGGACTGAGGTATCAATAAGTTTCTTTAACTTGAGTTTGGTTTTGAAGATGGCATTTATAAAGGGATATATGAGATGTGGAGGATGTATATATATATATATATATATATATATAATACATATATATACATATACAATATATACATATATAATATATACATATATATATATATATAAATATATATATATATATATATATATATATAATATATATATATATATATATATATATATATATTATCTATATCTATATATATATATATATATATATATATATATATATATATATATATATATATATATATATATATATATATATATATATATATGCATTATTTATCTTTGATTGGATAACTCATTTTTGAGAATTCACCCATTCTTATCACCTAACTTACCACTTGGCCTGAGTCTATTACTGTTTACTATTTTCGAATGACTATTTTCCACTTGTCCTGAGTCCTATACTGATTACTAATTTTGAAAGTCTCCATACATATTATGTATCGTTCAAATGTATTCATTCCGGTGCCCACTCGCATTGACAAAGTGAGGTGAAATGCTCAGTCGCTTTTTCACTTACACGTGGTAACTATGCTTCTGAGTTCATATTTCTGTTCGAGGAGGTATTAATTTTCTTATTTGTAATTCAATTGATTTATTTTTCTCCTTCCACTAGCCAGTAGACAGTTCCAATGGTGTCTATAGTTAAATACTATCGCCATTGTCAGAAACTGGCTATTCTATCGGTTTTAATTCGAATTGTATGGCTGTCCTGCTGAGAATGCAATTTCGAACTAACCGCCATTTTTTGTGTAGTTTCAATTGATTGTTCTCTATGTCTTAATTTTTTATCTTGAGCTAATTATTATTGCCTTTTCTCATTTTTGCCGTGTTTTCTTTTTATTTTCATTTATATTTATATACTTTTAATTGTGAATTTTGTATCCTAATATTCTTCTCATCCCCCTTTCCAATGTAGTGATATGTTACCTTCTATTTTTATCCTTAGTCTTGGTCCATAGCTACTCATTTGTAACAGATATGCTAGAGATGGGTTTTTTTGTTCATACAGTAGTTTATGCATAATTTACGATTAAAATCTTTCATTTTACATATATATATATATATATATATATATATATATATATATATATATATTGTTGTGCCTACGAACTCCAGGCGAGCTACTATAGGTGACTCTAAAGTGGACTGTATAAACTCTCAAAGCTGAAAACTTAACTTTTATTTACATCATTTTTACAGAGTGACGGAAGGGCCGTCGTACATGCAGGCATCCATGATTATATCTCAACGCGCCGCCCAGGTGGTGAAGTGGATAGCGTCACCGGCTGCTGTCTAGTGGGCTTGGGTTCGAATCCCGAGTGAGGCATGGTTGTTTTCCTGAGGATGAAGTCAGTCTTCCGCCTTCTGGGTCCTCGTTAAATGATAAGCTGCACCCTTCAGACCTTAGTCAGTGATGCTTGCATGTATTAATAAACTTTGTATTCTTGTCTTGTGTGTCATTCTCTCTGTCCTTCTTCTGGTGCCACTGGACCTGTATTCGTGCTCTGCAGAAACAGGGGTCATATGCAACAACAACAACAACATCTCAACGCTTGCAATGCTTCCGGCGCTTGCGCATTGAATACTGTCAGTCGCTACGCCATCTAGCGATGTACGGGTTACGTAACACTCCCCGCCGATTGAAATTACATAATTTCAATATAATGCACACAAGAATTTCATAATACACTACAATTTATATGAATATGCAATAAATAATCACTCAACAGGAATAATACAAACATTTCTTACACTTCTTTTCAAAATTCTACCGTTAGGCAGGCGCAAATTCCCTATTCTTACTTTTCCGTCTGCACCATGCAAAACTTGAGTAATTCTACCCGTCATCCATTTTGTGCTCGGTAGATTCTGCTCTTTAATTAATACTAGTGTACCTTCTTTTACATTGTCTTTACTAAACTTCCATTTATTACGCTCTTGTAAATTATTTAGATAATCGCGTTTCCATAACTTCCAAATTCTTTGCGTAAACTTAGTTACTCTTTGCCATTTTGAAAGTCTATTTCCGCTAATCTCAATAAGTTGAGGTTCAGCAATAGACGTAATAGGTCTACCTATTAAAAAATGACCTGGTGTCAAGATTTCGAAATTGTCAAATTCCGAAGATAAGGGTGTAAGGGGTCTTGAATTCAGTACACTTTCTATTTCTGAAATTACTGTTAGAAATTCTTCAAGGGTGAGATTTGCGTTACTGATTACGCGCTTTAAGTGAAATTTAAAACTCTTTACTCCGGCCTCCCAGAAACCACCGAAATTCGGGGATTTTGGGGGAATAAAATTCCAGTCTATACCTTCATCAGTGAAGTAATTTTCCAAAGTTTCATCTGGTGATTTTACCAGTTGATATCATCTTTTTAATGTTGTACTAGCCCCTACAAAATTTTTAGCATTGTTCGTAATTATTTTAGCACATTTGCCTCTTCTGCCAAAGAACCTTTTTAAACTAGCAATGAAGGAATTTGAAGTTAGATCCGTAACAAAGTCCAGGTGTATAGCTCTTGTGCACAGACAAACAAATATGGAAACATGAGCTTTGTTGAGCACAACAACTTTGTTGAGCACACCCTTTCTTTGGTTCTTGAATTTTAGGTAAAATGGACCACAGAAATCGATCCCAGTAACGTTAAAGGGGTAAGTAGGTACGACACGTTCTCTTGGAAGATTGCCCATAATTTGATTAGCAAAAACAGGTTTGTTCTTGAAACAAATTACACATTCATGTATTACTTTTCTACAAAGATTTCTTCCATTAATTGGCCAGAATTTTTGTCGAACATGATACAAAAGTGATTGTGGACCAACATGCAAGTACTTTAAATGAAAATATTTCAAAATAATTAAGGTAAATGGACTTTTGCTTGGTAAAATTATGGGAAATTTGGAATTGACACTTAAATCTGAATGCGACAATCGACCGCCTACTCTTAACACATGGTTTTCATCTAAAAAACAGTTTAAAGTACTTAATCTGCTGTTACCTGGGACAGGCTTACCCCTTTCGATCTGCTTGATCTCTTCTACAAACTCACTTTGTTCGATCAATTTCATCAAGAAGATCTCTGCAGCAGCTGTCTCTTTAAGCGTAAGATGACCTCTCAGCTTAACTGCCTTTCTTGAATTATAAATAAATCTAAATACATAGCTCAAAATACGAAGAATTGTTATTTAATTATTACTAGCATTAAGAATACAATCTAAAATGGATTTTTGATTAGAATGAATTAAAGTTATTAAAGAGTCATTGTTACAATCTGAATGTTTCTGTAGTTCTTTAGAATACTCCCCTTCAGAAATAATTGTCTCCTCATCACTTTTTGGAAAGTCAGCTTGCACTAAAAAGGTAGGTCCGTGCCACCACATTGCACTTGTTAGAAGAGACGAAGTACTAATTCCTCTAGTCACTAGATCTGATGGATTGTCTTTGCTAGAGCAATAGGGCCAGGAATTTTTGTCCGTTAGCGATTGTATTTAGTCTACACGATTGGCAACAAAAGATTTCCACTTTCTGCTTGACCCCTTGATCCAGAATAATGCGATCTGGGAATCTGTCCAAAAGAATGTAGTTGACGGTTTTTTAATATTCATAATTTTCTTGACTTCACTTGTCAATCGTGCAGAAAGCAAAGCACCGAGTAATTCCATTCTCGGTATGGAAATTTTCTTTAGAGGTGCGACTCGACTTTTAGAGGCAACAAGATTCACAACAACACGCTCCTTGTATTTGACTCTTAAGTAGACTACCGGAAGGGCCGTCGTACCATGATTACATCTCAAAGCTTGTAATGCTTCCGGCGCTTGCGCATTGAATACTGTCAGTCGCTACGCCATCTAGCGATGTACGGGTTACGTAACATATATATATATATATATATATATATATATATATATATATATATATATATATATATATATATATATATATATATATATATATATATATATATATATATATATATATATAAAGTATAAAGATAATTTTAGAATTGAAAAAAGAAGGAAGGCTTAGCGAGAAGTTTACTTAATGGCGGTAAGGGGTTGTGACCTTACACCCCAGTTGTCAACAAGCTTGTTATAAATGCCGCGGCATTGCACTCCTGGACGCCAGCCCTGGCTGAAGCCAACCCCCGGAGTGACAATAACAATTATCACAAGACCGTTAAGAAAGAAAAGTCCAATGGTAATATGAAGACCATCACTGGATGAGCAACTAGTCCTTTAGACCACAATGACCTGTATATAACTTCGTGTTATCGTTCTGCGGTCCTGTTATTCATAGTATGCGAACCTTCATCTGCTAAATGATATAAAATAGATTTTAACTTTGAACAATAAGCATTACTGTTACTGTATAAATTATCAATATAATGTAGCATAAAAGAATGGGGTATTGCTGTAGATATGCTTGCTGTAGAAATGTCCGATCAAAATCAATGCGGATGTCTTCATTGTAGATAATTCTCTGAATTCTAGCCAATCCCCCCAAGAATACATTCCTAAATATATTCAAGTGAAGATTGGAATTCCAATTGATCAGACCGTTTATAGGTATATTAAAACTTTTTCTTTTATCATAGATAGTAAAACTTATAGATATTTTACTGAAATCTATACTTAAATCTAAAAATTCCACTACATTTTTAAGTGCAGCAGGATTTTCTTTCAAAATTAAGTTTGGTAGGTAGAAATCAAAATTCATACTATAATCTTCATTTTCATATCCGACTATCAAATCATCCACGTAACGTAGGTATATAATTTCATTATTAAGATTTGATTGTCTTTCATAAAAATTAAGATACAGATCAGCAAGTATAGAACACCCCCCTCCCATGGGAATGCCTTTAATTTGCTTCTATACTTGCTGATCTGTACCTCAATTTTTATGAAAGCCAATCACATCTTAATAATGAAATCATATACCTACGTTACGTGGATGATTTGATAGTCGGATATGAAAATGAAGATTATAGTATGAATTTTGATTTCTACCCACCAAACTTAATTTTGAAAGAAAATCCTGCTGCACTTAAAAATGTAGTGGAATTTTTAGATTTAAGTATAGATTTCAGTAAAATACCTGTAAGTTTTACTATCTATGATAAAAGAAAAAGTTTTAATATACCTATAAACGGTCTGATCAATTGGAATTCCAATCTTCACTTGAATATATTTAGGAATGTATTCTTGGGGGGATTGGCTAGAATTCAGAGAATTATCTACAATGAAGACATCCACATTGATTTTGATCGGACATTTCTACAGCAAGCATATCTACAGCAATACCCCATTCCTTTTATGCTACATTATATTGATAATTCATACAGTAACAATAATGCTTATTGTTCAAAGTTAAAATCTATTTTATATCATTTAGCAGATAAAGGTTCGCATACTATGAATAACAGGACCGCAGAACGATAACACGAAGTTATATACAGGTCATTGTGGTCTAGGGCGCGGTAGCCCATTGGTTAGCGCGCTGGAGTTGCACTCGGTAGGCCCGGGTTCGATTCCAGCCACTGCCAAAACTGCCGCCGTGTTCACGCGGAGTACGATCACGTTAAACATGTGGGTCCGTAAGTCCTTCCAAGAGGTTGGTAGTAGGGGAAGGAGGGTACGGTCCCTGTGGATGCCTCCCCCACTGGGTTCCGGTCTAAATTGGGTGGCACTTCCCGGCCGTCCAAACGGTTACCTTACACCTTTCTGGTAGGTCGGACGGTTTGGGTCTCAACAACAACAACAACAGGTCAACAACCTTGTGGTCTAAAGGACTAGTTGCTCATCCAGTGATGGTCTTCATATTACCATTGGACTTTTCTTTTTTAACGGTCTTGTGATAATTGTTATTGTCACTCCGGGGGTTGGCTTTAGCCAGGGCTGGCGTCCAGGAGTGCAATGCCGCGGCGTTTATAACAAGCTTGTTGACAACTGGGGTGTAAGGTCACAACCCCTTACCGCCATTAAGTAAGCTTCTCGCTAAGCCTTCCTTCTTTTTTCAATTCTAAAATTCTTTTTATACTTTTTATATTTATATCGTGTATAGTATTTGTAGCTGCTTTGCGCATATATGCTATAACACTTCAATATCTTTAATAACTTCCATTTTCCATCTTATATATTATATATATATATATATATATACAAATAACGAAAAAGTAAGATAGAATGATTGCGTTTACGGGGTTGCAGATAGGTCAAGGGGGATTGTGACCCCTTTTCCTGGTTTGAAGCTAGCTTTGACTTCTAGAAAACACTCCCAGAAACACTGCACGCTCGAAACAACAATCGAACGTGTCCATGGGGCTAAAATGACCGAATCCCAGATAACACCTATCAAGGAACAATAAAAAAGGAAAATTACAAACCAACTAAAAGGAAAACAGGAATAAGATGCTACAAAGTCAAAAAATCATCGGAGAGGAAGACATAATGAGACACGATACAATGAAAAACGAGTGCTTACAGTAAAAGATATACAGAGTATCTTAGATAAGAGTGGATAAAATATATGTATATATATATATATATATATATATATATATATATATATATATATATATATTTTATAATATATAATATATATATATATATATATATATATATATATATATATGTATATATGTCTGTGTGTGTAGTGAGTGTGTGTGTAATAAAGGCTACAATAATCCAGGGAAGAGACATTTTACTTTACGTACTAGAATCTACTTTATTACATGGCACGTGAAACAGAGGTAGTTACAAAGGCTGGCCGAGCTCCCGATCGTCGACCTGCTCTCACAAAATCTCAATGCAGTCTGAGTCGTTTTACACAATGTACAGTTACAGCAAAGGGGAGAAAGATATAGCGGTATGAGAAAGATGCTGCCTTCGCTTTCTTTAGGCTTTAAAAATGTGATTGGGAAATAGTTTCATATGAGAAAGTTTGCACAGAAGTTAAAATTACTGACCATATATGGTATGATCAAGGAAAAGAGGAAGTTTCTGGTAGATTTTGCTAATATTCAATATAGTTGCAATACGTGCTGGACATGAAATAGGAATTTGGAATAATAAGTATGAAAGAAAAGGGCTCATTATTGGTAAAGGCTTAAAATTTCTGTATCATATATATATATATATATATATATATATATTGATTTTAAAGATCTTTTCAATAATATCAAGATCTCTGACCTGTATGATGTCTGTATGATGTAATTTTGGCCCTATACAATGATTATCTTACATCTCAGGCCAGTTTTGTTAATTTTCCTAAACTTCTTCACTTTGTTATTTTCAATAATTATATTTTTCAAGGAAATAAATTATGCCTACAAACCTCTGGAGTTCCACAGGTAGGCTGCAATATCAGTATGTTAGCTAATTTATATCTTTATGATTTTGAACAGTCTTTTACATCAATAGATTATACAATATACAGATATGTTGATGATCTGATTTGCTTAGTACTTACTGAAAATTGTGTCATTAATATAGATTTCTTTTCTGATAATTTGGAATTAATTGCTAATGAAGCTACTATAAGTAAAAATATTAATTTTTTGGATTTAAATCTTTTTGTTGAACCTTCTAATAGAATTGTTACTAATTTATATGATAAAAAAGACACTTTTAATTTTAAAATTAATAAAATCTTACCATTTAATTCCTGCAACTCGTTTCTATTGTTTAGAAATATAATTCTTACTCAGCTGTTTAGAATATATAGATTATCTGATAAAAAATTCTATGCTTTACATATTGATATTCTAAAAATTACCTGCAATTTATATAAATATCCCTCTTATTTTGTTAATGGTTTAGTTAAAAATTTTAGAATAGCTGGATTTTCTTGAATTTTATTTATTTAATATTGCTTTAATTTTAGCCTGACATCTCCCTTCTCTTGTTTTAATTATATTTTATTTATACATCCACTTAGACATTAGCCTTTCAATTATTGCCCCTCTTGATTGTATATTATCTCTTGTACATGTCTTTTCGTATTACTGTTATTTATTTCTTACGATTGGCAACAGTATATCTTATTCCTTTGTGAATGGCAACACTTGTCACTTCTTGCTGTGTTCCCGTGCTTACTAGGTTAGTGTGTTTTTTCAGTCCGTTTTTTGGTATCCATTTTTCCTTTTATTTTTCTTATTTATGTATGTTGTCCAAGTAGAAATAGTTTATAGATATAATATATCTATTTCTTCAGAAACATACATTTTTGTGTTTGCTTCTACAAAAAACTTGGGCATGATTACGATTTTTGTAGAAGTGAACAATTCATGATTTAGGCTTAGAGCCTTGTCCACGTGTATAGCGTTTGTGCTTGATTTCGTTTGTTATTCCTTTTTCGATTCTATACCTTTGTATTTAGATACTTTTCATTGACTTGTTGGTTCGATATTTATTTTATTTATTTGTTTTTTTATTTTTTTCCATTTGCTTGAAGATTTGTTGATTTATACTTTTATTTCGTAAGCCTGTTAGATAGTTGAATTTTGTGTTACAGCTTCTCACTTTTCTTTCATTGGATCTTCAAACCTTTTTTTCTTATATATATATATATGCGATTTTTCACAATTCAACACCCAGCGAGATGATGAAATCATATCATATTGTGTATTTATAGGTTTTGAGAGGCAAAGTGGGGATTTTTTTTAAATGCCTTAGTATCGTTACCCCTAATTCGAATTTTTGAAATTTGTGATCTTTCCATTAATCTGGAAGCTGAGACGGATACAATAACATTAAATTCTGGCTCGAATTCATGCTCGAGTGAATGCGCTCGATCATTTTGATTATTCTTTTGCACCATCTCCCTTAATTCGAATTTTCAACATATTAAATTTTTTCGTTGACTTGGAAGCTGAGACGGATCAGAGGAGACTAAAACCAAGCGCTCGATAATAAAGCAAAGTGGTTTTGAGTTTTTTAATTATTCTTTTGCACAGACACATCTAATCGAATCTATGAAATTTTAGATTTTTCCCTTGGTCTCGAAGCTGAGACGGATCGAATGACACCCAAACCCTGATTCTAGTAATACTGGAAATACTCGATAATTTTGATACATCACCCTCTCGCTCATTCAGTCAATCAGTTAAAGGCATATTATAGAAATATGTTTCTGTTTTTAAAAGTTTTCTTATGAAATTTATATTTCCCGAAACTTTTCAATTTCTTGTAATGAATTCAATAAAAATGGAAGTGGACGGTTTTTTTAACGTACACCATTTCATTATTTGCATATTTGCAACATCTCAGCATCTGAAGGAAGATCAACCGCGTTAGGGTTAAAGAGACTGAGTTCTACTTTCGATGTTAAAAATCTCATTTAGTACGTATTATAAAACTCTACAATTATCAAAACTTATCAAAATTAAAAATAAATTACTTTTGTCTTTCAGTAGATAACCCCCAACTGCTTCAACAGACAAGATTTCCTTTCATTTTGCTAGACAGAAGGTCACATTACACAATGCGCACAAACTGTTGCATGCTGTTTTAGAGGAAAATGTGACCATCCCAACGATCCAACTGAGCGATAATGAACCTGGTAAGTGGAGAATGGAATCTACTAGAAATCTATAAGATGTTGAGTTTTAAAGAAGACGTAGTCAGTAAAATAGCGTGAATCAGTACAGGCTTTATTACTTTCCCTACATACATAGTAATGTATACGGAAAGCATTGTGACGGGGTTGGGATTCGAATTCATGTTTTGGCCGGAACAGCACGTTTCGATCATTCCTGAACTCGAATTGAACATTTTTGAGATGGTGTGTGTGTGTGTGTGTGTGTACAATTAATGTATCCACCCTACTCAAAAACTAACCAACCAAATTTCATGAAATGTTGTATGTAAGAAGTCACTTGTGGATTAATCTGGTGCTGATAATATTTTGGTATCATTTGGGAAAAAAGAACTTGCTTTTTTTTTCTTTTTTTGCGAAATGGCCTGCAAAAAATTGCATGTATCCACTCTTGCTAAAATACTAACAGACCAAATTGCACAAAATTTGGTAGATAAGTCACTTGTGGGTCACCCTGGTGCTGATTAGATTTTGGTACGATTCGGGATAAAAGAGCCTGCCTTTTTTGTGAAATAGCCCACAAAATAATATGTATCCAATCTAGCTAGAAAAAACTAATAGACCAAATTTCACAAAATTTGGTAAATAAATCACTTACGGTTTACCCTGGTGATGGTAAGATTTTGGTCTAATTCAGAAAATAAACAGAATCTGCTTTTTTTTTTTTTTCGAAATGACCCGCAGAAATCGTCAAGATCTAAAATAAAATACTACAAATCTATCAATTAAATGCTTATTTTATACGTAATTTTTGATGCCGAAAAGAATAATACCAACCCCATTATTTAACAGATGGACGAATCTGGAGATTTTTAAAGTTTCAATTTTGAGGAACTTAAGACCTCCATTGTAGTAAAGAAACTATATAATGAAATTTCATAAAATTTAGTAGTTTCGTCCCTTGAGGGCTATTCTGGTACTGATTAGATTTTGGCACGATTGAGAAAAATATTACTAACCTTTTTCTGCGAAATCGCTTTTCAAAGATCGTAAAAAGGTGAAATAAATGACTAAAATTCCTGAAATATATTAAGTGATTTATCTTGAAGTAATTTTTGACAGCACAACGAATAAGAATCACCCCCTGAATCTAGGGTTGACGGCTCCGCTCTCGAGATATTTTAGTTTTTTGGAATTTTGAAGAGCTGAAGACTTTAAAGGGCATTTAGATGCCACATGAAACGAACATGCATTAAAATTGCAAATTCGATATAATATTAGAAAAGTATCCATTTTTTGGAAATTAAACTCAGTTTAATACATCATGAATTAAAAAATAATAAAAGTAATTTGAATTTATAGGGTATGTAATGTGCTGCCCACATCAGATGTTTTATTTTCTCTTCAACACATGGTAATGTACAGGTGTAAGGAATATATTGGAATCGTGTCGAAAGTCGCTTTCGAGTTTTCGATGGATCTACACTTTTTGGGACTTTTAAACCACGAAAACACTATTTTTAACCCAACGTCTGTGTGTGTGTCTGTCTGTCTGTGTGTGTGTGTCTGTGTGTGTGTTTCTCTCTCTCTCTCTCTATGTGTGTGTTTCTCTCTCTCTGTCTCTTTGTGTGTGTGTTTCTCTCTCTCTCTCTCTGTGTGTGTGTGTGTTTTTCTCTCTGTGTGTGTGTGTTTTTCTCTCTCTGTTTTTTTCTCTCTCTGTGTTTTTTTTCTCTCTCTCTCTCTGTGTGTGTGTTTCTCTCTCTGTCTCTCTCTCTCTCTGTGTTTCTTTTTCTGTGCGGGCGCGCGCGTGTGTGTGTGTGCGTCTGTGTGTGTGTTTTCTCTCTCTCTCTCTCTCTCTCTCTGTGTGTGTGTGTTTCTCTCTCTCTGTGTGTGTGTTTCTCTGTGTGTGTGTGTGTGTGTGTTCGTGTGTTTATCTCTCTCTCTCTCTCTCTGTGTGTTTTTCTTTCTCTCTCCCTCTCCCTGTGTGTGTGTGTGTGTTTCTCTCTCCCTCTCTGTGTGTGTGTGTGTGTGTGTGTTTGTGTGTGTGTGTGTTTCTCTCTCTCTCTCTCTCTCTCTCTGTGTGTGTGTGTGTGACTGTCTCTGTGTGTGTGTGTGTGTGTGACTGTAATGTATGTATCCACTCTAACTCAAAAATTAATTGACGAAATTTCATAAAATTTTATAGTTAAGTTACGTATGGGTTAGCCTAGTGCTTATTAGATTTTGGTACGATTTGGGATAATAGAACCTGCCTTTTCTTTCGAAATGACTTGCAAAAATCGTATGTATCCACTCTAGCTGAAAACTAATTGATCAAATTTCCCAAAATTTGGTAGATAAGTCACTTATGGGTTACTCTGGTGCTTATAAGAATCTGTTCTTTTTTTTGTGTGTGTGTGTGAAATGGCCAGCAAAAATTGTCAAAATCTAAAATAAAAGCCTATGTTTTGTTTAAATGTATCAATTAAACTCTTGTTTCATACGTAATTTTTGAGGGTGAGAAGAATAAGATGATCTCCATTAGTAGAATACTAATCGTTCACGATAAATTTTAGTTTTTTCGCATTTTTTCTATGCCGCCTTTGAAAATACACCCAGTTACCAAATTAAAAGAAAATTTGAAAGGTGCAAATTCAGTGTCATTTGAAATAATTGTTCGTGCTATTTTGTGCAATTAAACTCAATTTAATGATTTATAAAGAAAGGGACAATAAATTTGAGTCTGTAGGAAAAGCCGTGTGATTTTTTTTGAAATTTCAAGTGATTTTTTGAGAAATTTATTTGGAAAATGTGCAATAGTTTGAGAAGGGTTCATTCTAGTGTTTTAAAGTTTATGTCATTCATTTTATAATGAAATGATCATTTACGCAACGCTCTAAAATTTGTGTTAATCGTTTTCTAATAAAAAATTACATAAATAAAATAAATATATATAAAATCTTTAATGTTCAAGGAAAGGATATTATGCAGGACCCATGAATATCCACTCCTGATAGCCTTAAGAAATGATTATTTACTTAACTTTATTGAAGGTTTTGTTTTTTTGATGATTTTTTCGAAATTGCATTCGAAAATTTGAGGGTGTTTCGAACATTCGATTGCATTTAAAAACAATAGGATTCTAGTATTCGCTGATTTTTATTTCTGTACCAAATTGCATTTGACTCCCTTCATGTGTTCTTGAGATTTCGTTTCCACACACACACACACACAGACACACACACACAGAGACAGAGAGAGAGAGAGAGAGAGAGAGACATCACCTCAAAAAATGTTCGATTCGTATTCAGAGATCCTTGGAACGTGCTCTCTCGTCGAAAACTCGAATTCGATTTTTCGACTCCGTTCCATTGCAGTAATAGACGAATTTTTGGAAATTTTTAAAATATATATTTTTTGCGTGCTTAAAACATATCTGATTTTTATATTACGAAGACTGACAATTTCGTCTTCATAATTTACCAGATGTTTACATTGCCAGTCTCCATAATTTACCACAGCGCCAATCGAAAAATTCTGTTTCTGTTGTATTCCGTTCATTAGTTATGAAATTTTATGTGAAACTTCATAAATGTTTAAAATAATTCTAACAGCACACGGGATGAGGGATAAACAGGTTTTCTCCCCATCCTTGAACACACCTTAGAACGGAGTCAAGACGGAATTTTGGAGCCTTAGGCCAAGAGTTGGTATTCTAACGTCATCAGCGAAACTGACGTCACCTTTATTTGAATTGCGAGTTGGACTAGAACAGGAAACATTATCAGTTAGAAAGAATTTTCATTTAAAAACGTGCTGTTGATTTTAATCGAAGGAGCTTATTCGATGTAAAACACACACTTAGGACTTTTAAAGAGCTACATATTCTTGCTTATTGTATATAGCTACCACTTTTAGTTTTTAAGATATAAGCATTAAAATCTTGAAGAACGGAAAAATTTCATATTTCTTCCACTTGGCAAGAAGATTACACGAAAACTATACGAGCTTTTCTTAAAAATAAATTTAGATTTAGGAATTAAACTCCTTCATACATATTTTTGTTGCTTAATTTTTATATCTGTCTTTTATATTTTCGAAGATATTTCGAATAAAAGTATGAAAAATGAAAAAAGGAAAGAAAAACTAATTCGGACTGATACATTTTAAAGATTTTTAAATAATAAAGCTCGATCCGAAATCCAATTATGTACACTTGTAGGGTTTTTAACAAGCTACAAATAGATATAAGCATTATAAACTTGAAAATGGAAAATTTTCAATTTTCTTCAACTTGACAATACAATTACTTGAAAACCATAAGAGCTTTTCGTAATAACAAATATATATTTTAATACTACATTTTCTAGTACACATTTCTGTCGTTTACTATTTATGTCTACCTTTTATAGTTTACTATATATTTCGAGTAAAAGTTTGAAAAATGGAAAAGAAAATACTCGCTCAAAGAGATACTTTTAAAGTTAAAAAAAAGTAGTTCAAAATATTAAAATACTAAAATTATTTTTATATATTCATAATCTGGACCCTATTTCTAACAAAAAAATATCTACATTTTTATCTATTAGGTTTGGGGGTATAAGCGTCCAAAGTGTTTTCTTAACGCTCCGTTTTTCCGCTAGACAAACCCCAACCGTAGATGTTATTCACATCAAAACTCTTTCACAGAAGGCTGAGATTCCAGGAATTTAAAACACAAAAGAAACAATCTTGACACGTTTAAAATCCCTATTTTTAAAAATTAGATTTCATTTGCTACCTCTTATTTTGTAACTTGTGAATTTTTCACAACTTTCAATCATTTATTTCATAACTTTTTATAGTTATTTCATCAAAGAGTTACTTCATCAATATTTAAGCATACTCGTATACAGGGTGTCCCAAAAAGATTGAAACGGGCTTTAATTCTTTACCTGTTAGAGATAAGTGGGCAATGCAAATTGCAAAAATGTTGAAAGTAAGGTAGGAAATAAGAATCCGTTAATGAAATAGTACTCCCATTCATTTTAAAAAAGTTACATTTTTTAAATTTTTATGTGATCCCCTTAGACAAATTTGGTCTGTCAGAAAATTTTATTTTTAATGCAACAAGATCATTAAAATAACCGCATATCTGTATTTTTAAAATCAACTGAATTATGATAAAGGAAAAATTCTAACTTATGCCACTTTTCCGTACCATGTGAAAGGCTGTTTCATCAGTGAGAATAGGGATCATAAACAAATTGATGATGGAAATTGTTTAGATCAAAAATACGTTAATATGTGTTAAATTTTTTTTTTTTTTTTTTATCACAAATGGATCTAAATAAAGCATTACACAAACAGAGATCACGGGCCAACGGCCGTACCGTGCTGAAAACACCGGTTCCCGTTAGATCACCGAAGTCAAGCAGCATCGGGCGCGGTTAGTACTTGGTGGGTGACCACCTCGGAACACCGCGTGCTGTTGGCCATCTCGGGTGCGGTATCCCCGTGGTTTGCGCGCTAGATTTGCAGGCTACCACAAATGCCGCCGTGTTCATGCGGAGTACGATCACGTTAAACATGTGGGTCCGTAAGTCCTTCCGAGAGGTTGGTGGTAGGGGAAGGAGGGTACGGTCCCTGTGGATGCCTCCCCCACTGGGTTCCGGTCTAAATTGGGTGGCACTTCCCGGCCGTCCATACAGTTACCTTACACCTTTCTGGTAGGTCGGACGGTCTGGGTCTCAACAACAACAACAAACAGAGATCACGGCCATAAGCAGTGGTACTCACTACGCGGTTGGGTATCCTATGCAGTATCATCCAGTTTTATCTTTTCTGTGATATGTCGCAAATTTGCATTTCTAATTTGATATACGGTCCCCATTCACAATGTTCAATTTTCAATTAAATATAACTCGCTCAAATTTAAAGATACAGATATGCGGGTTTTTTAATGATCTTGTTGTATTAAAAATAAAAATTGTCTGATTGACCAAATTTGTCTAAGTGGGTCGTATACAATCGTATACAAATAGCGTAACTTTTTGAAAATTATTGGGAGGACTATTTCATTAACGTAGTCTTATTTCCTGCCTTACTTTCAACATTTTTGCAATTTACGTTGCCCACTTATCTCTAACAGGTAAAGAATTAAAGTGCGTTTCAATTTTTGGGGACACCCTGTATAGTCCTTTTTGAATTAAAAAAATCTGATGTGGGCAGCACATGACTTTCCTTGCAGACTTATATACACGTTCTTTTTATTTTAATTAAATTTATTTCACTTTTAATTCAATTTTCGTTTTCATTCGGTAACCGGACTTATTTTCAAAGGTTGCGTAGGGAAAATTCGAAAAACTAAAATATCTCGAGAACGGCTAGTCCTAGTGTAATGGGGTTGGTCTTTTTCTTTTCTTCTCTAAAAATTATGTATTAAACAAGCATTTAATGGATATATTTCAGCATACGTAGTTTTTTAGTTTAGATTTTGACGATTTTTGCGGGCCATTTTGCAAAAAAAGGCAGGTTATTTTTTTCCGAAGGATACCAAAATCTAATCAGCACCAGGATGACCCACAAATGACTCATCTGCTGAATTTTTTGAAATTCGGTCTATTAGTTTTTCAGTTAGGGTGGATGCAAGCTTTTGCGGGTTATTTCGTAAAAATCGGCGGGTTCTTTTATCCCGAATCGTACCCAAAACTAATCAGCACCAGAGTCTCCCACAAGTGACTTACCTACCAAATTTTATGAAATTCGGTCAATTACTTTTTTAGTTAGAGTGGATACAATATCTGCACAGACAGACACACACACAGACGTCACGCTGAAAATAGTTTTTTCGTATTCTAGAGGTCTCGAAACGTGTAGATCCGTCGAAAACTCGAGTTGTGATTTTCGGCATGATTCGAATACTTTCCCTATACATTACCATGTATTGCAGGGAAAGTAAAAATAACAAGCACTAATGTGTTGACCAAAGGATTTTCTAATAAAAAAAAGGATGGTTAGTTACTCTCACTGCGTTACATTGTATAAATTAGAAGCAAATGGATAAAATACAGTGAATGCAAATGTTCATGCCATACCATCGTAAAAATATCTATACTGAAATACTTTTGTGCTTTAATAATTTGTACCGAGTGAATCATCGTAATTAAAAAGACGGTAAAATAAACGTGTTTTCAGTTAGTGTTTATGGAACTATGTACAAAGTGTTCGTAATAATTAATGTTCACCCGATCGTATTTTTCTAGAAATACATGTTCCAGAAGAACATTTTAAGGGACGCATATTTTAGCAAAATGCGTTCCAAAACAGGAATTTCAATAAAGACTTAAAAAAGAATGATTATTAATTATTAAATAAAAAACATTTTGTGCAAAGAATTAGAACATTTGAGCAATGTATTTAAGCATAAATAGAATAACAGTGTGGCATGCTGCTGTTTTGAGGATATGCTGGATCATCGCCTGAGCTGGACAACTAACAGCAACCCAACTTTATTCAAATGATGTTATCGAAATATAAATCGACAGGCAAGCAATGAATAAAGCAATGTAAAAGCAATGAATATTTCATTCATATCAATTTCATTCTAGACTCCAGAGCTGAATAATTTTAAATGAAAAAAATTCAGCTCTTCTTATACAGCTCATCTTACAATCATTTGTTTATATTCTGCATCCATTAAAATTAGGCTTCGTTGTAGAAATAATCAAAGTTTGATGATCATTTAAATTCAAAAATATTGTAATTGCGTTGGCATAGAAAATAGATCCACAGAAAATACGCAAAAATAAAGTGGTTTTAGGACTGATGCAACACTAAATATAAATTTGAAAGAACTTTAAAAATGAAGATTTTCACACTGGGAAAAAAGATGGACGCCATATTTTATTTTGAATCGGGTAGCGTGATCTTTTATATTATATGGATGTCATTATTATTTTTATTTAAAAAACTACCGAACATATTTTGTTGAAATTTTTCTTATATATTTTATAGGATAATTTGAATATTTCCTAAAATTTTCGAAGTATTTTGGGAGTTTTATCTTTGTTTTAAACTGTTTGAAAAATTAGGACCCGTAGGGTTCAATTTTATTTTTTCAACCCGGATTCAATCCAAAACTAATTGGGTGATATTATTCATTTACATTCCCATATGTTCCACAGACCATCTCAACAACATACTAAAATTTCATTTTGATAGTCATTTTTAGGCAGTTATCGTGCGAACGGACAGACAGACAGACAGAATGAATTAATAAAGTCATAAACACTTTTCAACTATGTTGGAAAGTGCTAAATATGACAAAATGAATTTGAATCTACAGTGAAAGTCATGAGCTGCCTACATCATATTGTTTTAATTATACAGGCATTGCATTGGTACCAACAGCGACAGACTACGACTATGTTTTTTTATTATAAAGTAAGTAAAAAATAATAAATTATGGTAGATAATATGATGTCTTTATGTTGTCATTTAAAAAGAAATACATTTGACTTCAATAAATGGAAAGTAAGATAACATTTTTTTCACCTAAAAAGTTTACGTACTCTTAAAAGTGAACGATTGGTTACTGTCAAATTTTCAATTTCTAATTTCAGTTAGTGAAGATATGGAACAATATGAAGACAAGACCAACATTAATAGGGTTCTGCAATTAGTGTTAAAATTTAGTTAACTTTTTTTATTAACTGGATTGTACTATCGAAATCCGCACTATAAAATTTTTTGGGATTTCTTTAATACACAAAAAAAAAAATGTTTTCGGTTAGGAAACACAAAGTTTTTCACGAAGAAAGAAACACAAAGTGTATGGCGTCTGTAGCAAAGCATAGAAGTGTCGAACAGCGGCGAAATTTGCTACAGAGGTGCTTCACGTCTCTGTAGAATGCAGCTGGGCGAGATTTTTTAAAAATTCGACGTGGTTTAAAAGTTACCAAATTTTGAAGTCAAAATAGCTATTTTCCGCCATTTCATCAAATCAAACCTATTTAATTGTTGTCGTCGCAGACGATATTAGTGAGTAGGTGTTTGGATTAATTTTGTCTTGACAAACATGCAGTTGTTTCAAATACAGCACAAAAAATAGTATCGCCAGGTTTTGAACACAAGAAATAACATCCTTCGTTTTCAACCTGACGAAGAAGTCTAATTCTTTCCTTTAAAACTGGTCTAAAAGATTTATTTTTGTGTTGTGTGCTGCATTTTTTACTCACTAAACAAGTGCTTTGAACCCTCTATTGGACGTCACTTTTCTCTTGAGTATCATCTCTCTAACTACATGCTAAAGAGGAAAGAGAATGCTCGACAAAGGATTCAAATCACTCGTTCCTAAAATCCCAATTAAATTCAAAAACCAGAAAAAGGGTAAAAATTACCGAAATAAGAAGGAAACAAATGAAATCGAAAAATTAAATCTGAGTTTTCCAAGCGGAAGGGAGAAAATAATTATTATCATTAATAAGGAATTTTGACTGAGAAACAAACGATAAACTTTCTAAGAAGTTCAATTTAAAAATGGAATAAGAAGTAAAAACGATTTTAGTTCGGAAAAAATAAAACATGATTAGAGTCCCAAGAATGTTTAGTAATTGTAGATTTAGAAATTTCTTGTTTAGAAACATGAGTCATGAGCCTTGTTTCTAAACAAGAAGTAAGCTGTTTCTGCCTCCGAAACTGGTCGATCCTAAGTGCGGCCCCCCACAATACTATTATGTGGCATTTTATATTGCTTTTAACGAAGTTATTTTAATTTTATTGTAAGTTTTTCTTTTAAAATTTTTGACGTTGATAACAACTAGCGTCGAGGTATCTGTCTGAAATTGAATTATTTTGAGTTAGATATCTCGTCCAAATTGTTCACATTATGAAAAATATGAATAATTTGGTTGTTTATATTAAACATTAATTATAATTCATGGAAATCACCATTAGTTCTATCAAATTTCAGTTCTTACATAATACATTTATATAATAATTATCTAATATGTTTTTGTCTTTTAAAACCTTTGGAAAGCACCCCTCCCCCCCCCCCCCCCGGTGACTTGGAAAACTGAGTCTTTGTTCACTTATAGACCACGGCATAGAACTTAACGGAGTTGGATATTTGACCTTCCTCTAAGGGAAAATAATATGGGGGCTTGAAAAGTTGTTCTAGCTCTTCCCCTCCGGTAATTTAGAAAGCTAAATCTTTGCACACTTGGTATTAACTACGGGACAGTACCTAACTAAACCGGATTATCAATTTCCCCTCACAGGCGGACAAAATAAAAAATCATAGACAAAATATAAATCATAGACAAAATATATGTAGGTATAAAAGTCTTTCCAGATCCCCCAGAAGGTTCTGGTGACATGAAAGGCTGAAATTTTTTACACTATTAGGATGGACCAGGGGAAAACTAACTGAGCCAATTTTCGATTAAGATGATTATTTCAACGTTAAGTGCCATACACTGTTAAACAAAATAAAATTGAATGAAGAACATTAGAACCCAACTTTTAAAATGTGTTAGTTTCTTTGTTTTTGATAAGTTCAAATACTAATGTATACTTAAAATTTCATAGTGGTAAGCCAGAGTTTCATGGTGGTACATCAGCGTTTCATAGTGGCTTCTTAGTGGTACATCAGAGTTTCATAGTGGTACGTATTGAGTTATCATATTTACACTTTAGAGAGATACACGAATACACATACGAATGCATATAGTGGTGTCGCCAAGGGGAAAGTATTGGGATTGTAATCTCAACCGATTGGTACACATTGAAATTCGGAGAAATGATATTTGGAGAAATGGGAAACAAAATATTTCGTTACCAAACCTCACCTAAAAGTTTTTTTCGGCGGCTCTACTGAATGCACACACACAAAGATAGCCATATTCAAGAAACCACAATTAAGAAGCCCTGTTTTATATTATATCATAATTCCATTACTAAATTGCACGCCCTCTGAGTGTGAGTTTAAAGCGATCACCTCGGCTGTTAAATGATCTTCCCTGACCGAGTGTTAGATACATTCACTCAAAATCCCATTAATTTAAATCTAACCAATGAAACCGCTCTCACGAAAGTTGAGATGGATGACATAAGTAGAAGCGCACATTTCTCTCAAAAACATTTTATTCCAGCACATCTCTCATCCATATTTAAAATCCAATATGAGAGCAACTCATTTGCATATTAAGCATTCGCCCTCCTAACCCCAAAAATATTCTAATGAGTAATGGTCAGGCAGGGGGCGCTCCCGACCGAGCGAGTGACCACGCCGGACGTCTTCAAGCATGGCCAGTGATGTGTGAGAGGCTACAGCTACACATTCCAATAGGTGACCACATTCCGACCGAAACTTGGAATAACTGCAGAGACAATTATTAGAAAGTTACCGTTATTTTGCTTTGATTTGCCCTTTTCTCTGGAGTCTCGATTGGTGTTTTATTGAAGGTGAGTTTATGCTCATTACCATTACAAGTAATTAAATTTTATTTCATCATAATTTAATTAGCAGAAATGTATTTCTCTCTTTAAAATCTTCGAATTCGATATTTAGTCTGACATGCGCCTTTTAAGACCTCTAAACATGTTTCTACACTTTCGGGTGATGCCCGTCTATGTAGAGCCGTCTTTATCAAAGGCTCTTCGGGGCAATACCTCTTATATTTTAGTAGGTTCTTAACCGACAAATATTTAAAAAGTGTTATAATTATCAATATATTTATTTTAAAGGGAATAATGGCGTCAGTGTCGAAAAATGTTGTGCTTCGGGACCTCAAAATCACATAGATCTGTGGTTCCCAATCTTTTACAGTTTGGGCCTGTTTTTCGAATAAAAATATTTTCGGGACCTATTTCTTCATAAAATATCAATGTGTTCGATTTCGTAACGCAATGCTATAACTTTTTAGTGAAATTTAGTCATCATTTTATGAAAGTAGTTTATTTAAGTTTTTATAAAACACTTGGTGTGTGGATTCTGTACTAAAGTTTCTCGCACATTCATATTCCATAGTGTTTAGACCTACTTCTATTACAATCATTGTCCAAATAAAGAATGATGAATATTTATCAAATTTCGTATCCCAATCATTATTTAAAAATATTTCATAAACATTATATAAAAAATTTCTTTTTTTTTATTTTTCAAATTGGCAACAGCTTAGTGACGACTATAAATACATTTGAAATACCTGTGTTAATATAAATACTTTGATAACATTAATATCCATACGGTAATTCAACTTATCAATGGTCTCCCCATATACTATATACAACCATTAATAGTCCGGGAATTATCCATCAAATGCTATGAAACACTTTAAATTCGACGATTTTCAGTTCTCAAGATGAAAATTATCAAAAATTGTTTCTATTTCTAGTTTTTTACACAGCGTATTTAAACGTATTTACACATAAAATTTTATAGCAGCAGGTACATTCGGTTTTCAGATATCATGCCCACAGCTGACACAGATACCCAAACACATGGAATGTTCAAATCTTGCACACCCACAGTGCCAGGAGATTTAAAAATCTGATGTGGGCAGCCCATGACTTTCCCTACAGTTCAAATACATTTTCATATTTTTTATTTCATGATGCATTAAATTGAGTTTAATTGCAGAAAAAATCATGGATGCTTTCCTAATATTATATCCAATTTTCATTTTTACTGCATTTTCGTTTCATTTGGCAACTTAATGCATTTTGAAAAGTCTTCAGCTCCTCAAAATACAAAAGAACTAAAATATCTCGGAAACGGTTCATCCTAGAGTCATGGAGTCACTCTTATTCGCTTTGTTGTTAAACATTACATGAAGAACAAGTGTATAATTAATCTATTTCAGCAAATTTAGTCATTTGTTTCAGATTTTCAAGATTTTTGCGGGTTATTTTGCATAAAAGGTTCGGTTATATGTTTTGCAAATCATTCCATAATCTTAATCTGTATCAGGAAAACCTTAAGGGACTTAACTACTAAATTTTAAGAAATTTCATCAAACAGATTTTAATTAGTCTTCAGCTCCTCAAAATTAAAAACAACTTAAATATCTCGAATTGTTCTTAAAATAATGAGGTTGATTTTCATCGTCAAAAATTACGTAAAGAACAAACATTTAATTGATACATTTGAGCATATGCAGTCTTTTATTTTAGATTTTGACAATTTTTGCGAGTCATTTCGCAAAAAAAGGCAGATTTTTTTTTTCTTTTTTCGAGTCGTACCAAAATCTAATCAGCACTATGGTAACCCATAAGTGACTTATCTGCGAAATTTTGTGATATTTTGTCAAATAGTTTCTCTGCTAGAGTGGATGCATACTATTTTGAGGACCATTTCGCAAAAAAAGGCAGGTTTTTTATTCCCAAATTGTACCAAAATCTATTCAGCACCAGGGTAACTTATAAGTGACTTATTTACCAAGTTTTATGGAATTTGGTTAATTCGCTTTTGAGTTAAAGTGGATACATACATTGGACAGACAGACAGACTTACGCGCGTGCACACACACACACACGTCAAACTATAAATACTGTTTTCGTGTTCTGAGATGCTTGAAATGTGGCTGTTTGTTTGTGTCTGTGTATGTGCAATGTTTAAACACTCTAACTCAAAAATTAATTGTACTTATTTCATATTTTTTTTAAGTAAGTCACGTGTGGGTTACCCTGGTGTTGGTGTTGATTAGATTTTGGTACGATTCGGAATAAAAGAACCTGCCTTATTTTTCGAAATTTCCCGCAAAATTCTTATGTATCCATTCTAGCTAAGAAATTAATTGACCAAATTTCACATAATTTGGTAGATAAGTTATTTGTGGGTTACCTTGGTGCTGATTACATTTTGGTACGATTTTATTGTAAAAAACTTGCTCTTCTTTACGAAATGACCCACAAAAATCGTTAAAATCTAAAATAAAAGACTACGTATGTTTAAATGTATCAAGTAAAGCCTTGTTTCATATGTAATTTTTGACGAAGAAAAATAATTAGACGAACTCCATTACTCTAGTACTAGTTCATTCTTGGACGTATTTTAGTTTTTTCACATTTCTGTCTTTGAAAAATACGTTCCGTTAGTAAATGTAAACTAAAATTGAATTAAAAGTGCAAATTCAGTGTAATTTCAAACAATTATACGTGATATTGTGCAATTAAGCTCAATTTAATGAATTATTACAGAAGTAAAAAGAAAGTGAATTTGAGTTTTTATGGAAAGTTATGCCCACATCAGATTTTTTTTATTTCTTTTAGTATAATAATTTTATGTATACAGCAATCAAATAATTTAATTTTTTTTTTGTTAAAATGTATACTTCAGAATAAATTTTAATTATGCTGAAAATTATCTAAAACTAGCAGCACAATTTTAGTCATATGAACTACACTAAACATAACCATAACTTTTAGATAAATAAGGGAATAAAGAAAATTTTAATTTTAAAATATATAAAATGTATAAATATATTATGAAATCAGAACTGTTTTATTTTGAATTCCTAAAATATATTCTGTTGTTTGAATAATGAAGCATTTATACATACATATATATATATATATATATATATATATATATCTATTTATATATTTATATATATATATATATATATATATATTTATATATTTATATATATATATATTTATATATATATATATATATATATATATATATGCTACAAGTATGTAGAATATATATATATATATATATATATATATACATATTCATATGTAAATATGTATCTTTTCTATTAGAAACAAAGAAAGTGAAGAGCTGCTTTCCGCAGCTAACAGGCATGTGTGTACCTCCGAATCATTAAGTCAATAATTGGCATAGATCTTCACAATTAAAATTAAATTTACTTATTTATTATTTTTTTTAATGTTGCATTTGATCTGAGTACGGATATGAAATCTTCGAGATTTCGAAGAATTCGTTAAATTTTCAAATATTTATATTATCCCTCTGCTTCTAAAATCAGGGTAGAAACAAGGAGTATGATAAAAATTATCTCCTCATTCAAAAGTTATAATCTCGATTTTTTTTTGTTTGAATAGGAGACAGATAAATTTTAAAAAAATCTCTGGAAGCCCGAATTTTCAAAAAGTTAATAGTTTGTATATTCAGGTTATTAAAAATGAGTATTTTAAATATTTTTAAGTATTCTTCGTATTTCTTATTTTAACATTGTCGCTAACAGACTTTTCGAGGTACGGCCTTAAAAATTTGGTATCATGAATTGCGTAACTCTGAAAAAGTGCAATTTTTTTTGTCACGTTTTTGTTAATTTTTTACAATTAAAAAAAGGATTCAATAAATTTCATTTCGAAGCGACGTAGCCGATTCCCTGTAAAGTAGTTCTTATATTTTTCTGCTTGAGTTTGGGTCATTCCGATTACTGGAAAGGGATGAACAGGTTTCTAAAGATGATCTTTGTGTTGCTTTTGGTGCAGGAGGGGCCGTCGATGACCTTGAAGGATTTATTTAGTTAAGCAGTTTTACAAGAACTAGTGACTGAAATTAGGTCATAAGGTATAGAGCGTGTACTCCTGTTGTTCGTTTCGTATTGGGGGAGTTTAAGAAGAAGGAAGCCGGCCCCCTTTCAATTTTTAATTTTATTTATTTTATCTCTTGAGGGAGGGCGCGGTCGGTAAGAAAGGGGTTTTTGGAGATAAGGGGGTGCCCCCATTTTTAAAGTATGAGTTTTTATATATATTAGGGATTCTTCCTCTGATTTTGATGTAATTTTAACGCTGTATTTTCTACTCCGCTATGGCCCCCTTTCCCCTCTACCCCTGATTTGCGCACTCCGAACCTTGATCCATTTTTGTTGTTTTGCGATTTCTGAAATTTACCCAATATTTTTAGATGAAAAATTCGCTGCGATATTGAAAATTGAAATCGTTGACTTATTCCACTCTACCAGAATTTGCTAAAAAACTGATTATTATAAAAACTGGTTGCTATATTTAGTGACCGCTAAATAGGGGCACCGCAGCTGCTCTATATGATAATATTATTTATCAAGTGGTCACAGAAGATTTTGAAGTCTGTAGTGCTCGTGGGTGGTAAAAGGTTACGGACTCCTGGTTTAGAGTCTGTTCCATTAATATAACGAGTGCACTATTATACACAGTGAAAGCCAGTTGAAACGGGTTTCGTTTCTGAGAAAACCCTTTCTTACACTTTAAAGATATCTGCCATCCCATTTTCTTAAGCTTAGATTACTTTTCATAACTTTTTCTTCTTTAAAATGAAGCTTTTTTATCTTTAGATCATTAATTTTAAGAAAACGAAAATTCGAACTTTTTTTACATCCAGCGATTCATAGAGGTACGCAAAATTGCCGTATACCAGGTGTTTTACGAAGAGTGTCTCAAAGAAATGTAAAACGAGCTGCTGGTCGTAAATGCAAAGTGAATTATGAAAGATAATCAGCATACAGAGAAGAATTTGGCTATCATGTTGCAACCCCCGGAACTGATAATTTCATAAAAATTTAAATATTTATTTTTTTTTTACAAGTCCCCTAATGCGTATCCTCAAAATTAGTAAAATTTTCGCAATTTTTTATTAGGTGAAATAAATTTATCCGATACCTTTTCAAGAAAAATTAGCTGAGATATCAATAGTGGAAATTTTGACTTATTCCATTCTACCTGAACTGCAAATGTGAATAGTTTATTTCCTACGAAAGTAAATATGAAAGACATAAAAAAAATCTATTCAAAACAGAAAACTGAAATGTGTTACTATTTAATTTTGAATAAGTTATTTGCTGCTGGTCCCTTTCAATCGAACGAAAAATGCATAATGACAATAATTGGAATATCTCGGTGAATTTTTCATCAAATTGTGCCAGATAAAATTCTTTCGCAATAGTTAAGCATGAAGAAAAATTTACCAATTGAAATTTTTTTTTATTGGAGACCGTATAAAAATTACATTTTGCCTTTTTATAAAAATTATCATCTCCGAGGGTGCATCAATAGCTAAATTCTCCTCTGCTAATTATTTTTCATATTTCCCTTTTACGACCAACCGCTGATTTTATATTTCTTTCGCTCCTCGTAAAATACCCGGTATAGCAATTTTTAATGTATTGTTATTGCAGTTATTCCATGATGATGAGCGTAAAATATAAGGGAAATCAGTCTATGGTTGCCGTTATCTGCAATGCCAGTGCATTCCAAATTTTTGGCAATGGAACCTATGGTCAGATTCTATGTTTATAAATTTCTAAATATTCCTATGTTTTGATAGCATGTTTCTTGCCTCCTGATTATGCGCATGACCTGCGTATGACTTCCTGATTATGCGTATGACATGACCTAAGTATGATCTGATTATTGCATCCTGGCAAGCGAAAATTTTGTTACATCTGTCAAATGAATTTTTTCTCCAAAAGTATGTTCCGGATTTTAATTTTGGATACCAGTCTGTCAATATAAGTTGACAGCATATCGCTCAAATCAAAATTTAACGCATTCATATGAGTTGTATTAATACAGAATTCTTTTCTACCAATATCCGATGGAAATATAATATCCCAAAATATTCGTTCTAACTTGGGAAAAAATCACGCAACAATTCCTTTCGAAATTCTGTATGAGATGATGAATGCATCATAATGGAAAAGGAAATTATCAACTTTTATCATTTTCAGAAGCAAAAATTCTCTCGGAAAAAATGTTTATTTAAAGAACACTAGTTAAATATTAAAATATTAAAATTATTCTGGTATTTTATAAATGGTACCATGTTTTTAACAAAACAAGTAAAAGTTCTTTAAAATATTTTTTTTAGGTTGGAAGATTTAAGCGCATAAAATGGGTCACTTCTTGTACCCCTCGGTTAGCAGCCGGATATTCCTACTATATATAGACAGGAAAGTCATGTGTACACTCATGTACAAAGCATATATTTTTGCTTTGTATAATGCTTACTAATCTGAAAAATATTAACTGAAGTGTGGCTCCACTCGACTTTCTCATACCAAAATTCATTTTTAAGTAACTTTTCTTTTCTGCAAATTTTATATAAAAAAAAAAAAACCGAAAACGTATTGTTGGTCCAAATGATCACAATTATAGTCTGTTACTCTTCAATTTAAAGGTGTTGAAAAAATCTTTTAATTGATATCAAGTTTGTCAATGTAATCCCGGGGATGTAACTTGTCCTCCTCAGGAAGGCTAATTATGTCCCGAACACAAAAATTGTATCTCGGCAATTAGAATCATTGTATATCAGGATTTTATGTTTCCAAAATTATAATAAAACCGTTATTACAGAGATAGAATTGCTAAAAACTCAAAGGAATAAAATGTAAAATTACTCAATAGCATAACTATCTCCGTCAATTCAGGAAATTTGTTTAAACATTCAGAGTTAATTTTATTAATCTTTGTTGAATTGCATTCATATCAAACAAGCTGTTTGTCTATTAATTTCATTTCTGTTTTCTCGTAATATCATAAAATATTTGTTTGATTTCGAATAAAATACATATTTTGTTAAATACGCCCACTGAACATACTTTGAACTTTTTGAAAATATGTGTGTATGTGCACAAGTATATGTGTGCAAGTTGTACACAGACGCCATAACTCCAAGAATGCATGCACAATAATTATCAAGAAACTTTATACATACTTTTAAGAAGCATTTTCTGGAATCGTGGGTGTACGCTCAGGATACAAGAATGAGTCCAAATTTCTGGATAACTAACACGTTTATTTACAAGCACAGCGTAAACAGGAGCAATATACAGTAAATAACTTGATAACTATCTTACGAGATCACTAAACAACTATCAGGTACAATAAAACAACAATCAAATGCTCCACTAATTTCACAAAATAACTGATACTATTTTCAAAACATTGACGTATCTTACTGTTCAACGTCAACTGCTCTCCAAACGGAGTGATGACTCCTTTTATATATTCTCTGTAGAAACTTTCAGAAGGGGCTAGTATCTCGTAGAATATTCGTTATATCGAGAAGGCTCTCAAACATTTGAAATATCTTTAACATTCGAAATTAGCGATACATTTCCAAATCTAGCAACCTTGAACCGACAGTCCTGAAATCACAACTCTAAGTTTATATACTAGGAAAGGTTGCGTGTACGGCGTTTTTCCCTATTGATTCTTAAAAGAGCTTCCAGTGAAGGAATTTTTCATGTTCGTAACACTGCGCCTTCCTTACGATTGTACGTTCCGGTTAGTATCAACCTACTGTGGTCGAAAATGTGGGGCTAATCTGTCTATATGGAGGATTTTTGTCTGGGTTGAAAACGATTTTCAAATTCGATAAATGACACTGTTTATTCTTTTCATTAGGACGTAGGGTCCTTCCTAGTCTTGTTGTAGTTCCGGGGGTTTAACAGGCACATTTTATCGTTTTATTGAAATCGTCCTTCATTAGCTTTGGTATCGTAGGGGTCTTAAATCTATCGGTAGCTATGTTGATCCTTTCACGAACGAAACGATGAGCCTCCTCTAAAATGCCTGTAGATCTTGTACATATTCATCAGGCGATGTAAAATCATCACATGGCCATCCAAACATGGGATGACACGACAGTCGTTGATCCAGGCCAAACAGCATTTTTGATAGAGAATGAGCTGTCGATTCGCGGACAGCATTTCCGCAGGCCAGTAGGAACGAAGGTAGGTGACGGTCCCAATCTTGCTGGTTTCTGAATACAAATATGGATATATGATTAAGTTCTGCTGAATCTCTCTACCATGTCGTCCGATTGAGGATGAAGAGTAGTAGTTAGAATTTTGTCCATTTCGAGTCGTTTGCACAGTCCTGTGAATATGCCAAAGTTATAGTCCTTTCCTTGGTCAGAATAGATGAGCACGGAAACCCCGTAATGACATATCCATTTCCGCATTAGAACTTAACTGATGGTTGCAGAATCTTAGTCAAGCATTGCGTAAGCTTCTGTCCATATTGTGAAGTAGCCCATTACAACTAAAATGCATTTGTTATTGCTTAAAGTTCGTCGTAGTGGCCCTAAAATGTCCTAAAACTCTCTTGAAAGGATATCCGACATTGTAACGTTGAAGAGGGCCATGTGTTTTCTTCTTCGGCCCCTTTCGAGCGCCGTATTCAGTGCATTCTCTTCACCAGCTTTCAACAGAAGACATGGTATTGCACCAGAAGAAAGGTTCACGAACTTTGTTCAGGGTCTTACTAATGCCAAAATTTCTTCCGGTGGGGCTGTCATGTATCTCTTTTAGTACGTTGAATACTCTGGAACAAGGTAGCAATAACTGCCATTTGAAGATCTTTTCATCGTCAATCTTCATTTATGGTGTACTACCCGTTTCTAAAGTGCAGAGAATCACATAGTGTCTGCCTATTACCTCTTCGTTTCAGGTGGGAAACAAGAAATGCCTTGCCAAACTGGCCTCTCATTAGCCTGTTCTTTGCGGATCAGGATTGTCTCTATTTCTGTGTTCTCTTTGGGTTCGAGAAAGTTCTTCATCACTCCAGGGATCTGGTGGTGAGTTTGAACTATAGTCGCTGATAACTTGACGGATGGTCGCTGAAATCTGGCTTCCAAACTTTATTTCAGCCTGAAAGCACTGTGTGCAGTTCGAAGAACAAGGTCTGAGGCCCCAAGCGAACTTTCATCAAAATAACGCATAGGAATAATAAATACAGTAAAACATCACACATCCGAAAAATAGTAATAAAAAGAAAACGATTATTTGACAACTTAATTATGTTGTTTTTACAAGTTAAAACAAGAAAGATCAATCATGCATAAGCATTGATTATGAAACACTTTCCAACTAAAATGCAATTTCATTTAAAAAATTTTAAAATGTGATACATTCTGTGGTGCTATCTTTTACATTATCGCAGTACTACAGTAATTTATTATACTTAAATATTTAAAACTGTATCGAAATATAAATCATCTGATTCTCTATACAAAATCAATGAATATTTCATTCATATAACTTGTATTCCAGACTCCAGAGCTAAATAATTTTGTGTGAAAAAAATTCAGCAATTCTTATGTAACTCACCTTACAATCGCTTCAGACATTTGCATTCTGCATAAGTTAAAATTAGGCTTCGTTGAAGAAATAATAAAAGTTTAGGGATCCTTTAAAATCACAACTATTGTAATTGCATAGGCACGGATTTTAGATAAACAGATAATACACAGATACGCAGATAATATATGTGTGTGTGTGTGTGTGTGTGTGTGTGTGTGTGTGTGTATATTCAAAGTATTGGAATCGTGCCGAAGATCGGAACTCGAATTTTCGAAGGATCTACACGTTTTGGGACTTCTAGGACACGAAAAAACTGTTTTTAGGAACACATCAGTGTGTGTAAGAGTGTATCTGTGTATGTTTCTGTGTGTCTGTGAGGATATTACATCCACACTAATTGAAAAACTAATGGACCGAATTTCATAAAATTTGGTAGGTATGTTTTTTGTGGGAAATCCTGATGTTCATTGGATTATAGTACGATTCGTAATAAAAGAATCTGCCTTCTTTCTGAAATGGCCGGCAGAAATTGCCTTTATCCACTCTAGCTAAATACTAATGGAACAAATTTAACAAAATTTGGTGTATAATATTTCAATGACCTACAAGTGAGTTATATACCAAATTTAACAAAATTTGGTACATAAATCATTTGTAGGTTATTCTAGTACGATTCAGGAAAAAGGAACGGGTTATTTTTGCGAACTGACCCGCAAAAATCGTTAAATATAAAAATAAAGGACTACGTGTGCTCAATTATATCAATTAAATTCCTATTTTATACGTGATTTTTGACAACAAAAATAATAAGGCTGTCCCCATTACTCTAAGACTAGCCGTTCTTGAGATATTCTAGTTTTTTCGCGTTTTCGCTACGCCACCTTTGACAATAAGTCCAGCTATCAAATCTGAACCAAATTTAAATTTAACGTGCAAATTCAATGTCATTTAAAATACTTATGGCTGTTATTTTGTGCAGATAAACTCAAATTATTATTGAAGAAATAAAGAGAACGTGAATATGAGTCTGCAGGGAAAGACATATGCTGCCCACATCAGAATTTTTAACAATATTGTAACAATGATTTATAGAAGTGAACGGGGATTATTTGCAGGCCATTTCGAAAAAAATGTATGATCTATATTTAAAAATCCACCAAATTGTTGTAGAATAAAATATTCCAACAAATTTAAGCTGTGTACCAAATTTAACTCTCTAGGACGTAGGAAAGTGCATTAAAAATACCATCAAATAAGTATATCATGAAGAGTTATATAAAATTAAAAAGAAATTTGAAAAATTGTTATCTACCAAATTTATTTTAAAATGTGAAACCTCTCTCATATACAAAATGATTAAATTCATGGAAATATATTTATTAAATAATATATCTCTTTTTTCTTTCTGGGGGATATCCCAAAGTCAGAATTTAATTGAATTTGTTTTTTTCCCTATATTAAATAATTTTTAATTAAAAAACTACTTAACATATTTTACTGAAATTTTTTATATATATTTTATGGGATAATGTGAATATTTCCTAAAAATTTCGAAACAATTTGTGAGTTTTAAATTTGATTAAAAAATGTTTGAAAAATTAGGTCCCATAGGGCTCAATGTATTTCATTTCTTCAACCCGGGTTCAATAAAATACTAATTGGGGGATATTATTTATTTATATTCCCATTGGTCCCACAGACCGTCTAAAAAACATACTAAAATTTCATTTTGATAAAGTCATTTTTACGGCAGTTATCGTGCTAACGGACAGACAGACAGACAGACACACAGAATGAACAAAGTCATAAACATTTTTCAACTATGTTGTAAAGTGTTAAAAAATATGGATTCATTAAAAAAATTAACATATACGTTAGTCTTTCCACTTTAGGTACAAGAATATAATTTTGAGTCCAGAGGTCAACGATATTTTGGAGGTCTTTGTACGATATAAAATACTTCCAGGTTTGAAACTACTTTGTCCCAATAGATAATCCCATCTTGGTTATACACTGACTTCCAAAAGTAAAGCACGCAATGCAAATTTTCATTTTTCGAAAGCGTATTTGAATTTGAGTGGCGAAAAATTGCTGCTGATGTAGATGGCAGTATGCAAATATCGTATGTTATAGCCAATCACGATTGACGGTCCAGATATATGCTAATTAGGCAGTCATTGAAGACGCCAGCATTCTGACTGGTTTGAGGAGGTGCATTTAAATGCTGATACGAAGTATTTATAACTTTTGTAGGATTAGTTTTGATGATATTTGTGTTTCTATGGCTGAAAAAAGACGAATGACTGTCGTGCTGTCGGACGCATTGAAGCAGGACAGTCAAAGATGTCGCTATTTTCTTTGGCGTTGATCATTCTGTAATTATCTCGATTAAGGAAACAATTCCAAACAAGTCAAACAGTTGTCCGCAGACCTGTACCCGGTCGCCAAGGGTTACCACCTGCTCACCACAATCGGTATATTGCTATAGTAGCCAAGCGGAATCGACGAAAGACCTCTACAACTGTTACATCCATGGTTGCAGCGGCACTTGGTAGAACAATATCTGCCAGCACTGTACGTCGAATATTTCACGCGAAGGGACTATATGCCCGAGTACCACGTTTTTGTGTTCCACTAACCGTCCAAGCCAGAGGGGAAAGATTAAAGTGGTGTCGTCAACATGTCAATTGGACTGTCTCAGATTGGTGCAATGTCCTGTTCACGGACGAGCCCAGATTTGGCCTGGAATCAGATGATAAGCGTGTAAAGGTCTGGAGAGAACGATGCACACGCAATCAGGCCAAGAAAGTCATCGAGCATCGCGTATTCAGAGGTGGCAGCGTTATGGTGTGGACTGGAATTTCAATGGGATATCGCACAGCGTATTTGAATTTATCGCACAGCGTATTTGTCACATACTTAAAGGCTGTTCTGTGACGGCTGTGCGGTATCGGAATGAAGTTCCAGACCCCATTTCGAGACTCTACGCTGCAGCAATTAGTCTTTATTTCCTCCTTATGGACTGTAATGTCCGTCCCTATCGAGCTAATATCGTTGGCGAATACCTGAAAAGTGAGGGCATTTCTCGTATGGAGTTACCGGCGTATTTTCCCGACCTTAATCCCATTGAAAACCTTTGGGATGTCATCGGGCGTGCTGTCTCTGCACGTTTACCTCCTCCAGCCAGTCTCAGAGAGTTGGAAACTGCCTTATTGGAAGAATGCTCATTGCTCGCACCTGCGATGGTTGATCACCTCATTGAAAGCATAAAAAATCGTTGTAAAGTTTGTGTGAAGGTTCGGGGTGGTTAAAACATACCATGCCGGTTAAAATATATCATTAAAACATACCATATTAATGTAAGTTTTGTTTGGTTCGCTTGCCTTTAAACATCATTTTGTTAATGACCCAAATGTGGCGTCATCATATAACTTACGAAAAGTAAATATTTTTTCATCTTTGTACATAATTCTTGTTTTCTTTAATGCATAAACACATTTGCTACCTTCGTGTACAATTTTGAGTTAATCAAGGCTTTACTTTTCCATTCTTGTTGATTTAACCGTCGGTGCTTAACTTTTGGAAGCCAGTGTTTTTCCTAATACTTTCGAAACGATTAATTACATTTTAATTAACACTTGCCTAAAATAAATTTATACAAATTTTTTTTACCAAGATCAATATCAGTCCATCCGTTTTATCCGTTTATTCAGTCCATTGATCCTCGATCTATCATCGTCCTGTGTTGAGGTCTGTATTGGCTCCTGTACGTCCGATGATTCTGCTTTGCATCTGTACAGAGTTGAGGTCCGTAGCAAATCTGGTAGATCCAACCATCCAGGTCTGTGTCTGTCCGGAGTTGAGATCTGTAGCAATCCTATTCCTGTCCTGCCACCAAGCCTTGTCCCTTTGCTTCCGACTGCTATTTCTTTGCAAATAACATTGGATTTTCTTCTGATGTCTCCCTGACACCCCTCCTTTATTCTTCCTATTTTGGTAGAAACTTTCTTTACCACCACACACTGAGCTCTTTTACCACGTTTGCTTTTCCGCTTTCTGGCCTTACACCATTCGCGCCTTTCTTTATATTTGTGTTTCTCATTATTGAGTGCTTTAACACTTCTTACAGTTTTAACCACTACAATCTTGGCGTTTTTATACATTTTAGGATTTTCAATCACTATTTTCGGCTTAGACGACATTTTCCCCTTTCTTCACCATCAGGACCTGTTACCTTTTTTCATTTTCTGAAAAGTGACCCGATTGATCAGAAACTCTTTGCTTCGATTCCTGACGAGATATACATGTTTTTGAACTATCACTAATTTCTGACGATGTACACCTAACTTCACTTAGACCATTATCTTTTGCATCACCACTTATGAAATGTTTAAAGTTGCTTTCCTTTGTAAATTTTAAGCTAGATAAATTATTCGAAAATTCACTGATATTGTGAATCACCGATTCACTTTCAAATTCTTTCACTATACTAGTTGCCTCAGTGAATATGCTGCCTGTAAATTCCTTATTTCTGATTTCCTGTAATTCGGCATTTGAAAATGTAGTAATATTTAGATCATTTTGAATGGCTCTCACGTTTTCTACAGTTGAACCCATTTTCACTTCTGTTTCCTCACTCACTGCTAAAGGTTTAACTTCCACCATCTTATTTCGTCCATTCTGATTTTTAAGTTCTGAATTATCTTGAGATAACTTTCCATTTCAGCATCTAATTCCCTCATAGACGTGTGCATTTGAAATTTTGATTATTACTCTGTATTTCAACACTTTTTCGATTATTTTCAGTTGTTTCAACAGTCAGTTTTTACAAAATCAACACTAGTTTGTATTTTAATAGCTGCCACATTTTTATTATCGATAAATTGCGTTTAATCTCTAACTTTGTAATTTTGACACTGGGGCTTTTAAAACTTGATTTAACTTTGAACTTATAATTTTGCTTGTCGAAATTAGACTGTTCTTCGTAAGGAGCATTATATTGTTGATGTGTGCGTTTCATCGTATCGTATTGCCTTAAGCAAGAAATCTTGATTCGTATCCTAAATTCTAACCTTAAAAAAATCTTGATACCTAGGCCACAATCTATCATAGATTAACTTTTATATTCAGAGCTGTCCCTAAAGGGTACGCTCTGTATGCGCTGAGTACTCTCAATACATTTTGAAAAATACAGAGTACGTGCCGCGTACTCTCATGGTCTCAAGAAAGTTTTGTATTTGCTGGTTTGGGGGGACAACTTTCAACAAAGTTCAGTCTTTTGTAGCCTTTTCAGCCGTGTAAGGTATCAATTCAATTCCCACCCCCTTCTAACGAAGCTGCCTGCCCCAAATATTTATTTCTAGTAATATTTTATATTAGTTACTAGGTTACCGACAGCTGCAGGTTATTATCTAAAAAGTGAACGTGTAAAAGAATTGACAGCGAAGTAATTATAATTTTTTAACCACTCTTCTCTGCGTTGTAAATCTTTCTTTTCTTAATGTTTTAATAAAAGTGTAAACTGATGTTGCCATATGATGGAAATAAATTTTTCATTAGTGGGTATAAAGGAAAGAATGAGAATTATGTATGTAGGCAATATTAAAGTGAGTAAGTGAAAAGTTACAAGAAAACAAAAGTAAGTGCAGGGAAAAGAAATAGAAAGCGTTCCAAGTTACAAAATGATCCATATCTGTTAATCTATCAATATATATATATATATATATATATATATGTCCTGTTAAGTATTAAACTATTAATGTTGTTAAAAGTGATTTACGAGCTTAAAAATGGCAATTATATGGCCTAAATGATTAGAAAGATTTCAAGGGGGGCAGCGCTCCCTTTTACACCCCCATTAGGGGCTCCGTCTTTTGGAATCCCGCAATTTCAATACTTTTTAAATGAGACAGTACCGCAGACTCCCAATAATATTCTTTAGGACAGCTCTGTTTATATCCACTTCCGACCCAAGATCTAACCACTTTTCTATTTCTACTTTTCTTAACAAAAATTCCGTTACCGACTCGTACTGTGCTTGCTTTTTTTCATACAATTCCGCTTCTAACTGAACTCTATCTACGTTATCTGGAAATGCTTGTCTAATACTAGCCTGAAACTCCGAAATATTTGTTACGCCATCTTCCCCTAATACATCCTGCCAATATTTTGCCTTTCTTGTCAACGTATTCTGTGCAACTACCAAGTTTTGTGCTTCATTTAACACACTTCCCTCAAAATACCTTCCTGAATACACTTTTCTCTAGACGTTAGCCCATTAAAAGAAATTTTAGGCGGATTTGCCAAAGCGATTGATTGCATTACTAACCGTAAAGTTTGTTCTATCGCACTAGTAATCGGCACACTGATTCAACCCTCTACCAACAGTCTATTTATTTCTGCAACTACACACGCCCATACTACCAAAGTCCTATTATTTCAAAACACAACTTATCACAACGTATAATTTCAAAAATATCACTACTGTAGAATACACTATAAACATTCAACAAAAAATACAGCTACCAAAATATCCTAACAAAACACTACTACATAAATACAACCGAAATATATACTTGCATAAATACTACCGAAAATTACAACTGCATAAATACCATTAAAATATTCCACTGCATAAATACTGCTAAACTATAATTGTATTGCTGAACTATAAATATACTACCATAAAATTCTATTGCAAAACTAATATACGAATACATACCAACCCTAACAACAACTTTAGCTAGTAAACAATCTGCCACTACCGTGATCATTCTTAACATTCGGACTTTAATTCTATCATTACCAAAATGCGTTTACAACAAAATATCTCGATAAAATATACAACTACAAAATATCCCGATAAATATACAAGCGTAAAAATATTTTATGAAATTACTACTGCCTTAATACCCTTACCATGACCTTTCTAAATATTTGGTCGCCATTTAGTCTGATAGGAGGGCCATTGTATAAGGTTTATGTTAACTATTTAAACATCTAAATGAAACATACTTCCATTTTACCTAACGATCAGAATTCGACGAAAGAATCAAGACACTTACATATTAATTATTTATTCACAGTTTTCTCCCTGGAACTCAAATATAAATGACATCACAACAAATCTATATACACATCCATTTACACAGCTAAACATACAAAATTTTACCCGGGACATTGTTAATCTAATTCGAACTAACTCAATACTGAATTTCACAGACCATAAAACTAATTGACGCGATAATTTACTATATGATGGCAATGGACATTCCCGATATCCATAGCACAATGTCATTTCGTACTATGGCCTCCTTTAGCTGAATGTGCCAGACGAGCCGGACTTTAGCTGCTGAGTTCCATCGAACACTCCTTTCCAAATTTCTTATCAAATCTCTTTTCGAAATTCAAAGTCCGCCGTATAAATAGATCTGGCTAACCATGAGAGTGGTCTTTTCCGAAAGTGAACTTCAAAGATTTGCATAATGAATCCCCCCAAAATATAGTTAAAAGCATGGGCAACTCATAAACCAGTAAATCAGTTAATACGAGTACTATCACACAACTTTTTTACTTTCCTTATATACATAATGTATAAGGAAAGTATTGCGACGGGGTCGAAAATTCGAATTCGAGTTTTCGACGGGAGAGCACGTTTCAAGCATCCCTGATCACGAATCAAACATTTTTGAAGTGATGTCTGTGTCTGTGTGTGAAAGTATGTGTGTGTGTGTGCGTGTGTGTGTGTGTGTGTGCGTGTGTGTGTGCGTGTGTGTGTGTGTGTGTCAGTGAGTCTGTGGAGACGACAACTGACGAACGAATGGACCGATTCTAACCAAATTTGGTACAAAAATCACAATCTATAAACACTGGAAGCCTATTGTTTTTATACGCAATCGAATGTTCAGAACGCCCCTTAATTTTCGAATGAAATTTTGAAAAAATCGTCAAAAAATCAAAACCACTTACAAAGTTACGCAAATAGACATTTCTTATGTAATTTTTCATTAGAAAACGATTGACATAAATTTTAGAACGCTAACATGAACCGTTCTCGAGATATTGAACATTTTTTAAAAAAATTGTCAAAAAGTCATGCAAAATAGAAAAACAATATTTCCTATTGAGAAACATGTTCACTTTTCATATGTAATACCATGCGATAAATTGGGTGACATCATTCTCGTGGATTTAGCTCGTTCCATTCATGAAAAAAATACTTTGAGTAATACTTTTGTATTTGAACGCCAATAGTCATTTATCTGCAGTAAGAATAACTTATGTCTTCGTCCATAACGCTTGGCGAGATTTGGCGACGAATTTGGCGGAATGTCGCCAACTTGGCGATTTTTTGAAATGTTGCCAAATTAACGAAAATCTCGCCAAATGGATAAAAATGACGCTAAATCAATGAAATTGACGACCAATTGTCGAAAATTCAATATCTTGGAAAGAATAATTAGTATCTACTATAAGAAAAACCTGTTTTTTTACTGTAAAAGTAGTAAATTCATTACATTATATAAGGAAAGTTATGTGTTGCCCACATCAGATTTTTTCAATAAGAATACAGTATTTAAATGCTCCATTATACAATTTCATTATTTTAACGATACATTCATTTTAATATTTCAATAAGATATTGAAGAGGTGAAGTTTCGTGGCTCACTTTAAGTTTACGCCCCCCTCCCCCATCCCCATAATTGTTTGTTTTTTTATTTTATTTTATTAAGAATGAAGAAATAAGCTCTGACCCCTGGGGGCCACATGACTCATGTAGAGAACCACTTGTATAGACCCCGGAACAGAACCCAACTTAATTAATTTTTGATCAAGACAATCATTTTTGACTCACACTTGTTTATTTAATAAGATTACACATTATTTTCTAAACAAAGTACCCTACATTGTTTAGAAAATAATGTGTAATCTTATTAAATAAACAAGAAAGATCAATCATGTATAAAGCATTGATTATGAAACACTTTCCAACTGCAATGCAATTTTATTTAAACATTTCTAAAATGCGATACATTCAGCGATAATATTTTTTAAATTATCACAATACTGCAATAATTTGTTATATTTGAAAACTTCATCGAAAAGAAAATGAGCTTTATTCAAATGACGTCATTAAAACACAATTCGCCTGGCTCTCTATGAAAAAGCAGTAAATCTTTCATTCATACCTTTTATTCTATTCCTTTCATTCATCACAATACTATAATAATTTATTTTATTTAAAAACTTAAAACCACGGAGGTAAAAGTAATTTAACTCTGAGCTTAAAACTTCACCGAAAAAGTCAGCTATAATATCGTTTGTTCTCTATGTAAAATCAATGACTGTTTCATTCATATTAACTATATTAAAACTCCAGTGCTAAATAATTTTGCGTTAAAGATATTCAGCAATTCTTTTACAACTCATCTTACAGTTCGATGTGTTTACAATCTCCATAAGTGAAAATTAAGCTTCGTTGTAGAAATAATCAAATTTGATGATCATTTAAACTCAAACGTATTGTAATTGCGTTGTTTCAGAACATTGATGCACAGGAATTAAGGAAAAATAAAGCGGTTCCTGGACGGACATAACACTAATATAAATTAAAAAGAACTTTCAAAATCACGATTTTGACACAAGATGGATGCCATATTTTATTTTGAAGTAGGTCACGTGATCTCTTCACATAATGGTCACGTGATCTCTTCATATAATAGGTGTAATTATTATTTTAATTTTTATTTAAAAAATCTACTGAATATATTTTTCTGAAATTTTTTTTATATATTTTGTGGGATAATTTGAATATTAAAACTTTCGAAGCAGTTTGTAAATTCACTTAAAAGTGTTTGAAAAATTATGTCCCACAGGGTTCAATGTATTTCATTTTTTCAACCAGGGTTCAATCCAAAACTAATTGTGTGATATTATGCATTTAAATTCCCATAGATACCATAGGCCGTCTGAATAACATACTAAAATTTCATTTTGATAAAGTCATTTTTAAGGCAGTTATCGCGTTAGCGGACAGCAAAATGAACAAAGTCATAAACACTTTTCAACTATGTTGTAAAGTGTTAACAAAGTCATAAACACTTTTCAACTATGTTGTAAAGTGTTAAAAAGAGTTGTTTTTAAGGACATTGTTTTACCAGTCTTTAACAGGCTAAAATACTATTACTATATTAAATGTACATAGACTTATTGATCGCGTAATTCAATTTCGCCGTAATTCAAAAGCTGGTTGGAGGGAAATCCTAATTTCTGCAATTTGTTAGAAGAGAGTAAGCACTGTCTACTTGACAACTACACAGGTGTAAAGAATTGAACACGTCCTATCATGCGGAACGTCGTATAGTATAGATTTTTTTTCCAACGTTGACCTCAAGGTATATCAACATATGATGGATGACGGCAAACAAAGTTGGATGAAAAGAAGGATCACAAGGTAACTGACTACCTTTTAAGTTCAAACGAGGCACATGTTAGAATTTACTCTTTGGGAACAGGAAGATCAAATGTCATTTTTAACACTTTACAACATAGTTGAAAAGTGTTTATGACTATGTTCATTCTGTCTGTCTGTCTGTCCGTTAGCACGATAATTGCCGTGAGAATGACTTTATCAAAATGAAATTTTAGTATGTTATTCAGACGGTCTGTGGGACATATGGGAATGTAAATGAATAATATCACCCAATTAGTTTTGGATTGAAATCGGGTTGAAAAAATGAATTACATTGAACCCTATGGGACCTAATTTTTCAAACATTTTTTAAGCGAATTTAAAATTCACAAATTGCTTCGAAAGTTTTAGGAAATATTCAAATTATCCCATAAAAAATATGAAAAAAATTTCAGCAGAATATAGTTGGTAGTTTTCTAAATAAAAATTAAAATAATCATTACACCCATATTATATGAAGAGATCACGTGACCCACCTCAAAATAAAATATGGGATCTATCTTGTGTCAAAATCGTGATTTTTGAAGTTCTTTTTAATTTATATTTAGTGTTGTATACGTTCTGAAACCGCTTTATTTTTGCTTAATTTCTGTGCATCTACATTTTGAAACAACGCAATTACAATATATTTGAGTTTAAATGATCCTCAAACTTTGATTATTTCTACAACGAAGCCCAATTTTCACTAATGGAGAATGTAAACAAATAAAGATGTAGGATGAGTTGTATAAGAATTGCTGAATTTCTTTAACACAAAATTATTTAGCTCCTTGAGTCTGAAATATAGCTGATATGAATGAAACATTCATTGATTTTACATAGAAGAGAACAGGCGATTTTATAGTAGACTTTTTCGATAAAGTTTTAAGCAAAGAGTTAAATCACGTTTACCTCCATGCTTTTAAGTTTTTAAATAAAATAAATTATTGTAGTATTGTGATGATTGAAAAGAATGAAATAAAAGTGTATGAATGAAATATTTACAGCTTTTACATAGAGAGCAAGGTGATTTATATTTCTATGACGTCATTTGAATAAAGTTCATTTTTTCGATGAAGTTTTAAGTTTTCAAATATAATAAATTATAGTATTGTTGTGATAATTTTAAAAATATTACGCTGAATATATCGCATTTTAGAGATGTTTAAACCAGACGACTTACATTTCAATGACGCCATTTGAATAAAGTTCATTTTTATCGATGGCGTTTTATGTTTTCAAATATAATAAATTAATGTAGTATTGTGATAATTTAAAAAATATTATCGCTGAATGCATCGCATTTTAGAGATGTTTAAATAAAATTGCATTTCAGTTGGAAAGTGTTTTATAATCAATGCTTTATGCATGATTAGTCTTTCTTGTTATTTTCTCATGCTGTTATATAGAGTAAGTATTGTTTTCCTAAATCTTTTCGAATTCGAGATTTTAACAGATATGCGCATTTTAGGATCTCCTGAACACATTTCGGACACTTTGGAAAGATGCGGGTGTATGGGTTTGTATGTGTAGATATTATAACTCCAGAATGAATGCGCATATCACTATGGAATTTTATAGGAAGATAGAAGAGAGAGTGTATGAAACTCACACGAGATGAAAGGGAAACTAACATTTATTTTTAAAATTAAACCATTATATCATTTACCTATGGCTCAACAGATAATCATGGGTGAAACAATGATAGAAACGCAACATTTAACGATATATGTTGAGCTCTGGTGGATAATATAATGACTTAATTTAAAAAATAAATGCTAGTGTTTCTTTCATTCTTTTTCTCCACTATAATAATAGTCTAACGCAGGGATCATAGCAGATTTTGTAAAAATTTTAGGTAGGAATTTAAGGATTTTTTTTCAAAATTTTAGGTAAATTTTAGGAGCTAATTTTTATTATTTCTATTATTAGTACTGTTTAATTACCGTTCTTTTCATTAATTAAAGAAGAATTGATACAAAAAACAAACATCATTGAAAGAAAAAGGCAATCTTTTGAATATTTTTCCTATTTCATTTTAATGCTCTGTAGACTTAAAAATTCAAATTATCACTTTGTATCCAGTGGCCACTTTATCACAGGTATTTTTTGTGTAAATATATACATACATACACACTATATATATGTATGTTAGAAAAATGTTAGTTTAGTTTTCAAACAACTTTATATAAACAAAAAAAGAAAATCTTAATATAATTAACAAAACAAAAAAGAATCCAAAAAGCTCAAAATCACATTTAAAATTTATGAAGAATTGTAAAATAAAATACGGCCATAAGAGCAAAAATCTGGCTGGTAAGTTAGTAGTTATTGCATGTAATGTACAAGGATTGCATGCACCCGCGCAGCGGGCGGGCTTAAAGTAAATAATGCTAATAAAAGCCAATTTATTTTGGGAAAAGTGTTTATCTGTTAGCCTTAAACCCTCGTAGTGGGCTGGAGCGCGATTGACAGCTATTTCCAATATTAAATTTTTTAAAACTTTTACCAAGAATATGTCATGTGCATTTTCAAAAATTCCCGAAATGAAATGCTGGAGGTAAAAATGCCGTTCTATAAATTATGTCTTCCTACCATTCAATAATTGCCATAACGACTAATAAAAGCAGATATATAATATTTCGTTTAATTCTTTGACTGGTATGAATGTGAATTTAGGTTTACAGCTGATAAAGAGCTATTAAAAGGATACCAGTCAAAGAAAGAGAATGTAAAATGATGCATTTTGATACTAATAAAGTATCATGATCGGATTGTGAAAACTTTTCTCGTTATAATGATTTTTCTCGTTAATAACATTTAACTTGTTTAATGTCGGAATTTTAAAATCAATTACCTTTTCAAATGAATTATATTTTTTTCATAGAAACATCCTACGCGAAAATATTAATCAAAAATTAGGAAATCTTGATACAGATTCTGTTCAGCTGTAAATAAATAAACTGCTCCAACCGAGAATCGAACCACGTATCTTCTTACTGGCCACACCCATCAGAAATCTTAAGATAACTTAGAAGGCTAAATTTTTGCACACTTATAGTACACTTATCACGGATCAGAACTTAATGGAGTTGGAGTTGCAATCTCCTCAGGAGGGGGGGGGGGGGGATGGATTTTATTCAAAACGCCTTTTCAAACCCTCCAAAAGCCTTTCCTTCCTGTGACGCAGAGGGCTAAAGTTTTGCATATTTATAGTATCGACCACAGGTTAGAAACTAACGGAGTTGTATTTTTGACAGCCAGACTTCCCCGGCAGTGGATAAAATAAGCGAGAAGGAAAAAGTCTTTTAAAACCCGACAGAAGCTCCCCGACTATGGGACAGAAAGATGTGTCAATTTTTGATTAAGACGACTATTATCAGCACTAAGCACCATTAATTGTTAAACAGAATAAAATTTATTATAAAATCTAATGTGGGCAGCACACGACTTTCTCTATATAATGCAATGAATTTTATTCTTTCACAATGAGAAAATTATGTATAAGTTCCACGGCACAATGCTTTTAACGTTGAATTTTACATTTGACGCTTTTTCGGATGACATCATGTAAAACTATTTCGAAGTACTCAATTAATTTATATTTCGCGCAATTATAGATTGACAATTATCGATATTGATAATCGATATTGATCGATATTGATATATCGATATTGATCGATATCGATGTTGTTTTAATAATTAACTCATCATTGTGATGCCATTTTCGTTGTTATCGTCATTTTTACTTTTGACTATATTTTTGTTATTTGGGACAAAATACTGCCATGTTGGTGTTATTTCGACGATGTTGCAATATTTCTCTAAACGAGTCGCCAATTTCGTCAAATTTATTGCCAAGTGTTATAGACAAACGGAGAGAAGAGCTTTTATATATATATAAATGGCTATTGGCGAATTGTTATAGGCGTCAAAATATAAAGCTACTACCCAAAATATCTTCTGTCGTGAATGGAACGAGTTAGATCTACGAGAATGATGTTAACAAATTTATCGCTTAATATTACATATGAAAAGGGAATTTGTTTCTCAATAGTTTATACTTTTTTACTTTTATGTGAAATTTTTTATATATTTATCTAAGAAATGTGTAATATCTCGAGAACGATTCTAAAGTTTGTGCCACTCGTTTTCAATAAAATAATTTCAATAATATTACATAAATGGTCATTTTGTATGTACGTTATGATCTTTTAACGATTTTTTCAAAATTTCATTAGAAAATTTGGGGACCTTCCGAACATTCGATTGTATTTAAAATCGATAAGGTTTCAGTATTCACCAATTGTAATATTTGTGCCGAATTTTGTTCGAAACTCTCCATTCATTCATTAGATATCGCTTCTACAGGCTCACTGACACCACACACATACACACACACAGACAGAGAGAGAGAGAGAGAGAGAGAGAGAGAGAGATCACCTTAAAAACATTCGCTTCGAGTTCAGATATGCTTGAAACGTGCTTTTCTATCAAAAACTCGCATTTGAATTTTCGAACCCGTCACAATACGTTCTATATACATTATATAATGTATATAGGGAATGTGAAAGGTAGACCTATCAATTACTTTTGGCCCAATGGGGCAACACTATGCGATTGTATTAAAATATGCGATTGTATTAAAATATATAATATATGCGATTGTATTAAAATAATGCACGTAACTGTGTTATTAAAAATCACCGTATTTCTTTTGTTTTCTTTATTGAACAGGACCACATTTCATATCTTGAAAAAGCCGCGGGTTGTCGACCCCTAATTTAATATTTCCCAAACAAACTTAATTTCTCCCTACCATCAACTACCTTTGCTCCCAAGCAATTAGCCCTTTGCCTTTTCGTAACGAGGCATTCAGAGATATAGATGCAACGTTCCTTTTATTATATTTATCCAACGAACCGGCAACAATCCTCCACTGTTTTACCAACATCGATCCGTTCCGTGGTGGGTGGAGCTTTTGCAGATTGAGCTCAACAGATTTACCTTCATTTCACTTCTCATGAGACTCATATGTATGCAAGGTGGCTATTGTTTAGATGGGGTGGGGGTATTCTGTATGGATATAACCTCTAAATAGCTATCCTTTTTCAAAGAGCATTTAATTCGTATCACATCTGTGGGTGATTCTAAAACATTGGCTTAATTTAATTTGGCCATGGGATTGTTTTTAAACAATGGCAGCGGCGTACGGTCATGGAGAGGGTGGTAGCGATAGTTCCAGGGCGAAGAAGACAAGAAGTGGGCACCTCCTGCGCTAAACATATTTATTTTAAATTTTGATGTGAAACATCTTACGGCACGGTGTACAGAGTAAATCACGAAGAAATGTGACAGGGATATAAAATGTGACAGGGATGTAAAATGTGATGGAGACACACATCTTATTGTTTCGAATACTTAACAGGAAAATATCGTTATAATTTAAAATCCGGGTCACTTGACCTCAGCGATATTTGGCAAACTCCATTTTGTTGATTGATTAAAACTTCACGAGTTACATGTTTTTACCAGAATTTTCAGCAGGAGGTATATAGTGGTGTGACATCCCTGTGGTTAAAGCACGGGAATTACACTCGGACGACCCGAGTTTGATTCCCAGCTATTTCTAAACTGTACCCGTGTTTACGCGGAGTGCGGACACTTTAAAAATGTGGACTCGTAAGGTCTTCCGAGAGGTTGCTGGTAGGGAAAAGAGGGTACGGTACCTGTGGATGTCGCTCCCATTGGGTTCCAGTCTATATTACGTGGCACTGTCCAAGCTGTTCAAACTGATACCTTATACCTTCTGGTAGGTTGAGCGATCTAGGTCGACGAATGAACAGAAAGTATATAAGCTCACCATCGCTCAGTTGGGATGTTGACGTAATACGAGTAAAGGTATCTGCAAAATTCATTACAGAACCCAATATGTAATTCTCTTTAATCTATTTATATATACTAATTCCTAAGTCTCTGTCTGTCTGTCCGTCCGTCTGTCTGTCGCGCTTTTTTTAGACACATTTTTTAGGCCGAATAGATAGAGACTTGCAATTTGGTACACGGCTCGATCGTTCGATAAAACCCCCCTGGAAAAATCGTATTTTACAAAAATGTTCTGAAGAGAGGGAGATCCACACCAAAACGTTCGAAAAGTGAAATGGTAGAGAAACATGCTTTGCGATAAGATAGAGACTTCAAATTTAGTGTATGGGTAAACCTTTTGAAAGGAAGAAAGTGTGCAATTTCAGATTTTCAATATTTGCTACTCTAGGGAGTGCCGATCACTGAAATGTTCGATTTGCCGAACAAATGAGAAACGCCCTCTTTAAAATTTGATAGAGGCTTGAAATTTGGTATATGCGCTAATAATTTAATGAAAATACACAAGACAAAAGAGTTTTTTAAAAATGTTCGTGTGGGGTGAGTCAAAAGGGGGGTGAGTCAGAGAAAAACGTTCGAAAGGTGAAATGACAAGAAACCATGTTTCGAGATGCGATAGAGACCTCAAATTTGGTATACGGGTAGATAGTTCGAAAGGAAGAGCATGGGCAATTTCAATTTTCCGATATTTTCTACCTTAGGGGGTGCCGCAAATCCAAATGTTCGATTTTCCGAATAAATGAGAAACGCCTTCTTTAAAAATGTAATAGAGGCTTGATATTTGGTATATGGGGCAATCATCTGATAAAAACAAAATAATAGAGTTTCATAGAGTTAAACAAAATAACAGACTAAAATATGCTTCGCAATGGAATAGAAACTTCAAATTTGGTATATTGGTACATAGTTCAACAGAAAGAAAGTGAGCAATAGAAAATTTCCGATATTTGTAATTTTGAGGGGTTTCACACACCAATACGCTTGTAAAATGAAATGATAGGAAAACATGCTTTGCGATAAGATAAAGACTTCCAGTTTGGCGTATGGAAATATCGTTCAAAAGGAAAAAAGTGTGCAATTCAGATTTCCAATATTTGCTAATTTAGGAGGTGTCAGACACAACATGTTCAATTTGCTTCATAAATGAGAAACGCCTAATTTAAAATTTGATAGAGGCTTTAAATTTGGTATATAGACTAATCATTTGATAAAAAACCCAAGACGAATACAGTTTTTCATAAATGTTCATTTAAGAGGATGCTCCATATGAAAATGTTCGAAAGATGAAATGATAAAATTTCATGCTTCAGTATGAGATAGAGAATTCAAAATTCGTGTGCGGGTAGATTGTTCGAATGGAAGAAAGTGAGCAACTTCAGTTTTCTAATATTTTCTTCTTTTGGGGGGGGGGGGGGGGGATCAAAATTTTCGATTTTAAGAATAAATGTGAAACGTGAATTGTTCAAAAATTCAGGGGTTCCTTATTGTAAGACCGTTTATTTTCAACGGATATTGGACTAGTCTTATATACTAATTGCCAAGTGACCGTCTGTCTGTCTGTCACGCTTTTTTAGGCACTTCCCAAGTAGTTAGCGACTTGCAATTTGGTACAGGAGTCGATCGTTTGATAAAACCTCCTGGAAAAATCGAATTTTTTGAAAATGTTCAATAGAGAGGTAGCCTTACACCAAAACGTTCGAAAAGTGAAATGATAGAAAAGCATGCTTTGCGATGAGGTAGAAACTTTAAATTTGGTGTACTGGTAAATCGTTCGAAAAGAAGAAAGTGTGCAATTTCATATTTCCAATATTTTCTGCTTAAGAGTGTGCCGCACACCAAAATGTTCGATTTGTCGAATAAATGAGAAACGACTCTTTTAAAGTTTGAGAGGAAATGTTGTATATGGACTAATCATTTGGTGAAAACACCCAAGGCGAATAGAATTCTTCAAATATGTTCGTTTAAGGGGGTGCTCCAAAGAAAAATGTTCGAAAGGTCAATTGATAAAAAAAAAAATGCTTCGGGATGAGATAGACATTTCAAATTTGGTGTACTTCTACTTTAGGGGGTTGTTGTTGTTGTTGTTGTTGTTGTTGTTGAGACCCAGACCGTCCGACCTACCAGAAAGGTGTAAGGTAACCCTACTTTAGGGGGTGTCGCACACCAAAATATTCAATTTTCGGAATAAAGGAGAAACGCCACTATTAAAACGTGATAGATGCTTCATATTTGGTATATGGGCGAATCATCTGATAGAAAACTCAAGCCGAATGGAATTTTTTTTAAATGTTTATTTAAAGGGATGGGTACTCCACACAAAAATATTCGAAAGGTAAAATGATAGAAAAAGCATGCTTCGCGATGAGATATAGACTTCACATTTGGTGTACGGGTAGATTGTTGGAAAGGAAGAAAGTGTTAAATTTCAGTATTCCAACATTTGCTATTGTAGGGAGTGCCGCACACTAAAATATTCGATTTGACGCTCAAATGAAAAATGCCTCCTTTATAATGCGATAGCGGTTTGACATTTGGCATATGACATTTGATAAAAAACCCCAAGATGATTACAGTTTTTCACAAATGTTCATTTAATCGGATGCTGCACAGAAAAACGTTCGAATAGTGAAGTGCTAGTAAAAGTAAGATAGGATAGAGATTTCAAATATGGTGTACGGGTAGATAATTTGTAAGAAAGAATGTGTGAAATATCAGATTTCCAATATTTGCTAATTTAAGGGGTGCCGCACACCAATATGTTTGATTGTCCGAATAAATGAGGCATGTTTCCTTTTAAATGTGATAGAGGTTTGATATTTGGTATATGGACAATCATCAGATAAAAAACCCAAGACGAATAGAGTTTTTCCGAAATGTCCATTTATGGGTGAGCTCCACAAAAAAACGTTCGAAAGGAGAAATGATAAAATAGCATGTTTTGGGGCTGAGATAAAGACTTTAATTAATTTGTTGTATGGGTAAATAGTTCGAAAGGAAGAAGTGTGCAATTTAAGTTTACCAATATTTTCTTCTTTAACGGGTTCTGCACACCAAAATATTCGATTTGCCGAATAAATGTGAAACGCAATTTATTCAAAAATTTACATTATTCGGGGGATTGCTTATTGCAAGAACGTTGATTTTCAACGGGTATTCGGATAGTATATACTAATTGCCAAGTGTCCGTCTGTTTGTCTGTCTGTCACGCTTTTTCTAGGCACTTTCCAAATAGATGGAGACTTGCAATTTGGTACACGGATCAATCGTTTGATAAACACTCCTGCAAAAACCGAATTTTTCGAAAATGTTCTCTAGAGGGGGTGCTCCACACCAGAACGTTCGAAAAGTGAAATGATAGGAAAGCATGCTTTACGATGAGATACAGACTTCAAATTTGGTGCATGGGTAAATCGTTCGAATTTAGCCTCACACCAAAATGTTCGATTTGCCGAATAAATGAGAATCGACTCTTTTAAAGTTTGAGAGAGACTTGAAATGTGGTATATGGGCTAATCATTTGATAGAAACACCCAAGATGAGTAGAATTTCTCAAAAATGTTCGTTTAAGGGGTGCTCCAGAGACAAACTTCGAATGGTGCATTGATAAAAAAGCATGCTTCGGGATGGAACAGAGATTTCAAATTTGGTAAAGAGTAGATAGTTTGGAAGGAAGAAAGTATACAATTTCAGTTTTTCAATATGTTCTGCTTTAGGGGGTGCCTCAGATCAAAATGTTCGATTTTTGGAATAAATGAAAAAAATTGAAATGGGATAGGGGGGCTTGATATTTGGTATATGGGCCAATCATCTGATAAAAAATCCAAGAAGAATGGCGTTTCTCAGAAATATTCAATTTTGGGAGTGGTTACTCCCTACAAAAGCGTTCGAAAGGTGAATTGATAAAAAAACATGTTTGGGGATGAGATAGACGTTTCACATTTGGTGTACGGGTAGATAGTTTGGAAAAAAGAAAGATTACAATTTCAGTTTTCCAATATTTGCAACTTTAGGAAGTTCCGCACACCAAAATGTTCCATTTGCCGAATGAATGAGAAACGAATCCTTTAAAATGTGATAGAGGCTGGAAATTTGGTACATGGTCCTATCTTTTAAAGGAAAAGCCAAGAAGAACAGAGTTTTTTAAAAATTCCATTAAAATTAAGGGGTGGATGCTCTACACAAAAACATTCGAAAGGTAAAATGATGTAAAGACATACTTCCCGATGAGATAGCGACTGTAAATTGGATATAATGGTAGATAGTTGGAAAAGAAGAAATGCACAATTTTAGTTTTCCACAGATTTATACTTTAGGGGCGCTGCATGCTAAAATGTTCGATTTGTCGAATAAATGAATTACGCCTGTTTTAAGTGAGATATAGTCTTGCAGTTTGGTACGCAGGTCAATGGTTTAATAAAACTCTCTGGAAAAGTCGAATTTTTCATAAATGTTCTGTAGAGGGGGTGCTCCAAATCAAAGCGTTCGAAATGTGAAACGATAGAAAAGCAAACTTCGTGATGAGAAAGAGACATCAACTTTAATGCATGGGTACATAGTTTGAAAAAAAGAAAGTGCGCAAATTTTGTTTTTTAATATTTGTTACTTTAGGGTTTGCCACACCAAAATATTCGACTTGCCGAATAAATGATAAACACCTTCTTTAAGTGAGATGGAGACATAGCATTTTTTACACAGAACATATTCAATGAAATACAAGGCAACTATCGAATTTTTTTAAAATGTTGGGTAAAGGGGTGAGGGGTGCTCCGCACCAAAACGTTCTAAAGGTAAAATGATAGAAAACATACTTCACGATCAGATATAAATTGTGTGTGGTGAGGGTGGATAGTTCGAAAGGAAGAAAGTAAACAATTTCAGTTTTCCAATGTTTACTTCTTTAGAGGTGCCGCACATCAAAATGGTCTATTTGCAGAATAACAGTGAAACACTTTATTTTAACACTAGAACGACGGAAGCGGTCATTTTGACCGCATAACTACTTTGAGAAACGATTCCTCACAAACGGCTAATCATAGCTCATTGAAATTTTATGAGTTTTCTTATTTTCTTAAAGTTATTAAAAACACAGAAGAAAATGATTCTAGGTTTGATAATAAGAGAAAAAATCAACAATCTTCCTAGAACGACGACAGCGGAAATGACCGCTAGAGAGATTTCACACGATGATGCAATCCGACTATGGCGTTGCACTACTGTAAGCCGTAAGAATGATTGTATCAGCTTTTTAGCATTATTCGGTGTATTTCAAGAACGAACAACGACTGTGCCCGTGCTGGATGTAAATTCTTGCATAAAATTTTGGCCCGATGTCTCGTGGGAAGCGACTGACTACTGATGAGTGTCTAGCATTTTTGCAGCAACTTAGCGAGAATTCCAGTGATAACGGCGCTGATAATGGCGTAGATTTTATAGTTTCTGATGAAAATGAAATTGCAGAGCACAGCGTCAGCTCCTCAGAGGAGAAAACAGACTCTGACGGTAACGATACGTCCAATTCAACTCGTCTTCAACGCAATACCTCTACTTAGCAAATCTTCGTGCCAAAGATGGTATTGAGTGGAAAATGTTGAATCAAAGCACCGCTATTTCAGGTAGATTTGGTTTTCAAAACGTCGTGAAAAAAAAATACTGACCCAACTCCGAATGCAAATAGAAATGTTGGAGGGAACGAGGCTTCATCGTGGCATTTGTTATTTTCAGAATCCATGTTGAAGCATATTCAAATGAATTGTTGAAACACATTCAAATTCTATGGCGGACAAATTGACCGCTGCCCGTCGTTCTAGGTAGTTCAAAATATCCGTTGTTCTAGTGTTAAATGAGATATAGACTTGAAATTTGATACATAGATTAGTCGTAAGGCTAAAAAAATCCCAAGTTTTTTAACATTTATGTGGAGGAGGAGGTGCTCCACAGCAAAACGTTCGAAATGTGAAATGATAGTAAAACAAATTTTGCAATAAGATAGACGCTTTAAAATTGGTGCAAGAATAGATCGTTAGATAGAAATAAAGTGTATAATTTTAGCTTTCTATTATTTGCTAATTTAGGGATGCCAACTCTTAAATGTTTACTTAGCTGAATAAATAACAAATTCCCAGATTGAAGTGAGACAGATAGTATTTGAAATTTGGTGTACGGGTGAACCGTTTGAAAAGGACTATAGAAAAATGAAATTATTCAAAAATTAACGTTATTCGGATGTTGCTTATTGTGAGACCGTTGATTTTCAACGGGTATTCAGTCTATATATACTAATTTTCAAGTGTCTGTCCGTCTGTCTGTCACGGCTCTTTTAGGCACTTCCCGAACAGATAGAGACTTGTAATTTGGTACACAGGTTAATCGTTCGATAAAACTCTCTGGAAAAATCGTATTTTCCAAAAATGTTCTGTAGAGAACGCTCCACAACAAAACGTTCGAAAAGTGAAATGATAGAAATGCATACTTTGCGATAAGATAGAAACTTCAAATTTGGGTTTGGATAAATCTTTTGAAAGGAAAAAAATGTACTATTTCAGATTTCCAATATTTTTTATTTAAGGGGTATGCATCACACCAATTTCAATATTTGAACTTTCTAAATGCTGCAATTCCGGAGTTTTTCACCGAAATAAAGTACATTCCTATGGGGGGCTCTATACAGACTAACCTGATATCTTTCAAAATCCGAATAATTAAAATGTACCTCAAAAGACAATGCCATTTGGTATTTCTGTTTGCTCCGGTTTTCCAGTTATACCCCAAAGGAGTACCTTCCTATAACGGGCATAGAACGGGCTAACCCGATAAGTTTTAAAATACAAACAAGGAATCCATATATATCGTAAAAGGCAATGATATACCAAATTTGGATTTTCTAGCTGCTTCAGTTCTCGATCTATTCCTCAAAAACGAGAGTATTTCAATGACAAGTCCAGGACAGGCTGGCTCGATAAGGTTGAAAATCAAAATAATTAAAATGTGAAACTTAAGACAATAACATACGAAATTTCATGTTACTATGATGAATGGAACTTGATTAGCTCGGATCTCAAAGATTTGAATCACACCGATGACGAAGAAAACCAGATCAAGTTAAATAAAAGGTTGCAATAATAACAAGAAAGATCAATCCTGCTTAAAGCATTGATTATGAAACACTTTTCAACTTTAATGCAATTTTATTTAAACAAGTCTAAAATGCAATACATTCCTCGGTAATATTTTAAAACATATCACAATACTGCATTAATTTATTATATTTGAAAACTTAAACCTTCATCGAAAAAAATAAACTTCATTCAAATGACGGCATTGAAATATAATTTGCCTGGTTTAAACATCTCTAAAATGTGATACATTCCTTGGTAATAATTTTAGAATGATCATAATACTACGATAATTTATTATATTTGAAAACTTCATCGAAAACAATTGTAATTCATTCAAATGACGTCATAGAAAAAATAACACGCCTGGCTCTCTCTATAAAAGCAGCATTTCATTCATAAATAATTTCCCATTCATGTCATTCATCACAATACTATAATAATTTATTTTATTTAAAATTTAAGACCATGGAGCTGCAAGTAATGAAACTCTATGCGTAAAACTTCATCGAAAAAAATCGTCCTTCTCTTTGTAAAACCAATTAATATTTCATTCATATCAGCTATGCAGACTCCATGAACTAAATGATTTTGTGTTAAAGAAATACAACAATTCTAATACAACTCATTCTACATATTTTGCTGTTTACATTTTACATAGGTGAAAAATAAGCTTCGTTGTAGAAATAATCAAATTTGGATGAGCATTTAAACTCAAATATATTGTCATTGCGTTGTTTCAGTATGTAGATGCACAGAATTTATGCAAAAATAAAGTGGTTTTAGGACGGATACAACACTCAATATGAATAATAAAGAACTTTAAAAATCACGATTTTGAGGCAAGATGGATGACATATATCATTTTGAAGTGGGCCACGTGATCTTTTCATATCATGGTCACGTGATCGCTTCATATACGAGGTGTTATTATTATTTTAATTTTTATTTAAAAAACTACTGAATATATTTCGTTGAATTTTTTTATATATTTTATGGAACAATTTGAATATTACCTGAAATTTTCGAAGCAATTTGTGAATTTTAAATCCGCTTAAAAAATGTTTGAAAAATTAGGTCCCATAGGGCTCAATGTATTTCATTTTTTTAACCCGGGTTCAATCCAAAACTAATTGGGTGATATTAATCATTTATATTCCCATAGGTCCTACAGACCGTCTGAAGAACATACTAAAATTTCATTTCGATTAAGTCCTTTTTACGGCAGTTAACGTGCCAACGGACAGACAGACAGACAGAATGAACAAAGTCATAAACACTTTTCAACTTTGTTGTAAAGTGTTAAAAATTAGACGTGGGCAACACGTAACATTCCTTACAGGAATAAAGAAGTTTTCTAATTCTTTCTTTCAGACTTGAGTTTAATTGCACAAAATATTTCAAGAACAGTTGGTTCTAGTGTTATGGAGTTGATCTTATTTTTTTCGTTATCAAAAATTAAGTATAAGCATTTAATTGTTACATTTGAGTATATGTAGTCTTTCATTTTAGATTTGGAAGATTTTTGCGGGTCATTTCGCAAAAAAAGTCAGGTTCTATTTTTTTCCGAATTGTACTGAAATCTAATCAGCGCCAGGGTAGCCCACAAGCGTTTTATCTGCCAAATTTTGTGAAATTTGGTCTATTAGTTTACAAAGTTCATTTCGACGATACGAGTTTGCAATTTTGTCCCAGTAACTCCACTGTAGAGCTTTGTCTGGTCCGTACAAGTTGGTTGATTATATTTTTATTGCACAAGATCCAAACAGGATATGCTGTGCCAGACATATTTTTATTGCACAAGATCCAAACAGGATATGCTGTGCCAGACATATTTTTATTGCACAAGATCCAAACAGGATATGCCGTGCCAGACATATGGTACCGAGATACATAAATTAGTATGGATTAAAACACGTGTATAATATAAAAGAGTGATAATGTGTGAAAAAACCATGACTATGGAACATGTACAACAATGCAAACGAGATGAAAAATGGCTAAAAGGTTATAAAGGGCGAAGTTAAAAATGATGGAAAAAACCAATGTGCAATAGGAATTGGAAAAGCTCCAAATGAGGATTTTCTTCAATCAATTCTGCCAAATGTATAGTATATGTCTTGAAATGCTTAAAACGAAACTGTTTATATTTCGCACACTCAATTAAAATATGTTTGATTCTTGCTGAGGTCTGACAACTATTACACAAGGGTTCAATTTCTTTTCTGGTCCGTACAAAGATTCGTGGTTCGATTCTCGGTTAGGATAGCTTACAATGGAACCCTATGGGTGAGTGCAAAGATATCGGAGTGACCCCCTTCCGATTAGCACGGATTCAATGGACTCGAGTACATGCAGAGCCAATTTGTAATCAGGAGGTCAATGACCACTCAGGAAGCTAATCTTGTGGATGAAAGTAGCAGCAGGAGACCAACCTGAGGTAAAAATAGCTGGAGCAGTAGGTAATCAGTCAGATTATCAGTTACACGTCAATCTGACATTACAGTGTGGAGAATGCAGAGTTCAATTCGATAAGAGCTTGCAATTCCGTCCTAGTAGCTAAACGGTAGAGCATCGGCTGGCTATTACAAAAATTTGTGGTTCAATTCCGGTTGGGGCAGCAAGGTTCTTTACACCTAAATGGAATCTGTATCATCATTTACAAGTCCATTAGAGCTAGAGTGAATACATATATTACACAGACAGACAAACACACAGGCGTCATATCAAAAATAGTGTTCCGTGTTCTAGAGTGCTCAAAATGTGTAGATCCGTCGAAAACTCGAGTTGAGATTTTCGACACCATTCTAATACTTTCCTATACATTACCATGCATTGTAGTAATAATAAATGAATTATCAAACTTATATGAATTAGTTTAGAAAAACTTTAAATGACGTGATTCTGAGGTGGGATAGAGCGGCACGTTCCCTACAATACATAGTAATGTATATGGAAAATATTGGAATCATGTGAAAAATAGCAACTCGAGTTTGGGACGGATCTACCGGTTTCGAACACTCTACAGCACGACAAAACTGTTTTCAATGTGTGGATTCATTCTACACCAAATTTCGTAAAATTTGGTAGATAAGTCACTTGTGGGTTACCCTTGTGCTGATTAGATTTTGTTACGATTCGTGAAAAAAGAACTTTCCTTAGTTTTCGAAATGGCCAGCAAAAGTCGTATATATCCACTCTAGCTGAAAAACTAATTGACCAAATTCCACAAAGTTTGGTAGACGAGTCACTTATGCGTTACTCTGGTGTTGATTAGATTTTGATACGATTCGGAAAAAAAGAACCTGTCATTTTTTTATAAAAGGGCGCATAAAAATTGTATGTATCCACTTTAGCGGAGAAACTAATTGACCAAGTTTCACAAAATTTGGTAAATAAGTCACTTGGGGATTACCGTGGGGCCGATTAGATTTTATTAAGGAAAAAATAATCTACCTTTTTTTTTCTTAAATGGTCCGCAAAAACCGTCAAAATGTAAAAATAAAAGATTACATATGCTCAAATGCATTCATTAAATGCTTGTTTTTATACGTGATTTTTGACGACGAAAAGAATAAGACCAACCCCAGGACTCTAAGATGGATCATTTTTTTTATGATTTTGAGAAGCTTGGAGACGTTTTCACTGAAGTTAAAAAACTATTCGATATATATATTTTTTTTAATTTTGTAGTTAAGTCACTTAAGGGTAATCCTGATGCTGATTAGACTTTGGCATGATTCGGTAAAATATAACCGAGCCCCCCCCCCCCTCCCCCTTTTTTTTAGCGAAATCTGAAATAAATGACTAAAAATACTGAAATATACACTCCAAGTGTCAAAAGTCATGGGATACATCTCTAATATCGTGTTGGATCTCCTTTAGCTCGACGAAGTGAAGCAACTTGACATGGCATGGACTCAACTAGTCGGCGGAAATCTCTAGGAGAAATGTTCAGTCGTGCTGTCTTGATAGCAGCCCATAATTGCGTGGTTGTGGTAGGTGCTGGAATTTGGCACGAATGGTTTTTTCAATCATATCTCAGATATGTTGCAAAGGGTTCATGTCTGGTGATCTAGGTGGCCAAATCATGTGCTGGAATTATCCAAAATGCTCTTCAAACCAATCGCGAGCACTATGGACCCGGTGACACGGAGCATTATCATTCTGGAACATCCCATCGTTATTGGTGTATGTGAATTCCATAAATGGCTGCAAATGGCCACCAAGCAACTGAACACAGCGATTTCTTGTCAATGACCGGTTCAATTTGTCCAGAGGACGCCATCCATGTCAAGTACCCAACGCCATTATGGAATCACCACCAGCTTGCACAATGCCTTGTTGACAAGTTGGGGCCATAGCCTCATGGCGTTTGCGCCACACCCGATCGCAACCATCAGTTCGTACCAACTGAAAATATGACATATAAGACCATGCTACCTTCTTGTCGTTATCTAGGGTCCATTGCATCAGTTCGCGAGCCCAGGTGATGCGCTGAAGCCGATGATGTGCTGCAAATAAAGGCACTCGAGTCGGTCTTCTGCTGCTATATCCTATCAACGCCAAATTTCGCCAAATTTCAGACCTCACAGATATTCTTCTAGTGCGTTCCTCATTGAATGCGGTAGTCAGTTGACGCAGTGTCGTTCGTCTGTTAGTATGGACGTTTCTGCTCAGATTTCGTGATCATTCAGCAGACGTGGCCGCCCACTACGTTGTCTCTTGTGTGAGGTAATGTCTTCCACGAGGTACACTCGATACACCCTTGACACTGTCCAACGAAAAATCTTCAACGAAGTCTCAACAACTTCCGAAATGCTATGCTCCATGCGTCGAGCTCCAACTATCATTCCACGTTCAAACTCGTTTTCCGTCGGGTAGCCATTATCACGTTATTTAACGTTTCACAAGACATTCTTCAAGAGTGCAATAGAGAACACTGACAACCATCTGATTCTTTATACCCTTTTAACGCGATGCGAGCGCCCCTTGTAAATTTGCATTCTGCTATCACATGAATTTTGGCACTTGAGTGCATTAATTATATACTTTTTTTTATATAATTTTTGACAAAGCGAACAGTCTGAGCTCACGACTCATGAATCGTTATTGAGAGATTTGAGTTTTTTTTTAGTTTTGAGGAGCTAAAGACGTTTTAAAATGTATTAAGTTGCCAAATGAAACGAACATTCATTAAAAATACAAATTGAATATGATATCAGAAAATTCAGTATCCATGATAACATGGATACTGAATTAAACCCAATGTAATGCATAATGAAATAAATATAAACAATAAGAAAATGAATTTGGGTTTGTAGTGAAAGTGTTGTACTGCCCACATCAGATATTTTAAAGATAATATTTTATTAGTAAATTTAGGGGGGGGGGGATCTCTAGTTCACCATTCAAAAACACTCTAAATGAAAAAATTCTTAAAATACATTGAGAATTTATAATTTTTCTACTTACTTAGTTTATAAAATCGATAAATAAATGAAAGGTGATATAAGCAAAAGTAAGACCTCTTTTATAATATTAGCAAAAGTAAGAACTCTTTTTTACTTTCGCTATATGCATAGCAAAATGTTTAGGGTAAGTGTCATAACGGGGTTGAAAATTCTAAATCGAGTTTTCGACGGTAGAGCACGTTTCAAAAATCTCTGAAGCCGAGTTGAACCTTTTGGGGAGATGTCTATGTGTGTGTGTATGTACGTTTGTGTGTGTATGTGTGTGTGCATGTATGTGTGTGTGTGTGTGTGTGAGACAGCGAGCGAGAGTCAGTGGATACGATATCTTCCTTACTAATAGAGCATTTCGAACGAAATTTGATAAAATTATTAAAATTGGTAAATATTTGAAACCTATTGATTATAAACAATATTGAATGTTCGAAAGACCCCCAAATTGTCTCATGAAGTTTTAAGGAAAATTATTGAACAAATAGAATGTTCAATAATGTTACATAAATAATCATTTTTTATGTAATTTTTCATTAGGAAACAAATGACACACACTTTAGAAGGATAGAATGAACCGTTTTTGAGATATTGCACGGTCTACAAATAAATTTATAAAAATTTACATGAAATTATAAAAGTATTAACTATTGTGAAATATGTTTGCATTTCATATACAAAATCATGCTACAAATGTTTTAACATTATTGTTGTGGATCTAGTTTGTTCCATTCACAAGATACTTTGGATAATAGTTTTATATTTTGATGCCAACAAATCGCCAATAATCATGTAGTTACATATTAGAAAAGTCCTTGTATCCGTCTGTCTATAACGTTTGGCAATAAATTTGAAAAACACTGCAACTAATTCAGTAAAATATCTCCAATATGACGGCTTTTTTAATCGTGCCAAATTGACAAAAATATCGATAAAATTATAAAAATAATGCTAAATTAACGAAAATGACGCCAAATTGGTGAATTAATTTAAATAATTTTAATATATGAAGTATATTGCTCATTGAGGATGCTATCAATATTGACAATTGTCAAGTTAGATTTGCTCGAAATATAACTAAATGACTAACAAATATGCCAAATTTATGAAACCGACGCAAATCAATGAAATAACGACTAATGGAGTTCACTATCTTGGAAAGAACATAGTAAGAGTAGACTATAAGAATAACCCATTTCTCCGTCCGTCTGTCCGTAACGCTTGTCGAGAAATTTAGCGGGATTTCGCCAATTTGGCGACTATTGTGAATGTTGCCAAAGTGGCAAAAGGTATTTACGATACTTTTGCTGTTATTATTACGTCCCAATTACAATTTCATTATTACAGATCGTTTACTTATCTGATGTTAAATTAGTTCTTCGAAATTGTTGTAAATATGACAAACCATTTCATTTTCTAAATGGTCTGCCTCTCTATTTAAAATCAGTGAATATTCCAGACTTCAGAGCTAAATAATTTTGCGTGAAAAAAAAATTCAATTCTTGTGCAACTCACGTTATAATCGCCTGATTTGTTTACATTCTGTATGATATATATGATATAGTTTAGCGTTAAAATTAGATTTCGTTGTAGGAATAAAGAAAATTTAGTGATCATTTAAAATAAAAAATATCGTAATTGCATTGGCATAGAATTTAGATACAGAGATAATACGCAAAAATGAAGCGGTTTTTATGACGGACGCAATACTAAATATAAATTAAAATCCGGTATGTGTTTTTTCCATAGAGATCTTTAAACTCTATGGAAAAAACACATACCGGAGAAAATATGGAAGCTATATTCTATTTTGCAATGAGTTACGTGATCTCTTCATATAATATGGGTGTAATTATTATTTAAATTTTTATTTGAAACACTACCCAACATATTTTTCTGACATTTTTTTGCACATTTTATGTAACAATTAGAATATTTCCTAAAATTTTCAAATTGTGAATTTTAATTTTGCTTAAAAAATGCTTGAAAAATGAAGTCCTATGAGGTTCAAAGTATTTAATTTTTCAACCCGGATTGAAACCGAAACTAATTGTGTGATATTATTCCTTTTTATTCTCAAACATTCCACAGACCGTCTCAGTAACATACTAAAATTTCATTTTGATAAAGTCATTTTTACGGCAGTTATCGTGCGAACGGACAGACAGATAGACAGAATGACCAAAGTCATAAATACTTTTCAACTATGTTGGAAAGTTTTAAAAACAATTTTTACATGTTTTGTCTGAAATATTGTTATATTTATGAATATATAAAAATAATTTCAATATTTTAATATTTTGTACTTTCTTGTTTCGGAAAATCTAGAAAGGTTTTTCCTAGCGAGATTTTGCCACACTTTGCTTCTTCTCACTAGTAATGTTTTATACTATAAAAGATAGTTATAAACAGTAAACAACAAAGCAGCTAGTAAAAATCCAGTTTCTAGGGAAATTAATATTTTTTACAAGGCACTTATAATTTTCGAGGCATCTTCTTGTCCACTTCGAGAAGATTGAAAAATTTCCTTCTGTAGTGCTTCGAACTGTAAGATGTAAGTTACAACCGTAGCCCCCGTTACTACGTAGTAACGGGGACTACGTAAAAATCGCAACTAATAAATACATTTCGCCTACTGTAAGATTTATTATAAAGAAAAGAAAGTTATATTCAATTAAACCAAACATTTTTTTGACTTTTGAAAATGTTTCCAAGTATTTTTTCCAATAAAAAAAAATGTTTAGTGTTACATTGTTATTTCATAAGCTTTCACAGTTAGTTAATCTCTACATTATACGATCTTCAAATAGAACAATATTTGGCATTAAACCTCCAGCGATTATTGAATTCATTCACTAAATTAGACAGAATAGTTAGAAAAAAAGTGTCATACATTAATGTCATACATTAATGTCGTACATTAATTTCCATGAGGATAGCAGATTAGAATTAGGACTAATTTGAATTGCTTACTTTGTGATATCAGACAATTTTTGAATACTGAAATTCTTGTCTAGGTAAATATTTCTCCAGTGGATAACATCACTCGCTATAACAAATTTAACATAACTGCTAAACTGAGGATTTATTATTTAACAAATTAAAATCTAATATTTAAGCCTGTCAAAGACAGAGAAACTAATAATCTTAAAAAAAAATTAAGAAGTTTTATTTCTTTTTAATAATGCTCTTACCATAGATTTAGCTAGACAAATATAGCCGATTTAATCAAAAATTGGTTCAGTAAGGTTCTGTTTCGTGATCGATACTATAATTATATAAAGTTTTAGCATGCTAGGTCGCTCATGGGCTTTTGGAAAGCATGATAAGATTCCCTTTATGTTATAACGTTGTGAATTTCAAACGATTTTTTGTAATTTTAGTTCCTTACGTAACCTATCTGCACTTTATGTTTTATAGCCATAAGTGCATTTAGTCTTAAGTTGCCGTATCTACACACATACAATAGGTTCGGTAATAGGTGCACCAGAGCAATATTGTAGGTGAATCGAGCTATTGTAGGTGGTTGACCTTCCTGAGAGCTGAACTGTTGTGTATCTGATCTAATACTTTCTGGGTTTTTTCTTAACAAATGCTTAACTTTTTAATGAGATACTTCTTTAGCTTTAGGTCAAGGCACTTATTCCTTCCATTTTTACATTTTTTAAACTATTTCATGTGTTTCTAGGTGATGATTTGAAATATTAATATCATAATACTATGCTATAAATTGACCGACTGATTGGCTGACTGATCGAGTGATTGGGGGCATATCCAAACACTTCCACTGTAGTTAGAATATTGCTTTTAATCTCATTCTATCCATCTCAGCTTCCAAATCTACGGCGATAATTCGAATCAGAGGTGACGATGCGAAAGCATATTAAAAATATATCAAAATCATTTAGTACACACTTCCACACTAGCTGGAACTTTGATCTCATTCGATCCTTCCCAGCTTCCAGATCACCTGAAAAATTGAAAATTTCGAAAATTGGAATTAGGAGTGGATACACACAAAGGGATTTAAAAAGTTAAGACATGTCGCCCCTTAGGAGCAATCAAAAAAATAATTTGATATCCTCTTTCTGCCAATCGGAAAATTAAAACAATTGAATCATTTCGTAGCTTACGGAAATAGTATTCATCATATTTTCTCATTTAACATAAGATCATAGATGCGCAATTATTTGCGTAAATTTGAAAAAAGGTTTTGATACTTAAAAGACATCAACAACTTTTATTAAGTGTGCAGACACATGTAATGGACATTAGCCATTTCGAACTCGCGAAGAACAGTTGGAAATGCCTGATTTATTGTACGCAGTCACCCAAAGCACTTTTTATAAAATGTTCTTGTTATAGGCGAGCCTTTAGCCTCTTTTACAGTATAATTACGTAGTCAGAGCCAAAAATCTATTCGCCATGCTAGAATGGGCATACAAAATTCCCCAATACGTTATATGCTAAATTTAAGATAATGGAGGAGGGGCCATTTACCTCTACTGAATTTTCCTTTTCATGATAAAATTTAGCGCACCTGGCATAGGCTTTCATAAAGATTGTGAGACCAGAAATAGATCTCACACTTGTTATGGTGAGACAGTTTTATGCCAATCATTTATTGTGTCTGCAACGTCAAACAATACTTCCAGTCTGAATGACACCAAGGTTTACAGTGCACTGACCCATGGGTCAACCAAAACCATAAATTTAGGGGTGTCAAGACAGAAGGGGTCGAATGAACTCTGAAGAAAATGAAGTAAGGACATTGGATGGAAAGGCTAACCAATGGAGAAGATGCTTGTGGCGTCGCTGTGAAGACTCCCAATCAAAGCAAAGGGAGAGTGACAGTCCTGAGGCAAAAGAGCCACAACCTATGACATAAGAACGACGATAAAAATAGATTGATATGGATGACATGGTAAGAAACGCTCGTACAGCACGACACTTAAGGTATAGCGAATGAGAAGAACGATGATTCTTAGTTAATACTGACTTAAGAGATTAACAGCTCGAAATTAAGGAGCACGAAACTTAGAAAGATGTGTCGACTACGAGACTTACACAACGACTAGATATGTGGAGAGAACAGACTAAGAAAATGAAATAAGTACGAGTGTTCAAGCCAGCAGTACAAGATGATCGGAGAATTACGAGTAAACGAATTACACTGCGAGTTGATTCAAGTAATATGATCGGCGAAGTACGTGCTGGTGGCCAAGCCAAGACAGCCTTGAAGGTATGTGTTCCTCAAATGATTACAGGTCGTAGACACATTTTAAGTATTTTTATCAATGGTCTCGCATTGTCTCCCTCCGCCGAAGTAATATAATTAATTGTGTAATGAATTTAATAAGTATGTTATGTTATTAATAAATGCTTTATTGTTGAAGTTAAAATGGTGCAATCAATTTAGTATTATATTAATTAATATTCTTTTACAGAACTCGTGCGATAGATGAATAATTGGAGGGTTAATAGCGGCACACAATGCAATGTACAATACAATAATAATGAGCTCCACGTATACGAGCAATTTACGACCATGTATATTAAGTTTAATCTAACAAAATTATTATATTAAATAATAATAATAGTATTCTTTATTTTTTTTTTTTTTTTTTTGCGCACCACAAAGATAAAGCACGATCCTAGTTTTGGGAATGCTCCTTTAGCTGGGTTCTGTGAGTATGTACTTGGGCATTGCAGTTACGTACAGCTTCAGCTGCATGATGCATGATAGTAGAGTGCCTATATAAGAAAGTGCCATCATAAGATTTAGCCAACCCCGATTGGACGAAAGCGCTCGTACGTCGCTGAAGACTATATCCGAGTTTTTCTCCATTGACTTAGCATAGAACAAGCAAAGGATCCTGAAAAAACTATTGCGAAAATATAGATAATTTAGCGAAAATACAGATGAGAGATACTCTTAATGATAAGTTTACTATGTAAAACAGTATATTTTATAAATGTACTGCATTGTTTTTGGTTAAAGTCTCATGAAAATAGATTAAATGAAGGTTTTATTCTGTTGGACTCTCATTTGGCGACATTTGACATGCTTTAAGTTGATTGAATTCCGCGTTTGGCAGATCGTAGAAATTAAAGATGATTAAAGTTTCTCAAAACTACTGTCACTTCAGAAATGTATGCGTTTGAAACCTTATCAAAAACTAGCTTTTGGACGTTGTTGCGCTCTAAAGCGCTTTTTAATGCGTTAGAAGCTCATCATTAAAATATTGGAGAAAGACAAAATTTTTCTTATAGTTTGAATTTTTTTTTCGTCACGTATTTTTCCAGGTGTCATCTTATATATTAAGGTTGCATCACACATTCATTGAACATAGTAATTATTAAGTTGTTATTCTAATCAATCTTATCAGAGTTAGATTTAGTGGCACAATAAAAGATCTACGGGCTCCTTGACATTATTATTAGCTAGAAAAATGCTAGAAAAATAAAATTAAATTAAATGCTAGAAAAATAAAAATTATTAAATTTTGTTTCAGACGTGATTAACTTGTTTTTAACAGGATATACTGGAATGATGAAAAGTACCCCCACTCGGATTTTCATATATTTCATATTCCATACTTTTACATTTAATTGGTATCAGAATGAAAAATACACTACCTGACATAGAATGCAACACCATGAAACTTTGGTCGTATGATTATGCAAATTGCGAGACAAACGCAGCTGGACGATGTATGCAAATGATTTGAAATGCAAGTAGGTCACGTGATTAGAGCGCAGGATAAAAATAATGGAAAGAGTAGATGAGCCAACAGTTGTACTGTCTGTCGCCTACGAAAACTCGTTTTCCAACCTGTTTTTCATTTCAGAAGTCACGTGTCGTGGAAGGGATGTCTGACCGACGACGCCAAAGTCCGTTTCAGCATTTGGACGATCATGCGAGGGATTCATTCTAGGCCTGCGTACGGCTGGGTGATCGTACTGGTATATCGCAGTTAAAACACGCGTAGATGTGTCCACTGTGCACAGGATTTGTAGAAGATGGATTGAAGAAAGGTATGTGAATCGTCCAGTGTTACAGGTCCATCCAGACGTACGCCAGCGCGCGGTGATCGACTCATTCGAAGACATGCGGTGGCAGTCCCACAAACGACGACTGTTGACATTCTGCAGTTAGCAGGGTAAATTGGATGTTCCAATACCAGCGAGAACAGTTTCTGAAAGATTGGCGGAAAGCAGATTGCACTCACATCGTCCTTTACGAAGACTGCCATTGACAACAAGATACCGACGTGAGAGATTGCAATGGTATCCAGCCCGAGCCTCTTGGACGACTGAATAGGACAGGGTAGTGTTCAGAGACGAGTCTCGGTTCTGTTTGTCAAATGGCAGTCACCGTGTGAGAGTCTGGCGGCGACGTAGAAACAGATATAACCCTGCTGCGACTGTTGAATGCCATACTGCTCGACAACGCGGCTTCATGGTTTGGGGTGCGATAGCCAGTTACCTCTGGTTCGTATCAGAGGCACAATGACAGCACAGCGACATGTGGATGAGGTGCTGCGGCCGGTTGCACTGCCCTACCTTCAGCGGCAGCAAGTTGAGGCCTTCCAGCAAGATAACGCGCGACCGCACACGGAAACCATCAGCAGACAAACCTTGCAAGGTATCCAAGTGTTTTATTGCCCTCCGCTGTCTCCAAATCTCTTACCTATCGAGTATATATGGGGCGTGATTGGTCGTAGTTTAACTGCCCTGCCCTCGACTCAAACAGAGGACATGTGGAGGATGGTTAAAAGCATATGGTCATCCGAAATTATCTCCACTCTCATTGCATCTGTTCTTCGAAGGGTTGCTGCTTGTATCGCCGCAAGATGTGGTCCTACTGCCTACTGATCACCCTGTCTACGTCATAACTGTATCGCATTATCTTTCTGCAATTAACATCACTTATTTATACGCGCCACCTCTGTCTGTGTGTCCTTTATCATCACACTCTATTCTCTCTTTCATGGTGTTGCATTTTCTGTGTCGGGTAGTGTATGTATATTTTGAGCTTTCGTTTGAAAATTGTTCTTATTTTTAAAAAATTTTAAAACATGTAAGGCAGCATCACCTTAGTTAAGCTAATGCATTTAATGCATTGTACTGATAATACATACATGCTATTTTACTACTTTTTATATGCATAGCGGATTTTACAGTGTTAATTTGATACATATCAACTTAACTGAAATCACTCTTCAGGAAATTATTATTCACAATTGTAAATAATGTCATGAAATTTTTATTCGAATAATTTGTGTGTTCATATATACCTAGAAATAGATGGATCTTTGAAATGTGTTCAAAATGTCTTAAAACGCGCTTTTCCGTCAAAATCTATAATTCTAGGATTTTCTCGAATGCAATATTTTTCATAATATCATGAGGAAGTAAAAATTTGTTATTTGGTATGCCATTATGATGTTAAGAGTTTTTGAAATGCAATTTTTTAAATTTTTATGTAGTGTTTTAATTTGTCTGTTTTGCTGAAGTGGATCAATCATACCGCTAAATCCTGTAATGCGAGGAGGGGCAGAGCATTTACATGGTCTGCCCCTCCTCACATTACATTATGCGTGAAAGTATTTAGAATATTATAAGTGATAGGGGCCTAAAACAGAATCTCGCGGAATGTGGGGGTGGGGGGAGAGGATAGATTTGAAATTCCGCCACTCCTGTTTTATTAACACTTTACAACACAGTTGAAAAGTGTTTATGACTTTGTTCATTCATTCTGTCTGTCTGTCCGTTAGCACGATAACTGCCGTAAAAATGACTTTATCAAAATGAAATTTTAGTATGTTTTTCAGACGGTCTGTGGGACCTATGGGAATATAAATGAATAATATCACCCAATCAGTTTTGGATTGAACCCGGTTTGAAAAAATGAAATACATTGAACCCTATGGGACCTAATTTTTCAAACATTTTTTAAGCGGATTTAAAATTCACAAATTGCTTCGAAAGTTTTAGAAAATATTCAAATTATCCCATAAAATATATATAAAAAAATTCAGTAAAATATGTTAGGTAGTTTTTTTAATAAAAATTATTTAATATAGGGAGAAAAACAAATTCATTTAAATTCTGACTCTTGCTATATCCTCCAGAAAGAAAAAAGAGATATATTATATAATAAATATATTTCCAGGAGTTTAATTATTTTATATATAAAAGTGGTTTCACATTTTAAAATAAATATGGTTTGATAACAATTTTTGTATTGTGATGAATGAAACGCTGCTTTTATATAAAGGCAATTTATATTTCGATGACGTCATTTGAATAAAGTTCATTTGTTTTCGATGAAGTTTTCAAATATAATACATTAATGTAGTATTGTGATAATTTTAAAAATATTACCGAAGAATATATCGCATTTTAGAGATGTTTATATAAAATTGCATTGAAGTTGGAAAGTGTTTCATAATCAATGCTTTATGCATGATTGATCTTTCTTGTTCAATATGAAAGTAGGCTACCAGGGGCGACTTTGGTAATTTATTTAATGGAAGCATTAGAAAATTTGTTCGCAGTATGAAAAATAATTATAATACAACTAATAACCATGGAAGTGAAAGACTGCTTACATAATTCTAAAGAATATCTGTTTAAGTTTCATTGTAGGTAAAATAGCTATGCATCTTACTTAATAAAGGAAGATGTCTGTTTGTTTGTGTATGCAGTCTGTTTCGCGATATCTAAGCGTCGTACGGTCATGAAATTTGGTACACAGGTACTTCTCAACGTAAACAGCTACAGCTGGGTGTTATTATTTTTTTTATTTCGAATTAGTTATTTACTTACGTTGTGTTTTAGCCTAATTTCCAACGATTTTTGGCCGATATTCACACAAATCGATTTTTAGCGACCTAAAATATCATCACAGTGTTTTAATCTTGACACTATAGGAAAAATCTAAAATCTCTTTCAAACAAACTCTAAACGGAGTCCACACGATGTATAGACAAATTTTAATGAATTTTAAAAATATATATACTTTTTGTGCGTTTTAAACTGCTTTGATTTTTATATTACGATATATTAAAAGTGATACGCCATCCAACTTCCATTTTTTCAACAGCTGCTTAAAATATCGCAGACTACTCTAGAAAATTTTTTTATAAACCCATCCGTTGATTAATTTTTAATGTTTATCCGAGACATTTCTTTGATTTTTTGATCGTATCTATCAGGCTTCGGGTCCAATTCGTGGTCGAAGGGCGAAACGCAAGGGAAATAGACCAAACTCAGTGGATATTTTGGGATTCGGGTGACCTGCGTATTTCTCGTCGTCATGGGCGGGGTGTTCAATGAATATACGGTCAACTGTGATTCTCTTTTAGAATCTAATTCTGTGCTCCCTGAATTTTTGTCTTTTGCGATTTGAAGCGTGCGAATTGAAGCTATTTTAAATTGTGTTCCAGCGTATTTTTTAAAAACAGCGGCCGCTTAATTAGTTATTCATACGGAGTGGATGCTTAGATTTTGCTCTATTTAGAAAATATGATATGATTAAATACTGATTTAGGGCGAGCACGTGCTCCCGTGTGTTTCGTAAATTAAGCGTGTTCTAGCACTGCAGGTGATAAAGTCTTTCAAAAAAATTTAACGAATTAAATTAATCCCTCCTATAAATCCAGGGCAACTTCGGGTACAGTTTCTAGTATTCTATAAAATTCGTTTACAGAATCCTACTTTTCCAACTAAGATCATTTAATAGGTAGCAAAGTTTTGTAACAAGTATACTGAGTTATAACGTTTACTATTGCTATATCAAAAAGTATTGAAACACGTCTAAAAATATTCAATTAACAAGAAAGATCAATCATGCTTAAAGCATTGATTATGAAACACTTTCCAACTTCAATGCAATTTTATTTAAACATGTCTAAAATGCAATACATTCCTCGGTAATATTTTAAAACTTATCACAATACTACATTAATTTATTATATTTGAAACCTTAAACCTTCATCGAAAAAAATTAACTTCATTCAAATGACGGCATTAAAGTATAAATTGCCTGGTTTAAACATCTCTTAAATGTTATACATTCCTCGGTAATAATTTTAGAATTATCATAATACTACGATAATTTATTATATTTGAAAACTTCATCGAAAACAACTGAAATCCATTCAAATGACGTCATAAAAAAATAACACGCCTGGCTCTCTCTATAAAAGCAACATTTCATTCATAAATAATTCCCCCATTCATGTCATTCATCACAATACTATAACAATTTATTTTATTTAAAAATTAAGACCATTGAGCTGCAAGTAAGTAAGCTCTATGCGTAAAACTTCATCGAAAAATATCGTCCTTCTCTTTCTAAAATCAATGAATTCATATCAGCTAAGCAGACTCCATGGACTAAATGATTTTGTGTTAAAGAATTACAGCGATTCTAATACAACTCATTTTACATATTTTGCTGTTTACATTTTTCATAGGTGAAAAATAGGCTTAATAGTAGAAATAATCAAATTTGGAAGAGCATTTAAACTGAAATATATTGTCATTGCGTTGTTTCAGTATGTAGATGCACAGAATTTAGGCAAAAATAAAGTAATTTTAGGACGGATACAACACTCAATATGAATTAAAAAGAACTTTAAAAATCACGATTTTGACACAAGATGGATGCCATATATCATTTTGAAGTGGGTCATGTGATCGTTTCATATCATGGACACGTGATCGCTTAATATAAGAGGTGTTATTATTATTTTAATTTTTATTTAAAAAACAACTGAATATATTTCGCTGATTTTTTTATATATTTTATGGAACAATTTGAATATTGCCTAAAATTTTCGAAGCAATTTGTGAATTTTAAATCCGCTTAAAAAATGCTTGAAAAATTAGGTCCCATAGGGCTCAATGTATTCCATTTTTTCAACCCGGGTTCAATCTAAAACTAATTGGGTGATATTATTCATTTATATTCCCATAGGTCCTATAGACCGTCTGAACAACATACTAAAATTTCATTTTGATTAAGTCATTTTTACGGCAGTTATCGTGCTAACGGACAGACAGACAGACAGACAGACAGACAGAATGAACAAAGTCATAAACACTTTTCAACTTTGTTGTAAAGTGTTAAAAACAGTAAAGACTACATTTTCAGTAAAATGTGTTTTTAATATTACACCATTTAAGACGTTCAAATAAATTACAATTGGGCAAGAGCGCTTTCGGACGTACGCCATAACGTCCTTCATCATACTTTAAGATGTTTAACTTGAGTATTGCAGTGTTATATATTTATTTTGTAATTTAATGATTTTATTTTGTATCTAATAATTCGACAATCCATATGCAAATTTTTGTTTCGTGGTTTTTTTTAGCTGAATATAAAAACTCATGTTTTTCATCTTTTATTTGCATTGTCACTGATGAAGGATGTTGGGACGTCCTAAACCGCTGTGGCTTAATTGTAATTTATTTGAATGTCTTAAAAAATGAGTAATTAAGTCAAAAAGACTAATATTGAAAATATTGTTTTACTGAAAATATAATCTTTACTATTTTTAATTTAATATTGCTATAATTTGTGTTTCACAGATTTACTTCGCTTGGCAAAGCATTTATGTACCATGAAGAACGTTTTCGTTTACCTTGGATTATTTCCGTACAGCAAGTTATTAAAAATAAAATAATCGACATGGAGCAAGCTCCAAGCTGGAGTAGGAATTTGGCGATTTTTGTTAGTTTGCGGCAATCAAAATGCGGCGAACTTTTTCTGGTGCATAACTGGCTTCGGCATATGTGCAATTTGGCCTTGTCGCCCTCACTTACATAGGCACTCTACATAATGGGACTGAATTTGTCGGTCTCCATAAAACAGAAATTCATAACCATTTTAAAATCAGAGAACACCAGAACTAAAATAATTTTTAACCTGCGGTACTTGAAATCTTTCCACGGAGGACTAACGATATGATAGATTCTTCTATGTAGCATTAAGACAATATACAATATTTTCAGTGGACAATTAAAGAACATTTTTGTAAACCTAGCTTTCCTACATTATTTAAAATAAGTATTTGGATTTCTATTTCCCTTTCTTTTGCAATCTTTCATAGCTATGAATTTGAATAACGGCTAACAAGTGAATGTTTAATTAAGTTTTAAGTTATCCAAATAAAGTTATTTGGAAAAAAAAATACTGGTGAGGAACTCTGTTATTCGTTATAGATTAATATGAAGCATCATCCTTTGCAAATTTCAAATAGGAATAATAATTTATTTTTTAATTATTGAATATTTTTCAACTTATATATTTTTGATAGATTAATAGAATGCAGTTCATTTCGTCCGAATGCAACTATAAACGGTGAAGTTAACGGCGATGAAACGTTTGGATATATTTGAGTTTAAATGATTAATGCCATCCATCTTGTGTCAAAATCGTGATTTTTAATGTTCTTTTTAATTTAAATTTAGTGTTGTATCCGTCCTAAAACCGCTTTATGTTTTTCTGTGCATCTGTGTACTACGACAACTCAATTACAATATTTGTGAGTTTAAATGATCATCAAACTTTGATTATTTCTACAACGAAGCTTAATTTTCACTTATGGAGAATGTAAACACGTGAAGCTGTAAGATGAGTTATATAAGAATTGCTGAATTACTTTAATGCATAATTTTTTAGCTTTGGAGTCTGCAATATAGCTGATATGAATAAAACATTCATTGATTTTACACAGTGAAGCAGACGATTATATTTCCTTTTTCGATGAAGATGTAAGCATGGAGTTATACAGTGCTTTTACCTCCATGATTTTAAGTTTTTAAGTAAAATAAATTATTGCAGTATTGCGATAATTTTAAAAATATCGCCGCTGAATGAAAGGAATGGTAAAATATTAATGAATGAAATTTTCACTGCTTTTATAGAGAAAGCCAGGCGATTTATATTTCGATGACGTTATTTGAATACAGCTCATTTATTTTTGATGACGTTTTCAAATATAATAAGTTGTAGTATTGTGATAATTTTAAAACCATCACCGCTGAATGTATCGCATTTTAGAGATGTTTAAACAAAATTGCATTGCAGTTGGAAAGTGTTTCATAATCAATACTTTATGCATGATTGGTCTTTTTTGTTTTTTATTTTGAATGGGTCTAGCTGAACGTATCCAATGCTTTGCGAATTATTAAGTTTGTTAATGAATTTAATTGTTTAATGAATTTTGTTTTTCTTGGCAATATAAATGTAAATATTATTATTTTAACTTGATTCCAAGCAATACTTTTTATAAATACACGTAACATGTTTTTCTATATTATTATTTTTTTATAGGGATCAACGTTTTATTTAGAGAGAAAAAAAGATGTACTTGACCAAGAATTATTTATTTAAGCCACTAAAATTTTTTCATTTATTTACTTTTATTTCTTTATTTTTTTCCTAATCAGATATAGTGCATGGACTTCGAATTGAACAATTTTGCTTGTGTATGCAGAGGCAGAGCCGGTAAAATAACAAAATTACTGGACAGGTTTGATGGTCCTTGTCCGCCCCTGATAAAGTGAACTATTTTCGTTAGGAAACGGGCTCAACAGTTATAATACTGATTGTAAAGTAGAAAATGAGTAGGCCTGAAGTGTTTGTTTTGTTGAAAGTTGAAATACAAAATGACATTGTCTCGAAAGTGACACTTCTGTTCTTCGTTAAAAAAATTGAATTTTAAAAGAAGTCGATAATAATCATTATCGTTCAGCCCGCGAAAAAATTAAATTTACCTCTATCCACTTAGAAGTACGAGTGTTTAATCTTTATTTTAAAAATTCTTTAAGATAATTTTTAATAACATATTTCCAACTGCAATACTTCTGTTGTACTGTTAAACAATATTATTTTATTACGTGTGATTTTTCCCATACATTTTATTTATACGTTTCTATCAGTTATACGTTTATTTCAATCAGTTCCTTAAAAACGTATAAACGATGTTCAACTGCATGTCAAACACCTAGGAAAATAAATTTTAAAATTCTCATGTAACGAATTCTCTGAATTAAGATGGCAAGCAATGCTTATTTCATACATCGATTTTTTTTATATATATATGTATAGTTTATATCATCAATTAACAAAATATTTCCCTTATTATCCAGTATTCGGGGAAATATTTGAGAAGCAATTGTTTATAATATATTTTATTTTGATGTAAAATAACTCCCAGAAAAAATAAAATAAACATTTTTATATTTAAATTTAAATTAAATGTGTAACGCACTACCACCTATATAATGCAAGAATACATTTAAAGAACATGAACTCATATTCTGAAAGTCATATAAATTGCAATATAAATCATTCTGCTCTGCTATAGTATATGGTAACTCTTCGTTTTGCTTCATCGGTATTAATATTGTTATACACAATCGTTCGTGAAAGATCATAAAGGACCAATGGTATTAGCTTGAAATTCGAGGATAAGTACAGCTGAGGGGAAAAAAAAGGCCCACCTCTTGTGATTCGAATCTCGTTCACTGTAGAGTAAATTCAGAGATACCATTCGATTTGGAATAACGTCCTCTACAAATTATTGTACATATAATTGCATAAGGGGCCGTCTTCATATTAAACCGTACATAAATTTTGCAATTTTTAACAGCAAAACCCAAGTTTGACATCATATTTCGAATCTTGAGCAAAATTTTACCTCCGATACCAAATTTCAAGTCATTAGGATGAAGCAATTCCGAATTATGAGATGTAAAGTTTTGAGCTCCTAATGTTAAATTGTTTCCCAAACTTTTATTCATATCTTCTATAATAATTATCTTCTCACCCTGATGTTTTGAATTATATTACTATTAAGCAACCCAAATACAATTACGTGATTTTCATTTTTTTAATGTTTTTTTGTATGAAATATGAATTATGAAATTGATATTCGAAAAAAATATGAATAGGAACCTAAACATATTTTGGTAGAAATCGATTCAGAAAGACTTTTTATATGAGTATGCGAAATTTCAGCTGTTTCCTCCGTGTCGTTCTCTATCTATGTTTACATATTCATCATCACGATGATTTTAGGGATCGTATATTAGTTGAAAATAAAATGATTAATCTGAAAAAGTTATATTAATTTTAATTTAATTTTTGTTTAATATAACTTAGATTTCTTTTTATCCAGTTTTAATAAAACTTTGTATAAAAAATGTAGTAAAGCTTTAATTTAATCAATCTAATTCTGCAAACTGTATTGAAGAGGTAAGAAAGAGGTGGAGGGTAGACTTGTATTGTAAATTGGACCCTCTTTGCCAACTAATGATGTATTATTAATTACTATCATTATTAATTAATAGTCCCGGAGTTAATATGAGTTGAAATCGGCCACAAAATAATGTGATAATTTATAATAATAAATTATTTATAAAGAAATAATAAACATATAAACATTTATAGTCAAAATAAATACTAAAATTATGTGAGGCTAAATTACCGCAAGATGTAACTTTACCCCAAAAGACTAATGTGCATATTTGCTATTTAGTATGATAGTTATTATAACAACCTAAGAACAGTTACACATTGTTAAGATATCTATTTGGTGAACTAATTTCACGACTTCGACATATTTAATTATTATTGCAATGTACTGATTCCATCATTCACGTAATTCATCTATTAATTCGACCATTTTAAAAGCCCATAAGATGATTATTGAAAAGCGCTTTACGTTCTCAACAAGCTAAGATATCAGAATAAAACAGTGGCGTCTTTCAGTAAAGTAGAAAATGACCCACTTTTATTAAAACATTTATGGTCAATCAACGAAATTCCGCCCTTCAAATTGAGGTTTTCAATATGGAGCTGACCTCTGAAAATTGCACATTTCGGAATATCGAATATCTCCGGATATAAAAATCGGTATTCACAAAAATGTATATTTGTACATTTGAGAGACTGGCCAAAATTGAAAGTCGGCGAAGCTTGCCTTCCCATGGGAGGTGATCGAATGACACTTCTATATCAAATGCCACAATTGCAGCGAAAGTACTAGATTTCTTTTTACTTCTTATGAAATCTAAAACTTTGTCTATTGCATTCTCTGTCCCCTTTCCTTATTTGAAACCAAACTGTTGATCATTGAGTTTTCCATTTGTCTGTAGGTAGTGGGTTAATCGTTTATTAATTAGTTTTTCCAAAACTTTACCAAAGCTCACTGGATGATAAGATCTTTGTTGGGTTGAACCTTTCCTTTCTTCAGGAAGAATATTATTTCACCTATCTTCCATGCTTTCACAAAATAATGCAAGCGAAGACAGTGATTGAATAGCACTGTCATAACTACTGGTGCGTCTCGAAACAGCTCTCTTATAATTTTTCCGTCTAAGTTATCTGGATAACTCTTGTAAGAATACAAATGCATAGTACTCCTTAATAGAAAGTAGGCATAGTAAAACTGGGTGACTACAATTGCTTCAAGGGCGTTATAAGTCCTCCTCATCAGGTCAGAACAATGTATATCTGCAGAAATATATATGCGATCAAATATAGATATATCTGAATTTGATTTTTAATCATAACGATTTTGTGCTCCTGTCGATTTAAGAATTGATGCATAAAAAGCACTAGTTTTTAAAAGGAAAAAAAGTTCGATGTTTTAGTGATAGAAATTTCAAATAACTGCACAAAGCAGTTTGCATCCTATAATATTAATTTATCCCAAGAGATTTTTAGATGTATTGCAATTAAAAATTTGCGTACTGAAATTGATTCGGCTTTTCGGCTAAAACCTTGATGATCAAAACGTCTAAAAAAATAATTTTTAAACATTTCTTTTATCTGAAACAAAATAAAAATGTTAGCTGTGTAAAAGTTAACTATATGTACCAAATTTTCAGAGGATCTTATTTTACAATATTTTAAAGCTCTAAATATTAAATGATTAATGATAAAAGTTATATTTAAAAGAACTTACTGTTTGGATGAATTAAAAATGTATTATTTGAGATATAAAACAATAAATAATCTGAAGTTAAAATACTTCGTTATTTACAGCATAAACAATTTATTAAAATAATCAACCGGTTTCGTAAGAAAAAGCAGACTCTTTCTTCAGGATAAAAAGATAGCAATCGCACCAAAGTAGACTAGGAGGTGTCGGTGAATTGAGAGTTCAATTATATGCTACAGCTAAAGGAAACTAGCCAAACGAGAAACCGAAAAAAATTTGTTGTGGGTAGCACATGACTTTCTCTATATAATGCATTGAATTTACTTCTTTCACAGTGAAAAAAGAATGTATAATATCCACGGCCAATGTTTTTGACATTGAATTCTACATTTGGCGCTTTTCCGGATGACAATATGTAAAACTCAAAGTCTATTAAAAGGAACTCTTACTTCCATTTACCTTGTTGTTGTTGAGACCCAGACCGTCCGACCTACCAGAAAGGTGTAAGGTAACCGTTTGGATGGCCGGGAAGTGCCACTCAATTTAGACCGAAACCCAGTGGGGGAGGCATCCACAGGAACGGTACCCTCCTTCCCCTTCCACTAACCTCTCGGAAGGACTTACGGATCCACATGTATAACGTGATCGTACTCCGCATGAACACGGCGGCAGTTGTGGCAGCGTACAAATTCAGCGCGCAAACCCCCGGGCTACCGCGCCCGAAATGTGCCAACAGCACGCGGTATTCCCAGGTGGTCACCCACCCATGTACTAACCGCGCCCGATGCTGCTTAACTTCGGTGATCTAACGAGAACTGGTGTTTTCTCGGTGTTTCGAAGGGCCGTTGGCCTTCCATTTACCTTGTGTAAAACTATTTCGAAGTACCCAATTAACTTATATTTCACGCAACTTTAAATTGGCAATTATCCATATTACCAACATCCGAAATGCGCAATGAAGTCCAAATATTAAAATATTTAATTAATTAGTTCACAAATTTTGAGTCATTTTCGTTAATTTGGGGTCATTTTTGTAATTTTAACGGTATTTGTCAATCTGGGGCGAAATATCGCCTAGTTGGTGATATTTCACTAAATTAGTCGCCAAATTTATCACCGAGCGTTACAAGCAGATGGAGAGAAAACCATTTGAAGAGATATGCAAATTATTAGAATTTGGGAGCATAAAAAATCATTTTGTCTTGAAATGGTGGCAACAAGACGATGACATTTTTGTAAATAGTAAATCCACCCCTGGCAGCTATATAAGCCGATATTCGGTACGACATAGGTTCAATTAAATTGTTTATGTCCCTCTGCAGAATATTTTGCCACAATATCGCACTTGGTCAGCTAATTCAGTGGCATTCTGAAAAGGCTTCAATTATTATCCTGCCATGAAAGTATGGCGAAGGGAAGGTATTAAATCCTGAAAACATTGTTTAGAAAGTCATGCAGTATGCGGTCGAGTGTTTTCTTGTTCGTAAATGGAAACTGGGCGGCTTGGTAGGATAGGCAGAACAATCGGCTGCAGAATATCGTCGACGTACAAGCGAGTCGTCAGATTGGCTTACAGCACAGCTACAGGAGATTTGGCTGCCCCACGAGATGGCTCCCCAGGCTGTCATACCTCGAGTGATGGCTATGTCCCGTTCAACAACAAATGAGAGATCGAACCACTGGCCAGTCCTTCTCCACACACGTATGCGACGGTCATCATCACTGAGAAAGAAGCGGGATTCAACGTTAAAGTTACTGCTGACCGAGCTCGGCAACAATCCAGACGGCTCTGCCTATGATGAGAGGTCAGTGGTAGGCGTCTTAATAGACATCGACATCTAATCCCACCTTCTGCCAGTCATTTCCGAATATTGATCTTCCTTGATACAGTATGCATGGAGGATGGCAGATGCCTTCGAATGACTGATACCGACGACATTGGTGTAGTCATGGCTTTTCTTCTTGCTGCACAATCCTCTCGAGCAGTTGTCTGTCTGGAGCATACTGGGCCTTTGTGACGGTTATATGTGCCATCTCTGATCCACAATTGCTAACATAGAGCAACTGAATGTTGTCTATGTATATCTTTGCATGGCTATGTGTATTGCTTTCTGTTAGTATTGTATGCCTATGTTTATTGTTTTTGTAATGTTTATCTACGTCTGTGTGCATTGTTTTTTTATGTTTTTCCCGACCGGTCCTTGTAACTGCTCTAGTTCCTTTGGGTGAGCTGGACGACCTGGGTAGTAATAAATGAAATAATTTCTGGCCGTTCGGCCGGGGTAATAAAAAAAACTATGTAGTAATTCAAAAAAATATTTTAGTAAGAATGCGAAGATATTCACTCAACATTTTCCAAACTACAGAATTGTGCTGAACTTCCTGTGTCGGATGCAGCAAAATAAGTATCAGATGACCTAAAATATGCATAATTCTACTTATTTAAAAATAAATAAATAAATATGAGCGAATTCGCGGCCACTACGAGCATATGAAGGAGTTTGAAAGAGGGTGTGCTTTCGGACTACATGAGGCTGGATGGGTACACCACCGAATCACTCAGCATTTGGGTAGGAGCGATGCAGCAATTAGACGATGTTGGCAGGGATGGGTACGGAATGGCAAATTTCAGCGGTAAGTGGGCAGCGGACGGCCTAGAACGACGACAGAACGGGAAGATAGAGCGATTGTCAGAGCAGCTGTGACAGCACGAGATTCGTTGTTGACAACCATCCAACTTGTGACATCCAACGTGTCGTTAACAACCATCCATTAATAAAAGACTATGGGAGCGAAATCTATACTCGCGGCGCCCATTACGCCGCCTGTCACTGACCAGTATGCACCGTCAACAGCTATTGCAATGGTGGAATTGCTCGGATTGGGAACGAATTGTCTTTAGTGATTAAGACCCCTTTCGAACTGAGTTCCGACGACCAGCGCAGACGTGTCTGGAGATAGCCCGGACATTGTCAGGATCCTGCTTTTACTGCCACATGCCACACGGTCCAGTAACAGGGAGTTATGGTCTGGGGTGCCTTTTCGTTTGATAGCCAGATACCTTTGATAGTCCTCCGTGGTACCATCACAGCACAGCTGTATGTTGTCGACATTCTATGACCCGTTGTATTGTCATTCCTTTCGCGACACCCCGGGCTAACTTTTCAACAAGATAATGCCAGGCCACACACGGCACGCATCTCTATTGATTGTCTGTGTGTTTGTTTACGACACACTTCCTTGGCCAGCCAGATCCCCAGATCTTTCGCCTATTGAACACATTTGGGCTGAGATGGGGCATAGCCTGTGGCCATTCCAGAATGTAGACGAATTAGCTTCTCAATTGGAAGCCATTTGGAACGACATCCTTCAGAACATCATCTGGCAACTTTATACATCAGTGTCACGTCGGGTAACAGCTTGTATCAAGGCCAGAGGTGGACCAACGCCATGACGTTCTCACTTTGTGTAGATCTTTCAGTGCAATAAATCATCCAATTGTTCTGAAATTGTAATAATTTCTTTTTCTGTACATCCACATTGCACATACCAAATTTTGTCTCGTTTGGATAATTAATTCTTGGTGCGTCGATTTTTTTTTTGTCTTAAGAGTGTATATACGACCGTCACCGTCTATAGTAATAAACTACAAAGTAATTTTTAATATATCCTGAATTTGGTTTCTGCTATACCTACAAAAGCCCACAAACTGGGCTTTTGTAGGCTTCATTTTGCAAATTTTAGACGATCTGGACTTAAAATAAGAAGCGCTAAAATAATTACTGAAATTATCTCGTTCCCTTATGGTTACACAATATATTTTTTAATATAGTCATTAATTTTTTTAATTTTTTGTTAGCATAGTCATTTAACTATGCATAATCTGAAGTTTCTGTTTTTTTGAGCAACTGAATATGAACTTAAATATTAGAGTCAGAAACAAATTTTTCGCACCTTAATTATTTTGACTTTTTTATCATTTTTCTACTTTTAAATTTTATTTTTTGTATCATATGGACTTTTGTTTGAAAAGCAACTGAGAGCATTCATTATTCGAGACAAATTATCTACTTTCACGGCTAAATCTACAACCCTGTCGCATGTAGAACTCAACACCGATTTAACTGTTATTAATTCGTCTATCACTTAAATTCAGACCGAACGGGACTTTGCTCATTTTTATCTAGGTTTGGGCTGACCGGAAATAACTAAAAAAAAAAAAATTATTTCCCGGATTTTTTTTTTTTTTTTTTTTTTAGATGAACTGAGGGTTTGAATCTTGCCGTAAATTTCAATGTATGCAGACTAGAATTCTTCATGGGCAGAAATTAACAGCAAAGGACCCGAACAAAATATTGTCTAGCAAAATATTGTTTGAAGCTAGGATCAAACTGAAAAAAAATCTGATGTGGGCAGCACATGACTTTCTTTATATAATGCAATGAATTTACTTCTTTCCCAGTAGAAAAATGATATATAAACTCCACGGCAGAATGTTATTAATGTACATTTGGCGTTTTTTCGGCTGATAACATTTAAAACTATTTAGGAGTAACCAATTAACTTATATTTAGCGTAACTCTAAATTAATAATTATCAATATTGATAGAATCCGAGCATTATAGTCCATATATTAATATGTTTAATAATAAATTCATAAATTGGCGTCATTTTTGTAAGTTTGACCATATTTTCGTCAATCTCAGGCAAACTATCGCCAAGTCGACTCTATTTCATTAAATTAGTTGCCAAATTCGCCAAATTTATCCCCAAGCGTTACAGACAGACAAAGAAAAAAGCTTTTCTTGTATATAAAGGACTACTGGCGAATTGTTAGGCGGCAAAATACAAAACTCAAAGTATCTTGTCTCGTGAATGGGACGCACTCCACGAGAATGTTGCATCGCATAATACTGAATCGCATAATATATGCAATTCATCGCATAATATTGTATATAAAAAGTGAACATACTTCACAATAGTTAATACTTTTTTATGTTTATGTTTATTTCTTGTTGATACATTTATTTGAAAAATATGCAATACCTTAAGAACGGTTCATGCTAGCGTTCTAAAGTGCATGTCATTCGGTTTCTAATGAAATATTACATAAGAAATGATCATTCGTGTAACATTATTGAAGGTTCTGATATTTTAATATTTTTGGAAATTTCATTGGAAAATAGGGGGGAGGAGGGTCCAAACATTCGATTGCGTTTAAAATCAATAGGATTCCAGTATTCACTTATTGTAATATTGGTACTAAATTTCGTTCGAAACGCTCCAGTCGTTCGTGAGATATCGCAGCCACACACTCACGGAGACACACACACACACAAACACTCAGCTATTACCTCAAAAACGTTCGATTCGAGTTCAGGGATGCTTGAAACGTACTCTTCGTCGAAAAACATGAATTCGAATTTTTGACCCCGTCAAAATAGTTTCCATATACATTAACATTATACTATGTACATAGGGAAAGTAATAAAGCCTGTTTCGGCCAGAGCCCGAATCAAATAAAAAATAATTAAGCCATGATACGAGGGAGGATTAAGTTGGAAAATTTTATCCCGGCTTGGCTGACAAAGCTCAGATGGTATTGAAGAATTCCGCTGAACCCGGCCTGTTCTCGTTTAATTTGTTATTTAATATAAAAGGTAAGTAAAATTCCTTTTGAGTAATATACACCAGATCGGGTTGATTAGGATTGAAGTGTTGTTGTTGTTGTTGTTGTTGAGACCCAGACCGTCCGACCTACCAGGAAGGTGTAAGGTAACTGGGATTGAAGTGTTGCGTCGGGAGTCGGTTTGCGACAGCAAAATTAGATGATTTTTAATATTTCGTAATTTTATTTTTAGACAATAATTTTCACTGTAAGAAAATAATTAGGTCTAAAATAAAAATGAGAAATTATACTGATCAAAAATATCTATCAGAGATGCATATATAGAGTCTGTATAAAAATAATCGTTGAATCAATATCAGTTTTTAATTATTAAATAATAAAAAAATATGTTTTTAGTTAGAAAATTGATTTTCAGTAATACAAATTAATTTGCAAAAAATACTAACTACTAAAAACCTATAAGAGTGATCGATTTTGATTTGAAAAAGTATAAGCTTTTTAATAGTAGAAGCTAATAAAAGGCTTTGAAGATATAGAATGTTTATTATAATTACAGTTTTTTAATTATATTATAATCGAAACGTATGAACTGCGCACATCCAGGAGCCAGACTAGTTTCGCACAAACAGCATGAAAGCGAAATTTGATTTCTGTATTTGAGTTCACACGTAGTTGATCGGGGAATACTTTACTTTACATCACAGACTTAATTAGGAATTTTAGTCCCTACAATATGCACAGGTACAATAATTCAAATATGCATAAGGGGCCCCAATATTTTAGTTTTCCTAAAACTTAAATTTGCCCAATAAAATTTTGGTTTTAGTACGCAGAAATAAAATTATCTAAGGAAATGCTTTTATTGAGGAGGGGAGAGGGCTTAAAATTTTACCCTCTCGCCATCAATTTTAAAGTTTGAAAAACTAAAATTTTAGAGGCCAAAATTTAGTTTGGGCTCCAAAAAATAAAAACATTTAAGAAAATATTTTAATTTAGAGCGGGGGCGTTTTCATAAGTGAAAAAATTTGAAATTTTTGCCACTTTAATTTTTTTCTAACCTCCAATAGTTTTACTTAAATTTTTGTAATTGAATGAAATAGCATTGAATGAAAGATAATTGAATGAAAATTAATTTCAAATGTGTTAAAATAATAAAATATGTGGTATCACGTCTAAAAAAATCTGATGTGGGCAACACATGACTTTCCTTATATAATGCAATGGATTTACTACTTTTACAGTAAGAAAAATAGGTTTTTCTTATAGTTGATACTTATATTCTTTCCAAGATATTGAATTTTCGACAATTAGTCGTCATTTTCATTGATTTAGCGTCATTTTAATCCATTTGGCGAGATTTTCGTTAATTTGACAACATTTCAAAAAGTCGCCAAGTTGGCAACATTCCGCCAAATTTGTTGCCAAAATCTCGCCAAGTTTTACTGACTGAGAAATAAGATATTCTTATAACAGATAAATGAATATTGGTGTTCAAATACAAAAGTATTACTCGAGGTATCTTTTCTCATGAATGGAACGAGCTGCATCCACGAGAATGATGTTACCCAATTTATCGCATGGTATTACATATGAAAAGTGAACATATTTCTCAATAGGAAATATATATTTTTTTTTAAATTATATGACTTTTTGATAATTCTTTTAAAAAATGTAAAATATCTCGAGAATGGTTCATGTTAGCGTTCTAAATTTTATGTTAATAGTTTTCTAATGAAAAATTACATAAGAAATGTCTATTTGCGTAACTTTATTAGCGGTTTTGATTTTTTGACGATTTTTTCAAAATTTCAATCGAAAATTTAGGGGGGTTCTGAACATTCGATTACGTTTAAAAACATTAGGCTTCCAGTGTTTACGGATTGTGATTTTTGTACCAAATTTCGTTCGAATCGGTCCATTCGTTCGTCAGTTATCGTCTCCACAGACCCACTGACACACACACACACACACAGACAGACATCACTTCAAAAATGTTTGATTCGTGATCAGGGATACTTGAAACGTGCTCTCCCGTCGAAAACTCGAATTCGAATTTTCGACCCCGTCACAATACTTTCCTTATACATTATGTATATAAGGAAAGTAATAAAATTTTAAAGAGTAAAACACGTTAGAATATTTTATTTGATCTCACTGAAAGATGTTAAAATCATATTAAAATCCTAAGCGCTTTTGGACTTCAGGCGTCCAACAGAGGCAATTACGTTTTTGACTGGATTTAAAGACCAATGTGTCTTCTTTTTTCGCAATTGCCTCTGATGATGGACGTTTGACGTTCAAAAGCGATCGGGCTTTTAATGTGATTTTAACCTCTTAGTGTGATCAAATAAAAACTTTTATTCTAAAGTGTTTTATTGTTTAAAATTATGTTAAAACAGTTTGAGAAATTATTCACCGCTTCAACTTATATTAAAAGCCGTTAAAACCTTAGACTGTGTATGCTATTTCCCGCTGTAGAGTGAAGGTAATTAAGAATTAAAGTCATTGTTAAACGCCTGCGCATGCATTTGGTCTCGTTCTGGCTATAGCCTCGCGTTTGATAGACAGTTCCGAAGGCAGAATTTTTGGACCCCTATGCAGCAATTGTACGAGACTCCTTACTATCTCCAGTTTTATAAGTTACTAGCAGCATACCCGTTCTTCGTAGAGTATATAATATAAAAAAGCTTAAAAATCACAATCATGTGCAAATTCCTATTATATACTAAATGGCATTTTTAATCAAAATATTTTGTTAAAATATTTAATACAATGCTCCTGAAAAGAAGTTTAAGAAGCTCTGTTCTCGCTATAGAAAATTATCTTCCCGGGCAGATCTGAAGAATAAAACATCCTGGCCCCTTTTGTAAGCAAATTTACAGAAAAAAAAAAGAAAAAAAAAAAAGGAATTGGATCAATATATGCAAAATGAAAGCATTAATATTGTATGGGACCTGTACTACTTATAACACTTCACTCAATAAGTCTCCGGTCTGACACATATATGACAACACTGTTGACAGACCCATATCATTTCTGGATAGTATCAACCTTCAAACGATACATGTCAAAATTTCATGACATTCTGACAATTAGTTTACAGGTTACAGTGGTTTTAGTGACCCCTGTTTTGTAATTTTCAAAACAATGGATAAAAAAGAATTTCGTGTGTTGATTAAACATTGTTTTCTGATGGAGAAAAATACTGTTGAAGCCAAACAGTGACTTGATAAGCGTTATGGAGACTCTGCACCAGGAAAATCAACTATTATTGACTGGTATGCTGAATTTAAAAGCGGTCGTACAAATACCGATGATGCTGAACGCTCTGGTCGCCCAAAATCGGCAGTTGTTCCGGAAAACATAAAAAAAGTTCACAAAATAGTTTTGAAAGACCGTAAAGTGAAGTTGCGTCAGATAGCTGACACCTTAAAGATATCAGAAGGTAGTGTGTTTACAATTTTACACGAAAATTTGAGCATGCGTAAGTTGCTTTCGAAGTGGGTGCCGCGTTTGCTCACACCGGACCAAAAACAACAAGACATGCCCCGTGTCACAAGTCGATGAAAACGATGGTTAACTTATATGAATTACGCTTCGAATTGCTTCCTCGCCCACCGTACTCTCCAGACCTAACCCCCAGCGACTACTGGCTTTCTGCAGACATCAAAAAGATGCTCCAGGGAAAGAAATTTGGCTCAAATGAAGAAGCGTCGAAAAGTTAGAGGAGCGTTGGAATGAATGTATCGCTCTTGAAGGAGAGTATGTTGATGAATAAAGTCGAATTTCTAAAAAAAAAAATAGTTTTTCTTAGTTAGACCGGAGACTTATTGAGTGATGTAGTATACGCGAATGTTAACAGATATAACCTGTATTAATACATTACATGTATAAATTGAAAATATCAATAAACCCGTAATTAACTCCAATATATGCCAGAATGAAAGCACTAAAATTATATGGCAATATATTTATATATCCCCGTACTACTTATATTGTCGCAGATTAGAAAATATGCCAGTGTGTTAGTAGAAGATTACCCGTATTACAATATGAGTCTCAAATCCTTGCCAAAATAAAACAGATGACGTAATAAATTGAAAATATCAATAATCTCTGTAATCTTTATACCAGAAGATCGTAATTGATTCCAATCTATGCCAATATATATCAACATATATGCCAATATACCTGTACCACTTATATTCTCGTAGATTAGAAGATATATCCGTGCGTTTGTAGAAGATTACTCGTACAACGTACAATATATGAGTTTAAACAAGTTTTGTCATAATAAAACAATGGCATAATAACTTGAAAATATCAATAATCCCTGAATCAATAATCTTCGAATATATCAATAATAATAAATGTTTAAACCTGAAGACAGTAATTGATATTATCCAGTCAAAAATGCAATGTCAATGAAATTTATTTTATATACATATCTTTATTATTCAAATCGGAAAAGATTTAATAAAAATCGTATGCCGCATAACACATAGGATTTACATCCATTGCTCAACGACATGATATCATTTGCTTCAAATAAATTGATGGAAATCATATGTCTGAATAATGCTATCTCTATGGAAGGTTTGGCGACACTTTCGTCAATGTAGCGATAATTTAAGAAATCGCCAAATTTATTGCCAAGTGGGATTATAGAACTGATAGTCCCATTTTGCGACAAATTGACGAAACATCATCACAAAACTATTCCCTAACAAAACATACTTAATGTAATTTATTAAACGCAATTTTATCAATTTCATGATATTTCTATGGATTTACAAACATTTTTATCAATTTGGTGATATTTTAAAAATTCGCTAAATGTGTTACTAAGTAGGATGGATGGACTGACCGACAAATGCTACCGAAACATCATTTCAGTACTGTCTTCTAAAAAAGCAAATTTAATTTCATTGATTTGCTTCGTTTTTATCAATTTGGTGACATTTCCGTCAATTTGACAAAGTTTAAGAAAAGTTGTCAAGTTAGCGATATTCCGCCAAATTCGTAGCTCTGAAGTTGCAGATCTAGAGAATAAAACATCCTGATCCCGTTTGTATATACTAAATGAAACACTAAAATTGTATTAGAAGATATCCGTTCAACTCTATTTCTGTTTCAACAATCGGTTAAATGATTGGGTAAACATAATATATGAGTTTATTAGCTAAACACAATAAGCTTAAAAATTCTTTGCCAAAATAAATGAAAGTGATATACGCAGTCCGCAATTAATATAATTAAAAGAAAAATCAACCTTTCTTTTCTAAAATATACTTTTATATCTATTTATTTATTATTCAAATCGAAAAAAATAATAATTAAAATTAACAGACAGATTTAATTTAATTGCTTTTCTGAGCAACATGATATAAGATAGAATCTTACTCATAAACTGCAAAATTAAGTAACCATTTTGATTTCTTTATACTTTTCATTGTTGAGTAAAAGCTTGTGAAAAACAAACGATGGAGATAGATTTTCAATTGATGTTTTCAGAAAGTGACTAATTAGCACAAAAAATCTTCCACCAAACTTAGAGATAAAGTTTTAATTCACTTTCAAACGATTTTCAACCTTTTCGTTTGGATAAACCACGGAGTTAAAGAGTAGAACTCCAAGGAAAAAAAAATTCGGTCTTTATTAATATCTCGACAACTCCTGATCTTAGAAACTCGAAACTTGGACTAAATTTATGGGGGCTATTTCAAGGCTATCCACAAAATTTTATTAAATTCGGTTCAGCCGCTTTTCCGTGATGATGAGACAAACAAAAATTTCGCTTTTTACTAATATCTCGAGAACCACTAGTCGTAGAAACTCAAAACTTGGACTAAATTCATGGAGGCTATTTCAAGGTTACCCACAAAATTTCATAAAATTCGGTCCAGCAGTTCTCCCGTGAGGATGGGACAAACACACAGACAGACAGACAAACAGATTTTCAATTTTATTTATATAGATTGACCTTTCTTCATAAACTACTTTTGTTGCCTTTGCTCCCTAATCTCTCGGGCCCCTATGCAATGCACAATTTTACCCCTCCCTATTAGCGGCCCTGTTGATAAGGCGCCGAGTTTTTCAAACTTTGAGAAACATCTTTATTTATATTTAACAAGTAGGGATATTTTTTGTAAAATTGTTTTTGAATCTACTATAATAGTGGTTCCCCAATTGTGCTCCGTGGAGGCCTTGGGCTTCCGCGAAGCTTGGCAAAGGGCTCGGTGGAAGCATTGATAATAAAAGGACGCTTTTACAAAATTAACCCATTAGTACCAAAGTGAAAAGAAGTCTGGAGTTCAACGGTCAAATTTCCTCTAAAAAGGGCAATGCAGCACGAAAAGTTTGGGAACCACTGTTTTATAATAAGAAAGGAAGGTGTGTGTGTGTGTGTGTGTGTCGTCTGTAGTGGAAAATCTAAGCGAAGTACGACCATGAAATTTGGCACAGAAGTACTTCAGGACCGTAAAAATACGCCTCGGAATGGCTTTTAAAAATTCTAATTAGTTCTTTAGTTATTTTATGTTTTAACAGAATTTTAAGCGATTTTTATGCAAATCAGTTCCTTCGACCGAAAATAGTATCACAGAGTTTTTATCTTGACACCATTGGAGAGTTGAAAGGTGTTTGCAGGTAACGTTTCATTACTATCGGATTATTTTGCGGGGTGCATCGATTTTTTTGTCTGAAGAGTGTGTTTTAAGACTAAAATGGTTTTAAACCATTTTAGTCTTAAAACACAGACTTGGCAGACTTCTGAGACCGTGAATTTGCGTATAAATTAAAATTGTTATATGTATTTATCTACCGCAAATATTTGAAACCTAAATTATACATATAAAATGATTTTGCATGCATGAAATATCGGGATCAAAATTTGTTAAAGTTAGAAAAGATGATCCGGAATGATGTAGAAGTATAAATGGATAAAGGTAGTAACTAGAATCGAACACTCATATATGTCGGGCACCCTGGTCCAGAGTTTTACAGCAGTATTACGCAACACTTGGGTTGGAATCAAGAGGGTTTACTAAAGGGTCCCCAGAATTCTTTAGGGAAACAAAGAGGATATCTCGGCCACACATCTTGCTGCCTCAAGCTTTCGGGTAAGTCGCGTGGATTGAGTTGTGAAGAGGAAGAGAGGATGCGAAAAAAATCCGGTTATATAACATATTACCTTTGTAATACTGTGCTATCTTTCTGTACTCATACTATGTATGTGATATCAATTAGTAAGAAAGTAGAAATGCAAGAATACAGAGACATATACGTTGACGTCTGATAGACATCCATATGTTGCTCCCTATACTGTCTAAGGACGTCTAATGGGTATCGATGTGGACGTAAAATGAATGTGTAATGTACGTATTCTGGATCAGCCAGATTACATCTAATGATCATCTGGATTACATCCACATTGACGTAAAATGGATGTGAAATAGTCATGAACTAAATTATCCAGATTACGTTTATACATCCACATTATTGGATTATTTAAATAATATTTTCTCATGCTTTTTAAAAAATCAGAGAACTTAAAAAAATAATAAAAGTATGTTACAAATTTTCAATACAGCAGATCTATATATATTACAGGTCTGCACAGGCCGAAATTTCAGACTTTCACCTTGCCCGACCCGACAGAACTAGTGCTTAAACACAATTCGAGCTCAAAGAGATTTACAGATGTAGAACCCGAGTTCGGCCAGGCCTGGCTCAAAGATTATTGAATCTCGGTCCAGTCTGGACCGAGATAAATTGTATTCAAATGTGTTAGAAATACGAATTTGTGAAATTTTTGTACAAAGAATTAATGATTTACAGATCTGTCGAAAATGGAGTATACAAACCACTTGCCACTTTATAAAGACTCCTGCATGAAATTATTGTTTCCTTTATTCAATAATTTAAGTCTCCCCTTTACAACAATTCAGGTGGCGCTGACGTAAGATAAATCTTACTGCTTATATGTATTTCTATAGCTAAAGGCTCGCATTGAATTAAATAATATTTATTTATATTTTTAATTTTGCAGAAATTGTCCGTACAGTGCAAATTAGAGCTCAAACAAGATAGAATGTTCCTACATAATCGAATTTACTTTATCTTTCAATTTATTTTTGTCTCTATATTCTGTACCATGTTCTACAACCAGGAACAAACACTACTCCTACTAATAATCTTATAACTTTAATTAGAAAACAGCTAAAAGTACATAAATTGAGCACTACACTTCCCTGTTGTTTCAAATGAAAACAGATGGGGCTTTACTAACACTACTGAAGTCCGACATCCATATATAATTCCCGAAGTATTATGGTATTTTCGAGTTTTTCACCCATAGTAGTATCACCTCCTTCTTTCTTACTCCATGTGCTCGTTACACGCAAATTTATCAACATTTAAAGATTAAAAAAAGAAAGATCAATCATGCATAAAGCATTGATTATAAAACATTTTCCAACTGAAATGTAATTATATTTAAGTATCTTTAAATTGTGATACATTCAGCGCTGATATTTTTTACATTATCACAGTACTACAGTAATTTATTGTATTTGAAAACTTAACCCTTTATCGAAAAGACAATGCTAGTAACCATGGAGATAAAGTAAGGAGTTAAAACTTCACGTTAAGCAAACGCCAATATCGTGTGAAACAATAATTCAGGTGGCGCTGGGATAAGAAAAGTTGTCCTGCATTGCATGAACTTCTATGGCGAACGGCCTAAAACATTTTATAAACTGTCAATTTCCTAAAAATTAATTATTAGCGCAATGCAAGTTAGAACTGAAACAATAAAAAATATTCCTACTCATTCAAAATTATTTTACCTTTCAATTTAATTTTATCTCCATAGATTCTATACTCCATCCTACAATTATGAAAAAATACTGTTTAATTCTACTCATAATTAGGGAGCCCTTAATTTTAAAATAATCTAAAATACATATACTAAATACTACGCCTTTCTGTTGTGCCAATTAGCAATAGCAGCTACTTTACTAACGCTAGCGACACCTAGATATAATTCTCAAAGTATTATAGCATTTTTAAGCGTTTGTTCCATAGGTGTTTTATCTCCTTCTTTCTAACTCCATGCTAGTTATATTAAATGAACTTCATTCAAATAAAGTAAATCGAAATATGTATCGTCTGCCTCTCTATGTAAAATCAATGAATTTAAAATAAAAAATATTGTAATTTTATTGGCACAGAATTTAGATACACAGATAATACGCAAAAATAAAGCGGTTTTATTGCGGATGCGACACTAAATATAAATTTAAAGAATCTTTAATCACGGTGTTTATGTAGCGGAAAAAAATGGTTGCCATATTTAATTTTGCATGAGTCAGGTGATCTCTTTGCAAACCGATGACTTCAACTATATCTTTGTACAATTATTTAAATTTGTATTATTATCCATAGGACAGAACCAATGGAGCCAAATTATCGACTTCCCCCTCCAGGTGCGAAGAATCTATATAATAATTGTCAAACGTGTATTTGTCTTTCAAGGCCCTACAAAAGCATCCTGGTGACCTAGAAGACTGAATCTTTGTACACTTATAGTATTGATCTCCGGACAAAACCTAACGGGCCGAATTTTCGAATTATCCCTCTAGTGGTAATTTATTTTATCTCTCTAGTGGTAATTCCACTAAACTCTTGTAGTAATTCGACTAAACTCTTGTGGTAATTCGACTAAACTCTTGTGGTAATTCGATTAAACTCTTGTGGTAATTCGTTCTATCTCTCATAGCTATAGGCGTACCCAATATCCTGGAAGGAGGATAGCGTTGATAACCTAACAGGTCAGCTACTGTCTTGTGGTCAATTTGGATGGTCCACAGTGTCGATTTTCGCTTTCCAATATGAACCATATAGAGATTCAATATAATTGTTTACCCAATAGAGTGTATGATTCCCAACACTCTCCTCTTTGTCAATGTCACTAGGATAAGCTAAGCGGGAATACATGCGCATCATTAAAACAGTTATTGGCTAGTTTATATCAGGATATTTAAGGCTAGAACTCAAAGTCGTTTGTTTCATGGGATTCGAAAATGATTCAAAACTGCTTCAGTATGCTTTATATTTTTTTGCACAGATGGACACGAAATGATTTCTCATGTCTAAAAGCACTAATTTAAAAGGATAAAAGCTATTTTAAAAATAAATTTTGAAATGGTAAGTGAAATATTCTTCTTGATTCTGTCGGTATTTGCCTCTTCTGCTTATAGTAAAAAACTGTCCTTCTGAAAATACGATCTACAGTTTCTTTATTAGTTGAGCATTTATCGTACGCGGATTTGAGGTACTCTTTCAGCGAACTATATCATTTGCTGTAGTTGCTAAAAAAGATAAATATTAAAACACGTTTTAAATGTAGATTAGAAAATAAATTTAATAACATGTAAAGTTTAAATAAATTTTACAAACATTTTGAAAATAGGAATACCAATTAAATGCCTGCCAACACGCCTCTCCTTGTTAAAAATCACACTAAAACATTTTAAATATGTGCTAGAATTTCATTCAGAAATTGTAGAAAATCAAAATATATAAATTTTTCGTTATATTAAAAATTTGCTGTGTTTACGGATCGCAAAATTATTTCTAATTGCAGCCCACAATTTGACAGTCCAGCAGAAATGCAGAACCACTTTATGCAATATTTTAACATTTTTAAAAATAGTGCTCATTTGCACCAAATTAACATTGGCGACAAAAAAATATTTTAACAACTAACTCTACCCAGCCTGATTAGAATCGAGAAAAGTATTATTCGCCCATTTCTATTTATAACAGTACCGATTCTAGCTTTCGTACTATGTGATCTACTTGGTCATGATTTTTGAAAATAATTTACTCATGAGCATGATAAAAAAATAATTAAACTCTTGGAAAGATATTTATTATACAATATACCTTCGTTCTGGAGAATATAGCAAGAGTTAGAATTTAATTGAATTTGTTTTTTTCTCTATACAAGGAGGCTTTGCCCCTTGCTCGCCAACCACCGTAACTCGCTTCGTGAGTCGGAACACGCGGACTCTCGCTGAGCCCGCTTCGCGAGAACTTTTGTGCCACCTGCTACGCAGGCGTAATACGGAAATGTGTACCGGCCTTGTTAACTGATATTCACCAGCCCTAGAACTCGCTTTGCTAGCTCTTCCAATCTGAATGGCACATACGACCGCCTATGTGTACCATGCTTGTGAAAGCTCGCAGAATCCCGGGGCTCCGTCCCCCATTGGCTGCCGCTCATTGACCCCGTAACGCGATTTACAAGTTGGGAGGCTGCGCTTCCTAATCGCTGAGGCTCACTGACGCTCTCAGAACCCCGTGACTCCGTCCTACATCAGCTGTCGCTCATTTATGCCGTAATTAGATTCCTAGGTTGGAAGGCTCCGCTTCCTACTCGCTGACGCTCGCTAAGCATATGCCGCATGCTACGCAGGCGTAATGCATCCGTTGGAGAGCGTCCTTTGTTAACTCACATTTACCAGCCCTAGAGCTCGCGTCCCGAGCTCTTTCATTTCGGACGGCGCACACGATCGCTTACGTGTCCCACGCTCGCCGAAGCTCGCAAAACCCCGAGACTGCACCCTATATTGACAGCCACTCATTAATAGTAGCTCACCGCAGCGTGATGTCCCTGCGGCGACTTCGTCTCATTATTAGCTGACGATCACCAACTCCCTTAACTTCACGAACAATATCACCAAAATCAGTTTCCAAATCGCTACGCACGCACCTCCAAATATCTCTTCGTGAGCTGCGAGGCTTCTTTTCTACTTCCTGGCGCTCGCTCAGCCTGCATCGCGAATCCTTTCGTGCCGCCTGCTATTAAGAAAGATAGCTTGCTGTAACATTACTGTAGGTTTCTGGTAGGTAACTGTTCATAGCTGTAGGTTTTGCTGCTTGCTCGTAATGCAGCTTCATAATACGTGTTACGCTTTCAGTATAGAGATATTTACAACAATAAAACATTTAATTATTATGCAATATAACAACGAAATCCTGATGTTCATGACAACAATAGTTGCGAAACGCTCTGTATGTTTGTCAGAATAAGCGATAAGTCATGTGATTGTCAACATTTCATGTTCCCAAGTGTACTGCCAACGTTGTAGTCATGTTTAGAAATAAATATCGATACTTTTAAAGTTTTTAATGCTTCAATAACCCAGTCCTCGCCCATTTTGTAACGTTTCTGCCAGAAACCAATCAGAAAGAAGCTAGCAATCGTCTCGACCATTTAAATCTTCGCCCGTAGAGAAGGAATTTTTTCACTTCAGAAGTGTATAAAAAATTGAATAACTCATTAACTAAATCGAAATTTAAAAAAAATCCGTCCTGCAAAAATTCAACTATGTAGGTACATGTCAACAAAAATTGAAAGTCTTCATATTGCTAGTCTGTTCAGGACGCGAACTGGTAGTTCAAAAACTCTTCCTTTGACTTTGGTATCAAATATTTCCTAAACTAAATTTTAAATCAGAAAACGGTTTATATCAGTGTGTTCGCCTAATATTTCTCTACAAATGTACCATTCATATTTTAACATGCTATAATTTTGCGCTACTTGATAGAGAAACTTGAGAAACGCTAAATTTTATAAACGTGAAAAAAAAAAAAAAAACGGCGGCGGCTGAGGCGGCGGCGGCAGCAGCAGGGGCAACATTAAATATTTTGACATTAAATATTTCTTAAACTATAATATAGTATATCAAAAAACGGTTTATTTTAGCGTATTCCCCAAAGCTTTTTCTACAAGTATACCAAATTTCATATTTTTATATGCAATAGTTTTTACGGTACGAAGCAAAGAATCTTGAGGAACGAGAAATTTGTCAAACAGCGGCGGCGGCAGCGGCAGCGGCAGCTACTTTTTTTTTAATACAGAGAGATAATTTGAATATTTTCGAAGGAATTTGTTTAAATTTTCGAATGTAATTTAAATTTTTGAATTTAATTTAAATGTTCGAAGCAATTTGTGAATTTTAATTTCGCTTAAAAATGTTTGAAAACTTAGGGTTCAATATATTTCATTTTTTCAACCCGGGTTAAATCCGAAACTAATTTGGTGATATTATTCATTTTTATTCCCATATGTCCCACAGACCGTCTCAACAACATACTAAAATTTCATTTTGATAAAGTCATTTTTAGACAGTTATCTTGCGAAAGGACAGACAGACAGACAGAATGACCAAAGTCATAAATATATCTATGTTGGAAAGTGTTAAAAATGCGGTTATTATACAAGATACATCTAGAAAAATTAAGTTAACCAAAGTTTATGCATTTAAATAAAATCGGGTTTCTACAGTAACAAATTGATTTTGCTCAAATGCGTTATAAAAACTTTCTTTCCCACATACAGCCACAGAAAGCGCCTATAAGGAGCATTCTCATAGCTTTGGGCCGTGCTTCCATAACAGATACCAGCGTATAATACCAGTGATTTATTTTGCAATACTTTTTTAATATAAAAAGTAAAGACACATTTGCGCAGAAAGAATGTTAAGTGTTAAGAAGCATCATCGTTAATATAAATAATGTAAACTGGAAAGTATTCATAAGAATTGTACGTGATAAAGAATGTTTTGAATGTCATATATTGACTTTAAGAACAAGAAGTAGCAAGAAGCAACAATCATTGGGAAAAAGAATGATTTGAGCCCAGCCTTGTGTTGTTTTGTTCGCTTTTCGGAAGATTGCCTCGGGGTAATTTCATAATATTTAAATTTCTATGGATACCAGAATATTTAGATCCTGCGAGTTGCAAAGCATGCATGTGGGTTGAATAGGTGATAACGCAGCCTTCAATTGGGTTTAGATCATTATTCATGTCAAATCTCTTTCTAATGAATAACACCACAACGAATTTTCTATTACAGCAAAGTTATGAGGGCGGGGGGAGTCCCATGAACTACGTTATAATTAGACTCGATCTGTAGTCAGCTCCGTTACAATTTACTACAGAATTCAGGTTACAATAATTGTTTCCAAAGATTTCACTTGAATTTCATGAATAATTATGCATTCACTAAGTTGCAAGAAAATAAATGTTTGTTGTGGCCAAATGTGCACCAGGCAAGTTCCTCAGAAGTACCTGAATTAACTGTTAATTTATACATAGCTATGTAATTTTACCCAGAACTGCTAGCTTAATTTTTAAACACAAAATTCTAATTAGCAAACTTAAATGATTTTAACTAATTTCAGTACTCAAGTAGTAAAATCAATCAAAACAATCTACATTAGCCCTTCACAGCAGAGTAGAACTGTAGAAAAGACGGATGATCCAATTATAGTGCAATTAAATGACTCTTGTTTCATATAAAACATTCTATGCATTCACCTTGAAATCGATCCAAATCATACTTCAAAGAGAAAGTCTAGGTTAAAAGTAGATTCGGGTCACATACGTGATTAGTAGACATTCCCTAACTTGGCGAATATGCAAAATGCAATGCCAAATTGCTTCTCGCTCCAGGAAACTCCAGACCTCTAATCAGACTCCCTCTCGAAAAAGCGATATGGGTCGACATGCCTATCCAGGAATTAATAGCTCTGCTATTTTATGGTTATTGTTTCGGCATATGATCATTTCTCTAGTTACTGTTTCTTTATTTGCAGAAATGGTGGTCATTTAGAACCCGAGGACCGCCCAATCACAGCCATGGAGAGCGAGAAGGTGCTGCAGCGGACCTCCTCTCTGCTGCAGAACACGGCTCTAAGTGACGTCACATTTATTGTGGGTCCCCCCTCCGCTTCCAAGAAGTATGTAGGCCATAGAGTCTTGTTGGCAATGACATCGCCTGTTTTTGAAGCCATGTTCTATGGGGACATGGCCGACAAGTCAAAAGTCATCAGAATAACAGATCTTGCTCCAATTGGATTTGAGAACTTGTTACGGTAAGATGATTTTCATTTTATTTTAGAGGATCATTATATTAATTTATTGTTTAGATTTTGATTTGGTCGCTAACGAAACCAGAGATGCACCGACCCTAGCGGAAACAAATTTATGAAGGATTTATCAGTTCGATTGAAACCTGGAATATTGACTCAGTAGAGTTGAAATAGTGAGTCACTGAAATCATCAATTTCAAATATTCATTAATAAAAGTTTTATCATGCTTAAATCATTAATATTGCTTAAAATCTTTAAATTTAAATGTATTTTAAATTTTATTTATAAATTTTAAATATTTTTAGAAAGAAAAGGTAATTGGTTTGCTGCTAGTGACTGGTTATATTTTCTTGTAATTTATATATAATGCCTATGCCTGTCCTATGGTTGTATTTAATATTTAAGCATTTTATGCATATAACTATTCAACAAATCCAAATAGTCAACATTTATTTATTGTGAAAAAGAAGGATCTTATGTCACCTTAAAGGGGAAGCCGGGATATAATAGACAACTTTCGTACATTTTAATGTTTTTTGTTAGGCGATAAGCATAACTATCACTTTAAATGTATGCATATTATCTATATATTCAAGTTTATGCTATATTTACCTGAAATCAATAATTACAATTACATTTTAAAAGACAAGTGACAAAGTGCTCGATTGCATCCCGGGGCCGGTTTACAACATGGAAACTATTGATTCTGACTAAATTTTTTAAGAAATATAGAAATGATTCATGCTCTACATTAAAAAAATTATTTAGTATCGCAACACAAGAAATAGATGTCAGTAAGTTCTTTCTCAATTTTCGATGGTCGTATTTTTAATTAAAATTTCACAATTGCCAACTTTTTACTTTCCCTGCAATACATGGTAATGTATAGGGAAAGTATTGAAATCATGTCGAAAATCGCAACTCGAGTTTTCGACGGATCTACACGTATCGAGACCTCTAGAATACGAAAAAACTATTTTTAGCGTGACGTCTCTGTGTGTGTCTGTGTGTCTGTCAGTGTGTCTGTGTGTCTGTCTGTCTGTGTGTCTGTGTGTCTGTCTGTCTGTGCAGATTTTGTATCCACTCTAACTAAAAAACTAATTGACCGAATTTCATAAAATTTGGTAGGTAAGTCACTTGTGCACGAATCTGGTGCTGATTAGTTTTGGGTATGACTCGGGTTAAAAGAACCCGACTATTTTTGCGAAATGGCCCGCAAAAGCTTGTATCCACTCTAACTGAAAAACTAATGGACTGAATTTCACAAAATTTGGTAGATAAGTCGCTTGTAGGCCACCCTGGTGCTGATTAGATTTTGGTATAATTCGGAAAAAAATAACCTGCCTTTTTTTGCAAAATGGCCCGCAAAAATCGTCAAAATCTAAACTAAAGAACTAGGTATACTCAAATATATCCATTAAATGCTCATTTAATACGTAATTTTTAACGACAAAAATAATAAGACCAACCCCATTACACTAGGACTAGCCGTTCTCGAGATATTTTAGTTTTCCGCATTTTCTCTACGCCACCTTTGAAAATAAGTCCGGTTACCGAATGAGAACGAAAATTGAATTAATAGTGAAATAAATTTAATTAAAATAAAGAGAACGTGAATATAAGTCTGCAGGGAAAGTCATGTGCTGACCACATCAGATTTTTATATTTTCAAATCTAAAAATTTCAGTTTTTGTAAGTTATTCAAGAAGCAAATATTAGTTTGCAAAATAGGAGGTGTGGATGAAATCTGTTCAATTCATAAAGCAACAATTAACGGAGATTAAAATTTGAAAACTGCTGTCAGAATTAATTGAACTTTTAGATATATTTACAACATACTTTTGTTTTCTTTTCTTCGCATCAGATTGTGGAGCTTTAATTTTGTTTTTGTCTTCGTTTGAAACAGTAATTAACTCTTTTTCGATATTCTTTCTAGCTTTAATTAAAGCAGCTCTTTTTTCCTTCTTTTTGCGTGGTTTCTTCTAGGATAGTTTGAACTAGTGTATCCGTTATTACTTTTGATAACTTTTCTTATACTTATCTTTTCTTTTTCTGATACTTATTGACTAACGTGAATAAGCATTTGGTTTGGGGAGTATTTCTTCAGATGATTGAAATTCTGTCAGATGATTTCAGATGACTTTTGTGCGATATTTGTGTTGGAATTGTGTGTTGATATCCTGACTTGCTTGACAGACACAAAAATGTTCTCCCATTTAACTTCTATTTTTGAAGCCTTATACTTTTGAATATAACGTACTAAATATGTTGTTTTTGCCATATCTGTCTCTTTTCAGATTGAACGAATAGATCGATAATCATCAATAGCAACACTTTTTCGGACTTCGTTTTGCACTGTTTCTTTACCAGCTTTCTGTGTCTTGTTGCTTGACATTCCTAAAAAAAAAATAATAATATCTGTTAAGATTTTTAAAAGTAAATTTATATTTATATTAACAGAATTATACTGAATTTATTTTTTTTAATTATTTTATTATTGATAAATGATCAATGTTTCTTTCTTGTTCTAAATTTTGCCTCTTCAGAGCCAACAATGGCTCATTTGGGATGGTACTGCCATATTTAAATACAGTTTCTGAAATAAATAGAATGTTTACACATTTCTATACTTTTCCGGGATATAACCATAGCTTCAGGATATAAAAACACTTCTATTTATTATTCTGTAAGATAGATAATTTCACCCATTTTACACTGATGCCATCTAATATATCACGAGATAAAACTATAAATGTTTTAATTAGCTTAAAATATTCATTTTTAAAGATTCTGTTTGATTAACTCTAATTTTGAAAAATCATATGTAAGACATCGTGTTATAAAATTATCACAATTCATTTTCTTATACCTCATGTGTTCCATATTTATTTGAAATATTTGGAATTTTTAGTTATAATACTTCAAGTGTGTAAACAAGGACATAAACATAAATGGTACGTAAATTTATTCATCAGAACCAAATAATTCATAAATATCTACTAAATGGGACTGATATCCAATTTTTAGAAGCATACGGGGTACAGTGGACTATTGTACCTCACGGGATCAAATCGTTATATGAGTGTATACTAATGTGACTTAACCGTTTTTTGAGTGAGCTGTTTACAATAAATGCAATTTAACATCCGATAACGTGACCCGTTTGTTGCTTGTGCCTCTAAAATTATAGAAGCTTTGTAAATTAACGAAATAAAAAAACACCTTTAATTTCAAAGGCCCTAAATGAAAGATCGCTTTATATGCCTGTCTCTAATAAGAAGACCAGATATGTAGTCTATAAAGAAAATATTGTAAAATTGTTATTGTCTATATAAAAAAAATTGTAAGTAGTGTTTCTGTCTGCCTGTTTATTATCTCAGCACGGGAAAACTCTCCTCTTTCCTTTCTGTGAGAATTATTATATAATTAAAAAAAAAAAGAAAAGACTCCAAATATTAAATGTTCACTGCAAATTATGAATTTCTAGTTTCTTTATATTATAGCATTCCACACGAAGAAAGGCATACACGAAGAAACAGCTAGTAATAATTAGAGTAAGAAAACGTAGCTCTGGTACTGGGGGACTTCAATGTCAAAATGTTTGTAAGAGCATCACTTTATAACAGCCTATCTATTTTGATGAAATTTGACATCTAACTAGCGTTCAATGTATAGATGGTATTTAAAAAAAATATCTAAATCGAACAATTTTTATTAGAATTAGCGCCCTATATACATTTTCGGGTGTGATATTTGTTTATGGCGCATAAATCAAATCCCTCCTTATTCTACACACCTGTTTGGTGGGGTTTGTCCGAGGAGTGGTAAATATTCCAATAATCCTCTCATTGTCTCTAAATAGTTTAAATAGTCCTTATATACAACATTATTGACACTCATATTTCTAAGGTGACTGAATATATGTTTTATTGCTCAACACCAATGGTTAATGAACTAAAACAAATGTCATGAAAGAATTTGGTTGAATATGGTTCTGAACTACTTTTGAAGTGTAAAACAAAGCGAGGAAGGAAAATGCTCCTGGAAAAAACTGGAAGAGTCCATTTCAGAAATTTAAAAATGTTAAGTAACCGTTTTTTTCACAGCAAATGGCAATTTCCTTGCTTAGGTCTGAAAGGGGTATGCGTTAAGTGAATAAATATTTGTTGTCGAAAACTTACATCGGACTTATGATATTTGAGGTAAATTTCGTAACACTTTAAGAGCTGTGCTCGTGGCTTACTTTTAGCAATATGAAACTGCTGACGATGGTGATGTTCGAAGATGCAATGCAAGAGAAGCACTGACAGAGGGAAGGCTTCCAAGAGGCTGATGTTACACACAATTTGGAAATTTATTGACTTTCTGTTACATTAACATAATCTTTGGACCAACTACAACACGATCGGAGTAAAAATTGTCTTTTCTTGGAGTTAAATAAAAACGCAGTGATCGTCAATGTATGTTTCTAATGTTAGATAAAAGCATATAAAAATTTGAAGCAGCTCATAAAAGAGCATCTGCAAATGTACCAGTCATGTTAAGTAATTTGACAGCTATAGCACGCTTATCCTAAGTAATTAATAGTAAATCAATTGTTGATAATTTACATAGTATGAAATAAATGTAAGATATTTTTAATGCAATAAGATCGTTCAACAAATGTTTATTTGCTGATTCACTCCAATTTGCAAACAGGAAGGTCTTTGCGTTCTAGAATATATTTAGATTCAATGTTAGGCAGATGCTAAGGTCTCCGCTATCCCAGCCAGAGATCAAACTGCAGATCTTCGAGCTGACCAGACGACGATCTAACCATAGACGTACTGGGATAGGATTCCAACTTCTTCTCGTTGAGGTGGACTATAATATCCCGGATGTAAAATAGGCATGTAACTGATGATCTAAATTATCCGCCTTCATATTTCCTGCTTTTGTTTTTTTAATCCAGGCTAGCACCCTGTGTGGTCGTGATTTTGAAACTAGCGTCATATTTCATAGAAGTCCTCTAAAATTTCGTAAAGGTGCGTATTACACGCAGCAATTTTCATTTCCTGAACTTTGGCAATTCCACTCGTCAACCCATTTTAGGATCCTCCTCTCCAACAGCTGATAGTAGGATTGCCAGTACTTTGCCACTTATGTATATTTAGCATGTCTTTACGTTAGGCTATATGTAAATTCTACAATTTCATCAATTTTACTTCATGAAACCATTCTGTGTAATATTCCGTGTAGCACCTTAACTGGGCCTTTTCCCAACTCCCATCGCCATTGCATTCAGGCTACAAGGTAAATTATGTCGGGCGCCAATGTAAAAATCTCACTGTCTCAGCTGGGTATAAAACTGTTGGGTTTTGCAATAGAAATTGTAAATTAAAAAAGAAAATATATTTAATAGCTTTAAAAAAATTTGTTTATTAAATTAATACTTCAAATTACTCCAAAAGAACAAATTACGAAACTCTGCTCACAGGCAGGCAATTCAGAAAGAATTAACAAGTTTAAATTTAATCACAGACATACTTAGAATTTTCGAATTATCAACTTTGATAAATTAAGGAGTCAGTATAAGAATTTTGCACTAGATTAAAACATATTTAAATCCCATCAAAAAGTATTAACTATAGAACGTTAAATTTTTAAATTAAGGATTTTACCAGGCTCTAATAAATTATGAAGGTTTAGAAAATTGCTCTCTCAGAAATGAAGCTTTAGAATTTTAAATTTTAAGAATTAAATTAAAATCAAACATTTCAGATATTGAAAAAAAATAAAATTTAGCATTTAAGAGATTTTGGCGACGAATTTGGCGAAATGAAGCCAACTTGACGACTTTTTTAAATGTTGCCAAATTAACGAAAATCACGTCAAATGAATACAAATGACGCTAAATCAATAAAAATGACGACTTATTGACGAAAATTCAATATCTTTGAAAGAGTATAAGTATCTGAAATAAGAATAACCTATTTTAACTTTCCTTATATACATAATGTATAAGGAAAGTATTGTGACGGGGTCGAAAATTCGAATTCGAATTTTCGACGGGAGAGCACGTTTCAAGCATCCCTGATCACGAATCAAACATTTTTGAAGTGATGTCTGTGTGTATGTGTGTGTGTGTGTGGAAACGATATCTCACGAACAAATGGAGCAATTCGAATGAAATTTGGTGCAAAAATTATAATCCGTGAATACTGGAAGCTTATTATTTTTAAACACAATCGAATGTTCAGAACTCCCCTAAATCTTCGAGTGAAATTTTGAAAAATTTATCAAAAATCAAAACCTTTATTAAAGTTACGCAAATAGACATTTCTTATGTAATTTTTCCTTAGAAAACGATTGACATAAACTTTAGAATGTTAGCATGAACCATTCTCGAGATATTGCACATTTTTCGAATAAATTTGTAAAAAAATCCCATGAATTAAAAAAAAATATTAACTGTGGAAAAACATGTTCACTTTTCATATGTAATATCAGGCGTTAAATTTGGCGACATTCTCGTGGATCTAACTTGTTCCATTCACGAGAAATATTACTTTGCGTAATACTTTTGTATTTGAACGGCAATCTGCTATAAGAATAATTTATTTTTTGGCGAAATGTTGGCGACGAGTTTGGTGGAATGTCGCCAACTTGGCGACATTTTAAATGTTGCTAACTTAGCGAAAATCTCGTTAAATCAAAATGGATAAAAACGACGCTAAATCAATGAAAATGACGACTAATTGACGAAAATTCAATATCTTGGAATGAATATAGGTATCCACTATAAAAATAACCTATTTTTTGTACTGTTAAAGTAGTAAATTCATTGCATTATATAAGGAGAGTCATGTGCTCTCCACATCAGATTTATTTTGTTTCAATATGTTCTAAAGCTGTGATTCCTAATCTTTCAACACTGGCGCATCTTTTTTGAGAGAATTATTAGTGATATCTGTGTACACCATCCCCAATGGCTTAGCTCATTGAATTTTTTATTAAAATTGAACAATAATTATAATTTGACCAAGTACCTCCAAAATCCTTCTCGCTTACACCCAGAGGCACACGTACCACATTTTGGAAAACACTGTTTTAAAGTAAGAAAAGGTTTTAAAAAGGGATGTTTCACTGAGTTTCTAATATGTATATGTATTTTTGGGAGACCAAGCAAGTTTATAAAGATACATTTAAAAGTTTTTATGACGAATTAGCTTTTGCTTAATAGTTTGTCAAATAAGTGATTCAATTACTGTAAATGGTTATAAATTCAGAAGCATTGAGACATTTCCACTTTAGGAAATAAAAGATCTGTTAATATTTCTTCCAAGAGATAATCCAGAAGATAAAAATCAAATATCCACTGATCTCTGTCACTGAGTGGACATTCCTGGAACTTCCTATCGAAAGTGAGCTTGCATCATGTAGGCCAAGTGCAGTGAAGTGCAGCCACTAGGCCCATTTCCGCATTACGTCCCTCTCTTAATTATTAACTACTATTGGTTTTTCTACGGACCGTTGTTTTGCCTGTTCAGGGAATAAAATTTGGGTCGAAGCAGATCGATGAATCATGGCATTTAAAAAAGATTTGTTCCTGGTTACTTTATGGTTCTGGTCCCAGAATTCATATGGATCCATAGAAAGAACCTTGTAAGATTGTTTTAACATTATGGACAACCATTTTATCGAAATGAGATGAAAGAATTCTAACAAAATTAAGTTAATGGCTAAAATGACAATAACAGTAATGGTACATTTTGCAAACTAATGAAACAATTGGGTATATTCTAAGATTGTAAATTAAGATATTGGATTGTAAATTAAGATGTTGGACAATTAATATTAGAAATATTAATTGTTGTCTTACATGACTTATACTTTATGTTTTGTATATACAAGTGGAAGCAATTGAACACTGTAGGTCTCAGTTGCTGGCCATTTAATATGAGATTTTGCATTTAAACAAACAACAACAAATAATCCTTTTGACGCACCAGGGACTTACATATTACAGTGACATCTCTGTTGTCCACTAAATTAAAAATAAACTGATGTAGTAACAGTAAAACGTCTACAGTTTGTGCTTATTCCAATCCATTTATCAGCATTAACTGTAAAACAAAAATTATATTCGTTGTAAACATATTTCAGCATGATAAAGTAGTAGTAACTTGTAACAAATAATCATTAGCACCACACCAATTATTACGACATGGCATGTAATCATTAGTATCATAGCATAAACTTATGTCATTCATGTCATGGTTATTTTCTTATCAATGTTAATTATGTATTTTTAATGCCAATTGTTTAGTATATCTAACTCTGCAAATCTAAATGTTTTTCTAATAATTCTTCAATAATAAAAAAAAGTAAAACTTTTCAGGTATGCCTACACAGACACCTTGAATCTCTCGAGTGTCGAAGATGCTATGCTAACAGCCTACGCTGCCAAAAAGTACCTCCTGCCCCATTTGCTTCGGGAGTGTTTTGTGTTTATAGAAGCGCACGTGTCTCCCAAGAATGTCTGTCAAGTGTACGAATTCGCAGCTGTCTTGGAGGCCCACCATCTTATCTACGAGTGTCTCAACATCATCGACAGACAGACCCACCATGTTCTTACGTGTTCCACCTTTCCCGCTATCTCAGTGTCAACATTGGAAACCATCGTCGGTCGTCCTTACCTGAACATTTATTCGGAGTTTTCCCTCTATTCTGCCGTCCACTTGTGGGCTGAAGAAGAATGCAAACGGCGGAACGTCGAAATTGAGATGGAAAACCTTAGGATAGTGTTAGACAGCGTGTTACCCCATGTTCGGTTTCTTGCCATGACAGCAGAAGAATTCTGCAAAGGACCTGCCAAGAATGGACTTCTTTCCAAAGATGAATGCTACGCCATTTTCATGAACCTTGCCATCCCGGGCATTGTGCCCATGCCCAAAGGACTTACTTCGGACATGACCAAGAGGAGTGTCCCTCCGGACTTCTTTGTATGCACGCGTTTCAGTCCAACTGGTTTCCATTCCCCTGTGCGACCTGTCAGAGTATGTGGAATACGGTTTACAGTTACCAATCACGACATATTTCTGGTCGGTGTGGGATTTCCAGTTCGATTAGATACGAATTACTTTTCTGTTCGACAGCCCAAGTTCGACGGCTCTCTCCGATTCCTGTACAAGATACAGGAAGATAAAATCGAGAGAGAGGACATGAATGTGAGTTTCAGCTTAGCCAGAGACAAAGACGTCCGTTTAAGGTTGAGGAAAACGTATTACGTACGGAAAGGTGTTGAATGCGAGCTGGAGTTGCACGTAAATTCCATGCTCGCTGAAGACGTTGTTATTCCAAACATGAGGAATCGAAAGAAAGAGGACACAGTTGATGGAATTACGTTTCACTTTCACCAGTTTAACAGAGGACAGGCCAGTAATGCTTCCGAGACGATGGAATTTTCGGAAATATACTACTATTTTTGAAACTCTAATTACTTGATTCTTGAAACATAAAATATCTTTATTGGTATATGAAATACCTATAATGCTATATTTGTCAGATAAGGTGAACGAGTGTTTGCGATGTAATATCGCGTGTTACGGTTTTCAGCCATGTTGGATCTTCAGAAGGAGACTGGGTGCTTTTTAATTATTTATAAATAAATCTTTTTATTCTGATACATTTTTACATGTATGACAGAAATAGAAAATCAAAGTTAATGTCCTCTTTCAAATATATTTCACTGCATGTGGATTTTGTACAGTTGTGTAAATATGCTGTTTATTGGTAAGAAAATTGCGATATTTTAAACAAATAAATATTTGTAAATACACTTTATTCATATATTATCCTAAATGTTTTCTTGGGTATCGCTCTATGTAAATAAGCATTTTTCAATCAAATCATTCATTACTATTTGATATATTTTTCCTAAAACGTATCTTTCTGAACATATCTTGATCTAGTCCAAGTTAGTAACATTCAGAACTTTCTTCAAATATTTTAATTTCTTCTTATTAACAATATTCTCAAAATGTACAATTTCTGAAATGTAAACTTCATGTTTTTAAAATCGTGAATATATATATATATATATATATATATATATATATATATATATATATATATATATATATATATATATATATATATATATATATATATATATATATATATATGAATATATCAATTCTCTATCTTTAGAGCTAATAACAATTTTTGTGGAAAAATTTGTATTTAAATTTTCACAGCAAGATTTTATGTTTAATTTTACTGAATGCAAATACTACTTCATTTGGATTAAATTTTATTTATATTGATATATATAAATTTTCGCTACATATAACATATGTTCCTTGGAAATAACATTAATGCTCATGTGCCATGGAATATTAATTTTATCTATTCAAATTGTTCCAAGGCCATCATTTATGAACAAATTTTTAATTATTTTTTAATACTTGCAAATAGAAGGTTGCTAAAATTTGTGCATTTTAAAATGTTCACTGATTGGTAAACAACTACGAAATAGTTTTTGAAAACTGCTATCAACTATAACTGCAGTGCTTCCCAACGTTTTAACAATCATGACACACCATGTAAGTATCCACCAATATTTGTATGACGGAACATTGCAAGGATAACGGGCGGTGGTGTATTGTTGAAAATATAGTACCGAAACGCTCGATGATTAACTGCTAATAACTGTTATCGACGCTTTTTTGTTTCCAAAAATAAACAAGTCATTAGAATATTCGTTCATTATTTATTTATAACTATTAAATAGACATTTCAAAAGTAGAAACAGACAAAAAATTAAAAAAAATCGTAAAAGTAAAAATGAAAACAAAAATTGTAAAATAATGGGGAAAACACTGTTCAGAAGAATCACAAAAGTTCCCATCAAGGATCGATTACATATTCCTACTGGACTGCCCTTATGGTTGATTGGTCCACAGAAGAACAACGAAATCGCATCGAAGCTAGGACATAAAAGTTTGGATTCCATAATTCTAATAGTGGACCGTGTACTTGTCACATGTTCAACAAGAATACGGTATCTTTTCTCAATTAACATTAAATTCATATTGTTGAAACCACGCTAGCATTTAAAATAACTGTGAGCTATAGTTTTGGAATAAATGTTTAAAAGTTCCAAATCTATATGAGCACACTATTAGCTAAATAATCCTAGTAACCTTTGAAACATTTTGTGAAAGATAAATTTAAACATTTACAGAGATTCTGTTTCATTTTTTTCAAATCCATGATCCATTTCAAATGGCCATTTGCTTGGTTCAGAAAATCACGACTATTTTAACATCTGAAGTTGAAGTTTCTTCAGTAAATTCAGTAGAATCTCTACTAACGCTCAGCCTATGCTTTTTATTACTAATAACACTGTTTATAAAATAATTTTTATAAATCGACGTATCTATGATTAGTGTAAATATTTCATTATTTTTATTTCGGCATTTCCGTCTGTTCTATAGGGATTATTCTATAAAGACTAATAGATAAAGGATAATAATTCTTTAATTATACCGGTTCGAGGGCATCTCAACGTAGCATTCAAAATTGAATACATATGCTATGTATCAATAAAAATTCTTTCTCTAGTAACTTTTTCTCTCAAAAAGAAAAAAAGAGATAAATAATTTAACTAAAAAAGAAACTTGGATAAGATGCTTAAATTCGCAAAAAAGAATTTCAGATAAGGCTCCGATAAGCATCTTTACTTATCTCTGCTCGCGAAGAAGCTTTGTCGAGAACAGTATAACACATATCACAAGAAATTTAGGAAAGAACCTTCATATGGTGGCGCTTTATTTTCGACGAAATTATTAAGAATTTTTATACTTTTCTGCACACTTATTTCGTACACACCCTTATCCCCTTCGAAATGCGATGCTGAATCCATTTCAGTTATTAGTTAAGCTATATCTATTAAAAATTGCTATACTTCTTTGTACACTTATCTCGTACACACCCTTATTCCTTTTGAAATGCGATGCTGAATCCATTTCAGTTATTAGCTAAGCTATATCTATAAAAATTGTTATACTCCTTTGCACACTTGTTTCGTACACACCCTTATCCCTTTTGAAATGCGATGCTGAATCCATTTCAGTTATTAGCTAAGCTATATCTATTAAAAATTGTTATACTCCTTTGCACACTTGTTTCGTACACACCCTTATCCCTTTTGAAATGCGATGCTGAATCCATTTCAGTTATTAGCTAAGCTATATCTATTAAAAATTGTTATACTCCTTTGCACACTTGTTTCGTACACACCCTTATCCCTTTTGAAATGCGATGCTGAATCCATTTCAGTTATTAGCTAAGCTATATCTATTAAAAATTGTTATACTCCTTTGCACACTTGTTTCGTACACACCCTTATCCCTTTTGAAATGCGATGCTGAATCCATTTCAGTTATTAGCTAAGCTATATCTATTAAAAATTGTTATACTCCTTTGCACACTTGTTTCGTACACACCCTTATCCCTTTTGAAATGCGATGCTGAATCCATTTCAGTTATTAGCTAAGCTATATCTATTAAAAATTGTTATACTCCTTTGCACACTTGTTTCGTACACACCCTTATCCCTTTTGAAATGCGATGCTGAATCCATTTCAGTTATTAGCTAAGCTATATCTATTAAAAATTGTTATACTCCTTTGCACACTTGTTTCGTACACACCCTTATCCCTTTTGAAATGCGATGCTGAATCCATTTCAGTTATTAGCTAAGCTATATCTATTAAAAATTGTTATACTCCTTTGCACACTTGTTTCGTACACACCCTTATCCCTTTTGAAATGCGATGCTGAATCCATTTCAGTTATTAGCTAAGCTATATCTATTAAAAATTGTTATACTCCTTTGCACACTTGTTTCGTACACACCCTTATCCCTTTTGAAATGCGATGCTGAATCCATTTCAGTTATTAGCTAAGCTATATCTATTAAAAATTGTTATACTCCTTTGCACACTTGTTTCGTACACACCCTTATCCCTTTTGAAATGCGATGCTGAATCCATTTCAGTTATTAGCTAAGCTATATCTATTAAAAATTGTTATACTCCTTTGCACACTTGTTTCGTACACACCCTTATCCCTTTTGAAATGCGATGCTGAATCCATTTCAGTTATTAGCTAAGCTATATCTATTAAAAATTGTTATACTCCTTTGCACACTTGTTTCGTACACACCCTTATCCCTTTTGAAATGCGATGCTGAATCCATTTCAGTTATTAGCTAAGCTATATCTATTAAAAATTGTTATACTCCTTTGCACACTTGTTTCGTACACACCCTTATCCCTTTTGAAATGCGATGCTGAATCCATTTCAGTTATTAGCTAAGCTATATCTATTAAAAATTGTTATACTCCTTTGCACACTTGTTTCGTACACACCCTTATCCCTTTTGAAATGCGATGCTGAATCCATTTCAGTTATTAGCTAAGCTATATCTATTAAAAATTGTTATACTCCTTTGCACACTTGTTTCGTACACACCCTTATCCCTTTTGAAATGCGATGCTGAATCCATTTCAGTTATTAGCTAAGCTATATCTATTAAAAATTGTTATACTCCTTTGCACACTTGTTTCGTACACACCCTTATCCCTTTTGAAATGCGATGCTGAATCCATTTCAGTTATTAGCTAAGCTATATCTATTAAAAATTGTTATACTCCTTTGCACACTTGTTTCGTACACACCCTTATCCCTTTTGAAATGCGATGCTGAATCCATTTCAGTTATTAGCTAAGCTATATCTATTAAAAATTGTTATACTCCTTTGCACACTTGTTTCGTACACACCCTTATCCCTTTTGAAATGCGATGCTGAATCCATTTCAGTTATTAGCTAAGCTATATCTATTAAAAATTGTTATACTCCTTTGCACACTTGTTTCGTACACACCCTTATCCCTTTTGAAATGCGATGCTGAATCCATTTCAGTTATTAGCTAAGCTATATCTATTAAAAATTGTTATACTCCTTTGCACACTTGTTTCGTACACACCCTTATCCCTTTTGAAATGCGATGCTGAATCCATTTCAGTTATTAGCTAAGCTATATCTATTAAAAATTGTTATACTCCTTTGCACACTTGTTTCGTACACACCCTTATCCCTTTTGAAATGCGATGCTGAATCCATTTCAGTTATTAGCTAAGCTATATCTATTAAAAATTGTTATACTCCTTTGCACACTTGTTTCGTACACACCCTTATCCCTTTTGAAATGCGATGCTGAATCCATTTCAGTTATTAGCTAAGCTATATCTATTAAAAATTGTTATACTCCTTTGCACACTTGTTTCGTACACACCCTTATCCCTTTTGAAATGCGATGCTGAATCCATTTCAGTTATTAGCTAAGCTATATCTATTAAAAATTGTTATACTCCTTTGCACACTTGTTTCGTACACACCCTTATCCCTTTTGAAATGCGATGCTGAATCCATTTCAGTTATTAGCTAAGCTATATCTATTAAAAATTGTTATACTCCTTTGCACACTTGTTTCGTACACACCCTTATCCCTTTTGAAATGCGATGCTGAATCCATTTCAGTTATTAGCTAAGCTATATCTATTAAAAATTGTTATACTCCTTTGCACATTTGTTTCGTACACACCCTTATCCCTTTTGAAATGCGATGCTGAATCCATTTCAGTTATTAGCTAAGCTATATCTATTGTCAGGTCTTAGAAATAGATGTTGCAAGGAATATATAATTTTTTAAACGGAACTTGCATACCTGGAACTGTAAGTGAAAATCTTTTGTGAGACCCTTATTCTCGCTAGAATTTAGTGCTGAATCCATATCAGTTATCATTCTAAGCCCTATCTATATCTGATTCTGAGGGGAAAAAATAACAGATGTTTCAATAAAAATTTTGAACCGGAAGTATAAAATAATTGGAAGTTAAATCAATGAATGCCCAACCCCTTCAGAAATTCGATGCTAAATCCATATTAGTCATCATCTAAGCCCTATCTACTGCCGATTCTGAGAAATAGATGTCTTAAGAAAACGGAAATTTTTAAACTGGAGTTGGGAATACTCCGGAGGTGAAAATCCTTAGTAAACTCCTGAACGCCATCTAAAATTAGATGCTAAATCCACATTAGTCATCATCTAAGCTGTATCTATAACAAATTCTGAAATGTTTCAAGCACAACTTTTGAACCAAATGTGGATAAAATAGAAAGTGAACCCCCAGCACCCTCTAAAATTGGATGCTGATTATAAATCAGTCATCATCTAAGTTTTTCACAGCCAATCCTGAAAAATTGATGTTTTAAAGAAAATACAAATTTTTGAATAGTAAGTAACTTCCCCAGAGCCTGAAGTTGGAAGTCCTTAGTGAGTCATCCAACCCTCTCCAGAATGTAATATTGAATTCATATCAGTCATTAACTAAACTCTATAGTAAATCAAGAAAAGAGGAGTTTCAAAAAATGTTTGTTAAAAATCCGGTGGCAAATTTGATTGCCACCAATTATTTATAACAATGAAAAGTAATGTCTGGTTGTCTGTTTGTGCGCGCTGTAGCGAAAAATCCAAGCGACGTACATCTCCGAAATTGAGTACAATATTCCGATAATGGCACCGATTTTTTAAAAAATCAATTAGTTTTTTCATTTATTTTATGTTAAAGCAAAATTTTAAGCATAGAGAATTTTTGATGAAGCATTTTTATGTGAAATGGTATGAATGCTGTGGTTATCTGTCTCTGAGGCTGTGCCGGAGAGCAGAAGTCTATGCTCCCGTTTTTGGTTCTATCGTTCCAATTTCAATAAACTTGGTGTATCGTGATCTGCCATGTATGCGGGCCAACTAGAGACATCTCAGAGGTTTTCAAAATGTGACATTTTCCCAAAATTGAGCTTTCTGATTGCTAATGGCTAATAATAGAATTAAATTCTGATGTATATTCATCACAAGACTTTCGTTACATGTCGTGATGAATTCTGGTAAATTTAGAAATCATTTATTTTCATTCAATTACACAGACGTTCAAAACCCGTATGGTAACATTAAAATTTAGCCCATTGGTTAACTTTGTAGTCTGAATAACTTATGTATAATCACGAGCAGCCGTCAAATGAAAATGGTATTAATAATTGTTATAGCGTGAAATAAGTAAAACTTACTCAGTTGACATCGAATTACAAAACTATTACAAAACATGCCTTTTCTCACAAAAGGAACGACCTAACTGCACATGAAACATGTTAATAGATATATGTGGTTAGCTTTTTATTACGATTTTATTAGATAAAAATTTCTAAAATTTCGTGGCATACTTTCAACCCATTTACGGCACATTATTGTGGCACTACATACGGGTTGGGAAGCACTGTACTACTGTATATAAAGAAAGTTTGATCGGTACTGTTCATTTTCCTTTGAATATGGGAGAATTTGAATATGAAATTTTCCTTTAAAATGACCTACTGTTATTCATAAAAATAAAATGCTTGCAGATGTTTTCAGATTCCAAAGCCCAAACTTGTATTTTCATAAAATTTTTCTTTACAGAAATGATGAAAGATAAAATTGTTCTCTATTTTACTGTTTTCTTCCTATAAAATGTTACAATAAAAATGTCACAATAAAAAAGGTCCTTACTTTCTTTCTTTTTTTTTCTTTTGTTATAATACTAAGCATATTTACTCGAGAGGAGGGAATGATTTTGGTTTAAAGTAAGCATTCGGAAATTGAGTAGTGTTATGTCTGTCTGCATTATTTACGTAGCGGGTACTTATTTAGGATCCGGGCAACACGGGGTAGTTCATTCTTGTTTTACAATGAAGAACTCTCAAGAAATTGCTCACAATGTGCTGTAAAATAATATTAATTAATCTTTAAAGATATACAGTCTATATAAGATTACTACGAACGTCTCTGCTTTCGCTCTACGTAAGAAAGGAAAATTACGCAAAATTCTATAGAATCTACATAAACACTAAATTGCGTCTACACAGTAGTTACTTATCATACATTTTGCAACGCATCATTTTAAAGATGTGTCAAGCATGTGTCACAAATGATGTGTCAAGACACAGTTTAAGAAACTGTTTAAAAGCCCTTTTTACTATGCAACTCGAATCAATGCATTTTTTAACCTATCGTCCACGTCAGGAGATTCCCTCTTTTGTAGTGCCTAATACAGTGATTCTCAACTATAGAGTTCTACGGAGTATTAGGGTTCAGCGAGTTGGTGTCACGTGATTCGAGAGAACTGGCAAAAAGTGCTGTAAAAAGAAACACAATGTGCCACCTTATTTAAATTGCAGGAAAAATCTTATGTGGGCAGCACATGACTTTCCTTGCATGCTCAAATTCATATTCTTTCTTTTATAATTCATTGAGTTTAATAGCACAAAATAACACGGATAATTAATTAAAATGACACTGAATTTGCAGTTTTATTTCAGTTTTTGTTTTCATTTGGTGTATGGACATATTTTTAAAAGAGAATTGACGAAAAAAACACAAAACTATTTCAAGAACAGTTAGACCTAGAGGTATGGGTTGATCTTTTTCTTTTCATTGTCAAAAATTACGTATAAAACAAGCATTTAATGGATACATTTGAGCATAAGCAGTCTTTTAATTTTAATTTTGTCAATTTTTCCGGGCCATTTCGCAACAGAGGTAAGTTCTTTTTCTTTTGAATTGCATCCAAATCAATTCAGTACCCCGTGGTAATTAGATTTAGGTACCCATGAATAATGCATCTGACAAATTTTGGGAAATTTGGTCAATTAGTTTTTGAACTAGAGTGGATACACACATTTCAACACAGACCCCCCCCCCCCCCCCACACACACACACACAATCAGAAGTCCGCTAAAAATAGTTTTTCGGGTTTTAAAGGGCTTGGAAAGTGCAGGTCCGTCGAAAACTCGAGTTGTGATTTTCGACACGATTCCAACACTTTTCTTATACATTACCTTATATTGTAGGGTGACATTATTAATGTTTTAAAGTGGCAATTATATGAAGACAAAGTCGTATACCACAGGTGACTTTTCTACAAAATTTTGGGAAATTTGTCCAATTAGTTTTCCGCTAGAGTGGATACATACTCTTCTGTGGGCCATTTCGCAGAAAAGGCAGGTTCTTTTTTTCCGAATTGTACCAAAATGTGATTAGTACCAGAGTTATCCACAAATGACTTATCCACAAAATTTTATGAAATTTGTCCAGTTAGTTTTTCAACTAGAGTGGATATATACATTACACAGCAGACACACACACAGTCGCCACACTAATAGTAGAGTGACCACCTGGGAACACGACGTGCTGTTAGCAAATTTCGGGCGTGGTGCCCGGTGGTTTGCGCGCTGGATTAGCACGCTGTTATAATTGCCGCCGTGTTCATGCGGAGTACGGTCACGTTAAACATGTGGGTCCGTAAGTCCTTCCGCAAGGTTGGTGGTAGGGGAAGGAGGGTATGGTACCTGTAGATGCCTCCCCCACTGGGTTCAGGTCTAAATTGGGTGGCACTTCCCGGCCGTCCAAACGGTTACCTTACACCTTTCTGGTAGGTCGGACGGTCTGGTTCTCAACAACAACACTAATAGTAGAATTTCCGGGTTCTACTATTAGTGTGAAAAAGTGTCAGTGTTCGAAATATTTAGCTCCGAAAACACGAGTTACGATTTTCGGCATGGTTCCAATACTTCCCTTATACATTACCATGTATTGCAGGGAAATAATAAATGGAATTATTAAGGTTTTAACATAACTATTATATTAACACAAAATCGTTGCAAATTTTTGTAAGAAGTAAGTCAGAAGTAAGTGAAAATTTTGTCACCTTTTATTAACAGTAATCAATGGTTTGAAATAGCCGGCAAATAAATTTATAATAAGTACCGGTTTGCCTTTGTTTTGTAATTTATCCCTGTTGAACCTGATAATATCAATCTGAGTTAATCCTCATATAAAGTCTTGATTCTAAATTGCTTATTGACAGATTATTAAGACTGGTTTCGGCCACATAACGGGCATCTTCAGTTTCAGATTAACGAGATGTAGTAGAATTTGGAAATGGTGACGATGTTATGGCCTTGTGATCAAGAAAACAATTTTTAATTTGCGATCAAGGAAACAATTTTTCAAGGAAAGTATTTCTGTAGTTCAAACTTCCTTGAGAAGATCCAAAAGGTCCAGAAATATAGGCGTTGCCTACTTCTATTCCCCCTCATTTACCCGAGTCTGAAGCTGATCGTTAAGTGGCCGAACACGCTTTTGTTAATAGTCAATGTGTACTAATAATCAATGTGTACGCTTTTGTTAATAATCAATGTGTACGTAATTTTTTTAATAATCAATGTTACAAATCTCCACCACATCACCAGTGATCACAATACAAATCAGTGATTTTATCCTATAATATAATAAATTTTTGTTTGCACTAAACTTTAATAAAGTATTGACACACATTACGTATAGTTCGTTCCCTGTTTTCTCCAATGAACTTCCTGTTGCTGAAAACGGGCGTATATTGCGTGCATGCAACCATTTATCAGCGACATGTCAAGATTTTATGATAAATGCACATAGTCTCAAAAACGGTTCCATCATTAAAAGCCGATGATGATTTGGTGTTTTGCATTAAAATGATCAAATATTTAAAATCAAATAAGGAAAAACGGTTTTATTGATCTCAAGAAAACTGTTTATACGCGACACGGCAGTGTCAACAATGTCGTATATCTTTGTTATACGCGAAAAAAAACATATCGTTATATCGTCTAACGAATTTTTATTATCTATTGTATTGAACTGTTATCTGTTATAAAGGCCTCAGTTAATATCGCTAGTATTCTAAATTTTGACTGCGGTTGCATCCATTACTGGTTATCTTCCAATTGTGGGTTCTTCATGGAAAATCTGCTGCCATTTTTAGCTTTCGTTTAAGGAGAAAAGTAAGTTTCGTAATATTTTATTACATTTCCACTTCACATAAGAATTTTTCTCCATTATGCAGGTTTTTTTTATTATTATACAAAGTTTCAGAATTTCTATTTTCTAATATGAAGACCAATCAAATGATGAAAAATATGCAATTCTTTCGTTTTTACTTAACCTTTTGCTTACGGGCGGGACAGCGTCAATCTCAAACGAAGAACCTCTCAAAAAGACAGGTATTTGACATACCCTATCCCAAACAATTCGATCCCCCTTTGCAGACATTGGCGTCCATGGACTCCAATGTCCCTTTGGACGCCAATGAGCGCCAATGTCCCCCTTGGACGCCAATGTTCCCCTTAGACGCCAATGTCCCCCTTGGTCCCCTATGGACGCCAATGTCCCCCTTTGCAGACATTGGCATCCATGGATCCATGGACGCCAATATCTGCAAAGGGGGATCAAATTGTTAAGTAATCAAATTGTTACTTAAGTTAAATTGCATTACTTAAGAAAAAAGTTTCTTTACAGTAGCGAAAATCTTAAATTAATTTGCATTACTTAAGAAAAAAATTCTTAGATTTATCACACATTGTAAGAACTAATTTGATTGCAATTCTCAATAAAAACGTTTTTTTACAAATGATAGTGTTTAATTTCAATATGCAGAAGTAATCAAAAGAAAAAAGAAAAAAATGTTTTCATACGCTATATACAAATCATTCGCGATATGTAGTTCAGCTATACCTGCAGTCGGAAACAGAACTTGACGACTAAAATGACGTCTTTAGAGTTACGTAAAGGAACATTTTAAGCAATTAGAGTACCTTTCAATGCAATATAATGGAAGTTCCTAACGCAGTTTGCGAGTAAGTGACTAAGTTTAAAAGTGATGGATTATCAATGCGAAAAATTGGAGAAATGGTTAAGAAACTAAAGTCCACTGTTCAGTATATTATAACTAGATATAACGAACTGAAATCTTTTGCTCGTAGAAAGCGCTCCAGACGACCTCAGAGTTAAGCTATGCACACAAAAGAAACATACTAAGAATAAATAGTAAAAAAGAATCCAAGAATTATTAATCGAAACTTCATTACAAACCGATTATGATGTACAGGTATCAACTCAACCTGTAAGAAATGCAATCAAGTTGTAAAGGATGTGTAAGAAAGATGTCCATCAGTCTAGTTACTAGGAATAAATCTCTAGAGATAAAGCAGCACGTGAAAAAGCCTTCAAAATTCTGGTGATCAGTATTTTGAATAGTGAATCAAAATCCAGTCTGTATAGATCAGGTGGGTGAGTCATAGCTTGAAGAAACTCAAACCAAAATATGAAAACTAAAAATTTATGTGGAACTTGCAGAGGGAACGCGATGATGTAGGGGGTTGTTGTTGTTGAGACCCAGACCTACCAGAAAGGTGTAAGGTAACTGGTTGGACGGCCGGGAAGAGCCACCAATTTAGACCGGAACCCAGTGGGGAAGGCATCCACAGGGACTGTACCCTCCTTCCCCTACCACCAATCTCTCGGAAGGCCTTACGAATCCACGTGTTTAAAGTGATCATACTCCGCGAGAACACAGCGACAGTTTTGACAGCGGAGGGAATCGAACTCTGGCCTACCGAGTGCAATTCCCGCGCGCTAACCACTGGGCTACCGCGCCCATGATGTAGGGGGTGTATGAATTCTTCAGAAGTAAACAATCATGGAAGGTGCAATTGATAAGCATACGTACATGAACATTTTGAAACGGAATTTTTATGGCAGCATTGGTTTTATTTAAATCCCATACAACATAATAGGAAGAAACAGATAATTTACTTGAAAAATACGACACGGAGAAAAAATTGAAAGCCGCTCTACTGCACGGTTAATATGAAACAACAAAAGGCTTGTTGAAATTATGCAAGAACGTTTAAGAGAGGTTACCAGAGCAAAAGGGGGTCTAAATGATGAAAATAAAATTTTATCTCTACGGTATTATTTAGAGAGACATTTTAAACAGCCGTACGGACACCTTTTTTGTCTAATAATTTACTCATTTTGAGTTTGTTTGAAATTTAAGGTTTAAATATTATAGGTATCTTGCTTTAAACAGTATAAGACGCTGCTATATACATTTGAATTTGAGGTTTTTTAGTGTTGCATATTATTAAGATGTATTTTGATGAAATATAGTTCGATTTATTGCATGTAGTTAGAGCCTACGGAAACCTTTTATACCCAATGTATGCAATTTTAGTTATAATTAATATTGCAGTTAATTACAGTTCATATACTCAATATAAAACTTAAATATCTCGAGAATGGTCCATCTTAGAGAAGTGGGGTTGATCTTATTGTTTTTGTAGTCAAAAATTACGAATAAAACAAGCATTTAATGGATACATTTGTAGTGTTTTATTTTAGATCTTGACAATTTTTGCTGACCCTTTCTCAAAAAAGTCAGATTATATATTTTTTTTAATCGTTCCGAAATCAAACCAGCACCATAAGCGACTTATTTACCAAATTTTGTAAAATTTAGTCAGTTAGTATCTCAGCTGCAGTAGATACATACGATTTTTGCTGGCCATTTTGCAAAAAAAGGCAAATTCTTTTTTCCCGAATCGTATCAAAGTCTAATCAGCACACGAGTAACCCTCAATTGACTTTTTAACTATATTTTGTAAAATTGGATCAATTAGTATTTCAGCTAGTCTGGATACAAACGATTTTTGAGAGCCATTTTGTAAAAAAGGTACATTCCTTTTCCTCGAATCGTAGCAAAATCTAATCAGTACCAGGGTAATCCACAAGTGACTTAACTACGAAATTTTATGAAATTTGATCAATTAGTAATTGAGCTAGAGAGGATACATACATTGCACAGACATACACACAGACACACACACATACACACACACACACACACACACACACACACACACACACACACGGTCGGACGGACCTCGCGATAAAAATATTGTTTTTGTTTTCTAGGGTGCTCAAAACGTGTACATCTGTCGAAAACTCGAGCTGCGATTTTTGACACGATTTTAATACTTTCCCTATACATTACCATGTATGGTAAGGAAAATAAAAATCTGATGTGGGCAGCGCATGACTTACCCTGCAGACTTCAATTAATTTTACTTTTATTTTTTTAATAAATTATTAAGTTTTATTACATTAAAAAAAAACAAAAAAATACACGCATACTTATTTGAAATTACACCGAATTTACACTTTTAATTCAACTTTTATTTGGTAACTGCAAGTATATTCAAAGGCGGCGTAGCAAGAATACAAAGAACTAAAATATCTCGAGAAAGGCTAATACTGGAGTAATGGGGTTGGTATTATTCTTTTATGTCGAAAATTGCTTCTAAAACAAGCATTTAATGGATACATCTGAGCATACGTAGCTTTTTGTTTTAGATATTAATGATTCTTTTTATTGAGCCATTTTGCAAAAAAAAAAAAGAAAAAAAAAAAGCTGGTTATGTTTTCCCGAATCATACCAAAATCTAATCAGCACCAGAGTAACCTACAGGTGACTTATCTACCAAATTTTGTGAAATTTTAAAAATTAGTTTTTTAGCTAGAGTGGATACATGCGATTTTTGCGGGCCATTTCGTAAAACAAAACGGGTTTTTTATCCCGAATCGTACAAAAATCTAATCAGGGCCAGAGTCATCCATAATTAACTTACCTACCAACATTTATGAAATTTGGTCCATTAGTTTTTGAGTTAGAGTGGATACATACATTGCACAAGTGCACACACATACACACATAGATGTCACGCTAAGAATAGTTTTTTCGTGTTCTAGACCTAGAGGTCTCAAAACGTGTAGATCCGTCGAAAAGCCGAGTTGCGATTCTGGCATGATTCCAATATTTTCCCTATACATTACCATGTATTGCAGGAAAAGTAAATATCTGGTGTGAACAGTGATTCAAAACCAGAGTTCTACGGAATATAAGGGTACAGAGACCTGGTGTTCCGGGTTCGAGAAAACTGATACGAAAATCGAAAAAAAAAAAAAATAGAAACCACACAATGTGTCACCTTTTTTGTAATTCAGGGGAAAACATCTGATGTAAATAACACTGGACTTTCCCTACAGACTCAAATTAATGTCCTCTTTATTTCTCTAACAATGCATTAAATTGAGTTTAATGGCACAAAATAACAAGCATAATTATTTGCAGTTAAACTGAATTTGCACTTTTAATATCAATTTTCGTTTTCATTTGGTAACTGAGCGTATATTCAAAATCGGTATAGCAAAAAATACGAAAAAATTTAAAAAATCTCTCTTTTTTCTCAAGAACGGCTATCCCTAGAGTAATGAGATTGATCTTATTCTTATAATCGCCAAAAATGACATATGAAACAAGCATTTAATTGATATATTTGAACATACGTAGTTTTTATTATATATTTTGACAATTTTTGCGGGCTATTTCGTAAAATAGGCAGGTTCTTTTTTTCCGAATCGTACTAAAATCTAATCAGAACCAGGATATCTACTAAATTTTGTGAAATTTGGGCAATCGAATCAGCACCAGGGTGCACAGTACACTTACCTATAAAATGAAATTTGGTCTATTAGTTTTTGAGTTAGGATGGATATATACATTGCACAGACACACATACATACACTCACACAGACATCACGCTAAACATAGTTTTTTCGTATTCTAGAGGTCTCAAAATATGTAGATCAGTCGAAAACACGAGTTACGATGTTCGACATGATTCCATTACGTCCTCTATACATTATCATGCATTGTAGGGAAAGTAAAAATGTACTTTGATGAAATATTATACACTAAAATGAAATATCATGCTTGTCTCGGATCCTAAATAAGCGCTCACTACTTAAATAAGGCAGATGAAGGTAACACCACTTAATTTCCAAATCACATGTTTTGAACTAAAATCAGTCCATCGCTCCATTTTACCATGCACAGTCATACCAAATATAGAACGCGGGTACAGTGCCTAGAAGAATACTTCTAGGCACTGTAACGCGGGCGTAATACCACTATATAATCGTCTTCGAAACGTCCTGAATAAGCTTTTAACGCGTCTTTAATGCGCGCTCGGTCGCCAATCGTTGGCAGAATCGCTCAATAAAAATCTGAAGTCGCAAAAAAGAAAAATTTTCTTTACTGCTCCTTGTAAAATTAAAAAAATTGCTATCTCAACAAATTTTCATTCAATTGAATTCAAATTTAAGTACAATACTTATAATGATAATATAGAACCAAATAAAAAAATAAAGCGAAATCTTCTAAATTTGCAAAGTTAGAAAACCTATAAATTAAATGCTCTTAATGTGTCTTACTGCCTTTTTGTCGAAATAAAATTAATCAATACCGTCTCAGTCAATATCGTCTGCGGCGGCAATGAACGAATAGGTTTATTTTGACGAAATTGTGGGAAATGGCGATTTTTAACTTTAAAAATTCGCAACTTTAAACTAATTAGAATTTTTAAAATCACTCACCGAGGTGCAAAGTACGGAGGCGTGAAGAACCCTGTAGAAAATTTCGCCTCTGTCGGCGCTCTGATTTTCCGCTACAGACGGTAGACACAGAAACACATACAGACAAAAACATTGTCTTTTATTATGAAGTGTTCCTTGAATATGATATGATACTTGAACCTGTACCCTAAACCTAAATTTTTTCTAGTGAATAGGTTTTTAGGTTGTGTGTAGAATTTAGGCTGGTGTTCATCCTTATGTTAAATTAGCCACTCCAATAAAGAAAATCTGATGTGGACAACATATGACTTTCCTTATACAGGGTGCCCACTTATATCCGTTACACCCCCTTTAACTTCTAAACGGTGACAGCTTAGAGGCCATAAAGTTGTTGTCTAGGTATAGTAAAAGTGCTATGCGCTACTCGATGAGAAAACTTACAACGCCATCTATCGGCAAATTTTGGAATTAGCGGTCCTATCTCGTAAACGTTGAAAGATACGGGAAAAAAGTCAATTAGAAAGTTGTAGAGCACTCTCGATTTAGTAAGAAAAGATACGTTGCGCACATTAATACTCAAAACAGAATGCAGAACACGAACATTGGTTTGGTCACGATTTCCAAAATTGTCATGTCATAAAGAAAGGAAGAAAAAAACTCAGACACTTCCCTGTCTTCAGGATCATTTATTTACAATAGTATATTGCTCAAAATGCTCTCCGTCAGCCGCTATACACATTTGCACTCTGGACTGGACTTCTCGCTGCAGATTGTGCAACATGGCAGGTGTTACGGACACACAAGCATCAGTGATGCGTCGTCGAAGATCCTGCAATGTTGGCGGGAGGGGTCGCATATACCTGCCCTTTTATGTGTCCTCATAAGAAGAAGTCCAATGGGGTCAAGTCAGGTGAGCGCGGGGGCCACTCGACGCAACCACCATACCCGATGACTTGATTCTGGAATGTCTCTATTAGGTACTACTGGATGTTTGAAAACTTATGTGGAGGTGCGCCGTTATGTTGGAACCATACATTTAGGAGTTGGTGCAACGGTAGATTCTCAACAAAATCGGTTATTACATCCTACCTGCAAGTACCGTTGTCCCGTTAACGTGCCCTTGTAAAATACTGGTCCAATGAGCCTGTCATTAAAAATTCCGCACCAAACATTAATCGACCAGCGTTGTTGATGTTGAACTTCGACGGCATATCTCGGATTTTCCAGCGACCAGATATGAACGTTCTGTCTATTAAACATTCCGTTCCTCGTAAAACATGCCTCATCCGTCCATATTATGTCTGCCAGGAATGTTGGGTGGACCTCTAAGTTATTCATCACAAAGTTGCACCACGTGTAACGTCTCTCAGCATCTCTTGGCAGCAATCCCTGCACAGGTGTGGATCGGTATGGATGAGCACCTGATTCATTCAGGATTTTGCAGACGCGGCTTTTTGAGAGGCCACAATTTTTACTGACCATTCTTATGCTGCTCTGAGGATGGGCGAGAGCGTATGCTAGCACATCTTCAGGTTGCACTTTGCGTCTTACATTACGAGATGTACGAATGCGAGGTCGGTTGGTCACTCAGCCCGTCTCCCTTAAACGTTTTACAACTTTTAAGATGGTCTGCCGTGTAGGATGCGGGCCTTGAGGGAAACGTTCACGATACAGCCTTGCAGCTGATTTTGCCTTACGCCCATCACATTCACCGTAAATTAACAACATCTCGCAATACTCGTTACTGCCAAATTTTGCCATAACTCTCCGCTTTAACGCACAACCCAGCAGAAACATCCTTTTTATAGTAGTAGTCTGTGGTGAACAGATATGACGTTCCATCCTCATTTGCATAATACATGAGATCCATGTGATTTTTATACCAGACATGTTTGAGTTGAGCTGTGTATTTGGAGAGACGATTTTGCAAGATCAGCAGAAACTTTTCATGGTTTGTAGAGACATTCAGTAAAACACGCAATAGGTGGGGACAGAACCATGGTCCTCATGAATGCGAATCACGTGCTTTTCCCTTGCGCTACAACACAGGCTCGTATTTAGTCCGTAAGGTGGTCTTTTCTCGCTTCGCTTCATAAGCAAACAAATGTTCATTTTTTGCATTCTGTTTTGAGTATTATTGTGCGCAAGGTATCTTTACGTACTAAATCAAGAGTGCTCTACAACTTTCTAATTGACTTTTTTCACGTATCTTTCACCATCTACGAGATAGGACAGCTAATTCCAAAATTTGCTGATAGATGGCATTGTAAGTTGTCTCATCGAGTAGCGCATAGCCTTTTTACTATACCTAGACACCAACTTTATGGCCTAGAGCTCCTATACTACAGGCTGACTTATCAAGCATATTGAAGCCCAGTAAGGTTTCTACAAATAGATGGGTTACCATATTTGGCGGTTTAACACGTGCTCCAAATAATGATTTTTACAGGTATTTGATAATGTTAACCAATATACAATTGAGTTATATTTTTATAAATATGAATTAGATTGGAGTAATATTTATAATTACGCGATATTTATTAACAAGAATCAAAAATATGATTCTCACTATATAAGCAGATTAACAAATAGATGGACATTTTTTTTTCTTATTATTTTTTTTGCAAAAATCCGGTCTTATTAAAATTTATGAAATACTATATGTATATTTCTATTTTACATCTGTTACAATTCTAATATTATACAGAATAAAATATGGTCTTATTATGAGCTCAGAAAGACCTTGATTTATTTGAAATGCCTGTACTAAATAATGAAAAGTTGTTTTTGAAATATATATATTTATGATGATACATAGTAGTGCGCGAATTACCCCCGGGGGGGGGCGGCACTTTAAATGTGCACTTAATTTTAAAGGTACTAAAATTTTAAAGAGGGTCAATTTTGTTATAAACTTGTGGATGTATAGATTGGATAAATACAGCATTTAAAATCTTAATAATACTAATAAATTATATAAATCTGTATTGTAAACGATATATTTTTTATGTCTAGTACAAAAGAATTGAAGTGCTTTAAAAGATAATATTGAGGAAATCGTCTAAACTGGATCCTCTAAACATAGCGCCAATGTTTACATCAAATGACTGGCGCCAATCATCGTCTTGGCGATGAAAATATCAGTGCCATTCCAAAGTAAATTCGAGTCATTCAGACATAATTTCTATCAGTTTTTAGTAAAAAAATCCTATTTGATCATTCATTATCTTTTATGATAAATGCATTTCGATTTATTTACCATTTTAGCTTATGTTTACATAATTATTATAATATGGTAAGATTTCCGCTTGGCGACGGTTTGTTAATAGTAGGATTCAACAATTTTATGATTCATTATACTCTAAACATGCAATAAAGTGTATAAAACTTGAAAGATATTGGTGTAACATGAATAAATATTTAATATATATATAATTTGAAGCAATTATACTTTTAGATTTGGTAAATAGAATAACACATTCAGGACTACAAATCACGTTTACTAAGATAAGAATATAACAAATAAATGTCAGTAATAATACATACTACAGTTACGGAAATTATAAAATGTGTGTTTAAAATAGATACTTTATATAAAAATAGAAGTTTCAATTACAATATTGTAAAATGTAGCTTCCACAAGTATGCTCCTGTACCGGGTATTCAATGATTCTGTCGACTATTTATAAGCCATTTTTTTATTCCCTCTTCATTTCTGGGAAAGCAAAATTATCTAAACCTTTTTCTAGTATGTTTAGAGTAGTTTGGTGCAGAACACCCACCAAAAATTATGTCAATAGTACTCCCTAAAGTGAAAATACGAAAAGAGCTAATGCAAATGGATTACGCTTTCTGCCTGGGTGGGCTTCAATATGCTTGACGAGTCAGCTCGTATATAGAGGAGCCTTATTATGGCCTAAGCTGTCACCGATTAGAAGTTAAGGGGGTGTAAAGGATATAAGTGGGCACCCTGTATAATGCAATGAATTTACTACATTTACAGTTTAAAAAAATGTTATTCTTATAGTAGATACTTATATTCTTTCCAAGATATTGAATTTTTTTCAATTAGTCGTCATTTTCATTCATTTAGCGTCATTTTTATCCATTTGGCGAGATTTTTGTTAATTTGGCAACAATTAAAAATGTCGCCAAGTTGGCGACATTCTGCCAAATTCGTCGCCAAAATCTCGCCAAGCGTTATGAACGAAGAAATAAGTTATTCTTACAGCAGAAAAATGACTATTGGCGTTCAAATACAAAAGTATTACTCAAAGTATATTTTTTCATGAATGGAACGAGCTAGTTCCACGAGAATGATGTCACCCAATTTATCGCACGGTATTACATATCAAAATTGAACATGTTTTACAATAAGAAATATTTTTTTTTATTTTATATGACTTTTTGATAATTTTTTTGAAAAATGTGCAATATCTCGAGAATGGTGCATGTTAGCGTTCTAAAATTTATGTTAATCGTTTTCTAATGAAAAATTACACAAGAAATGTCTATTTGCGTAACTTTATTAGCGGTTTTGATTTTTTGACGATTTTTCAAAATTGCACTCAAAAATTTAGGGGGGGGGGGGGTCTGAACATTCGATTGCGTATAAAAACAATAGATTTCCAGTGTTTACCGATTGTGATTTTTGTACCAAATTTCGTTCGAATCGGTCCGTTCGTCAGTTATCGTCTCTACACACACACACACATACTTTCACACACACAGACATCACTCCAAAAATGTTCGATTCGTGATCAGGGATGCTTGAAACGTGTTCTCCCGTCGAAAACTCGAATTCGAATTTTCGACTCCATCACAATACTTTCTTTATACATTATGTATATAAGGAAAGTAAAAAGCAGGCATCTGGTTGCCTTTGTTAACGGGGTTGCTCTGGTCTTGTATCCTAAAGATGGAAGTTGTTTTTTGTACTTCGAAACAGGTTGATATCGTTCCTAATTTCTGTTATGCTGCGTTTTATCGTCATTTTATTATTTAGCTATTTTTGTAACAATTAAAGCGATACATTGTTCTTTGTTAAATCGTTGCTGATATTGCAATAAATCGTATATCAAAATTTGTAAGTTTTTAAGACAGCAATAAAGCTGATTAGTTTGTCAAATTTTTCTAACTATTTTGATTACAAAAGTGTCGTAATCCCAAATTGGTATTTTCTGACACAAGACGTATTGTCCGGCGACTCAAACAGTGCTGCAAACTCTCGGGCCAGTTGAGTGGACTGGGTCCTCAACACGATGTATTGCAGTATCAACCATGGTATGCAGTTTTGCTGCAGACTCAAGTTCAGATTCAACTGCATATTTTATACTGTATATTTATACTCTATAGATTTATACTGTATATTTTTACTTATTTTTTTATTATACTCTATATAGATTATAATGTATATTTTTTAATTTGAAAGAAAATAAGATTAAGAAGAAATTTTCTAAAAAAGTTGCATTCATCGAAAGCACAGTTAAAAATCGTTTAATTCTAGCACTGATTCCACTGATGCCACCAAACCTTTGCAATATTTTCTCAATTCCCCCCCCCCCCCTTCGACTGGTACCTAAAACAATAATCCTCGGCAAACACAGAAGAAAGCAATGGGCGTGACCTATTGCTGTTGATCCTCCAATCAAAAAGAGGTACTTCTCTATTCTCCATGCGAAACACGTAAACCGTGTTACAGCAGTGCGTCCCCATTAAGCCGCTTACGTGGCCAATTACGCTAATGAAACGGCCCGTCCTGGACAATGCCGAACATCAGTCTCTGTCTTGAAAAGATTATACATACTCGAAACATCCATCACTGAGATTTCGGAAAAGTTTAATTTTGCACTCCAGTTGAGCGGAGGGTAACATGTACAACCGGAAAGCTAATTTGTAGGGGCCTTGAACTAGAGAGATGAGCATGTTTCAACTGTTATCTGGAAGCATCTGAGTCCAAAATGAGGTTATTGTTTTGGATACTGGGCGACGGGTCATATTCATAAAAGGGACATGGGTCCCTAGATTTTATGCCACTCCTCAAAACTGACATTTAAAATCATAATTCTGTCAATATCGAAAGATTTCGATAGCTTGAATCTCGAAGAAGAGGAGGAATTATGACCGACAGTGCTGTTAGGTTTACAGTGCTGAATTTCGCTTTCAAATATATACCCTTTTGAGTATACAGTACATTATATCTTCAGATAGTATATATAAAGTTTGTTTTGTTTTCTTTCTACATACAATTTTAGGTTTTTTTTTTCTTTTTTTTTAATTGTAAAAGACGCTGTTATTTTTTAGAAATGTCCATGGCAATATTCACAGCTTTATACAGTATAAATAAAAGAAATGCATTCTTGTTAAAGTGCATATTTGATTGAAGTAATGCATCTGTAATCCAGAATATCATTTGATCACTTTAACTATTTATCCTAGTGCTGAACTAATTCTTAGTGGGAAATAATATATGAATGGATTAGACGATGTCATGTGGTGGTGATGCTTTGTTGAAACTTTTAAATCGAAGGTGAAATATTTTTGAAAACACATGAAGCAAAACGAAATATTTAAAAATACACCGAAAAAAATGTTTTTCTGTTCAAAAATATATTTCTAGTTGCAATTCCATGTTCTCTTCTCAAATACGTCTATTTCAGCTCGCTTTAAAAGAATTATCATTAAATCAATAACAGGGATCTTATTCTACATAAAATTCCTAAATTTCCTTATGTAAGCTTTCCTTAACTTCTAAATTTGTACCTACAATTTTTTGATCATCTTAAAATTTTATTCCTTAAAACGGCGGCGCCCTATTTGCTCCTAAAGCAGTGGATGTTAAAAAAAAATCAATGGTAGCCCCAATCCAATGGAGCCAAAATAGTTTTGAGTGCATAACATTTTGTAAAATAAAACTCCAGTAAAGTTCAATAAGTTTATTCAATTTTTTCAGAGTCATTATTTCGTTTACAGACTTTCAAAGTACTTCAAGTTATTCGCTAATTGTTTATAGCTAGCTAGTACTTTTAGTTTTCGCCCCGATTTCATCTGGATACTCCGAACCTAGACTAAATATTAAATCAACTTGCTTGGCGATGTTTAAACTTAGACAATATATGAGAAATTTTAAATTCAAGTTAATCTATAAATTTGCTTAGCGGCACATACATACGGACTCGAATACGTATATTTCCATCCATTCTGTTCAAACTTCATCAATCAATAAACATCTTTCAACAAACTTCCCAAGTTTATTTAATTTCCTAATTTTTTTTAAACACAACAAAATATCTCGTGCATGTGCACCCATATTTCTTCAAAGAGTAGGTAAACAAATTGAGCTGCAACGTGCTTAACATTTTAAATATTACAGCTTTCCCACCCATTGCAAACAGGGACGTAAGTGGGCAATCTTGGCTGGGGGGGTGTGAAGGAAATTTTTCCGACTAATATTGAAAATTTCCGACTGTACAAACAAGTGAGTTAACTTTTGGTTTTGAACGAGTGCATTGCTGTTCTAGTGACTTTTGTCCAGTTCAAAGTCTAGACGGCAATTATTTGTTTTAATTTTCGAATGTTTTGCGTATATATCCAAATCATACCCCAATTTATAAAAAGAAAAAAGTCTCAAAATCAAATTTTTGGTTTTGAGGGGTTTGTTTTATAAATAATTTTACATTTGTTATTTAATTATCGGATGTGTTATGCAAATGCCCAAATTTTTAGCTATTATTTGAAACAAGGCAAGTTTCTAGGGCAAGGATTAGCAGAATGTTAAATATATTTGAAAAAGTATTAAATTTTGTATGTTTTGGGATTTTTTTTTCAAATGCACTTGACACATTCCCAGATGATTGCCTAGCACTTAAAAACCCGCGAGTTTCTATGCCAAGAATTGGTTGTGTAAATTTCGGAACATGTATCTTTTTTTTAGCTAAATTTGGGTCTTTTAATAGGTTTTTGTAAATAATTAAGACTTATTTTCTAATTTTCGAATACACATTGCACATTTCCAAATAATTTCCTCAAATAAGGAGAAAAACACGCGTTTCTAGGCCAAAAATTATCTTTGTAAGACACGGGATGTGCATGATAGCATACATACATTGTTCAAATGAAATTAATATGATATGATTTGTAGTGCTCATAAGGGATGACGTTGTTTCATTTCCTCGATATTTGTTTTAAAAAAATCGTCTAGACACGGACTTAAAAAAAAAAAAATTCCAAATGGTTCACAAGAAAACCTACTTGCATGTGGTCATACACATATTCTTAAATACATCGAAATTGCATTTTTTAGTTTATATGATACTTATTTTGCAGCATCCAAAACAGGAAGATTAGCTTAATTCTACAGTTTGAATTCTACAGAAAGTTGTGTTTATCTTCGCAGTCTAACAATTTTTTTTTTTAATTACTACATTTTTTTTAAGAAAACGCATCAAAGCAACAAATGCATCTCCCTTAATGAGATGCATAGGACTGCGGTTTCTCCCCGGTAGATTGCACATGCCTGAGCACTCTCCTAGAGAAAGGATCGTTTATTTTCTTTATTTTTTTTCCAGGTTTGTGGATCGCATGCTTATAAATTTGGTTTGAAACTAACATTGAGTTATACAGCGTTTTTCAACGTGTGTTATAGTTTCGTGTAAATTTACGGAAAATTAAAGAATTTTGATGTACAGTTTGGACCACATTGGACTTTTCTCATTTTGGGGTTCCGAGACCAAAAAACTTCGAAAAACAGTGAGCTATTGAATACAACTGGAGTGAGTGCATATTACACTTTAACATTGTTGGGCCGCGGTTCCTTTCGGAGTTGGCGAAAATCATCCGCGTTTGAAAATACAATTCTTTATGTAGTATAGCGGGCTTTTATCTAAGACCTAAATATGTGGGTTACAAGAAGTTGGTGGTAGGAGGATGGTACGGTAGCTCTAGTTGTGTCCCCACTAGATTCTAGTCTAAATTAAATGGGAATATCCCGGCCATCCAAACAGATACCTTACACTTTGGTATATGTCATACGGTCTGGGTCGAAAGTGGAAAGATCTCCTCTAGTTGTTGCAAACCAATCTGAAGACTCGCTTGTACGTTGACGATATTTTGTCGCCGATTGTTCTGCCTATATTGTCAAGTCGCCCAGGTTCCATTTACCAACAAGACAAAGCTCAAACATATACTGCACAACTTTCTCAACAATGTCTTCAAGGATTTAATACCCTCCTACTGCCATCCAGATCTCCAGACCTATCACCAATAGAGAACGTATGGGACATGCTGTGACAGCAATTGCAGCCTTCTCTGAATACCACTGAATTAGCTGATCGGTTGCAACATTTGTGGCAGAATCTTCCGCAGAGGGACATAAGCAACCTAACTGACCCTATGCCGCACCGAATATCGACTTGTATAGTCGGTAACCACTTAATAAAATATCAGCTTCTTGTTGTCACCATTTCTTAATAAAACGTTTTTATTGATTCCAAATTCTAATCATTTGCATATTTTCTCAAACGACACATATATGCCGATCTTCGTAGCTGTAAGCTCAATTTCTTATGGGTGCATATAATTTTTTTGTGTGTATAGCTTCAATATTTTTTCATCACTGATTTGAACGAATTTTTAATCACCTTTTTAAAAGCACAGTGTCATCATGTCAGAGCACCAAATACAATTTCGAAGGCTAAAAAACTTCTGTTTGCTGATTTTACCATGCTGAATTTAAATCTGAAAGTCGTTTTTAAAATTAACCCTTGGATCTGGGAAGATAGCCTCTCAAAGTTCGGCCTTTTTTGCTATTTTTGTGTTTATAATCTCAGGTCGAAGATGTTGCCACAACATGATGCATTTTCATGGTTATGAGAACTTAATGCTTGAAGAAATAACAGGAAAACTGTATTCAACTCATGAAGTTAGAGGCGAGACCACCTCCATGATTCAGCTGACTAGGAAAGTTAATTTTGTGAGGTCATCCCTATTTAAAAATTCAGAATATGAATATCTAAGCCATGGACTTAGAGAGACTTATTTTCTGCTTTATCTTCAAAATCACCTTGTAAACGATGCAATTATACAAACTTTGTTTATAGATAGATTGGTTGGAGCTGAATTATATGATCCACAAAGTTAGACTCTTTTCTTCTATGGTATGGATAGACCAATTAAAAACTTAAGATGAAAAGTTTGAGGTATTAAACTTGATAAATTGATTTGCTAAGGTTATAGGGGAATTGCGTTATGTTAGGAGTCGGTATAGTTTGTATGTCTTTATAGGGAGATATTATCCTATAAGAGATAATAATATTGAATAGGGGGTGTATGACTGGTATGTGACTGTGGATATTAGAAGTGGATGGGAGGATCGGTGGCAGTTGATGTCCGCCGGCCGTGGTGTACTTACATGAGTTTAGTGCCCGAAGTGCGCGGAAGTTTGCTGGTTTATAAAGAAATTTCAACTTCGATCAAAGTCTTCGAGAAATAAATATTTCGAAAGAACGTAAGATTAAATAAACCAATTGCAGAGATGGGAAGTCCACAAAATATAAAAACAATTTTTTTTTTAATTGAACACCAAAATTTTTAGTATAAGTAAATTATTACTGGAAACGAGTGCATATTAAGTGGTGCACACAGAATCAGAAATGAATGAAGTAATATAAAGCATCACCAAATTTTATGGACAGCTGACTTTCAAAAACAAAAAAATTATGTTATTCATTATTTTGATCTATTTTACTGGCTTCTTCATCGAAATTGAATATGTAGGATCATTTCATTACTTTTATGTTTCCTACTTATAGGGCAAATCTAGTAGAGAGGTTGTGACTATATAAATACCAAATTATGACCACAAAAATCTGAATATAATATTTCGCAATTATCAATGTTGGTATATTATTTTGAAATAACTCTGTTTAATTTTAAATAATTTTATTTGAACGAGAAAGAAATATTTTAATTTAAAAATAAAATAATAGTAATTATAAATAAATTAATGATTATTTATTAATAAAAATATAATATATAAAATGTGTCTACAAAATGTACAATGGTAAAATTATAACTAATGAAAATTTTGATTTATTGGAAGCTCAACTATTTAACATATTTTTCTCTATTAATAAAAGGTTTATAAAAACATTTTGACGTAAACATTTTACTGTAACATTTTAATTTATATACAATTTAATATCGAACGGCCGAATAAATGTTGCATTATTATTACATATTTAGTATTTTTCAAAAGGATTTCTGTTTCTGTGTGTGTGTAACGCGTAGAAGAAAATTCAAGCTTTCAACAGCTTCGAAGATTTGGCATCTCAGCTTATGCAAATATGCACCTTGCCGGAATTTTCTTTTTTTTAATTCAATTAGTTTAAAGGTTATGAATATTTAAAGTCGAAATTTCGTTGTTTCTAAATCCATTTATCCCAGCAAACTATTGTTTGCAGAATGGCAGATGTTTATAGACAATTAGCGCGACACAATGTGGGTGATGAAATCAAAAATTCTGAGTTCCAGAATTTTACAGATATCATTTTGATTTTTTTAAACGAGCAATTATTTTATAAGAATTCGCTTGACAAATCTTTTCTATAGCACTAAAATATTCAGAGATAGTATTTAATTATCTAATTTTACTTTTCGGCATTTATTTCACGAAAGTGCAGCAGACGAAACACATAAAGTGATTTAAATTGAGAAGTTTTCTTATTCCTTAAATTTTAAAGATATGATTCATATTTTTAAAAATACAATTATTTGCCATTAAAAGCATTGTAAAAAAATCATTTGAATCGGATAACTACAACCATAATCCCGATTTTTACCTCCTTGCTTTTTCTTCAATCCTAAAGGTGACGCAGCGCAACGAGAAAAGGCGTTGTTGAGACCCAGACGGTCCGACCTACCAGAAAGGTGTAAGGTAACAGTTTAGACGACTGTGAAGAGCCACTCAATTTAGAACGGAACCCAGTGGGGGGGAGGCATCCACAGGGACCGTACCCTCCTTCCCCTACCACCAACCTCTCGGAAGGGCTTACGGACCCACATGTTTAACGTGATCGTACTCAGCGTGAACACGACGGCAGTTTTGGCAGCGGAGGGAATCGAACCGAGGCCTACCGAGTGCAATCCGAGCACTAATCACTGGACTACCGCGCCCCACGAGAAAAGGCGTGTTTAAGCGCGCTAATGTGTTTTTATAGATCTAATGCAATTTTCGAGGAATCTTCTTATCAAGTTTAAAAAGATAGATAATATCCTGTTTTTAACACTTTACAACATAGTTGAAAAGTGTTTATGACTTTGTTCACTCTGTCTGTCTGTTTGTCCGTTAGCACGATAACTGCCGTAAAAATGACTTTATCAAAATGAAATTTTAGTATGTTTTTCAAACAGTCTGTGGGACTTATGGGAATATAAATGAATAATATCATCCAATTAGTTTTGGATTGAACCCAGATTGAAAAAATGAAATACATTGAACCCTACAGGACCTAATTTTTCAAACATTTTTTAAGCAACTTTAAAATTCACAAATTGCTTCGAAAATTTTAGAAAATATTCAAATTATCTCATAAAATATATAAAAAAAAATGTCAGTAAAATATGTTAGGTAGTTTTTTAAATAAAAATTATTTAATATAGGGAGAATAACAAATTCAATTAAATTCTGACTCTCGCTATATCCTCCAGAAAGAGACCCGAGATATATTATATAATAAATATCTTTCCAAGGGTTTAATTATTTTATATATAAGAGAGGTTTCATATTTTAAAATAAATAAGGTAGATAACAATTTTTCAAATTTTTAAATAAAATAAATCATAGTATTGTAATGAATGAAACGGTAGGAAAAATGTTTATGAATGAAATGCTGCCTTTATAGAGAGGCGATTTATATTTTGATGACGTCATTTGAATAAAGTTCATTTGTTTTCGATGAAGTTTTCAAATATAATAAATTATTGAAATATTACGATAATTTTAAAAATTTACCGAGGAATATATCGCATTTTAGGGATGTTTAAACCAGGCAATTTATATTTCAATGCCGTCATTTGAATGAAGTTCATTTTCTTCGATGAAGTTTTCAAATATAATAAATTAATGTAGTATTGTGATAATTTTAAAAATATTACCGAGGAATGTATCACATTTGAGATGTTTATATAAAATTGCATTGAAGTTGGAAAGTGTTTCATAATCAATGCTTTATGCATGATTGACCTTTCTTGTTTAAGTTTTTAAATGCTTATTTTTCTCGAAAACAAAAAGTGGTAGGTATAAATAATATTAGGTTATTTGTAGTCCTTTGAAAACCATATAGGAGTGGACAATTGGATTTTGGATAGGTTCTTAATTTTTGAAAAATAGTGGCAACAATTTCGATATTTTAATATTTTGTAGATGTGGTCCTAATTTCGATGTCTTAATATTTTGAACCATTTTGAAAAAGTGGTTCTTAATTATTTAAAATTATTTTAAAATTGTCAAAAAAGATAAACTATCTACACAGAAAAATGTTATTCAAGCGAAATCATTTCGACTCGGGCCATGCTGGAGATTTTAGAAAGCTGTTTCGGGCCGGGCTCAAACTTGACTTTTAAAAAAGGTCAAACATATTTGATTTTGAAAACTTTTCTGTGGCCGAATATATTTATTTCGCCAGGCCGAACATATTTAATTTTGAAAATTTTTCAAATGAGTTTTAATTGAATACATGAAATAATTATCTTTATTTCAGCTATATATAGATAAATGTTTAAAAAAAACTTTATCTCAATTCTTCGTAGAAAATTTTCACACATTCATGTTCCCTTTTCCCGGCCATCCAAACAGCTGCTCTAAGTCTACGGACGAGTCGGGTGGTCTGGGCTTTCGACACATTCATGTTCCCGGCCGTCCAAGAGGATGCTCTATGTCATCGGATGAGTCGGACTGTCTGGGTCTTCAACACATTCATGTTTTCGGCGGCCGCTCACTTTGCTGCTCATACCCTCGGGTGAGTCGGGCGGCCTGGGCTTTCTACACATTCATGTTTTTAACACATATGAATATAAATTATTTCGGGCCGAATCAAGCCGAGACTCAATGGTCTTCGGGACTGGTTTAAGTACTGCTATTGTCGTGCCAGGCAGGGAAAAACTCTAAATTTTCGGTCCGTTCTGACCCGTATTGGAACCACTGCTGATCTTTTTGTATAATCTAGTGTTTCATTCACAATTTGCGATTTTATTTTGTCGCAGAAAATTGATTTAAATGACGTATGAATTGTTAAATGATACCTTTAAAAGCACAATTTTATAACAAAATTTAAAAAAGCAATAAAAATAAATAATAATAATTATGAGAAACGTATATAAACGATTCTTATGCATGCCTTTATATAATTTAAAAATATTACCTTACTTTACGCAGGCACAACCTAGCTCTGCGAAAAATTGAAGCAATCTGGACTGAATGAAGATTCCACGCTTTTCAGCATTTTACAGAAAAGACATTCACATTTTCTGAGAGTCATAAATTACTTGCCCAATTATAGACACTTTTAAGGGAATACATACAGGGTTTACTTTCCAAATCCCTGGACAATGTGTTTCAGTATTTTTCTCCTGCTGTTTTGCCGACAGCATAGCGAAGAAAATAGGTTTTGTCGGAAGAACTCGTACCAGAACCTAATTGCTCTTTCATGGTTTTGTCCCCACCAAAGAGTTAGAATCACGTGATTGCTTCTCGAAGGTCCCCACATATGTGTACTACAAATGATCTGCACCCTCCGGTTGCAAAATCTGCTTCTCCGAATTTCCTCAAGAAAAATGCCGACAAAGTTGGGGGGACTTCCTGGACCACCCTCGTTGACATAGCCCTTATCCAGGTGGCTCATACGTATTTAAATGAGATTTATGACATCGCAAAGAAACCATTGCCCCACGTTCATCAGATGGCTTTGCTTCAACACGGACTTCAAGGATTTTGTTTCACGAAAGAGAATCGGTGATTTTGTAGTGAACATTTAGAAAATTAAAGTAAAAAATAAGTTTTTAAAATGAAATTTATGAAGAACAAAACACACTCTTATTCCGATTTTTTTCCGAGTGATTGCCAAAATTTCCGACTTTTTTTAGTCAGGGGGGGTGTGACACCCCCCCACACCCCCCCGGTACTTACGTCCCTGATTGCAAAACTCAGGTTAAAATATTAAAATATCAAAATTATAACCACTATACTTCGAAAATTAAGAGCTCGATCAAAATTCCAATTATATGTATTTCTAGGACTGTCGAAGAGCTACAAATTCTTGCTTATACTAGCAATACATAACAAACGCTTTCAGTTTTTAAGATATAAGCATACTACGAACTTGAAAAATGAAAATGTTTCAATCTTTTTTAACTTGACAATTACTCAAAAATTTAAGAGTTTTTTTTTAAATATATAGTTTGAAAACTGTATTTCTGGTACATATTTTCGCTTGCTATTTATGGCTATAATTTATAGTTTCCAAATTATTTCCAGTGTAAGTAAGAAAAATGAAAAAAAAAAAAAAAAACTCAATCGGAGAGATAATTTTTAATTTTTTTTAAAGAAAAACTCAAAATCTTAAAATATTTAAATTATTTTTTGCATATTCATAATCAGTACCATATTTTCGATAAAATAAGAAAATTATGCATGTGTACATTACATGTGTATCAATTAGGTTCGGAGATATAAGCTTCTATTCGTAAAGTTTTACAGATTTCCTTTACAGATACCTCAAACATAGATGCTATTTACATCAAAATTTCAAATTTTTATAGTTAAAATTTTAAAAAAATAGCATGTATTTCTTAAAGTAAATGGTCTAAGAAATTCAGAAGATTTTTCCAAGCGTCTTCCCTTGGAATAATGCTTCTCCAATTCTTGAATCTTTAACACCTGCAAGTCCTTGTCCGCACAATTGATCTACTATCTCAACTGCCGATCCGGTGATCGAGCGGTTAGGGGCAAGCGTTTCCGTCTGATCGCTGGATTGCCGGGTTGTGGGTTCGGATCCCGCCAGCGGGCATGGATGTTGTCATGTCGAGGCCAAGTCAGACTTCCACTCTTCGGGGGCCTCTATAAAAAGCGAAGCCGCAAATCTCCTCCCCTTCGTCATGGGACACCTTGGGGGGTCTTGTGGACGTGGTCCGTAGGCTCCCCTTCACCACGGGGGAATTAGTACACACACTATCTCAACTTCGTATGTCCTTTTACAGATTGATGTGGTCTAAAAATTTTCTTTGTGATTCTGTGGTTATCCACTTTTAGCAAATGCCCTGCCCATTGCATTCTGTTAACTTTAACGTATTTGATTATGTCAGAATATTTATATGATTTGCATAGTTCGAAATTGTATTTTCTTCTCCAAATATCATTTTCCCGAATTCCACCAAAAATACGGCGCAAAGATTTTCGCTCAAAGATACAAAGAGATTTTTCATCCTATCCTGTGCGAGTCTAAGGTTTCTGCGGCATGAATTAAGGTTGGTCATATAAGTACTTTATATAGTTGTGATTTTGTTCTTCTTCCAATCATGTGTGATCTGAAAAAATTTTCTTAATCCATGAAAATAACTATATGCAATTACGATTCGTTCTTGGATTTCTAAACTAATATTATTTTTATAGTTTATTTGGGTTGTTAAAATGCTCGATAGATTCAAATTTGTGCAAACCAGTCTCAAATACGAGGGGTGAAATACCCACTTCTGGTAAAAGACATGTATTTAGTTTTGTCTTGGTTAGTTTTCAGATGCATTTTATCAGCAGCGCTTTCCAACGCGAAAAAGGTCTTTAGATTTTAATGGTTCCAGCTATAATATCGATGTCATTATCAGCATATGCAAGAATTTGAATAGATTTCTGGTAAATGTTTCCTTTGGTGTTGTTATTAGAATCTCTATTTATTTTCTCCAGGACTAAGTTGAAAAATAAACAAGCGCATTTCGCTGTCTAACACCATTTTTTTACTTTCCCTGCAATACATGGTAATGTATAGGAAACGTATTGGAATCATGCCGAAAATCACAACTCGAGTTTTCGACGGATCTACACGTTTCGAGACCTCTAGAATACGAAAAAACTATTTTTAGCTTGACGTCTGTGTGTGTGTCTATTTGTCTGTGTGTCTGTCTGTGTGGCTGTTTGTCTGTGTGTCTGTGCAATGTATGTATCCACTCTAACTAAAAAACTAATGAACCGAATTTCATAAAATTTGGTATGTTAGTCACTTGGGTGAGAACCTGGTGCTGATTAGTTTTTGGTAGGATTATTATGAACAGAAACCGCCTTTTTTTTTGCGAAATGGCCCGTAAAAATTTCATGTATCCACTCTAGCTAAAATACGAATTTCACAAAATTTGGTAGATAAGTTACTTGTGGGATGATCTGGTGCTGATTAGATTTTGGTACGATTCGGAAAAGAACAACCTGCCTTTTTTTACGAAACGGCCCGCAAAAATCGCCAAAATCTAAAATAAAAAATATGTATGCTTAAATATATCCATTAAATATTTGTTTTATACGTAATTTCTAACGAAGAAAAGAATAAAACCAACTCCATTACACTAGGACTAGCCGTTCTCGAGATATTTTATTTTTTTCGTATTTTCTCTACGCCACATATGAAAATAAGTTCAGTTACCAAATGAGAACGAAAATTGAATTAAAAGTTAATTAAATTTAGATAAAATAAAGAGAACGTGGATATAAGTGTGCAGGGAAAGTCATGTGCTGCCCACATCAAATTTTTAATTAGAAAAATTCAAACTGCTGCTTGTAAAAGGAACACTTACAGGATTTCCATGATGAAAGCAAACATATGTTAAGTGTTTACTATTTTTAATATCAAGAGATTTTGAGATTCTCATTTAGATCTATATAATGGAAAAAGTTCCAGTAAATATAAGTCCAATTAATTTTTCAGATATTTCAAATTCTTTCAAGTCCTGTAAAAGACCAATTTCGTCAATACTCTCATAGGCAACTTTAAAATCAATGAAAAGGTAATGGGTTTTTAATAATAAATTCTTTACATTTAATTGCATATTGATGTTATTTTACCTCATTCTTAAATGTTTTAAAGTTCAAAACCTCCATAGCAAACTTTAGGGCCTCCCAAATAGGGTGACTCCTACCCGGTTGGCTTATTTGGTATCGAAGTCGAGCCATAACTAACAGGAAAATGTTGTTATTCTGGTGTGGTCGTAAACACAAAGTGGGAAATGTTATCTACAATCCTAGTAGCAATTAATATTGATCCAATATTGGACCCATATTGTATATCTTGGCATTACATGAGAAATATTTCCAATGTAATCTCAATATTAGGCAAATATTAGGGTTACATTGGCCTCCAATATTACCTAAATGCTCTCATTACAATATTACACCAATATTGGTGTTACATTGGAAATATTTCCAATGAAACGCCAATATTGGCGTAATATTGTCCCAATATTTTAAGACAATATTGGGCTAATTCCGTCAAAATGTCCACTTTTTCATATTGGATTGCTACTAGGTCTGTCTTACCAAGTTCACCAAGTTCCTTCCTGATTTCACCAAATTCCACCATCGAAACCCTGAAAATGAAAGGAGCTGGAAGAGAGAGCAGGAACCAACTCCGATTGCTAGGGAAAACACCGTGAGTACCTGCAAAAGAATTTCATTTCATGATTTATTAACATATATGTATTCAAATCACGATCACACAAAATCGTGAAATTTTCATAGGCTTCTTAAATATTTAAATTTTTACCTCAGGCTTTATTACCTGGTAGCGAAAAATTTTAGCACCTTTTTCTGAAAATTCACTGTCTATGTGCTGTTCAGAGAGGATGTCAATATTTGGTAAACTGTTTTTCACGAAGACATAAAAAAATAGCAAAATGGATCTTTTGCCTAAAGATCCTTTTACCATTTACCTAAATGGATCTTTTACCTAAAGATCATTTAACCTTTTACCTAAAGTTCCTTTTACCTAAATGGATCTTTTACCTAAAGATCCTTTTACCTTTTACCTAAAGATCCTTTTATCTTTTACCTAAATGAATCTTTTACCTTTTACGTAAATGAATCTTTTACCTTTTACCTAAATGGATCTTTTACCTTCACTGTGAAAGCATGGGAACTTCAGGTTCAGGTTCCTACACAGATTCGTCAAGGCGACTTTTATCAGAATCAGGATGTTCTACTCCAAGCGATCTTCCTTGGTTTTTGTTGGGGGAAGAATAAGCTGCCTTCGTGGCAAAAGGGATATGCAGCTTCTATGGTAAATTTTGCTCAAGTGTTTCAAAATCTCTCTCGTGAAAATGTTCATTGTTGGGAAGCCCTTGGGCTGAAAGTTTGAGCCTAGTCCCTTTAGTTCTGCGATTGATCACCTCTAGTTCTGTGAACACATACTTAATGTGGAAGAGGCCGAATGAATTTCTATTGTCCGACTCCTGAAATGCCCCAAAATTTCCATTGCGACAGCCCAGTGGTTAGCGAGCGGAAATTGCACTTGGACGACCCGGGTTTGGTTTCCGCCACTGCCAAAACTGCAGCCGTGTTCACGAGGAGTAGGATCACGTTAAACATGTGGATCCGTAAGTCCTTCCGAGAGGTCGGTGGTAGGGGAAGGAAGGTACGATCCCTATGGATGCCTCCCCCATTCGGTTCAGGTCTAAATTGGGTGGCACTTCCCGGCCGTCCAAACAGATACCTTACACCTTCGGGTAGGTCGGACGGTCTGGGTCGAAGAAGAAGAAGAAGTCTGTGTGGGACCGACCCTCCGATCTCTGCTTCTGTTATATGTGAATTTCCGACAACTAGTTAGGTGTTCTGCCTTTTTCACTTTTTGCCACGATTTCTGTTCGTATGTGCTGTGCCAAGCATCATGGTTTTCAATACGATCTACAATTTATAGACCTGTGGCGATTGAGAGTAGGTTCGTAAACTGGAATGGCGTGAGAAGGTTGCGTGTTTCAAACATCCAGTCATCATTGTGGCGATTGAGCGTCGCCTGTCCCGAGCCGGGACTGAACTCGGGACCATGTGCTTACAAGACCGACATTATAATCATAGAGCAATAGCTAACTTTGGCTCCGTTCTTATAATTCGGGTATAGGTTCCAAGCATCTTTGATCAAATATCTTTGCTGCCGCAGACCTATACTCCAATTCACTGTTAATGTACATGCGTACCCAAAACTCCATATGTATCCAAAGATCAGAGCACCAAGAAGTTGTTGTTCAAACTTTCGGAAAAGTCATTCTATCTTGTTAAAGTGTCTTAGCTTTGAAAATATATATTTTTAATAAAAACTTGGTCAAAATGTATTTTTTCCTCTTTCACTAATTTTTATTTTTACAAAGCAGTGAAAATTATCAATGTTTTTAACGTTTCTCACTTCATGTGATTTATAGAGGAAATAACGGATTTTCTAAATGTATACAAAAAATACCTGCTTATAATGCTCTTACAAACTTTGTGTAACTTATGTTGTAAGGAAATGTAAATGGCAGCAGGTCAAATGAAGACATGGGTATGTAACAAACTGTGAAACATATCAAAAATGCAATTACATGAATTCAAGACCAGCAGGATTTATGACAAATATCGTAGCGAAATTTCTAAATGAAATTGATCTATATTAGGATATTGAGATATGACTGATATTAAAAATGCATTTAACAATGCGCAGTAACGCCAAACTTGTTTAGTGAACAATTCACCAAATATAATGGGTAATAAATAATTTACTAGTTTGTATAAGGTTATAATTGTGTGATTTTTTAAATTTTTTATTAGATAATCTATAAATTCTGAATAGCTGATTAATAACGATATAGCGAAATAATTAAATTGAATGACATGAAGTAAATGGCAGTAATTTGTTAATATTAAAAAAAAAAATCTTATCGAATAAATTTATAATTATCTGATTAATTTGGTCAATACAGAGATTTATATCCAGAAAATTAGCATTTTTACGAATGGATAGTTAATTTGTCAACAATTCCAGATCATCTGTATAGAAAGCTAACTGTATATTATTTAATTCTGGGGTAACTATACAAATCAAATCATCAACATATCTATAAATTTGGAATTCAGAAAAAAAAATTAGCCAATATACGATTACTATATCCAGCTTGTGAGACTCCTGATACTTAAATGATTTCCCTCAAAAATATAATTCAAAGTGAAGAAGTTTAGGAATTTTTTTATTTTATTTTAATACGATTAGCATGAACAACAAATGCATTACAAAGTGCTAAAATGACATTATACAGATCTAGAATATTAATATTATTAATTACTCTTCATTATTATTCATGGTGTTTTCATATAGTTCACTGGGGTGTAAAATAGCTTTTTGCTCATTGTGACAAGGCTATTTAATGAAATGAACTATTCCTAGAAGGTACATGTTTTGTATACATCTCCTGAAGATTTTACAATATCATTGCCTTCTATCCTTTGTTATGCATTCTATTACTTTCCTTATATACATAATGTATAAGGAAAGTATTGTGACGGGGTCGAAAATTCGAATTCGAGTTTTCGACGGGAGAGCACGTTTCAAGCACCTCTGATCACGAATCAAACATTGTTGAGGTGATGTCTGTGTGTGTGTGTGTGTGTGTGAAAGTATGTGTGTGGGTGTGTCAGTGAGTCTGTAGAGACGATATCTCACGAACGAATGGAGCGATTCGAATGAAATTTGGTACAAAACTCACAATCCGTGAATACTGGAAGCCTATTGTTTTTAAACGCAATCGAATGTTCAGAACCCCAAATTTTCGAATGAAATTTTGAAAAAAATCATCAAAAAATCAAAACCTTTAATAAAATTACGCAAATAGACATTTCTTATGTAATGTTTCCTTAGAAAACGACTGGACATAAACTTTAGAACGCTAGCATGATCCGTTCTCGAGATATTGCACATTTTACAAATAAATTTATCAAAAAATCCCTTAAATTGAAAAAATATATTAACTGTTGAGAAACATATTCACTTTTCATATTTGATATCCTGCGATAAATTTGGTGACATTATTCTTGTGGATCTAACTCATTCCATTCATGAGAAAATATACTTTGAGTAATACTTTTGTATTTGAACGCCAATAATCATTTATCTGGTATGCGAATATCTTATTTCTCCGTCCATGATGCTTGACGAGATTTTGGCGACAAATTTGGCGAAATGTCGCCAACTTGGCGACTTTTTAAATGTTGCCAAATTAGCAAAAATCTCGCCAAATAGATGAAAATGACCGTAAATCAATGAAAATGACGACTAATTGAAGAAAATTCAATATCTTGGAAAGAATATAAGTATCTACTATAAGAATAACATTTTTTTAACTGTAAAAGTAGTAAATTCATTGCATTATATAAGAAAAGTCATGTGTTGCCCACATCAGATTTTTTTTTTAATTAGTGTTATATCGTATTGATTGTTTTCCTATGGATTGTTGCTCTGTTTACCACTACTAGAGAGATGGGGGAGGGAGGAGAGATCAATGATTATCCAATGAACTACAAAAGATATTGTAAAACACCTAGAAAAGACTAAAAATTGAACTTATCAGAATGAATTAAATATAGTAATTTGCAATCATTTCTGAAAAGAAAAACCCGCTCTAAACGCACCATGGCATTTCCAATCCGTCAAAATACAAATTTATATCGAAAAATGCAACGATCAATATTGATATTCATAAAGTGAAGCTGAATGTGTAGTAAATATATATATTAAAAAATGAATTATTAATAGCATGATATATATGAAATCGCGACCCATACCCTAGTAGTGCTGTACAGGCGAGTATGTTCATACACTTCCGTTGCCTCCTCCAGCCTGAACTCAATTGAAATTTGACGCCGGCTTATGGCTTAGAAGTTCACAAAATTATGACACATAACAGATTTACTTACTAGCATTGTAAGATTGTAAGTATCGGTTAGTTTTTATTGACAAGTTAGACAAAAGCCGAAAAGTTACACAAAAATAAAACTTAGGTGATTTAAAGAATAATAAGTCAAAAATTACACAAGAATATCTGCGGGCCAACGGCCGTACCGTGCTGAAAACACCGGTTCTCGTTAGATCACCGAAGTGAAGCAGCATCGGGCGCGGTTAGTACTTGGTGGGTGACCACCTCGGAACGCCGCGTGCTGTTGGCCATCTCGGGTGCGGTATCCCCGTGGTTTGCGCGCTAGATTTGCACGCTGCCACAAATGCCGCCGTGTTCATGCGGAGTACGATCACGTTAAACATGTGGGTCCGTAAGTCCTTCCGAGAGGTTGGTGGTAGGGGAAGGAGGGTACGGTCCCTGTGGATGCCTCCCCCACTGGGTTCCGGTCTAAATTGGGTGGCACTTCCCGGCCGTCCATACAGTTACCTTACACCTTTCTGGTAGGTTGGACGGTCTGGGTCTCAACAACAACAACAAGAATATCTGCCATTTAATTAACATTTTAAAAAGCTCATTTATTGAATGTAGAAATAGTTCCCACACAAAGACATTTTGTTTTAACACATATATTTTGTTTCTGAGAAATTTATACTAGTATTGTGTACTTTATTTGAAATAAAAACGAACGAACTGCAATATAAAAAATCTGATGTGGGCAGCACGTGACTTTCCCTGCAGACTTATATCCACGTTCCCTTTATTTTAATTACGTTTAATTCGCTTTTAATTCAATTTTCGTTCTCATTTGATAACTGGACTTATTTTCAAAGGTGGCGTAGAGAAAATACGAAAAAACTAAAATATCTCGAGAACAGCTAGTCCTAGTGTAATGGGGTTGGTCTTATTCTTTTCTTCGTTAAAAATTACGTATAAAACAAGCATTTAATGAATATATTTGAGCATACGTAGTTTTGATTTTAGATTTTGACGATTTTTCGGGCCATTTTGCAAAAAAAGGGCAGGTTATTTTTTTCGAATCATTCCAAAATCTAATCAGCACCAGGGTGACCTACAAGCAATTTACTTACCGAAATTTGTGAAATTCGGTCCATTAGTTTTTCAGCTAGAGTGGATACAGGCTTTTGCGGGCCATTTCGCAAAAGAAGGCGGCTTCTTTTATCCCGAATCATACCCAAAACTAATCAGCATGATATTCGACCACAAGTGACTTAGCTACCAAATTTTATGAAATTCGGTCAAATAGTTTTTTAGTTAGAGTGGATGCAAAATCTGCACAGACAGACAGACAGATACACAGATAGACAGATACACCGACACACAGACACACACACACACAGACGTCACGCTAAAAATAGTTTTTTCGTTTTCTAGAGAGTCTTGAAACTCTTAGATCCGTCGAAAACTCGAGTTGCGGTTTTCGGCATTATTCCAATACTTTCCCTATACATTACCATATGTATTGCAGGGAAAGTTATAATTACATGAAAACAGATTTTATTTAGATTTAAAATACGTTCATTCTGAGATATGTTCATTTCATTACATCTCAGAAATTGAACAAACAGTTAAGCAAAATCGTCCGTCAAAATGCGTGATGCCATTATTGGAGTACATTCAGAAAATAAAAATGTGTGGAACATCTGGTGTATAATTTTGACTTTTTACATCAATGCATTAGATGAAAAAATTCGGAATGTCGTCAAACTAATCTTCTTAATACTGTCAATTCGAATTCTTTAAGTCGGTGATTTAGATAACCTGGAATTTAATCTAGCTAATGGAAGATGACCTGGTTTACATCTTTGCATATTCTCTTTCACGGTGTTCAGTCTAGATCTTTTTCAATAAAAAGGCAAGAACTTTTGTTTTGGTGCTGCCATCTATTGACATGAGTGGAACTTAAATTAAAGAATTGATTTAGATCTATTTGCACTGAAAGGGAAATCTAAAAATGAAAAACTGGATGGTTGAAAATTTGCAGATCACATACAAAAAAAATATTACTCAGAAATGAAATAATTTTATATTATTCATAAGTGGAATCATTTCAGATTATTCTGAAGTGGAATAATTTTATATTTTTGGAAATACCACCAAATACTATAAAAAATTTAATAATATATATATGCCCACCACAAGAAATAATGTTTATAAAAAATTAAATTTCTCTCGGAGGAAAATATTAAAGTCTCTCTCATTATGGTTCGTCTATGCGTTGTAATAGTATTAAAATATGTAATAATCAGTACAAAAGGTGTAAATTTCGTTAAGTTAATTCGAAAAACATATAATATTTCAAGAACGGCTTATATCAGTATTTTAAAAATAATTTCATTAATTCTCTAATAAAAATAGAATATAAAATAATTATTTATTTAACATTATTGACTGTCTAAAGACTTCAAGTCCCAACCGGGATTCGAACTATGTATCTTCGCTGTTTAGGAGACACGAAATTTTTTCATCATTTATGTTGGAAGTGGACTGCTGTTTCTCAGTCAGATTTCAGATCGAAATAACACTTTCGATCTGAACAAACACCTTGTTCTCCACTTTTTGTGCACAGGTTCGAAAAATCGAACTAAGGATCTTTGAGGTAGCCATAAGATGATTTATACATTAAGCTGCTGGGACGATATTTTTATCAACTGTTTTAGTATCGGACCTTACACTCTCCTCCTTCAGATTTCTTATCGAAGCGATACTTCCAACTTGAATAACCGCTTTATTTTCTATTTTTTTTATTCGGGTTAGTATTTTGTGAGTCATAATACTCGTACATGCTCGGGAGCTTGGGGCATATAACGTTATCAGTGCTTCTCTTAGATTTACATCCGGGGGGGGGGGGGGGGACTCTAGACTCTGAGCGACAGCTGCCGCTACAGTAATTAGGGTTCAAAGTGCAAAATTATAACTTTGCGAATATAAAAGTTTTCATTCAATTTGGCATTATATTATCATGAGTATTATGCTAGAATCGGCAGAACTCTGATGGAAATTAATTTTTCTTACAATTTAATAAAAGCGCCGGGAATGCCAAAGGTAGGATTCTTTTCTTTTTTGCGACTTCAAGTATTTTTTCTGAATTCCTCTTTAGTACGTATTAAAGTATTTTAGTTGAAATGTATTATGCCCGCTTTGTATAATTAGCATGGTTGCACATGGAAAATCAATTGAACACGGGCATGAATTTTGTTCAAAACAGACCATTTGGAAATTTGAGATTTTATCTGCATTTGTATTATTTAAGTAGTGGGTCCTTATTTAGGACAATGCTGAGAAATTCGCTCTAGTTTATAATATTTCCTTTTTAAATGGTATAATGAATATTATCTAAAAATTTTGGGGTAATGCCCTGTAAGTCGAAATTGCTTTTTAAATGCCTCGGTATTTTCACGGCGAAGAATTTTTCCCATAATTGAGAAAAAAATTGTTATAATTTCAAATTGGTTAAAAATTGAAATTTTGGGTGGCGGTATCTGAAGTGGGAGCTCTAAATGGGGGAGGGGGCATCTAAAGTGGGAACCCCAAGCGACCCCTATGTCCGCTTATTTGTCAATCCGTCATTGAATATTATTTGTTCAGGGAAACTCAACACATATAAATGCAAATTCGGTGAAAACCGTCACATTACTTTCCCTAAATATTTCACTATGCATGTAGGGAACGTAATAATCGAAAATGTGTCACACGATCTTTTTAATCTTTTATGACCTATCCTTTGCACACTTAATCGTGGGACGGTTGCGCTCTTACTCAACGCCTTTATAATGAACCGAGTCTCCTCCTACATGTCTTTACATAAACAATCCTACTCACCGTACTTCCTACACACTTTTTTATCTCTTTTCTACATACTTCAAGATTTCAAAACGGAGGAACAAAGAACGTTTAGCGTAAATAGATCGGTTCCCAAACTTTTGGCCCGAGGAACACTTTTTAACTTTAGGATCACATATCCATTATAGATCCATGGACCATTACAGATGACACATAGACGCTATAGTGGATTGCACATCCATTACAGCATCCATGGACTAGTTTCGTACATTTTAAGCGCTCGTCAGTATGGAATAGCCGATACTGGCCATGACGCCAATAAAACTTGCCGAAATTTTTTGCAAATCTGGATTTTTCTCTTCCTTGCAGGTATCAAAACTATTCCAGACTGATGAGCTCATAAAAAGCGGGAAACCGGTCAACTGTTTTGGAATCTGCAATGCGAGCGTGAATATTCAGAACATCCCCTATAGCAAGATATTCTCAGTATAAACTCTTTAATTTAGTTTATATTCATAAAACACTTACCTATAATGCTCATACAGGGCTTGGGGACTGAGAGCTCTTCATAATTTTATATTTAATGCCACCATGAAGCTAGAAGTTCTTCCAGCTTCATGAGTGCCACTTTTGAAGCAAGGGTGCGGCATGTACGGTTTCGCTGCATTAACCTTAACATTTTCCCCTAAAAAGCACTTAACCAAGAGTAACTAAAATAGACTTGCGCAAGCGGTGGAACAAACGCCTTTCATTCTGGCAGATATAGCAATAATATGAATTCTTTAAAACATAATAACTTCTCATTGAAGACTTTCGGACGTGTAGAGGGACTATAATTGATCTCGCGAGTAAGACAAAAGGGCTCAATTACGCATTTAAGATGCAGAGCCGTTATTACTAAATGCTTTCGTCATGAATGGAAGTTTCCTTGTTATCGCGACTTGGTAATTGTCGTTAATGCTAGACTTCTATAGCTGAAGTTCGGATGCTTGAAATTACCGATTGAAAACTAGTTTCATGAGGTCAGTTGAGTTTCATCAATCGTCTAGGAGTTATATGTGAGAGGTTAACAGTGCTATTATATGCCTAAAATGGTATGCACTGACGGGTTTATTTTTGTGTTGATTACTACATGCTTTTATAGAATAAATCGGCGATGGCTCCAGTCCGATGGAGTCGAAATAGTTTTGAGTGAATAACATTTTGTAAAATAAAACACATCTTTTGTGATATCGAAAAAAAAAATCTGATGTGGGCAACACATGACTTTTCTTATATAATGCAATGAATTTACTACTTTTACAATAAAAAAATAGGTTTTTCTTATAGTAGATATTTATATTCTTTCCAAGATATTGAATTTTCGTCAATGAGTCGTTATTTTCATTGATTTAGTATCATTTGTATCCATTTGGCGAAATTTTCGTTAATTTGGCAACATTTGAAAAGTCACCAAGTTGGCGACATTCTGCCAAATTCGGCGCAAAAATCTCGCCAAGCATTATGGATGAAGAAACAAGTTATTCTTATAGCAGATAAATAACTATTGGCGTTCAAATACAAAAGTATTACTCAAAGTATCTTTTCTCATAAATGGAACAAGCTAGATCCACGAGAATGATGTCACCAAATTTATCGCATGATATTACATATGAAAAGTGAACATGTTTCTCAACAGTTAATTTTTTTTTTTAATTTATGGGATTTTTTGATAAATATATTTTAAAAATGTGCAATACTTCGAGAACGGTTCATGCTAGCGTTCTAAAGTTTATTTCAATCGTTTTCTAAGTAAAAATTACACGAGAAATGTCTATTTGCGTAACTTAATTAAAGGTTTTTTTTTTTTTTGGTGATTTTTTTAAAATTTCACTCAAAAATTTAGGGGGAGCGGGGGGTCTGAACATTCGATTACGTTTAAAAACAATAGGCTTCCAGTATTCACGGATTGTGATTTTTGTACCAAATGTCATTCGCATCGCTCTGTATGGTCGTTAGATATCATCTCCACAGACTCAATAACACACACACACACACACACGCCGTTCGAATCGGTCCATTCGTTCGTCAGTTATCGTCTCCACAGACTCACTGACACACACACACACACACACACACACACACACACACACACACACACACACACACACACAGACGGTACCTCAAAAATGTTTGATTTGTGATCAGAAATGCTTGAACCGTGCTCTCCCGTCGAAAACTCGAATTCGAATTTTCGACCCCGTCACAATACTTTCCTTATATATTATGTATATAAGGAAAGTAATAACTCAATCAAAAATCTGATTACATATAGGATTTTCAAAGAGCTACAAATTCTTGCTTATTATTTCTAGTTATCGCTTTGAAATTTTAAGATATAGGCATTACAAATTTGAAAAACGTAAAATGTTCATACTTCTTCAACTTAACAAGATGATTACTTGAAAACTATAAGAGTTTTTTATAAATAAATGTGGATTTAGAAACTAAATTTTCTCATACATATCTTTCAATCCTTCAATCATTGATAGAGCTTCGGTAAAATTTACCAGGTAGGGTCCACTATCCACTCTTTCTTCTGATAGAGATTTTGATCTATAAAAAAGTTGATAATTTTATCTTTTTACTCTCCTTTAAGCTATAAAATTTCTAGAGTTCTATCAAAATTTAATTTGCTGTTTATAGACCAGTTAATAAATTTCAGTTTCCATCCTGTAAAATTGTTATTTCGTACTTACGTAATATGATATTTATTCTGTTAGTTGTCATTGTAACTTAGTCTGCATGAGCCAGGCAAAGAAGGCTCTGGAGGAAAGTACCAAAAATCATTCTACGATTGTCATTGAGCAAGAAACATTAAAGTCATCGATTTCTCAACATTGCTGGTCTGAAAATCATTCATTTCAATTTTCTAAGGCATTAATTATCGAGCATGCCCATCTGAACTTGATTTCTTGGAAAGAATTTATTTCATCTCTGATATTCTTCGAAAGAAGCAATCACTGCAGATACCAGTATCCATGGCTTATTATGCGCTTGTCAGCATGGAATAGCCAATACTTGCAATGGCCGCAATTTTTGCAAACTTCTATAATAACTGACAATTTCTGTCCTTCTATGTAGCCGGTATAGCCGGCACAAAATTCGTTTATAATTTAGCTCAGGCCACACTAAGCTGTAAAAGCAAAGTTCGTAAACGCAAAACCCACCTATAAAGGTAGTTCCCAAAATTCGAAAGGCATTCTTATTGCAGATACCAGTATTAATGGATCCGTTCCACCCTTTTTATGCGCTTGTCAGCCTGGAATAACCGATATCTGCAATGGCAACAAGAAACTTACTACAAGCCATAATTGAAGCTCATCGAGGAAGTTTTGTAAGCATTTAACTAGAAACAGTTAGCTAGTAAATTGTAGTGCTTTGAAAGCCTGTAAGCAAAACAAATGAGTTTGCAAGAATAGAATACATTTGTCAAACTTTACTGGAGTTTTATTTTACAAAATATTATTCACGCAAAACCATTTCGGCTCGTCAAATCATTCAACCATCGCCAATATTTATGACAACACTTTTAGCTAATTTTCTATATTTTTACTTTCATTATACTATACAATAATGTATAAGGAAAGTATTGTGACGGGGTCGAAAATTCGAATTCGAGTTTTCGACGGAAGAGCACGTTTCAAGCATCCCTGACCACGAATCGAACATTTTTGAAGTGCTGCTTGTGTGTGTGTGTGTGTGTGTGTGTGTGTGTGTGTCAGTGAGTCTGTGGAGACGATATCTCACGAACGAATGGAGCGATTCGAATGAAATTTGGTACAAAAATCACAATCCGTGAATACTGGAAGCCAACTGTTTTAAAATACAATTGAATGTTCAAAACTACCCTAAATTTTCAAGTGAAATTTTGAAAAAATCATCAAAAAATCAAACTCTTTAATAAAGTTACACAAATAGACATTTCTTACGTAATGTTTCCTTAGAAAACGATTGACATAAACTTTAGAACGCTATCATAAACCGTTCTCGAGATATTGAAAAAAAAAATTTTCAAATAAATTTATCAAAAAATCCCATAAATTAAAAAAAAATTAACTGTTAAGAAACATGTTCACTTTTCATATGTAATATTATACGATAAATTTGATGACATCATTCTCGTGGATTTAGCTCGTTCCATTCACGAGAAAAGATACTTTGAGTAATACTTTTGTATTTGAACGCCAATAGTCATTTATCTGCTGTAAGAATAACTTATTTCTCCGTCCATAACATTTTTAAATGTTGCCAAATTAACGAAAATCTCGCCAAATAGATAAAAATGACGCTAAATCAATTAAAATGACGACTCATTGAAGAAAATTCAATATCTTGGAAAGAATATAAGTATCTACTATAAGAATAATATTTTTTTGAACTGTGAAAGTAGTAAATTCATTGCATTATATCAGGAAAGTCATGTGCTGCCCACATCAAATTTTTACATATATCATGGATGCATTTAATTTCTGCATTAAGCTCGACCGTTAAAATACTGACATCTTGTTTGTACTTTTAGAGGGTAACGGATAACGTGAACCGCATGTATGAATTTCTGAAAGCACAATGAGATGCGATTTCATGTGCGATTTCGAATTAGTGTTGCGCCATGCATATTAAGACAAAGAACACCTGAAAACGCCAAATCATTGTTCTCAATGATGAACTGACAAAATATGACGTCTGGAGTTGTGGCCTCTCAGGTTCCTGACCTATAAAATAAAATGACGCAACGATATAAGTCTATCCAAAAGTAATAACTGTCGTGACAGATCATTAAATCTAACATTAAGTTCTAGAAACTGATTTACCCCTTATGGTAGCCTCTTAATCATGTCTGCTACTAGTCAACATTCGAAGCACGCTCCTGCTCAGCAGCTTTGAGGTCCCAGTGATCAAGTTTCCTAAATTTCGAGTACTCTGAAAGTAGTTTTAAAAACTCAATCAGTGACGGATCTACTATGAAGCTAATGATGCTTATACTTTAAACCTCCAGGAATACAGAACAAGAAAGAAAAATATTTCCGAAATGAGTTTAGATGGTCTTAAAACGTGCCTATTTTTTTTATTTTAGAGTAAACAATAATTTATCTATATAATAATATGAAAAAATCTGATATGAGCAGCATATGACTTTACCTGCAGACTTATATACACACTCTCTTTATTTTAATTAAATTTAATTCACTATTAATTCAATTTTCGTTCTCATTTGGTAACTGGACTCATTTTCAAAGGTGGCATAGAGAAAAAACGAAAAAACGAAAATATCTCGAGAACGACTAGTCCTAGCGTAATAGTGTTGGTCTTATTCTTTTCTTCATTAAAAATTACGCATGAAGCAAGCATTTAATGGATATATTTCAGCATACGTAGTTTTTTATATTAGATTTTGTCGATTTTTGCGGGCCATTTTGCAAAGTAAGGCAGGTCATTTTCTTCCGAATCATACCAAAATCTAATCAGCACCAGGGTAACCCACAAGTGACTCATCTACCGAATTTTGTGAAATTCGGTCAATTAGTTTTTCAGTTAGAGTGGATAGATTCCAATACTTTCCCTATACATTACCATGTATTGCAGGGAAAGTAAAAATCTGATGTGGGCAACACATGACTTTCCCTGCAGACTTATATCCACGTTCTCTTTATTTTATTAAAATTTAATTCACTTTTAAATTCACTTTTCGTTATCATTTGGTAACTGAACTTATTTTCAAAGGTGGCGTACAGAAAATACGAAAAAACTAAAATATCTCGAGAACGGCTAGTCCTAGTGTAATGGAGTTGGTCTTATTCTTTTCTTCGTTAAAAATTACGTATGAAACAAGTATTTAATGGATATATTTGAGCATACGTAGTTTTTTTAAGGGCCATTTCGTAAAAAAAAGGCAGGTTGTTCTTTTCCGAATCATACCAAAATCTAATCAACCCCAGATCATCCTACAAGTAACTTATCTACCAAATTTTGTGAAATTTGGTCAATTAGTATTTTAGCTAGAGTGGATACATGAAATTTTTACGGGCCATTTCGCAAAAAAAGGCGGGTTCTGTTTTTACGAATCCTACCAAAAACTAATCAGCACCAGGGTCTCACCCAAGTGACTTACATACCAAATTTTAAGAAATTCGATCCATTAGTTTTTTAGTTAGAGTGGATACATGCATTGCATAGACACACAGACAGACACACAAACATACAGACACACACACAGACGTCACGCTAAAAATGGTTTTTTCATATTCTAGATGTCTCGAAACGTGTAGATCCGTCGAAAACTCAAGTTACGATTTTCGGCATGATTCCAATACTTTCCATATACATTACCATGTATTGCAGGGAATGTAAAAATAAAAATAATTGAATTTCCATATTTTTTCTTAAATATTTAAACACAATGCACTCTAATTAAAAGGGAAATTTAATTTTTTAAATTTAAATTACTGACCCTATATAACATTTAAAATACTATATGCATAAATACTCCTTTTCATTTGAGTAATTTAGTCAAATATGCCCAGACACACCTTTATGACCAAGAAAACAGTAAGATAACAAGCAGGAATACTGTGGTTCTCCCGAGCAACAGGTTGCAAACATCAGACATTATGCATAGTCAGGAAAAGATTAAAAAAAAATTGAGCAACGTATAAAAGCACAAATAACACAATAATGCAGCATCCAGCTGTTTCGAGGATTCGCTGTATCCCTTTCGTCAGTGCAAGAGAACCAACAAACCCGAAGTCTAAAAGAGGAATTCGCGCCCATTTCTCTTTTGAACTTCGGGTTTACTGGTTCTCTTCGAATCCTCGAAACAGCTGTATGCTGCATTATTGTGTTATTTATGCTTTTATGCGTTTAAAGTTTTTCTTATCCTTCGCACAAACTGTATTATACTTATTTATTATGCGTAGTATCAAAAGAAGTAAAATGCATAAATTAGGAATAAAATGTTATTATTAAACACCTCTATTCATTATTTATTTATTAGCAAACATTAATTCCGGAAGTTAAAATATTTCTTTATCTTTCCTTGGTTTCCTGAAGGAACGCTAGCTAGAAATTGAATCAAAGAGCAATTGCTTATCTGAAATTAAATTTGCAAACACTTTTTAAATGGATTAATATTAAAATATTTTTAATTTAAAATTGAAAAACTAAATTCAATGATTTTAAAATGTATTTTCAAAACCTATATAACTTTTGTAGCTGTGCTCTTAATTTTGATGCCCCGCTTTGCTTAATCATTAAACAAGTCAATTATTTTTTAAATGTCAACTGTAAACAAGACATGATGACCGAGAAAGCCCGAAAATCTCAGGCCTACCTACCATTGTCCTTGAAGACTCTCAAATGGTTATTGCCAGGATATCCTAAATAATTATTAAAAAAAATTCCGTGTGTCAAAGATAATTCTCATATTTTGGTTACTTTTACATACAGCAAAGGGAAAATAATTTTAGACGGAATTTGTATCAATTGCATTCAAATTTTCTTATTTCTATATGCTTATACCAGCCATTTCACCCACACTTCGCTTGTTCTTCTCAATAGCATGTAGTCACTAAATGTGATACCATCATACTTAATAAAATTTCTGAATATCAAAATCCTTTCCAAATTTATGCAAACATTTAATCGGCGATAGCCAATGAAGCCGAAATGGTTTTACGTGAATAACATTTCGCCAATCAATAAACATTATTGGAAAATCTCCAAGTCGATTTAGCCTCTTAATATATTTAAACAAAATAAAATATCTCGTACTTATGCACCAATATAAGTAAGTAAACAAGAAGTAAGTAAACAGATTGAACTGAAACGATAGTGGCATTTTAAGTATTACAGTTTCTCACACATTGGAAAACCCAGATTAAGATACTAAAATATCGGAATTATAACCACTGTAATTGACTAAAATCTCGAAAATAAAATCTCGATCCAAAATCCAATTATATATATATTTGTAGGGCTGTTTTCAAACAGATTCAAATTCTTGCTTATTGTTCATAACTAGCACTTTTAGATTTTGAGGTATAAACATTAAAAATTTTAAAAACGAAAAGTTTTCTATTTGATAAGACGATTAAGCGAAAACTATAACTTCTTTTAAAAATAAATATAGATTAAGAAGCTAAATTTTCTAATACATATTTTTATCGCTTACATTTATATCTATCATAGTTTTCAAGATACGAGTATTTCGAATGAAAATAAAAAAAATGAAAAATTAAACACGTTCTGACAGATAATTTTAAATGTTTTTCGAAAGAAAAAAAAAGCTGGATCCAAAATCCAGTTATACACACTTGTAGAGCTTTCAAAGAGCTAAAAATTCTCGCTTATTGTTCAGAGCTAGAGCTTTAGTTTTTGACATATAAGCATTATAAACTTGAAAAACAAAAAATGTTCAATCTTCATCTCGACTAGACGATTATTCGAAAACTATAAAAGCTAGTATCTTTCCTAGTACATATTTTTGTCACTTACAATTTATATCTGTCTTTTTAAATTTCGAAGATATTTCGAGTGAAAGTAAGAAAAAAAAAAAACACTCGCTTTGACAGATACTTTTTTAAGCTTTGAAAACAATATATATATATATATATATATACAATACATATATATATATATACATTTCAAATATTTACCCATATACTTGTCTGCTGCATTATGCGCGTATTGTATATTGGTTTCTTATTTTCTGTCTAGTTGTTTACGAGTTTCTGTGGTAATATTCATTTTTAATTAATTAGAACTGAATTACACTAAAGTTAGCTGCATTTGCGCTGAATTGGTGTCAAATTTTAACTTTATTTTTATCTCATTATCCCTAATCTTATCACTTTAAAATGTCTTGTAATTGTATTCCTAGGTAATAACTCTATTCTTAGCCATTGTTTTTGTGATCGATCTTAGTTTTTCATATATTGAATATCTTATTGTTTTTTGTGATCGTACGTAGCCTTTCATACGTTGAATCTCTGATTTGTTGAACCATTAAATAAATGTATATTTATTGGAAGAATTTGAATCCTGTATTTACAGCAATGGTTGTATTATTCCTATATTATTCTTAGATTATATTAGTTCTAAAGTAAAAATTGTGTTTCATGTTGTATTGATGGATGTTAATTTGAATCAATTTATTCTGGAATAGTCAATGTGTATATGTATATTTTTCCACTATCTATCCTAGTTTTGCTTATTCCTAAGCATTTATTTAATCCAGGTTTTAATGTGTCTACACATTAGTTTATATATTTTCAAAGTGTTTTAGATGATCCATTAGTTTAAAAAATAATGGTACCTTTCATATGTTCTAATTGTGTCTCCACCTTTGTAATTGAATTAAGGTGCATTCTTGGATAAAGAGTCACTTTTTTTAATGCAAGTGCCTTTATTTTGGGGAAATAAAGGTTACAATCTTTCCCTATTACATGATGTCTTATTATAAAAAATTAGCGACTGGCAACTGGATGCTCTCTAACATCCAAGCTCGGTATTCGAGAACTTGTTGGGGTTCTCCTAGATCGTTATCCAGCTACCAACAATATCCTTTATCCTCTATGACTATTCCATCTTCATTCGGTACTTCCAGCCAGTATTCCTTGTTCACTTCATATAACTTTCAATCGTACAGCCATGCATCACTAAATAACACACTTAAATTTAAATCTTGTAAATCTAATAGATGTAAAACTTGTCCGTTTGCTAATAGTAATCAGATCAATTGTAACAATAATCTTGTCTTCTGTAAAACATATAATTGTATCTACCAAATTGTATGTAAAAAATGTAATATGTCATATATAGGTCAAACCAGCAACCCTCTGCATCTCCGAATTAACGTACACAGGAATCACATAAAAATTTTTTCAAATAATGCAACTTCCTTTAATGAATCAAAATTTGAATACGAACATTTTTCTAAACATGGGTTCGACAACATTGAAATTAGTATTCTGTGTATTCAAAAAAATTACTATGACAGATTGTTTCTTGAAAATGAATTCATTTGTGCACATAAAACTATTTTTCCATATGGACTCAATCAAATATTTAATCATCATAATATAGTTAAAAAGTCCTTTAATTCTCCTAATGAAGACCATAATATTTATAATTCCTTCAACAATCATAAAAGTAAATCAAAAAGAACTAAAAGAGCAAGTAAATATAATAAAAAATTGCCATCATTATCTGAACTAAAAAATGCCATCCTTCAGCAACATGCAAATTTTAAAATTACTTTTGATTGGAAACAATGTAAAAACTGGATTTTCGCAATTAAAAAACAGCAATTAAATATGGTATATAACCTTTTTCTAAGTACTGCATTTGATAACGTTCATTTTAAACATTTATTCTATGATTTGCTCATTACCAGAAGTAAAAATCTTAATGGTTATTTATATGTCACAGACGTAAACTTTAATGACGAATCAAAACAAAATACTAAAATAAACGAATATTGTACCTTGAATTTTACTAATTCTGTCTTAAATAATCTGAAGATAAATAATTTTTTAAAATCGGTTTCCAATTACTTTCCAGTCAAACATGTAAATCCTAAAATTGCTTATAAATATGATAAACCGCTAGGACGTTATATTTTCAACTATAATCAAATTGCCAAATCAGTAGATATTAATCAAAACTATGAATTGGATAAAGAGTCATATTGCCACTGTCATTTAGAAAAATACAAAGACTTCGTAGATAAACACCATGGGCATGTTATAACGGGAAATCTAAATATTATTAATTATGATGCACTAAGATCACTGATGTTACTGGGTACTAAGTACCGTCTACCTACTAAATTTAAACATAAATTAATTTGTAAAGGTTTATTTCATGACTTAAATAAATTTATCTATAAAATCAGTTATAAATATCAAATCCCTGTAGAAGCCATTAAACCCTGGAGAGTCTTAATAGAGCAATACTTAAATCATTATATATATAATCAGAAAATTAATAATTCATATAAACTTAATTCAATTAAAAATGATATTAAAGAAATACAAAATGATTTTGTCATTACATATGTCGATAAAGCATGTGGAAACTACTCAATTATATGTAAATATTATTATAAAAATACCCTTCAGTCACACTTACTTAATAATCAAATCTATAATTTACATAAAACTAACCTTAAAATCTTATACAATAGAATATCAGCCAAATATAAGCAAATCCATCTAAAAAATAGTTGTAATAACATTCCATATATTGTTTTAGTACCCAAGTTTCATAAATCCCCTGTTGCTTTTCGAACCATTACCAGTGGGCATAATTCTTACATTACTAATGCTGGAAAATTATTATTAAAGATATTACATGAAATATCCTTGTCAGATGAAATCTCAAATAATTGTCATATTGTAAAAAACAGTTTTGAATTAGTTAAGAAATTGAAAACTCTTATAAATATTCGTAGTATTTATACCTTTGATTTCAAAGATTTGTTTAATAATATTAATATAGATGATCTGTATAAAGTTATATTAGGAATTTTTGAAAAATATAATATCAACCTAAAATATTCAAATTTTCTATTTAAAAAATTACTTAACTTCACTCTTTATGAGAATTATATTCAACATGGTGGTACTTTTTTTAAACAACAGGTTGGTATCCCCAAGGGGGGTGTGCCTCATCATTGTTAGCTAATCTGTATTTATTCTTCTATGAAAAAAACATTAATCCAAGCTTGCATAATATGCACATGTTTAGATATTTAGATGACATTTTATGTGTATCCCCAAATAATAATATCCCTATAGTATTAAACTTTTATCCAAAAAATTTACAATTAAATGCAAGTAATAATGACACAAATGTTGCAAACTTTTTAGATTTAAATTTAAATTTACAAAATTGTAATATGGTTATAAACTTGTATGATAAAAGACAGGATTTTAAATTTAATACATCAAAAATTCAACATTTTGACTCTTGTTTGCATATATCTGTATTTAGAAATATTATAATAAACCAGGCTCTTAGAATCAATAAAATTTGTGATGAAGATTATAAATTAGCGCACTTTATGGAATTATTGAGTACAGCGACTAATAATGCATATCCCCCCAAGTTTGTTATTAAAATTATCAACTCAGTGTATCAAATTTCACTCGATAACATCCTAGAAAACATTCCCAATTATAGTGACTAACATACAGTATAAAAAAAAAAAAAAAAAAAAAAAAAAATATATATATATATATATATATATATATATGTATGTGTATATATATATATATATTATATATAATTATTAATTATATAAATAAAAATGAAAAATAATAAACTAAGTCAAAAACATTAGAAAAATCAAAAAATAGGAAAATAAGATGCATTAACATTAATGTTTTGAATTTTATTTTCGCAAAAAAATGTAACTTTTGTCAGTATTGAAACTACGTTTTGAGCGCCCTTATAATGGTGTATAGTGGCATTCTCGATTATCCATTTTTCATATGAATTACTTGTTTAGTAGGAATTTTCATCTTCATATTCATATTCATATTCATGTTTGCATATTTGGGAAGTTGTATTCTGAATTGCTTGTCCAGTCTCCAGCTTAGACTCACTGGACGGGTTTGGGAGTAACTCCGTGAACGTTCGTACTGCCTCCCTGGTAGAATTTCGACTTGTTCATTCCGGTGCTTCTAGATTAAGCTGTTGAGGTTGATCGTGTATACACGTGGTAGAAGAATGGTTCATGCCGCATGGTAATACAATTTTCTTAATGTATCCTTTTTTCATTTTTTGTTGCCTGTAGTCTGAGTTTAAGTATTTATAGTAATGTACTATTGCTTAATCTGAAACAGGCATTTGTTTGGGTTAATTGGAATTAAATACTCAGACCTGACGATGAATTTAATTCTAATTAATCATCGAATTTGGGATGGTGCTGTTCTTTTCTCTTATCGGCATTATGGCTTTGAATTTGCTTCTATGGTGATGTTAATATTACTTGAATTGTATTTTTTTATTTTTTTATTTTTACATAATTCTTATTATTACATTTCAAATATATATATATATATATATATATATATATATATATATATATATATATATATATATATATATATATATATATATAAATATATATATATATATAAATATATATATATATATATATATATATATATATATATATATATATATATATATATATATATATATATATATATATATATATATATATATATATACACACACACACAAAGAGAGAGAAGGAAATTCGTACCTGACAAAATAGTTTTTGAAGGGGTTTATATTGGGATTTTAATTTAAAGTTCGAGATATACATTTTATCCATTACCTAATGTCCGGTCTATTATTATTATGAATTGGGATAATTATAGATCTACAAACATTGGCCAATTTGGCGTTATAGACGATTTGGAAGAATACCATACCAACTCTCAATCCAGATCTTATTCCTTCAATAGATGTAACAATAATAGATGTAAAACTTGTCCTTATGCTGACCCATTACAAATTAATAATAATTCAACCTCACTAAAATTCTGCAAGGTATTTAATTGTATTTGCAAACTCAATTGTACAATTTGTAACTTATCTTATATTGGCCAAACCAGCAACGCTTTACATCTTAGAACGAATGTCCACAGGGATCATATTAAAAATTTTTACCATATAGTCTTTAATGATCTCCCTACTAAAAATCAATTTGAATATCAGCACTTTGCTATCCACGGATTTAAAAATGTATCCCTTCAAATTTTAGATATTAAAGTTTCACTAACTGATAGATTAGTATTTGAAAATTATTATATTAAAAAACACAAAACTCTTTTCCCCTATAGCTTAAATCACATATATAATAATAATAGTGTAGTTAAAAATGGTTTTGAATACAATTCTAATAAATCTTCAGTCTATAAACATCTTTTTCAGTATTCAAAGTCATCAACTCCTAGTAAAAAGCGATATAGGCGTGGCAACGGAAAAAGTAACGTAAATCTATTGATTACAATGCAGACATATTGAAATTACAATATAATTATTCTCAAACTTTCAATTTCCTACCAATTAGAACTTGGTTATATAAAGTCAGAAAAAGCAAATTAAATATTGTTTACGCTAACTTTTTAAAATTAAAATTAATTAATGAGCATTTTAAACATTTATTTTATGATTTGCTTCTTTCTCGTACAAATTTCTTAAATTCCCACGTACACCATTCACCGAATCCACCTACTAAAATAGCTTACTGTGTAATTTCTTTTAAAAATCCAATTCTTAATTCTACTAACTTTAATAATTTATTTGCAAAACATCAGCACTTGTTACAAGTAAGTGATATCAAAATACAAAAATCTTTCAAATATAATTTACCAATTGTAGAACTATTTACAATTGCAATGAAGTTTCCAGGTCATTAAACTCCGATCATCTTTCAACATGTGTATGCAGTGATAAAAATCTTACTCCTTATATCAATTCTTCTCATGCACACATGGGACACTGGGGATCTCAGTATAGTTCAGGATGATATTCTCAGGGATATTATGAATAAGAGGTCTAAATTTCGCATTCTATTCTGCCATCATCCCAAGCTTCTTCTTCAATCTTTATCTTTTGATTTTGATAAATTCATATACCAACAAGCTTGTTCTCATTCCATTCCTATTGAAGCATTCCATTTATGGAAGTATACTACCCTACATCTTATTAAAAATGTTATTATAAACATTAAATTTATGAAGCCTAGTTATCTTTATAAACAACTTCTATCTGCTACTAAAGAACTACAACATTTTGTTATAACTTATGTAGATAAAACTTCTAATAATTATGCCATTATTTGTAAAAAATATTATGCTTCTCTGTTACAGAATTACTTAAACAATAATCAGTCTATCAAAATCAAAACTAAAATGCTAAAATTATATACACAATTAAATATTAACTGTAAATTTAAAAAATTTCCATATGTTACTTTGGTTCCTAAATTCCGTAAATCACCTCTCAGTTTTAGAACGGTCACTTGTGGACATAATACCTTTACCACTACTGCTAGTAAGCACTTGCTAAACTGTTTAAATAGAATTAATGAATCTCTTAAATTTAAGACTTCGGGATATTTCATTTTGAACAACAGTTTTATTTAGTTAAGCACCTTAGCAAGCAAGCTTCCACGTATTCTTGATTTCCATACCTTTGATTTTAAAGTCCTATTTAATAATATTGATATTAAGGATTTATATAAAGTTATTATCTCTCTTTATCATGATTATCTCTCTTCCAATAATGTTCCATTTAAAGTAAGAAACTTTACTATGGCACTACACTTTGTGTTATACAACAACTATATTATCCAAGGTGATAACATATATTTACAAACATCTGGTGTACCTCAAAGGAGCTATAGTAGAAGTATTCTAGCTAACTTATAACTTTATTATTATGAACGTCATTTTATCTCTAATTCATATATTATATATCGATATGGTAACGACTTAATTTGTATTATCATTGATGATTCCTATCTAATTAATATTGATTTAATTAATAGAAATCTAGAATTAATTCCTAATGAGCCTAGTGTTAGTCAAACTGTTAAATTTTTAGACCTAAATTTAGATACCCTCAATAATCATGTAATCACCAATCTATATGATAAAAAAGATTCTTATAACTTCACTATCATTAAGCTGCTATCATATCGATCTTGTAATTCTATTCAAATTGTTTAGAAACATTATTTTAAACCAGCTATTTCGAATACATCGACTTTCTGATCCTCAGTTTCACCATCTCCGCATCAATAAACTTAAACGCAATTGTCAAAATTACCACTATCCGGAAGTATTTGCAAATAATGTTATTTATGATTTCAAATACACCAAGTAGTAATTCCACAATTGCATTATTTATCCTTGAAAGGATAACCCACTTTTTGAATTTCACCCATTCTTATCACCTAACTCCACTAGGCTTGAATCTGATACTGTTTACTATTTTTGAAAGACTACTTTCCACTTATCCTGAGTCCTATACTGATTACTATTTTTGAACGTTTTCATTAAAAAAAAAAAATTCCGTTCACATTCAATATTATGTTCATTCTGGTTTCCACTCGCTTTAACGATTAGATGTAGAATTATCTGCAGTTTGGTCGGCTGCAAGCATTTCGATGCACACGTAGTGACTGTACCTGTAAGTTTGTATTTCTGTTTTTCATATTTCTGGTTTTTAATTCTTTAGGTTTTTATTATTTTCCCTTCCATTAGCCAGTAGACAGTTCCAATAATGTCTATAGTCAAATACTATCGCCATTGTCAGAAATTGGCTATTCTATCGGTTTTAATTCGAATTGTATGACTGTCCTGATGAGAATACAACTCGAACTTACCGCCATTTTTTATATAGTGTCAGCTGATTCTTCTCCATGTCTTGATCTTTAATCTTGAGCTAATTATTATTACCTTTTCTCATTTTTGTCGTATATGCGTTTTCATATTTTATATATATTTATATATATACCTACTTAATTATGACTTGTGTATACTAATATTCCCCTCATCCCCATCCATTATAGTGATAAGTTACCTACTTTTTAACACTTTACAACATAGTTGAAAAGTGTTTATGATTTTGTTCATTCTGTCTGTCCGTTCGCACGATAACTGCCGTAAAAATTACTTTATCAAAATGAAATTTTAGTATGCTGTTCAGACGGTCTTTAGGACCTATGGGAATAGAAATGAATAATAGCACCCAATTAGTTTTGGATGGAACCCGGGTTGAAAAAATGAAATACATTAAACCTTATGGGATCTAATTTTTCAAACATTTTTTAAGCGGATTTAAAATTCACAAATTGCTTCGAAAATTTTAGAAAATATTCAAATTATCCCATAAAAATATAAAAAAATTTCGGCAAAATATATTTGGTTGTTTTTTAAATAAAAATTAAAATAATAATTACACCCATATAATATGGGGCCAACGGCCGTACCGTGCTGAAAACACCGGTTCTCGTTAGATCACCGAAGTCAAGCAGCATCGGGCGCGGTTAGTACTTGGTGGGTGACCACCTCGGAACGCCGCGTGCTGTTGGCCATCTCGGGTGCGGTATCCCCGTGGTTTGCGCGCTAGATTTGCACGCTGCCACAAATGCCGCCGTGTTCATGCGGAGTACGATCACGTTAAACATGTGGGCCCGTAAGTCCTTCCGAGAGGTTGGTGGTAGGGGAAGGAGGGTACGGTCCCTGTGGATGCCTCCCCCACTGGGTTCCGGTCTAAATTGGGTGGCACTTCCCGGCCGTCCATACAGTTACCTTACACCTTTCTGGTAGGTCGGACGGTCTGGGTCTCAACAACAACCCATATAATATGAAGAGGTCACGTGACCCACTTCATAATGAAATATGGCATCCATCTTGTGTCAAAATCGTGATTTTTAAAGTTCTTTTTAATTTATATTTAGTGTTGCATCCGTCCTAATACCGCTTTATTTTCTTTTTTTTTTCTGTGCATTTATATACTGCGCCAACGTAATTACAATATTTTTGCGTTTAAATGATCATCAAACTTTGATTATTTCTACAACGAAGCCTGATTTTCCTTTATGGAGAATGTAAACACATCAAGATGTAAGATGAGTTGTATAAGAATTGCTGAATTTCTTTAACGCAAAATTATTTAGCTCTGGAGTCTGCAATATAGCTGATATGAATGAAACATTTATTGATTTTACATAGAGAAGCAGACGATTCTATTGCCTTTTTCGATGAAGATTTAAGCATGGAGTTATACAGTACTTTTACCTCCATGGTTTTAAGTTTTAAAATAAAATAAATTATTGTAGTATTGTAATAATTTTAAAAATATCGTCGCTGAATGAAAGGAATGGAGAAGAGTTTATAAATGAAATATTCATTGTTTTTAGAGGCGATTTATATTTCGATGACGTTAGTTGAATAAAGCTCATTTATTTTTAAGACGTTTTCAAATATAATAAATTGTAGTATTGTGATAATTTTTTAAATATCACTGCTGAATATATCGCATTTTAGAGATGTTTAAATAAAATTGCATTGAAGGTGCAAAGTGTTTCATAATCAATGCTTTATGCATGATTGATCTTTCTTGTTGTACTTGCCGTATAGTTCATGCATAGTTTTCAATTAAAAAAATTCAATTTTTATTTAATTTATATATTAGAAAGATATAATAATAACCGATTCCCAGTAATTTCGAAATTACGAAATATTAAAATAATAAAATCACCAAAGCAGTTAAACCACGTCTACCATGCCGGAAAAAGAAAGAAACAGCTTTAGCTTAATTTAGAGGTTAATTTGACTAGATCCATCATCAGGTCTGAGCATGTAACTCTAATTAACTCAAACATATACTTGTTTCAAATATGTCAATAGTAAGTTACTATAAATACCATAACTTAGTTAACAAGCATTAAAAGAGGAAAAGCTGAAAAGGATCCTATGAGACCAAAACCAAGATTTTATCTCGAGTGGAAGTGCTCAATCATTTTGAAGTAATTTCGAATGTTTTAATGGCTCCTTTGCATCGTCACCCCTAATTCGAATTTTCAAAATATAAAATAGACTATTTTTATTGACCTGGAAGCTGAAATGGATCAGATGAGATGAAAACCAAAATTATAGCTAGAATGGAAGTGCTCGATGATTATAAAAAATTGTTTTGATTGTTTTGATTATTCCTTTGCACTGTCACCCCCTCATTTGAATTCTTAAAATTTTAGATATTTTCCTTGGTATCAAAGCTAACATAGATCGAATGTACCAAAACAAAGATTTTAGTTATAGTGGAAGTACTCTATAATTTTGACGCATCACGCCCTCACTCAGTTCAGTACATATTATATGGACCAGCAAAGTACGCGCGCTTCGACCGTCTAAGTACGCCACCGCCGTGTATGAGAAACAGGAACCGGCGAACATCAACCATCGAGGTAGTATATAACTAACCAACCATCGAGGTAGTATATATTAACTCGTTGACATTAACACCCGCCGAACCTCCCATCCGCTCCTAATATCACTGACACATGAAAGTCAACACCCCTCACACTCAATATTACAATTTCTTATACAACTCCCTAACAAAACATACATACTATACGAACCCCTAACATAAAACAATTTTTTTACGCTCCTCTAGACCATCTAATAAACCAATTTATCAAGTTTGATACCTCAAACTTTTTTATCTCAAGTTTTCAATTTTTGGTCATATGTAGTAAGAAAAGGACTAACTATTCTTTTTAACTTTATGGGCTAGCTACTCAATTCAGCTCCAAACAATCTATGTACATTAATACCTTAATTGAATTGTTTAAAACGTAAATTAAGAAAAAAAAAAAAAAAAAAAAAAAACAGGCAGCAAGTCTCTCTAACGCCATGGTTTAAATATTCATATTCTGAATTTTTAAATTGGAATGACTTCTCAATATTAACTTCCTATTCACCTACAGACATACGTATTTCTGCTTTAGCTGATGCGGTTGGTCGCTCTGTCTTTTTATTTTGAAGAGGCTTCCGTATGCTTCTGAAACCAGCTGGTATACTTTTAAATCAACTCTTTATGCTGTTGCTAACAAAGTAATTTTTCATTTCAGATTATAATGTCTGTTCGAATTTTTTTATTTTTTAAGATATAGCACATAAATCTCATAATCAAAATTGAAAAATTATACTAATCTGACATGATGCATAAATTTTGAGAACCACTGATTTAGGGATTACAATGCCACTTGCACCCGCCCAGCCCGACAGTGTCAGTACTTAAACCTGGCCCGAGCCCGAAGAAATTTAAAAATTTAGAACCAGAACTCCGTCCGGTCAGGCCCGACCCGGCCCGAAGATCATTAAGTCTCGGCTGGGTCCAATTCGAAATAATTTTATTCAAATGTGTTATAAACATGATTTGTGCAATTTCTGGTCGAAAAATTAAGATAAACGTTGGTTTATTTAAACATTTATCTTTACAAAGCTGAAAGCAATACAATAATTTCATGTACTCTTGTAGACCTAGACCGTGGCACCCGCCACGAATGACATAGGGTTGCTAAAAGCCCACGGCCGGTCATGTACTCTTAAAATTCATCCAAATTAAATTATTTTTCAAATTATATATGTTTGGTCCTACCCGTCACTAATTTGGTCCGACCCGTCACCCCACACTTTTTAAAAACTAAGCCCGAGCCTGGTTTGAAACAGTGATTGATAAACAGGGACTGTCCGCAGGTCGGGCCGGGCCTAAGCCCATGGGACAGGCCTGAGCCCGGCCAAACTTCTACTTCAGACTCGTCTATATCGTTTAATCTCCGTACGCGTGCTACGAATGTCATCCTAATTCATTACTATACCAACTGTAAAAGTGAATATGATAGACGTTTAATAACACAATTTCTCTTGAATCATTCTCAGCTTTCGCATGTCATTGAATTGAAAACACGCTTATCGTGCTTGTGCATAACTCGCCAAAATCGTGACAATCAAATGAGGTAAGTGCTATTACATTAACGAAAAAAATAAATTGCCAACACCCGCTCATACGTTCCAGTTCATAAAGAAAAACAAATCCCTGATTGGCGATCGCCCGAAGGTATGCATTGCAACCCTAGAAGAAGCCGGTTCGTGTAATGTGAAAGTAGTGCTTGGACCAGTCAACAGGTATATTCCGCAGAAGAAGCATGGGCTCCTCTTCACCGTGTCTCACCTGTTAACCAACTCGCGTGAGAAAATTCAAAACCGCTCTGCGACCCATTGTGTGGAGGTTTCCGGCACGTTCAAGCATTTTCTTTTCCACTCTAGATGAGGATAGTGCTCCTCTGATTACAGGGATACAATGGACATATGCTGATGAGATAGATTTGATTTGTAGCATCAAGGAAAAGACAGTCGTGATTGGGAGATATGTAGTGTTGGATTGTTTGGGAAGAGTGTTGCTCAAAATAGAGCTCAGTGTTTGTGGATAAGTGCTGGAATAATTAGGGATTTGTGCGGTGGACTGTCACGGAATATATGCCATAATATGAAGGATAACTTATTTCACAGGTAAGAAATTCGTATTTTATTTGTATTATTCAAGTTTTTCCTTCCTGGTTTCAAGCGCTATTGTACATCATAAAACCATAAGCAAAATATATTTGGAGTATGTTAGGGTGGCCAATTTTTTTTTTACTTTCTGGGAACGCGGGATCTGTTTAAGAGGCCCATAGGCGCCCATAGGACTTTTTCATGCGGGGCCAAACTCAAGGGTAAATTTAAGATTTTTTATATTTTGAACATACTTGATGTTCGCCTTGAGACCTTAAATGTCCAGAGGAGGGTAAGTTTCCCCCTTGCCCTCCCCTACCTGCGTCCATGGGGGGCGCATTTCTCCTGATTGAGTATAAGTTCTTTGATGGGCTATATAAACGCCGTAACAATAATAATTGTGTAATATTTTTTGTATTTGAGCATTTGAAAACCCGTTTCACATAAATGTATGTATTGCACTAATTAACTGCTGTATATTTGTTCGAAGAAGGGCTTTTATATTCAATATACTAACATTTGCTGATATTTTCTCACTAGAGGCCTCACTAAGGTTCATCACTGGCCACAGCCCAAGTCGGATGAGACCTCTGGAATTTCCAGGACAGTTACACTGTTTCCATATTAGCAGAATTTTAATATTTTCAATCAATTTTAGTTGCAGAATTGTAGCTCCAGTCTCATATTTATTATTTTATAACTTTAAAGAAGAAATGCTGAATTCGGGGACAAAAATAAACAGGCGCACATGTTCTGTTTCGGGGACTGTCCCCAAAAATCCGGGACGAATAGTCAACTATTCCTAGAGTAATAGTGCATAACCTTTTTGTTGGTGCGATCCCGACGATCGCGCTATACTGGCTTTTACTGTATTTCCAAAAGTGTTCAAAACAAGTTCAATATAATGTGCTTATTCGTCAAAATCTCGAATTTGAAAATTTTCGAAAATATACTTTATAATAATATGAAAAAGCAAAAACATAAACAATTACGATTTGATCTAGAAATGTACCTGTTTACAGCGTTCCTCCCCTCATGTAAGCGTGAAAGAACAACTGCCAATATTCTAGTACCCAGCTACATTAATTTGTGGATGAACGGAAAACTTCTAATCTCTGATATCATACCACCATACCTGCAGACAATATCCGTGCAGAAGGAACAAATAAAGATCCATTTGAGGCGCTAAGTACTAATAAGTTTACAGAATTATATCATTCTACCTATTTTAAACATATAAATCTAAAAATTCGTTAAAGGGAAGGGGTTAATACGTTTCAGACATGAAGGGAGAAATAAAAAGAACGTCAGATTTTATATTTATAGAACAAGTGAAATAAATGGTTTTCGCATTCTTCATCAAACTAATGTAAAAAGTGTAAAGAACATTTAAAAAAGTACAGCGAGAATCTCAAGGAATTTTATAATGAAAAATATGATGTCGTTATAAAAATCTTCGTCCTCTTAAATAATTTATTTCTGAAGTCACTTTAAAAGTTTATTTTTTCGACTTGGCATAGGGGCAATGAAAGAAATGCATTTAGGCTTGTTAGTGTTGATAAATACAATTTCAACATTCATACAACAGTTGAAATAATAATTTTCTGGGTCGCTGTTTTTCTAATTATACTTCTAAAATTGACAACTTCAAGTAACATTTATTTTAATATTGCAATTATAATAAATAAATAAAAAATAAAATTTTAACGTTCATACAACAGTTGAAAGAATAATTTTCTGAGTCGTCAAATCAATACATGAATTTTTGCAAGGAAGTTTATTCCCTAGGAGGAGCGGGGGGTCTGCAGAGTTTTATAATACTTTTATAGGTCTCTGAAGGTTAACCTTATAAAATCTGGTAACCTGAATAATTCAGCAATGACAAGTAATATCGCATGCCGTAGAACGATATGCGAAAGATTATATGCTTAAAACGATATACGCATAGAGTAAAACGATAGAATTAAAACTTCTAAATAGCTTTCAGAACTTCAAATGATTGGACATGTGTTCACTATCACTGGAACCATAAAATTAATTGATATTCAGTGACAGAATATGATGAAACTATGAAAAAGAACCGCAGACGATAAATAAAGCTATTATAGTAAGTGCAGAATTATTGCAATATTTAAATTCTTTTGATATGCAAGGATTATACCGTTGGCAGAGTAACAACGTACAACTAAAATTAACTTATTTCTAAGAAATTTGAGAATTATGAAAGCAACAGAAGCAGATAAGTAGAGAATTTTTTTTATAGATTCTAGGTAAACCGAGCAGAAAATAATGGCTGCTTCCTGGAAATAAGAAACAAGTTTCATCCTCTTTATAAGAGACAAGTATTTATGTGATTACGTGCTTTTCAAAAGGATTTCTTTGAAATAGAATGTATGTAAAACAGAATTGAGGACTACGAAGTACCTTTCAAATTATATTGAAAAATATTTCATTTGAGAAAAATTAGGACATTCAGTTTCAGATAAATGATCAACGTGAAATTTTAGAAGCTTCTAACAGAATTTCTTTATATAAAAATTATTGGTTAAATGGGTTGTCTTAAAACTTGATTATTCGTTAAAATCTAAAATTCGAAAAGTTTCGTGGAAATAATGCTTTTTGCATGTATAATTCGAGTTTCCGAAGAGCACATTTTATTAGTATCCCTGATCTCCGATCAAATGTTGATGTGTGCGTACGTGAACGCGATATCTCATGAAAGAATGAAGCGTATCTAAAATAATTTGGTACGATTATTACAATCGGTGAATACTGGAACATTATCAATTTCAAAATGAGATCGAATGTTCGAAAAATTCTCAAGTTTTCGAATGAAGTTTGAAAAAATGAATACATAATCAGGACCTTTGCCATACGTAAATTTTAATAAAATTGAATGGCACAAACTTTAAAGTACTTACGATCTTGAGATATTGTATGTTTTTCAAATGAATTTATTAAAAAAATGACATAAAATTAAAAAAAGTAGTGTGTCGTCCAACATGTTCCTTTTCCGTATACAATATTATGCAACAAATTTACTAACATCATTCTCGTTTCATTCAAGAGAGAATATACTTTTAATGTAAATAACATACAGGGTTCTCATGGGACTTTCTAAGGGTTTCTCAAAGCCAGATTTTTCATTTTGTTTTTAAGGGACCTTAAGAAGGCCGCATTTTTTGTTAAAAGACCTTAAAAAGGCCCTATTTTTTAATTCATCTATTTCTGTTGTTCATCTTGAATATTTGTATAAATAATTGCTGTGTGTGTGACGACCCCATGACTCATCTTTCACTAAGTGGCTGATTCTCCATGCCACGCCATTCCTTCGCCGATCCGTCGAAGAAAGGAACATTGAGCTAGGGAACATAAATAAAAAAGGAGAAAGTTAAAGAAGTGTTAATTATTTCTGTTTAAACTTAAAATTAAAGACAACCAAAAATAGGTTTAAAAGTTCTTTAATAAAATAAAATCTCTTTTCATCGACGTACAAAATTACACAGCCAAAGAAGCACTTACAGGCATCACAACGCTTTCTTTCATCAGTGGCAAAAGCCACTGATGAAGGAGGAGATTTTATTAAAGAACTTTTAAACCTATTTTTGGTTGTCTTTGATTTTAAAGTTTAATTAGCTGACGTGTATCCGTACTACTTATTTCTGTTTAGTATAGAAAAATATATTTAAAATTGTGTTTATAGAAGAATATATTTAATATTCTTTAAAAATACTTAATTAATAATATTTGAATTTTTTCTCTCTCTAATGTATATATGTTTAATTTTTCTTTGATTGTATTGCTCTAAGTCGTCTTATAAAAAAAGAAATTGCCTTGAAAAGGCCTTATTTTATTTTCTGCTTGAGGTGCTAGAACCCTGGCATCTATGGTTGGGACTTCTCTGGCAGAAAAAAAGGAGCATTTCGAAAAATGTAACCACCTCGGATCTTTACACATACAAGTCTAATGGATAAAAATATAAATAATTTTCTTGTTTTGTCGAATATAGGGTCCAGATTATGAATATATAAAAATAATTTTGATATTTTGAACTATTTTTTTGAAAAATAAAAAACTTAAAGTAGCTCAAGTAAGTAAAGTAGGGAGTGCGTTTTTTCATTTTCATTCAAAATATATAGTAAACTATAAAAGATAGCTATAAATGGTTGTGTTGTCATACTTATAATTACATCCTTCAAAACCTGTAATTCCGTCGATCCGCCTTCTCCTGGAAAGCCTCCCCCACCCACTTTTTGTCTCAATTTAAAATTCTAAAATAATTTGGTATGATTATTACAATCGGTGAATACTGGAACCCCATTGATTTTACACGCGATCGAATATTCGAAAGATTCTCAAATTTTCGAATGAACAGTCCCTGGCCCCTAAACATAAGAAATTATCGAAAATGAAATTAAAAAAAAAATTCGAAGTCTAATAAAATAAATTTATTGATAAAAATTGTCGTGAGAAAATGTCTTTTGAAATATGTCTTTTGTCCAGAATTTGGAGATATAAATAATTAAATTTATTTATTCAGTGACCTTGAAAGGTTTTGAATAATATACTCTGCAGACAAATATATGCACCCATGAAAAATTGAGCTACAGCCGCGAAACTCTGAACGTATGTATCGTTTGAGGAGATAATGCAAATGATTAGAAATTGGAGGGAGGGGGGGGGGGGGGTAGTTTATTAAGAAATGGTGCGGCAACAAGATGATATTTTTGAAAGTGGTAAATCCTTCCCTGGTGGCTATACAACTAAATATTCGATGCGGCATAGAATCTATTAAGTTGCTTATGTCCCACTGCGAAAGATTCTGCCACAAACGTTACAACTGGTCAGCTAATTCAGTGGTATTCTGAGAAGGCTGCACTTGCCGTCCCAGCATGTCCTAGACATGTTTTGTGTTACATTGGTGATAGGTCTGGGAACCTGGATGACCATGGGAGGAAATTAATTCCTCGAAGACATTGTTGAGAAAGTTGTTCAGTATGTGATCGAGCGTTGTCATATTGGTAAATGAAACCTGAACGGCTTGACAACATAGACAGAACAATTGACTGCAGAATATCGTCGGCGTACAAGCAAGCCGTCAGATTGGCTTGCAGCATATCTAGAAGATATTTCTTCCTTTTGACCAGACCGTCACCCGAAAGTGTAGGACATATCTTACCTGCGTCCTGCACCCGTCAGCAGACTTTGCAGGGTGTGCGAACACCCAACTGTCACCAATGACCGTCGTACGACAGTTCTCCCGTCCCGGAAAATTCCTAGTAAGTCCCCCCCCCCCCCCCGCCCCTCCTCCTGATACTCAGCAATTTTCCATCACATTTGAGGGGCCGGATAGAGATGCAGATTAGTATTGGTCACCAATGACACCAATGACCGTCGTACGACAGCCCTTCCGTCCCGGAAAATTCCTAGTAAGTCCCCCCCCCCCTCCTCCCGACACTCAGCAATTTTCCATCACATTTGAGGGGGGCGGATAGAGATGCAGATTAGTATTGGTCACAGGTCAATTGGTCAGTAACTTTTTAAAAAAGGTCAATAACTTTTCCAAGAAAATAAGCAACACTCGGAAAAAATGGCGGGATTTTTTTGCATTTATTCTGCAGGTTTTGATGCCAGCAAAACTAAAAGAGTCATCTTCAATTTGTAAGTTGTATTAATACGGAAATGACCCTTTATAAAATGTGACAAATTGTAAAACTAAATGAGCAAAGAAAAAAGTTTAAAAATATAAATAAGCAATTGGTGGAATCTTGAATTTGAAATTAGAGTATTTCAAAGCGCAATTTTAATAAGCTTCAACTTAAACTAAACTCAGTTTTGGAAGAAACCCATAATTGGAATGTATTAGCGGAATCCTTATTATAGGTAAAGACAAAAAATACAAATTTGTTAATAATTTCAGATAATTACATATATGTAATAATAAAGTTTAAATATATGTCTACAATAAGTAATTGTTAATGTTTCAATGAGTGGCATAATCCTAAATTCCTGGTAAGACTGGCCAGTAAAAACATTAATTTTTTGAGACCTAGTGGCCAGTAACCAAATTCCTGCTTTAGGAGCGGATCAACGGAATTCTAATTGTGTCTTGTAGCAGAAAATTCCCAGTAAACGCCCCCCCCCCCCCCCTACATTTTCGCGATTTTTCGTCACATTTGAGAGGGCGGATCAACCGAATTCTTTGGCATTGATTTTCAACAATATCTAAATTAGGAAAGTTCTATTTTGTGTTATTGTTCCCGCGCAATATCTAAGTTGAATCTGTAAGTGAAAGTTATGTGTTGGACACATCAGATTAGTATCTCCTTTTAGAAAGAGTGAAATAGCTACTGTTTTATATATAAGCTTACAAAACGTAATACTACAGTAATGCACATGCAATTTTACCACTGTGAATTGATAATACAAATATTACCTTCACGTAAAAATAATAATAAATGTAGGCAGCATATGACTTACCGTACACAATGCTTACTTTGTCCACAATGAAATAATGATGTACAGGATCCACAGAACCACCTTTTTGACACTGAATTAACGTCGCGTAAATTGAAATTGGATACAACTTCTGAGTCTAAACAGTGATTTATTCATACTCAAGTGCAAACTCTTCATCAAAATGCAAGGAATATGTAATTAATATTCCATAAAATAAAGGAGTATTGAGATGTTCTTTAGCGTCACAATGCAAAACTATTACAAAACGTATCTTCTCTCGTGAATGGAACATGTCCACGACTCGCGAGAATGATGTTAAAAGACCTTTACATAATATTGCATATGGAAAGGGAGTCTATTTGATAATATTTATTATTTTTATTAATGCTATGTCCTTTTTCAGATGGATTTGTTTGTTTTGAAAAACGTGCAGTATATCTAGAGAACGATTCATGCTAACATTCTAAAGTTTGCCCTTCGCTTTGTAATGAAAAATTACGTCTGAATTATTATTTATTTATCGGTATTAAAAGTCTTCATTTTTTTTTGTGTGTGTGTATTCAAGGGGTATTTCAAACATTCGATTAAATTTAAAATCAACAAGCTTCTAATATTCCTTGATTATAAAAAATCTTACCAAATCATTTTCGAAACGCTTCGTTCGTGAGATAATATTTCCACAGACTCAGACACACACGTGCTAACATACATACAATACACACTAACATGCACACAATACACACTAACATGCACACAATACACACTAACATGCACACAATACACACTAACATGCACACAATACACACTAACATGCACACAATACACACTAACATGCACCCGGCCATACATTAAACTGCCATAAACCCCTGGGTTGGCTGTATGGTCTGGGCCTTTCACACTAACATGCACACAATACACACTAACATGCACTAATACACTAAAACACGCTCGCAGACACCACCTCCAAAACGTTCGATTTGAGTTCAAGGATAACTAAAACGTGTTCCACGGTCGAAAACTTGAATTCAAATTTTCGACCCCGTCACAATACTTTCCTTCATGGTTTTTTTTTACACATTAAACTATGAAGGTAGATAAAAAAATAACAGAAGAAGGATTTCCTCTACGATAATAACACGAAGACTGAACAAAGCTGAAGATTACACCGAGGAGGTGGAGGAGGTTATAGAAGGTTCCGTTCTAATCTCCTTGGAAGGTACACATTCCACAACGTGACAGAAACAAACATAAACACAGATCTTTTTTTGCACCCAAAACCAGAAGTCAGCGAAGCTTTTTTTACAAAGAGAAACCCACGGACCGTGGAACATGTCCGACCGGTTTTCTTTTATATGAAACTTTATGTAAAGACGGCTATGAAAGCCGTTTTCCTTCCATTTCTTCTCGCACGAGTAAAGCACGGGAATGCGCTGCTTGGACAATGGGTGACCAAGACTGGGTTCCCAGCTCAGGGATGGGAGATAAAGAAAATTCTTATTTTGTAATAACTTCATTTTTATATCATAATCTAAGAGGATGGACCAGCGATTTTTAAACTGTAGTCCGCCGACTCCTGGTGGTCCGAGATTCAATAGTCAGGGGTGTGCAAATGATTTTACAATCTAAAATTGGATTTGCCACTTTTTCATTGCTGAAAACATAAAAAAAAAATCTTATGTGGGCAGCACATGACTCTCCTTATATAATGCAATGAATTTACTACTTTTACAGTTAAAAAAATGTTATTCTTATAGTAGATACTTATATTCTTTCCAAGATATTGAATTTTCTTCAATTTGTCTTCATTTTCATTGATTTAGCAACATTTTTGTCCATTTGGCAAGATTTTCGTTAATTTGGCAACATTTAAAATGTCGCCAAGTTGGCGCCATTCCGCCAAATTCGTCGCCAAAATCTTGCCAAGCGTTATGGACTGAGAAATAAATTATTCTTACAGCAAACTATTGGCGTTCAAATACAAAAGTATTACTCAAAGTATCTTTTCTCGTGAATGGAATGAGTTAGATCCACGAGAATGATGTCACCAAATTTATCGCATATATGAAACGTGAACATGCTTCTTAACAGTTAATATTTTTTTTCAATTTATGGGATTTTTTGGTAAATTTATTTGAAAAATATGCAATATCTCGAGAACAGTTCATGCTAGTGTTCTAAAGTTTTTGTCAATCGTTTTCTAAGGAAAAATTACATATACATAAGAAATGTCTATTTGCGTAACTTTACTTTATTAAAGGTTTTGATTTTTTGATTTCACTCGAAAATTTAGGGGGGTTCTGAACATTCGATTGTGTTTTAAAACAATGGGCTTTCAGTATTCACGGATTGTGATTTTTGTACCAAATTTCATTCGAATCGCTCCATTCGTTCGTGAGATATCGTCTCCACAGACTCACTGACACACACATACGCACACTTTCACACACACACATACAGACATCACTTCAAAAATGTTCGATTCGTGTTGAGGGATGCTTGAAACGTGCTCTCCCGTCGAAAACTCGAATTCGAATTTTCGACCCCGTCACAATACTTTCCTTATGCATTATGTATATAAGGAAAGTAAAAATTACCATGCAAATATAATAAAAATACCATATAAATATAATAAAATGACATGAAAATATTTTCTTAATTTATACTAATGCCGCCTAGCCGGGCCGGGTAACCCAGGATTGCTGCTGTGACTATTTTCGTCTACCGTGTACCTTCAGATGTTGCGAGTTTTTCTTATGATTACCTTCTACTAAGCAAAAATATAAAGAGTCCGGCAAAATGCACATCATAAGAAAGGGGTGGGTATACGAACGCGAACCGCTGTTCCACAGACTCTGTTCTAGACCAGTGGTTGGAAGTAACGCGCTACAAGTAGCGAAACGCAAAAGTAGTCACTACCTTTTCTCGCAGTTTGTAGTGTAACGCGCTACTTTTAAAAATAGGTAGTGTTGCGAGTAGCGCGATACAATAAATCACTAGTTTGTATCGAGTTTTGACGCTACTTTTAACGCTATTTCAGTAAATAAACAAGGTGTCATTCTACATATCAGGTGATCTCCTTTTCTTCATTTGTAGGAAATTCAGACGATGTATGATGAATGGCTGCAAGGTTAGAAAGACCATTGCCTCATGAAGTTGATTTTTTTATATGGATATATTAAGATGTGTTATTTCCCAAAAGATCCTGCTTATCTGATTGCAATTTTGAGATGCAAATTCTACTAAAAATGAACAAACATGTTTTTAAATAAATAGTTTTTACTTTTATTTCATTTTATACTTTTAATAACTAAAATGGATACACGTCAACTTTAATTAAACTTTAAAATCAAAGACAACCAAAAATGGGTTTTAAAGTCCTTTAATAAAATCTCCTTCGCCGTTGATGAAGGGCATTGTGATGCCCGAAAGCGCTTTGGCCGTGTAATTTTTGTACATGGAGGAAAGGAGATTTCATAAAAGGACTTTAAAACCTATTTTTGGTTGTCTTGGATTTTAAAGTTTATACTTTTATTTTATTTTACTGTTTTCAGAAGTAGGTAAAAGCGTAAAGATTGGTAAGTTGATCAGTAAATTTTAATTATTCAGAATAAGTATATTAAATTACTACAGTATTCCCATATCCTCAACTTTTTGTGAAAATTGCATCTGTAGCAAAATTCGTCTTATAAAAGTAGTTATGTAGTGACTACATTCTAAAAGTAGTTTGTAGTCACTATCACTACATAACTACTTTTACTAGTGACTACATTCTAAAAGTAGTTTGTAGTCACTACATAACTACTTTTACTAGTGACTACATTCTAAAAGTAGTTTGTAGTCACTACATAACTACTTTTGCTAGTGACTACATTCTAAAAGTAGTTTGTAGTCACTACTTTTAAAAAAAGTAGTTGTAGTTGACTACATTTGTCATGATGTAATTGTAGATCACTACAATAATAAAGTAGTTTTTCCAACCACGGCCCTAGACCATAATTGTATTTCATTCTACCAATCCTATAGTATGGGAAGAAGGGGCGGAAGTACAATACAGGGTTCACGCCAATAACTTTGTAAGGAAATGTCCACGAGAGAACGCGTTAGGTCTATTTAAAGTAAAGTGACCATGCCCGAAGCTCGGTCGAATAAGAGTTTGCAGCAAATTTAGCAGCGATTCTTAATGTTTGGGTGACGAACTTAGCAACAAAGCGAGATAGACGGGAAAATACAATTACAATGTTGTAAACCCTTCTTCAGTCAGTAGGAATTGATAATAAAACTGCGTTACAGAAAGAATTTATTTCCCACAATATGGTGATTGGCAAATTGTTGTCCTTTTCAGGAATGCTCAAATAAACAATGATTACATGCACAAGAATCTAATGTCCGTTCAAAATACCCTCCGTCAACAACATTACGTATCTAAAGTTGAGAAAGAATATGTATCTAAAGTTGAGTGTATGTGTCCCTACAGTCACTAATGAGGCTACTTTTTGACAGGTATTTGCCTGAAATTCGGGCGTTTCTTACTTATTTTGCAATCCTCTATAACTTTGTAATGGGTTTTATTCGTCTATCTCGCTTTGATGCTGATTTCGTTTTCCTGATTTTTTTAAATCTCCGCTATGGGTGCTGTAATCGCTTTTATTCAATCAGGCATGGTCACTTTATTATACATAGATCTAACGTGTATACTCGCATGGACCACCCTCTGAGATACAACCCCTAAAGCTAGACGCTCCATAACCGGAACTCATGGACTATTTTTTGCAAAAAAATCTAATGTATACAGGGTGTCCCAAACAAATTGAAACGCGCTTTAATTCTTTACCTGTTAGAGATAAGTGGGCAATGCAAATTGCAAAAATGTTAAAAAGTAAGGTAGGAAATAAGACTACGTTAATGAAATAGTCCGCCCATTAATTTTAAAAAGTTACACTTTTTTACTTTCCCTGCAATACATGGTAATGTATAGGGAAAGTATTGGAATCGTGCCGAAAATCACAACTGGAGTTTTCGACGGATCTACACGTTTCGAGACCTCTAGAATACGAAAAAACCATTTTTAGCGTGACGTCTGTGTGTGTGTCTGTCTGTGTGTCTGTGTGTCTGTCTGTCTGTCTGTCTGTCTGTGCAGATTTTGTATCCACTCTAACTAAAAAACTAATGGTCCGAATTTCACAAAATTTTGTAGGTAAGTCACTTGTGGGCGGGGCTAATGCTGATTAGTTTTGGGTACGATTCGGAATAAAAGAACCCGCCTTTTTTGTGAAATGGCCCGCAAAAGCTTGTATCCACTCTAACTGAAAAACTAATGAACCGAATTTCACAAAATTTGGTGGATAAGTCGCTTGTAGGCCAATCTGGTGCTGATTAGATTTTGGTACGATTTGGAAAAAAATAACCTGCCTTTTTTTGCAAAATGGCCCGCAAAAATCGTCAAAATCTAAACTAAAGAACTAGTTATACTCAAATATATCCATTAAATGCTCGTTTAATACGTAATTTTTAACGACGAAAATAATACGACCAACCCCATTACACTAGGACTAGCCGTTCTCGAGATATTTTAGTTTTTCTTATTTTCTCTACACCACCTTTGAAAACAAGTCCGGTTACCGAATGAGAACGGAAATTGAATTAAAAGTGAAATGGATTTAATTAAAATAAAGAGAACGTGGATATAAGTCTGCAGGGAAAGTCATGTGCTGACCACATCAGATTTTTTACTTTCCCTGCAATACATTGTAATGTATAGGGAAAGTATTGGAATCATGCCGAAAATCGCAACTCGAGTTTTCGACGGATCTACACGTTTCGAGACATCTAGAATACGAAAAAACTATTTTTAGCGTGACGTCTGTGTGTGTGTCTGTCTGTCTGTGTGTCTGTCTGTGCGTCTGTCTGTGTGTCTGTCTGTCTGTCTGTGCAGATTTTGTATCCATTCTAAATAAAAAAACTTATGGACCGAATTTCATAAAATTTGGTAGGTAAGTCACTTGTGAGCGGGGCTGGTGCTGATTAGTTTTGGGTACGATTCGGAATAAAAAAAACCCGCCTTTTTTGTGAAATGGCCCGCAAAAGCTTATATCCACTGTAGCTGAAAAACTACTGGACCGAATTTCACAAAATTCGGTAGATGAGTCACGTGTGCCGATTATTAATTTTGTTGATTAAAATTAATATTGTCAAAAAATGCATTTTACATTAAATTAATTATTTATTAGTATATTAACTATACATGTAATCTGTTCTAAAACTTACTGCTGCGTACATTGAGTTGGTGGCCGCAAAACCCACCTATTTCTGTGCTTAACGGGATACTAAGTTAACAAACTAAAAAATTAGGGTTAATAGTAAAGGAACAAACATTTATTTTTCACATACTCAATTTACACTCTTTAGTTTTACAAATTAAATAAATATCACAATAGTGGAATACATCTCAATGGTGTAATGCCAGATGAATTGATATTTGGTTGGAGCACGTGGTGGGATGCATTAATTAGCTTTTCCTTAAAAACACAAATTTAGACAAAGAGGTTATCCTCATATAGTTTAATTGTATGGTACCTGATCTTCTTTCATATAACTTGGGTAACACCGATGCTTTGTCACACTTTACACTTGCAATACCAGATGAACATGAGCTCTCCTTCGAATTCCTATATCAGAGACGCACACACAACTAACTCTGCTACCGTCGCTTCTTCTTGACTAGTCTAACTCCAACAGCCTGCCTTGACCAATTCTGACCCCCACTTCGAGCAACTCTCACTTATATCCCTTTTTCGGTCGGCGGTCCACGTGCTGAAATGTAGAGCTGAGAGCTAATCCGTAGACATGGCGTCGCCGTCTCGGTTGCCGCCAAACGGCTTAGTGTGGTATGTAAACATGGGCGTGGTATGTAAGATATGGGGCCACCTGTATATTATCGCCCATCTGCTTAGCGTGGGGATAATCCGCCCGCATTCCTGGTTCCATTATTTTTTAATCCTTCCAAATATTTATTACTTTACATTTCTGGCATTACATTCTCACCCCCCCGCGAAAAAAAAGTCCAAAAGTTACTCTCCCACAGTTTCACCCCAGTGGTAAGAAATTAAGTTCACAATGGTTCCTCGCAAACACATAAGTTCATCCATCGTGAGAAAGGCTGAGTTCCACTTTTTAGCCTCGTACAACTCATAGCTTTGATAGTTCTTTGTAGTTTCTTGATAGTTCCCTGTCAAGTTAGTCCATTATTCATAATTGACATAATGTACCATAAATTACATGAGGATTACCAACATTCACATTATTATTAAATTGTAAATTTTGATATATATTATTTGCAATGCATAATTTTCATTTCTCCTTTTACATAATTATTTACATACGACATATCATTACATAACAGCATTCATTACTTTATTATTATTATACATTTTCTTGTTATCATTTCATTTTGTAACATATTGTAGTAGTGCAACTATCAACTTCCGATTCTTGGTTATGGTTGAATTCCATACCACCATATTATTTATAAATTACTTTGTTATTTCACTTTTTTTTTTTTTTTTTTTTTTTTTTTTTAACTTGCCATATATGTAATGTCAGAAATACATAACATACTTTTTGAAATATACTTATATCCACAATTTAAAACATAAAAACATATACATATACACTCAATTATCACTTTCTATTTATGACATTAATTACAAACTTTTTACATATTTTTCATATTCTTTGTTTTATGAAATTACTATTTACAACAATTCGAGGGCGAAAATTATACCCTCTGGCATTATAACAAACCTCATCATCATTTCTATTATTTTCACAGTTTAATTGCTTTTCTTTAGTGACCTTCCCTTCCTTAATTTGACTTTGATCATTATTTCTAATCACTTTCTCATTTTGATTTTTTTCTTTGTCCTGTGTGTGTGTGTGGTTTGATTCGCTTTCGTCACTATCTTTCAAATATTGTTTTCGCTCCGCTGCCATGTATAGTTTATTTATGTGCACTTTATAAGTTTTATTTTCATCACTTTTAAGACATATTATAACATTATTATTTCGGACTAATTTCGTAATTCTAAATGGTCCATCATATCGATCCTCTAATACCCTTGGTTTTAGGAACTTTTTTAGGTACACTGTCGCTCCTATAAATATATCGTTTTTTCTCACTATTTTATATTTCTTTATTTGTTTGTCATTTATCAGCTTTTGTTGTTCCGATGCGTCTTTCACGACTTTATCTATATTTTTTAAATGCTGTGCCACATAATTTTTATAATTATTTACATCACTATACATTATATCTATTTCTTCCTTACTTGGTATGTTTGTTTGTTTAATATTTTCAAATGGCAATGATAAATCTCTAAGATAGAACAGGAATGAAGGCTCAAATCCTGTATTACTGTTAATAGTGTTATTCACATAAAACTTAAACCATTTTAAAGATTCATCCCATTCAAACGTAGTCTTTGACAAACACATTATACATTGTTTCATGTCTCTGTGTATTCTTTCACAACGACCTAAAGAACTTGGGAAATAAACCGAACTGTATCGCCTTTCAATATTTAATGCATTTGTAAAATCTATGTATTCCTTACTTTTAAAAATTTGAGCATTATCGCTTTGAATAATAATTGGAACTCCATAAGTTGTCACGAAGTTTGTTAGCTTATTCACTATTTTTTTAGCAGTAATGTCTCTGACTGCATAGGCCTCAAAGTATCGTGAAAACATGTCTACAATTGTAATTACAAAATTATTTCCTCCATTACTGCGCGGTAGTTTTCCTACGCAATCCAGTTGTAAATATATTCCTGGTTTTAATATTTCTGGCATAGCCTGAAGTCTGGCTGGTGGTATATTTTTGTGTTTTACTAATAAGCATTGATTACAAGACTTACAAAAATTTTCCACGTCTTGGAAAGCCCCTATCCAAAAATATTTTCTTGAAAGTAATTGGTATGTCTTTTTTACTCCGAAATGAGGGAAATGTGCTATCTCTATTATCTTTCCCTTTAGCGAGTGCGGTATTACAATCTTATTCTCATTTATTTTCCTATACGTTTGTCTTTTATTTTCCTTCTTTACCATTAACAGTTTATTTTGGCTATCAATATAGTATACCTTGTTATTGTGATATCGGTTTCTTCCTTTTTGTAATTCCTCTCTAATTTTACTTAATTTTTCATCTACCATTTGTTGCTCTAATATTTTCTCCACATTTATCTCATCATTTTTAATTAAAGTATTTACATATTTGATTTGGTTATCATTGTCAAATACATATCTCGAGCAATAATCACTTGCGTTATTTTCACCTTTTTGATATCTGAATTTAAAATCATACTGACTTATGTCAATTAGCCACCTCGATATGATATTTGGCATTTTATCTAATTTTATGTGGTACATAAGGGATTTTGCGTCACTCAGCAAGGTGAAACTCCTTCCGAACAGATATTCTCTGAAGTGTTGTAAGGATGCGTGTATAGCTAGCAATTTTAGCTTTATTGCAGGATAACGCTTCTCTGCCGGGTTCACAGGTCTTGAATAAAATTCGATAACATGATCGACTCCATTTACCCTTTGCATCAAAATACTACTAATTCCCTTACCTGAGCCATCCGTAGTTAAGACAAACGGGTTTACTTCATCAGGCTGTCTTACAACTGGTTCTTTAAAAATTGCATTTTTTAATTTTTCAAAAGCTTTTCTACATTCATTATTCCACTCGAACCTAACATTCTTTTTTGTCAAATTTACCAACGGTTCTGCAATTTGTGCATAATTTTTTATCAGACCTCTAAAATAGTTTGTTGTCCCAAGAAAGCTTTTTACTTGTTTAACCGTTTGGGGTTGTTTGAAATTTTGCACTTTTGCACAGTTTTTTATTGATGGGCTTATACCATTCGCATTTACTTTATATCCTAAAAATTCAATTTGCGATTTGCATATCTGTAACTTCGCCGGGTCGAGTGTTAAATTATTTTCTTTCAATCTTTGGAAAACAATTTTGATTTTCTCTAACATTTCGTCGTTATTTTGTGCGCATATGACTAAGTCATCTAAGTAAAAGTATATTTTTAATTCTGATAGATCTCCTAACACTTTGTTCATTAAAAGTTGAAAATATGCTCCTGAGTTTTTAAGACCAAACGGAATTCTTTTAGGATTAAAATTTCCCATAAAAGTTGTGAACGTTAAGGCCTTTCTATCTTGTTTTCTTAGTTCGATCTGAAAAAACGCCGCCTTCAAATCCATAACTGTATAAATTTTACTACCAGCGATATTTTGTAATATATCCTTCACCTTTGGTAAGTTTATTGGCAAAAGTGGTAAATACGCGTTTATGGCCCTATAATCAATAGCAAGTCTATATTTAAGTTCTTCATTTGGTTTACTTGGTTTCTTTACAAGAATAATGGGACTAGCGTACGTGCTTTGTGAACTTTCAATAATGTCATTTTCCAATAATTCCCTAATTTCTTTTTGCGCAATTTCTCGTACTGCTCTCGGAATTGGGTATGGTCGACTCTGAATAGGATAATTGTGCATAAGTTCGATTTTCGGTACTATTGCTGATGTTTTACCTAGGGTAGCATATGACTTTGAAAAAACCTCTGTATTGGTCATCATTAATGCAATAACTTTATTTCTATCTTCCTTATTTAAGTGCTGTACTTGAAAATCGTCTGGAGATATTTCTTTCTTTCTTAATTCCCGAATTTGTTGATAATCTGTTTTATTTAAATTTTGAATATTATTAATTTCCAACGTGGGTTTACTGCTTTTATTTTTTGTATCAACAATTTCGATTTGTTCTGTTATTATACCCACGTTCATGTTTTTATTAAGTGTAATTTGGCAATTTTTTTCATTGTATAACAACATTCTAATCTTATTTTTATTTTCTATACTTTGGATCGCTTCCTCCGTGATTAATGTTCTTGCCATTTTTATTGGAGAAAATAAAACATCCTGTCCCTCATTTAATTCCTGTGACAAAATCAATTGGACTATTTCTGACTCCCCTGGCTTTAATGTTATTTTTCTTTTCAATTTAGCGAAAATCTGCTTTTCCTCTTTCTTTTTAACATTCTTATTCTTATTACTTTCATTAGAACTTGGTAACCATTTTTCATCATTTACATTATCGCGAGTGCTACAATTTTGCCTATTAGCGTTTTTTCTATCGTTATCGCTTTCATTATCCTCGCTTATTCTACCTTCATTCTCATTATTGAATTCATTACAACAATTATTTATTTCCTCATATTCGTCGTCATCATTATCATCGCTTATTCTATCTTCATTCTCATTATTGGATTCATTATAACAACTATTTATTTCCTCATATTCGTCGTCATCAGTATTATAATTTTCATAATTACTATTATATCTATTTTCATCGCGAATTCCCTGGCTTTGTGGTTTTTGTTTTGAATTCTGTATTGGGTTTGTATTTTCACTTTTATACAATTTAATCGCAGTATTCCCAAATTGTACTTCGTTATCTTTTGTATTTAAAATTGCTTTATGTGAGGATAAAAAGTCGTAGCCTAAAAGCATTTTATATTGCCCCTGAAAGTTCTGTTTTGTCACGAAAAAATAATTTTTGCATGCCTTTTCCCCAATTCTAAATGAAAATTGAATGCAATTTAAAAATTCTATATTTTCTTTAGTAAACGTCTGAAGTATTACTCTTCTGGTTATGTATTTTATTTTTACATTTCTATTCTGTTTTAGTTTTTGAAATGTTTCCAAATCTATAATACTAACTTGAGCCCCACTATCAATTACACTTATTATTTTTATTCCTTTGCAATCTATTTCTACCATCGGTAATTGTGGGCTAGATACGTTTTCACATTCGCTTGAAAGGATACTTTTGGTATCATATTTTGCCTTATCATTATTTTCATAATATTGTCCTCTCTCCAAATTTGTATAGTTTTGCCAGTCATCTCCATTTTTGTTATTTCTATATGTTTGTGAACCGAATTTATTTATTTCTCTGGAATTTGTACGATTCGTTCCTTGGTCCCAAATTCCAGCTCTTAGTTTAAATTACTATTATTATTGTTTCTCTCATATGTGTTTGATCTTATATTTCTTCCGTTGCGCCCCCTAAAATTTCCTCTTATACTTTGCCTCTCTCTATTTTCTACGTTGGTTTCTAATTGATCGTAATAATTTCTTTGATCATTATTATTTCCTTGATATTCCCTATTATTTCTATTATATCCTCCTCGTTCAAAATTTCTGCGATTTTCGTTTCTGTTTCCTCTGATATAATTTGTTTGCTCCAACCCATATTGCTGATAATTCATTCGTTTGGGATTCCTTGCAAATGCAGTATTACACTCATTGTACCAGCAATCTGAGAAATAATGTCCATTTTTTCCGCACCCTATGCAAAAAACAGCTCGTTCCATGGATTGATTTGGTATATTTTGCAATTTTAATTTATTAATTTCTAAAGTCAAATCTTGAACCTGTGTTGTAAGTAACATTTCTTTCAGTTCGTTATGTGATTCTTCTGGAGTCCTATCATTAAGAATTATTTCAAACAGTTCGGCATCTTTTATGGCATCTTCAAACCGCTGCGGATCTTTTTTCTTCACTTCAATTGCCAAATCAGGGCGTAATGCGCTAATGAATTTTCCCAACATTATTTTATTGGTTATTTTCTCTACCTCTCCATCTGTTGTATCCTTAAGGTTCAAAAATTTACGCGCTGCGTTTTTTATTTTTAGCACAAGCTCGTCCACTGACATATCAGGCGTTTGTTTTATTTTATTGAAAGCGTCCTGTTCTTGCGTTATCGTTATTCTGTTTGAAAATTTATTTATTAGTAATATTTTTTTTTTATCAAACTCCTTTTCGTTTTGTAATTCAGGGTTTTGAATTAAAAACTGCATAGCCTTATCTTTTAATCTGGTTTTAATGATAGCCACTTTATGCTCTTCCTTCCAACTTGCTAACTCCGCTAATTCATCAAATTGTTTTATAAAGAAATTTATATCTTCCTCCTTACTCCCACTAAATAATGGCAGGATCTGCATTACTGGAATATCCATATTTTTATTATTTCTATCCAATTTACTATAATTTTTATTTGATATTTTTGAATCTTCTTTCAAACTTGAACTCCTTGTTATAATTGAACTTTTCACCACTTTTTAACTGGTCCCATTCCTATATCCCATTTTTCTAATTATACCTTTGATCTCATTTAAAAGAACCATTTTTTCCATTTCATTGATAAAACTTTACATAATCATACATATAACATAAGGAGAAATGAGAATTGCGCACAATATTTTCACAATCATCTATGTCGCCACCAGTTGTCCAACCTTATCAATATTTATTTTTTATTATTATTATTCCTTTTATTTTTATTAATTTCATAAATCCTTATTTTATTCCCGTTACTGCTAAAGTCACGAGCACCAAATGTGCCGATTATTAATTTTGTTGATTAAAATTAATATTGTCAAAAAATGCATTTTACATTAAATTAATTATTTATTAGTATATTAACTATACATGTAATCTGTTCTAAAACTTACTGCTGCGTACATTGCGTTGGTGGCCGCAAAACCCACCTATTTCTGTGCTTAACGGGATACTAAGTTAACAAACTAAAAAATTAGGATTAATAGTAAAGGAACAAACATTTATTTTTCACATACTCAATTTACACTCTTTAGTTTTACAAATTAAATAAATATCACAATAGTGGAATACATCTCAATGGTAGTTCGGGGGGTGTAATGCCAGATGAATTGATATTTGGTTGGAGCACGTGGTGGGATGCATTAATTAGCTTTTCCTTAAAAACACAAATTTAGACAAAGAGGTTATCCTCATATAGTTTAATTGTATGGTACCTGATCTTCTTTCATATAACTTGGGTAACACCGATGCTTTGTCACACTTTACACTTGCAATACCAGATGAACATGAGCTCTCCTTCGAATTCCTATATCAGAGACGCACACACAACTAACTCTGCTACCGTCGCTTCTTCTTGACTAGTCTAACTCCAACAGCCTGCCTTGACCAATTCTGACCCCCACTTCGAGCAACTCTCACTTATATCCCTTTTTCGTCGGCGGTCCACGTGCTGAAATGTAGAGCTGAGAGCTAATCCGTAGACATGGCGTCGCCGTCTCGGTTGCCGCCAAACGGCTTAGTGTGGTATGTAAACATGGGCGTGGTATGTAAGATATGGGGCCACCTGTATATTATCGCCCATCTGCTTAGCGTGGGGATAATCCGCCCGCATTCCTGGTTCCATTATTTTTTAATCCTTCCAAATATTTATTACTTTACATTTCTGGCATTACATCACGTATAGGTTACCCTGGTGCTGATTAGATTTTGGTACGATTCCGAAAAAAATAACCTGCCTTTTTTTGCAGAATGGCCCGCAAAAATCATCAAAATCTAAACTAAAAAGCTACGTATGCTCAAATATATCCATTAAATGCTGATTTAATACGTAATTTTTAACGACGAATAAAATAAAACCAACCACATTACACTAGGACTAGCCGTTCTCGAGATATTTTAGTTTTTCGTACTTTCCCTACGCCACCTTTGAAAATAAGCCCGGTTACCGAATGAGAACGAAAATTGAATTAAAAGTGAAATAAATTTAGTTAAAATAAAGAGAACGTTAATATAAGTCTGCAGGGAAAGTCATGTGCTGCCCACATCAGATTTTTACTTTCCCTGCAATACATGGTAATGTATAGGGAAAGTATTGGAATCATGCCGAAAATCGCAACTCGAGTTTTCGACGGATCTACACGTTTCGAGACCTCTAGAATACGAAAAAACCATTTTTAGCGTGACGTCTGTGTGTGTGTCTGTGTGTCTGTCTGTGTGTCTGTGTGTCTGTCTGTGTGTCTGTGTGTCTGTCTGTGCAGATTTTGTATCCACTCTAACTAAAAAACTAATGGACCGAATTTCACAAAATTTTGTAGGTAAGTCACTTGTGGCCGGGGCTGGTGCTGATTAGTTTTGGGTACGATTCGGAATAAAAGAACCCGCCTTTTTTGTGAAATGGCCCGCAAAAGCTTGTATCCACTGTAGCTGAAAAACTAATGGACCGAATTTCACAAAATTCGGTAGATGAGTCACTTATCGGTTACTCTGGTGCTGATTAGATTTTGGTACGATTCGGAAAAAAATGACCTGCCGTTTTTTGCAAAATGGCCCGCAAAAATCGTCCAAATCCAAACTAAAGAACTGGGTATACTCAAATATATCCATTAAATGCTGATTTAATACGTAATTTTTAAAGACGAAAAAAATAAGACCAACCCCATTACACTAGAACTAGCCGTTCTCGAGATATTTTAGTTTTTCGTACTTTCCCTACGCCACCTTTGAAAATAAGCCAGGTTACCGAATGAGAACGAAAATTGAATTAAAAGTGAAATAAATTTAATTAAAATAAAGAGAACGTTAATATAAGTCTGCAGGGAAAGTCATGTGCTGCCCACATCAGATTTTTAATTTTTATACGACCCACTTAGACAAATTGGGTGAAACAGAAATTTTTTATTTTTAATGAAACAAGATCATTAAAAAACCCCGCATATATGTATCTTTAAAATCAACTGAATTATGATAAAGGGAAAAATCTGACTTATGCCACTTTTCCGTACCATGTGAAAGGCTGCTTCATCAGTGAAAATAGGGATCATAAACAAATTGACGATGGAAATTGTTTAGATCAAAAATACATTAATATGAGTCAATTTTTTATCACAAATGCATCTAAATAAAGCATTACACAGACAGAGATCATATAAAGCAGTGGTACTCACTACACAATTGGGTATCCTATGTATTATCATCCTGTTTTATCTTTTTCGTGATATGTCACAAATTTACATTTCTAATTTGATATATGGCCCTTATTCACAATGTTCAATTTTCAATTAAATATAACTCGCTCAATTTTAAAGATGCAGATATGCGAGTTTTTTTAATGATCTTGTTGCATTAAAAATAAAAATTTTCTGATTGACCAAATTTGTCTAAGGGGGTCGTATAAAAATTTAAAAAGTGTAACTTTTTGAAAATCAATGGGAGGACTATTTCATGAAAGTAGTCTTATTTCCTACCTTATTTTCAACATTTTTGAAATTTACATTGCCCACTTATCTCCAACAAGTAAAGAATTAAAGCGCGTTTCAATCTTTTTGGGACACCCTGTATAATACAATGAATTTGTTTCAGAGTGATAATATGATTCATAACATCCACGACACAGTGTTTTTAACATTGAATTGCACATTTGGTGCTTTTCCAAATGACAACATGTAAAATAATTTCGAAGTTCCAATTAACTTATATTTAGCGCAACTTCTAAATTGACAATTATCAATATTGATAGCATCCGCAGTAAACAGATAGATCCATATATTAAACTATTTTAATAATTCATTCATAAATTTGGCGTCATTTTTGTTAATTGAAAGCCATTTTTGATATTTTGGCGATATTTCTGTCAATCTAGGGCGAAATATTACAAAGTTGGCAATATTTCGCTAAATAAGTCTTCAAGTTTGTCAAATTGCTCGATAGGCGTTACAGACAGACAAAGAGAAGAGCTTTTCTTATATATAAATAACTGTTGGTGAAATGTTCTTCCCAACATTCGATTTCGCCCATGATAGGATTCCAATATTCAGGGATTGTAATACACTCTGTTGTAAAAACATATACGCACCCATAAAAAAAATTGAGCTGCAGCCGCGAAACTCGACATGCAAATCTCATTTTAAGAGTTATGCAACTGTCAGCGCCAATGAAGTTATACAGTCTGTTACAAAAGTATAAGACCACGACACTTTTTGTTATTTAGGCAATTAATGAAATATTTTTTTATTCAAAATCAAAACTACTCTATGTCAGAACAAGTTTTAAATAAAATTTAGCAACTTACATGTACGAAATTCATTTAGAAAAAATATAACAGCAATATAGCAAATAATGGCACAAATACCTGTTGGAAAATATAAGACCACGTGTGGAAAAAGAAAGTTTTAGCAAATTTAGTAAGTTGTTGCTCCACCATTTTTCTGAATAACTTGAAACACACAATTTGGCATCGATTTAATTAAATTTTTAAAGATAGATTCCGGAATTCTCCATAATGGCGACTTCCAATTCATATGCTGAATGATATTGTTTGTTGTTTTCGTATACTTGGTTTTCGTATACTTGGTGATTTAGGTCAGGGCTAAGGCTTGGCCAAGATATAACATCAATCTTTTCTCTTTTGAGTTTGCTTTTGTTGATTCAGATGCATGACTGGGAGTATTATCTTATTGGAACTTCCATTTCGGCCCTCCTAAAAGTGGCCCGAAGGGTATCAGACTTCCGTATAACATGTGTTGATAGCTGTCCGAGTTCATTTTGCCATAAACTCTTTGCAGATCGCATTTTCCTGCATATGAGAAAGCGCCCACATCATAACGGAACAGCCTCCCATCTGCCTACTGAAGAACTCACGAGATTCTTGCCTTAAGTCATGCCAGTCGTAGTTATTGCCGTCCGAACTATCTAAGTTAAATATTTTCTCATCCGAAAATATTATATTTTTCCATGTAGTTCCAGGATATGACATTATTTTTCTTTGCCCACTTCAGACGTGCTTCTTTATGATGTTTAAGAAGTCGTGGTTTGCTTTTTAGTTTCCGAAGTTTCCCGACCGTCCAAACAGTTACCTTACACCTTTCTGGTAGGTCGGACGGTCTGGGTTTCAACAACAACAACACAGTTACATGAGATACTTGTTTACTTGTCTGCTGTGAATATTTTATAAGTGGACTGGTACTTTTTCGTTGAAAGCTGGAAAATTTATCTATTATCACGAGCTGATAACTGCTTTTTGCAGCCAGATCTTTTTTGCTTTCCATACAATTTTTTTTACTCAAAAAATTGTGTATAGCCGTTTCAGAACGATTAAGAATCTTACTTATTTCACGTTCCGACTTTCCTTTTCCATTGTAGAACCAAACTTTTCGCACTTCTACTTCAGACAAATCACTTCCATGAGACATTTTAATAATCCAACGAATTAAACAGTTCAATTCTGATTTTCTTTTTTCATTTTTTCGTCATTTATGCATATTGAAAGGGAACTGGCTTCTAACCTAAAGAGAAAAGTGCTTGTAGACGCATATTGGCTAAAGATTCTGTAGAATTCATGCGCCTTTTCATATTGTAAAATCAAATAATAAATAAAATGCTTCAAACTGCAAGAGTGTGTTTTTCCCCCGTTCGTCAGGGGTCTCTGGGCATGGGCACCCATAGAACTTTTTTTAGTGGGGAGGAGATTCAAGGATAAAATGTCCAATATTAACTAGCTTGGTGCATGCCTTTGTGATCTTGAATGTCCGGAGGAGGCATCAAGTTCATCCCGTGACGCTGGGCTCTTATGCAGCAAAAGACCTATTTTTCGCTTAGATCCTTAGAGGCCCTTAGTCCAAGCAGACCCTGCTTATTTAATTTGTAGTAAAACTTGTTGATATTTAAAAACCCAATCTTTATTTTACGTAAATTATGAAAAATTTATGCAATATTTTAAAAGGCGAATGGTATTCGTCATACAGGCCGATAGAATGCGGCTTTCTTTCTCCAGATATTGTACTGCTTTAATTCAAAAAGAAAAAAAAATCACATACACATATGCTCACTACTAAAAAAATGTGTGATTGGATATCTTAATTTTAACCAGAAACGAACTGACATTTCCTGCCATTCTCGAGATATTGAAATTTTTATTTGGTAGGCTTATGCAAATAGATAACGAAAAGTCTGTTGATTACCCACGGGATCTAATTGCAAAAAGCTTCTTATTGCCTTAGAAAATTGAAATTTGTAAATTTGTGGGGGGAAAGTCATGTTATATGTGAGTCACATCCATATTTTCTTATTACTACGCTTTGTAGCCAAAAAATTCCGAGATTCACGCACCTGCAAACTTTTGTTTTTTATCGTCTGATTCATATGCTAAACAAGCAATTTTCCTCCGCACCCAACTGTCCTTGAGCCCCAACGCTTGTCGATGATTTGCCTACGAGTTATGGGTACCTTATCAATCCTGAAAAAATTGGGATCGTGCCTGTACCGTTTATTTTAGGATGACCAGATTGTGTAATATAAATTTGAGCGCTGTGTTATAAATTACAGCGCTGTGTTATAAATTACAGCGCTGTGTTCGCGAATTAGCTACGCGGTCGAGGACGGCATGAAAATACATCCATATACAAGACAAGAAAGATCAATCATGCATAAAGCATTGATTATCAAACACTTTCCAACTGAAATCCAATTTTATTTAAACATCTCTAAAAGGCGATACATTCAGAGGTGATATTTTTAAAATTATCACAATACTATAATAATTTATTATATTTGAAAACTTTATCGAAAACAAATGAACTTTATTCAAATAACGTCATCGAAATATAAATCGCCTGGCTCTCTATATAAAAGCTGTGAATTTTTCATTCATAAACTTTTTTTCTATTCCTTTCATACAGCGGCGATATTTTTAAAATTATCACATACTACAATAATTTATTTTACTTGAAAATTTAAGACCATAGATGTAAAATTACTTTCTAACTCCATGCGTAAAACTTCATCAAAAAAGCAATAATATGGAATTCTCTATGTAATATCAATGAATGTTTAATTCTTATCACCTATATTATAGACTCTAGAGCTAAATAATTTTGCGTTAAAGAAATTCAGCAATTCTTATACAATTCATCTTACAGTTTGATGTGTTTACATTCTCCATACATGAAAGTTGGGCTTCGTTGTAGAAATGATCAAAGTTTGATGATCACTTAAACTCCAAAATATTGTAATTGCGTTGGCGCAGTATATAGATGCACAGAAAAAATAAAACTGTTTTAGGACGGATGCAACACTAAATACAAATTGAAATGAACTTTAAAAATCACGATTTTGACACAAGATGGATGCCATATTTTATTTTGAACTGGGTCACGTGATTTTTTCATATGATATGGGTGCAATTGATATTTTAATTTTTATTTAAAAAACTACCGAACATATTTTGTTGAAATTGTTCTTATATATTTTATGGAATAATTTGAATATTTCCTAAAATTTTCGAAGCAATTTGTGAATTTTAAATTCGCTTGAAAATGTTTGAAAAATTAGGTCCCATAGGGTCTAATGTATTTCAATTTTTCAACCCGGGTTCAATCTAAAACTAATTGGGGGATATCATTAATTTACATTTCCATACGTCCCACAGACCGTCTCAACAACATACTAAAATTTCATTTTGATAAAGTCATTTTTACGGCAATTATAGTGCGAAAGGACAGACAGACAGAATGAACAAAGTCATAAAGAATTTTCAACTATGTTGTAAAGTGTTAAAAATGCACTGAAATGTTTTCAAATATCATAGATAAAAACGGCTTTCCTTATAAATAGAAGGTTTTGGTCATTCATATTCATACTTAACCATTTAATTTCAGTAAATGTTTATATTTCAAATTCATTCAAATATCCTTATAACTTTGTTAAAAGGATATTTAAATGAATTTTTACTAACATTGAAAGGTTAAGTATACTACGTAACAAATAAATTTAAAAATTTAATTTTTTAGGTAAAAGCTTTAATGCATATAGTAGCCACTAGCAGCTTCAGTGGAGGCAAATCATAAGAAATCAAGTTGATCAATGGTTAAATGGCAATATTAAAAACTTTAGTGTTTAGCTTTTCATTATCACGTGTTAAAAATTTCACATATATATATAAATATTTTATAAATACCGTAGCAAACTTTAACAAGAAAGATCAATCCTGCATAAGCATTGATTATGAAACATTTTCCAACTGAAATGCAATTTCATTTAAAAATTTCTAAAATGTAGTACATTCAGTGGTGATATCTTTTACATTATCACAGTACTACAGTAATTTATTATACTTAAATATTTAAAACTGTATCGAAATACAAATCATCATTCTCTAAGCAAGATCAATGAATATTTCATTCATATAACTTGTATTCCAGACTCCAGAGCTAAATAATTTTGTGTGAAAAAAATTCAGCAATTCCTATGTAACTCACCTTACAATCGCTTGAGATATTTGCATTCTGCATAAGTTAAAATTAGGCTTCGTTGAAGAAATAATAAAAGTTTAGGGATCATTTAAAATCACAACTATTGTAATTGTGTAGGCACGGCATTTAGATACACAGATAATACACAGATACACAGATAATATATTTGTGTGTGTGTATGTATTCAAAGTATTGGAATCGTGCCGAAGATCGGAACTCGAATTTTCGAAGGATCTACACGTTTTGGGACCTCTAAAAAACGAAAAAACTATTTTTAGGAAGACGTCTGTGTGTGTTTCTGTGCGTCTGTGAGGATATTGCATCAACTCTAACTGAAAAACTAACTGATGGACCGAATTTCATAAAATTTGGTAGGTATGTTTTTTGTGGGAAACCCTGATGTTCATTAGATTATAGTAGGATTCGTAATAAAAGAATCTGCCTTCTTTTCTCTCCCCTTTATGGGCGGCCCTGGTGTGGGTCGCGAGACAAACAGGCATGACTGTCACAATTTGGTACGATATTATATGCCTTGTCTATGTATATTATATGCCTTGTCTATGTATATTATATGCCTTGTCTATGTATATTATATGCCTTATCCTTGTGCACAAGGTCCGTAGGATATATTATATATTCTATCCATTAACCATGCCTTATCCAAGCATGAAAATCTGAAGATAAATTTTCACTCGACAAACGAAAATGGCTGGCACATGGACAATCCATTGTAAAGCTTACAGGGGCAATGATAGGAAATCTAGCATCAGATCTGTAATTAGATCATCTGCTCAGATCTTTTCACAAATTGCGTGTGTGAAGTTTTCATTGTTTCTCTAACATGAGAGATAAGTATGACACGGCTTTTCTTAGAAAGTTCCCCATGACAGGCATGTCATCTTTAGAATTATAAAGACATGACATCGGACGATTACCTAATGAATTTTCTATCGCCCGAAACAACAAAAGTGATGCTTTCATTTTTCAGTTACACCAAAGACAATTTTGCGTACTTTACTGCACTAACTTACTGCATTGAATACAGCCGTGGTTAGCAGATTTAGGAAATTCCAATTAGGCATTTTGTACCAGCATATTGCAATTTCTACATTCGAAATCCCCATTACATAGATTCTCTCTCTGAAAGTCATATATGAAACTATTTTTAGAAAAAATATTTTTTGTAAAATTTAAAATACACTCTTGATATCGAAAAGTATTGTTTTACGACAGAATTACTTCTTTTTTTATAAAAGTATTTTTTTACAGACATATTTTTTACAATTTACAGAGATTTAATGAAAGGTCGTCGACGTTCCGCGGATTGAAGATCACTGCTGCACTAAGCTGTGTATCAAATTTTAGCTCTCTAGGACGTAGGGAAATATGTTTAAAGTGCCATCAAAGAAGTTGAAATAAATAGACTCCATCGGTCATGACGAGTTAAATAAAATATTTTTAAAAAAGAATCTAATTGGCATATATTTAAGAAAAAAATCCTTTTCATTAATGCAAATATTTAACTTGTAGATGCAATTGATAATAAAATGGTCAGGACATTTTTATATAAACAAGGAATTTTTAAAAGAACCTTTATATGGTTGCAAAAGGTGTGTACTCTTAATTTTCCACAGAACTATTAAGCATTTTTATATTTTTTACTCATTTACTTCGTATTATCATATGAATTTTCGAAAAATCGGAAGTGACATTTCCAGAACCGAAAGTGGAAATTTTTAATAATCCTTTCACCCGCCCCCCCCCCCCCCCTATGAAATTCTGCGCTGATAATTCAACATCTAAGCTCATTTTATAGCGAATAATGAGAAATAGATGTTAAAAGAAAAATGTAATTTTTGAATCTGTATTGATATCTCAAAAACCCTGAAATGGAAATCCCTATTGAGGCACCTTACCTCCAAGCATTTGATGCTAAATCACTACCATTCATCCTCTAAGCTCTATCAGGCCCGTGCTGGGTGCCTTGGGAGTGCGGTGGATAAAGGGTGATGAGGGCGCCTTCATACTAAATGATCGTATGCCGTCACGCGCTCGTATTTTTGTCTCCATAAGCAAAACCTATACAAAATAATAGCATTCTGTTTAACGACTCTTTCTGTTTAACTCTTGATTTATGGTCTGGGGTCAATTATACCTGATGATATTTTCATATGACCAGCTGTTTGTACTATGTGCAGCAGAAATAAATAAAGTGATTGATGTTGGCCAATTTCTGCACCAAATATTTTTAATAATTTTTACTGCCATAAATCTATTTACTTATACTAACAACAATTAATAAAAAAAGTATAGTTAAGGAACTTATAAACTTTTTTATCAGGATTCAAATGATTTTGGGAAATATTAATCTATATAATAAAAAAAGAACATGTTGGCATTGTAGTTCTTGAATAATGAAACGAGAAGTTTTCGCCTTTCTAGCTTAAATCTAAACTACATAATTTTTCCACCAAATTTTCCAATTAATATAGAATAAACTTATTCACAAGAAACACTCTAAAGTTAAAACATGCTGAAACAAGTTGATTCATTGATATAATGAACAATAAACTTAACGTCGGCATTGTCCAGAGTTGTTGAATTATAGAACGAGCAGTCGCCTCATTTCTGAACGCGATTCACAGAGTTTGCTGATTACGAAATCAGGTTCGATGGTATTTAAAATATCTCTCTCAGTGTGCATCAAGACAAATGCTTCAAAGGTTTCATTGGTCATGAATGCTTTCAGTCCAGTTTTTATAAGCTTTAATTTGGAGAAAACTCTTTCACAGCTGACCTGCGTTAATGGAATAGTGAGTAAATACTTGTAAACCTTATAAAGTTCTATATACGGGGGACTATACATGCTGTACTCAACAATCACTCCAAATGCACATTTGATGCATGTATTACACTGATTTTTGGCATTGCATGGTGTAAAATACAATATATATCTTTTTCGACCTCATCCAAATTTTCTTCAAGGTGTTGGTCACACTGGTCACATTCAGTCTCTTTAAACGTATCAGTTTTGTAATCTTCATCCATGGATTTCCTACATATGTTAGGCCAAACATTTACAACGAACATTATTTCTTCATTAAGTTTCCCCTTATCTAATGAAGGAATTAACTCACAAATATTTTCCAACGCATTTTTTGGAATTTCGTCAGATTTATTTTGGTTAAATCTTTATGGATCGAACAAAGCTATGTCCAAATACAGATTTTTGTGTTTCACAAATCTTTTTTCCATTGTTTAGATAACTGTATCCACAATGCAGTTAAATACATGGACTCAAATTCATCTTCAAGTGAAGATTGAACTTTTTCGTCATCACATACTTCCAATACCATCTTCTTGATTTTCTTTTGTCGTTTTCTTCTAAAATCAGTTTCAATGGATATATCTTTAAGGAAGTATCTGTCTGAAGAACGTTCAATGTTTTCTGTAAACTTCAATACAAAGGTCTTGGCCGCATCCAGTTTCATCAAATCTGTTTCGAACAGCTTTGAGTCTTGAAACAGCTGACTCAACCAACCTCCATGCCTGAGTGTAGTCCAGGTTTTTTGTTTGCAGATAGTCAGACAGTGATGTTGCAAACTTGAAAATTTGAAGAAAAATCATAGCCGTCATTATTGCTTTCAAAACTGGTGAATTTCTGGAGAAGAGATGCGGCATCATTTCTGACTTTGGCATTACAGTCCGTTGATGAAGATATCTTACATAATGCCACTGTTAGCTCGAAGAAGACATATTTAGCTGATTGAGACTGGGATTTCTCTAACTGTGATGTCCAGTCGTCAATCCTTCCAAACGCTTCGACTTCGGCCAACTAATAGCTCCAATAGTTTCCAGCTTATGAGCTGGACTTTCTTCTGTAAATTTTTGCTGCCTCTTTATAACGATTCCTTCAAGAAAACGTGTGTTTCTTGGAACAGACTGAAAAAGGATATAGTGCAGTATTCGAGAGTACTAAATTTAATATATGGGCGTAGCACCATGTATGGATGTGATTTGGTATTATGTCTGATAGTTTGGCAGTAAGACCATTGTAGGGTCCACTCATATTTGAAGCACAATCAAAGGCATTTGCCACGCAGTCTTTGATTGGTATCTGCACTTCTTTCAGAATATTACTTAATGAAGTTAATAGCCCCTCAGCCGTAGTCGATGTGACACATCTTAAAGATAACAATCTTTCAAATACACTCTTGTAAAAAAAAAACGAAGCACCATGAACAAAGTGACTGTTTTTATTAAAATTAAATATGCATACAGATCATACACAGGTAATGAAATGGGGGGCCAACGACCGTACCGTGCTGAAAACACCGGTTTTCGTTAGATCACCGAAGTCAGGCAGCATCGGGCGCGGTTAGTACTTGGGTGGGTGACCACCTGGGAACACCGCGTGTTGTTGGCTCTTTTCGGGCGCGGCAGCCCAGTGGTTAGCGCGCGATTCTCGCCGCTACCAGAACTGCCGCCGTGTTCATGCGGAGTACGATCACGTTAAACATGTGGGTCCGTAAGTCCTTCCGAGAGGTTGGTGGTAGGGGAAGGAGGGTACGGTCCCTGTGGATGCCTCCCCCACTGGGTTCCGGTCTAAATTGGGTGGCACTTCCCGGCCGTCCAAACAGTTACCTTACACCTTTCTGGTAGGTCGGACGGTCTGGGTCTCAACAACAACAACAGGTAATGAAATGGTTACAAAATCAAGGCCGCAGGACCCTTCAGTGGTTAGCAATTGCATATTGAATTTTCAAATCGGTAATTTGAGACAATGCATGCTTGCATACGTCTATGTAAGGAGTGATAAAGTTTCCTAATGCCATCTTGTGATACATTCTGCAAGGCATTCCTCAATTGTTGCTCCAGATCTGCTGCATTTCGGGGTGCCTGAATCTGGCGACCTAGCATGTCCCATACATGCTCGATTGGTGAAAGGTCTGGTGACCTTGCTCTCCAAGGAACAGTATCAACAGCACGGAGACAGTCCACAGATATGCGAGCCGTATGTGGCGTGGTGTTATATTGTTGGAAAATGCCCCCAGAATAACGTGCCGTGAAGGGTAACGCAAACGGCCGCAGGATTTCATCAACATATCGTTGAACTGTTAAAGTTGTACGCAGAATGACTAGGGGAGACCTCCTGTCGTAAGAGATAGCATCCCACACCATCACACCAAGGGTAATGGCTGTGTGCCTGTTGAAGACCCAAACCGTCCGACTCGTCCGAAGACTTGAGCAACTGTTTGGACGGCCGAGCTATGTGCCTGTTGTTGTTGAAACCCAGACCGTCCGACCTACTAGAAAGGTGTAAGGTAACTGTTTGGACGGTCGGGAAGTGCCACCCAATTTAGACCGGAACCCAGTGGGGGAGGCATCCACAGGGACCGTACTCTCCTTCCCCTACCACCAACCTCTCGGAAGGACTTTCGGACCCACATGTTTAACGTGATCGTACTCCGCATGAAGACGGCGGCTGTTTTGGCAGTGGCTGGAATCGAACCCGGGCCTACCGAGTGCAACTCCAGCGCGCTAACCAATGGGCTACAGCGCCCAGGGCTATGTGCCTGTGTAAAACAAAGGCTGATTGGGACTGTTGGCCCTGGCGCCTCCACACACGTACCCGATGGTCATCAAACAGCGCCACTTTGACCCGCGATGGCAAAAATCCAAACTATTTTTTTTTTTTTAAATCAAAACCCCATGGTCTAAATAGTATTTACTGCAAATTTGATGGAGTTTGGTCCAACAGTTTTCTCACTTTCGGGTTCTAAACACCTCTACTTTAATTATGGCCACACTGTACTTCCTCTAGATGATTTAAATGTTCTTGTGCATGTGCTCCAGCTATTTCAATGTCGTTTAACAATACATGAACTCCATTCATCTATCCTAGCTAGAATTTGTTTCATGTTTCTTTGCTACACTGCTGGAGCCAAGACTATCCCACAAATCATTCTTTTATATCTAAATAACCCCTTATGAGTGTTTATGGTTATAAAGTAGCGATCTACGTTAATTTAATTTAAATAGCTTCTGACAAATCAATTTTGCTAAAATATTCTCCTCCCGCTAATTGTGCTAAAATATCTTCAGGGCAAGAGGATATTGGTCAATTTTTAATATGGTATGTATTGTAACACTATATCTAGGTTTTAAAAATATACTATAAAATATATCTAGGTTATACTATTGATCTAGGTTTAAAAAATTTCGGTTGAGAATTTTCTAGAACTTCTAATCGACATGTGAAATTTTGCAAGTATCCGATTTCTGAAGTAAATGCAGCCGAATGCTTTTAAAAAAAAACGCGTTAAACTATTCCGCACGTATACCATTAATGTTTACACATATTATTTCCGATTTAGCTGAAAATGTTGCAACCAGTCTCTTTTGAACACGGCATAGCTACGCTTTCCCAAACTAAATAAATGCATTCTGTATGAAGTTGGTTCTTATACTGAAGCGAAACTGTAGCTTTACCAATGAATACGATCATGAATTGATCAAAATTGCGTGAATGTAAATGGGTTTTCTGAATGCGTTTATGAGGACATAGTTTATAAAATTCCTGAATATTCATGCAGGAAACGGTTACACCAGCATCCAGTTCTAACAAACACTTCCGGGTTTCAGTCTTTACATTTAGTAATAATTTCTTTGCGGATCGAGAAGTCGTTATTTTATTCTTTTACTTTATTTCAGAAGATACATTTTTTGGTTTTTTTTTTTCCATTTGGAACGGCACAACTAGTTAGAATATACTACCTCGATGGAACGGCATGCTCGAACTAAATGGCCCTTTTTAGAGCATATTTTGCTAGCTTATTTACATGTGTGTCCTAAATGATTCGAATCCAGGCATCGGTAGCAGTGCCGATCAAATTTTTCAAAGTGTCAGTTTCTTTCTTTGAAATTGGCACTTCGCGTAATGCAGAATTAACACTAATTTATTAACTGAAAATGTTCGATGCATTTCATGCACATCCCGGTTCGAGAGAGAGAGAGAGAGAGAGACTTCGTAAATTTTCCAAAATTATCTTTCCTAAGAGCCAGGATTTATCTTTCCTAAGAGCTCGGTTTTATCCAGGGAATAAATTTCTAAGCATTTATGCAAACCATCCTGATCGTCTTCAAGCCATAGATGTGATAACATTTTTTTTTTTCAAATTTTCGTCATTTGTCTCTCCAAAGTGCTTCAGTTTGCTCTCGCAGATCTCCTGACAATGCAGCCCGCTCTATGCAATGACCTACGACGAACTCTTACCATCAGTTGATAACCATAAGTGCTTCTTTTCGAAATGATACGCTAAGAACTAACTACCTTGCTACCCGCGGTAGTCGGTTGACCACATTGAAACGCCATCCTCGTCTTCAACGCATGATTCCGATCAAGGAAGTCGATAAAACACTTCTACGTGACTCTCCTTTGGGTACTTGGAGGTGACATGACGTGTTTAAGCTCAATTGATGAGGACAAATAGTTGCATTTTACTCCAGCAATTAAAGTTGTTATTTAGCTCTCGAGTTTTATCAGGAAATGCATATTGTAGACATTTTTTAGTACTTTAAAGTATTCAGCTCCTCAAAATTATAAAAATCTTGAATATCTGGAGAACGGTTCATTTTAGAGTCATGGAGTCATTCTTATTCGCTTTGTTTTTAAAATTTACATGTAGAACAAATACTTAATTAATATATTTTAACAATTTTAAAAAATCATCAAATAGTTTTTAACTACAGTTTAAAACGTCTTCAGTTTCTCAAAATTAAAAAACTTACATATCTCGAGAACGGGCCACTTTAAAATAAAGGTATTGTTCTAATCAGCACCATAGTATCCCACAAGTCACGTACCTATAAAATTTTATGTAAGTTGGTCAATTAGTTTCAGTTAGAGTAAATACATACATTGCACACACACATATGTCAAGCTAAATTAGTTTTTTCGCGTTCTAGTGATCCCAAAACGTGTATATCAGTCGAAATCTCGAGTTGCGATTTTCGACACGATCCTAATACTTCTCCTATACATGACCATGTATTAAAAGGAAAGTAAAAACTACTGTAAAATAATCATGGGCATATTTAGAGGGGAACAAGGGTGCATTGGCACCGTCCTGGATACTTGCTACTTTAACTAGTAACTATCAGTACTGTTCTTTACAGAGTATTTTAACAAAATTACAAGCAAAGTTCATAGAACAATTGTGATTTGAATGCAATTTCGACAAATTAATAAATTTTTTAAATGTTAAATACTGTGAAACACAAAATTATACGAATGCCATGTAATAAGAGAGAAAAAGGAAGAAACATACTGTTTAGAATTAACACATTTGGCCACAGCCATGTCTTATAGAAGAATTATTGCATTTTGTATGCTCATGAATGTCTAATTTTCTGGTTTCGTTGCCCTGTCTTCAGGAGTCTGAAAAATGTTATTGAAAAAATCCTGGATACATTTATGAAAATAATTTGAATTTAAAATAAAAAGTGTCATTACGAAATTATTATTTTTTTTTATTTTACTTTATTAATTTATTTACTAATAATTAGTAATATATAATAAATGGTAAATATTTATTAACAATTTGAAATAACTGTTCGGTGTATTCGAATATTCGAGATCTGGTAATAATACGGATTCGAATTCGAAAAAAAGTGTTATTCGTCCATCTCGATTTTTAACCCTTTCTCTGAATCCAGTTACTCTTCGGTTCAAATGACGTATTAGGAGACAAGTGTATAAAACTAAAACAATCGGCACCATCATGAATACCACCGGCATCGAATGTTCTTGATCCCGTGTCACCCTTCACCGTGACGCTATCAGCCGTCGATCGTGATCGGAAACACTCTTCTGAAACACAGGAAACTGCGTTTCGTGCCTCGACACCCTTCGGAAACAGCTGGCTGCAGTAAGAGAGGCAAGCAACAGGTGGTAAAAGGGAACCCTCACTTCAAAGAATACCGGAATTCGAAAAAGGAAGTTTTTGAAATCAGTGAGTAAATGCATATTCCTAAAACAATATTTGTAATTAAAATGACGTTTAATGATACAAGGTATCCGGTATTTCACTCTCATAATGTTCTTTTTAATTTTGTGACTTTTATGAATGCCACCTAATTGTATGAGTTTTGGGGTGTTCTGATGCATTTACTTCATTATTACTTTCCGAAAGTATTATGACGGGGTCGAAAATTCAAATTCGAGTTTTCGACGGAAGAGCAGGTTTCAAACATCCAAGAACTCGATTAGAACGTTTTTGAGATGATATCCGTGTGTGTGTTAGTGTGCGTGCGTAATGCACACCAGCAATAGCGCAGACAGAAAAGAAATTGGAGAGGATGTAACAAAACATCTTGTTTCCCATTTTTTCAAATATCATTTCTACGAAATTCAATGGATTATGATGGGTTCTCCCCCCTTGGCCACGCCACTACATATTAGTGTGTTTGTGAGTCTGTGGGCGCGATATCTCACGAATTATTAAAGCGTTTCGTATGTAATTTGGTACGATTATTACAATCTGTGAATGCTGGAACTACCTTATTGATTTTAAACTCAATCGAATGTCCAACCCCCATTTCCCTCCAATATTCAAATGAATGTTTGAAAAAAAATGTCATTTAAAATCGATACGTTCAATAATGATAAAAAAAAAAATTATCATTTTAGACACAATCTTTTTACTATAAAACAAGTGATACAATCTTCAAATCGCTAGCTACGAACCTTTCTTGACAATTGCATGATTTCCGAATAATTTTTTGAAAATAATAATTTCGTTTGTAATTTTTAATTAAAAAAAGTTTGACACAAACTTTAGAACGCTAGCATGAACCGTTATTGAGATACTGCAGGTTTATCATATACATTTATCAAAAAAATTATATAAAATCAAGAGTAGTATGTGTCAACAAATATATTCACTTTCCATACGCAATATTATGCGACATCGTTCTCGCGAATCAAAATCATTTCATTCATGAGAAAATATACTTTTTGCAATAGTTTTGCATTTTTATGTCCAAGAATTCTCTTAAAGTCATTTATTTTATGCAATTGATAATAATTAAATATCAATAGCATTTTTCTTAGGTTTTTTGCGGGTGAGTATGAATAATTCATTCGCTTGGACCACAAGCGCCCACCTTCAATTTACGTGGTGTTAAATCAATGCCAAAATCATTGCTCCATGGATCTTGAACACTATTATTTCGCTGTAAATGAAGTAAAGTCATTGCATAATATAGAGAAAATCATATGATATCCATATCAGATATTTTTATGGTACTTACGTATTATCGCAACCATGACAAAACGTAATTGATGTATCGTCCAATAAAGGTCCCGATCGATTCCAAGGACAACATGCAACAAAGTGATCTGTATGAGGACCCACGTTCGAGCGGGCTCGAACTGGTTGGGGGACGTACGCACCGCTGGGACTGTGTCGTCAGACAGGCCGGCTTCGCCGGACCAAGTCACAGAGCATACTAGACTCGCTTCTGGGTTTTTCTCAAGCAGTTCGACGTGGGTCCTCATACAGATCACTTGGCTGCATGTTGTCACGGTCCTTGCGCCGTGCGACGGTCCCAGAAGCGAGTCTAGTATGCTCTGTGACTTGGTCCGGCGAAGCCGGCCTGTCTGACGACACAGTCCCAGCGGTGCGTACGTCCCCCAACCACTTCGAGCCCGCTCGAACGTGGGTCCTCATACAGATCACTTTGTTGCATGTTGTCCTTGGAATCGATCGGGACCTTTATTGGACGATACATCAATTACGTTTTGTCATGGTTGCGATAATACGTAAGTACCATTTTTATTTGCATTTCAATCAATGAATAAAAATATTTTTTAAATAAATATAAATGAGAAATAGATCCCAGGACTTACAATGAAAATAAATACCGTATTGAAAACAACACTATCATATAGGCCCAAAATAGAATCCCAATTCTGTAATAACCTTTAGCTCCAGATGGGTTTTAAGCATAATTCCTATATAATTCCTCCCCAATGTGGGACTACAACAAACATTTTTAAAAGAAGCACATGGGCTAGAAAGTATAGATGCATATTTTTCTTTCATTCCGATTGTGATGCCAGTGGAACTGGGATTAAAAAGTTGCGAACGTCAAATTTTAAAATAATTTAATGTACCGAGAAATTTAAATAGAATTTTTTTTTTCAGTTAGATGGCATTCATATACTCGCGAAAATAGATAAGAAACAAGAGAGATCAGCATGCTTAAAGCATTGATTATGAAACACTTTCCAACTTCAATGCAATTTTATTTAAACATGTCTAAAATGCAATGCATTCTTCGGTAATATTTTAAAACTTATCACAATACTACATTAATTTATTATATTTGAAAACTTAAACCTTCATCGAAAAAAATGAACTTCATTCAAATGACGGCATTGAAATATAAATTGCCTGGTTTAAACATGTCTAAAATGTGATACATTCCTCGATAATAATTTTAGAATTATAATACTATGATAATTTATTATATTTGAAAACTTCATCGCAAACTACTGAAATTCATTCAAATGACGTCATAGAAAAAATAACACGCCTGACTCTCTATAAAAGCACCATTTTATTCATAAATAATTTCCCATTCATGTCATTCATCACAATACTATAATAATTTATTTTATTTAAAAATTAAGACCATGGAGCTACAAGTAATTAAACTCTATGCGTAAAACTTCATAAAAAAAAATCGTCCTAATCTTTGTAAAATCGATGAATATTTCATTCATATCAGCTATGCAGACTCCATGAACTAAATGATTTTGTGTTTAAGAAATACAGCAATTCTAATACAACTCATTCTACATATTTTGCTGTTTACATTTTACATAGGTGAAAAATAGGCTTCGTTGTAGAAATAATCAAATTTGGATGAGCATTTCAACTCAAATATATTGTCATTGCGTTGTTTCAGTATGTAGATGCACAGAATTTAGGCAAAAATAAAGTGGTTTTAGGACGGATACAACACTCAATATGAATTAAAAAGAACTTTAAAAATCACGATTTTGAGACAAGATGGATGCCATATATCATTTTGAAGTGGGTCACGTGATCTTTTCATATCATGGTCACGTGATCGCTTCATATAAGAGGTGTTATTATTATTTTAATTTTTATTTAAAAAACTACTGAATATATTTCGCTGAATTTCTTTTTATATATTTTATGGAACAATTTGAATATTACCTAAAATTTTCCAAGCAATTTGTGGATTTTAAATCAGCTTAAAAATGTTTTAAAAATTAGGTCCCATAGGGCTCAATGTATTTCATTTTTTCAACCCGGGTTCAATCTAAAACTAATTGGGTGATATTATTCATTTATATTCCCATAGGTCCTACAGACCGTCTGAACAACATACCAAAATTTCATTTTGATTAAGTCATATTTACGGCAGTTATCGTGCTGACGGACGGACAGACAGACAGACAGAATGAACAAAGTCATAAACACTTTCAACTTTGTTGTAAAGTGTTAAAAAATCGAATATAGGCAGTTCCCGACTTTCCCTATATAATGCAATTAATTTAATTCTTTCACTGTAAACATATGGCGCATAATATCCATGACACAATGTTTTAACTTTGAATTGTACATTGAACTTTTTTCTGGATGGCAACATGCAAAACTATTTCAAAGTACCCAATTAATGTATATTTCGCGAAACAATAGTTTGACCATTATTATAATATTTTTATGTATTATAATATTCAATTTTTAATTTATTTACCATATATTAAACTATTTAAATAATTAATTCATTAATTTGGAGTCATTACCATTTACTTAGCATTATTTTGGCAATTTTGAGTATATTTTCGTCAATCTGGGGGCAACATATCGTCAAGTGGACAGTATTTCGCTAAATGAGTCGCCAAGTTCGCCACATTCATCTCCAAACGTTACGCACAAACGGAGAGAAGGGATTTTCTTAAATATAAATGACCATTGGCCAATTGTCGGTCGTAAAAGAAAAAAAAAACTATTTCATTAAAATCATGAAGTAATTTCTCTCATGAATGAAACTAACTAGATCCACAAGAATGATGTTAACAAATTTGTCGTATGATATTGAACATATTTTACAATAGTTAATAGTTTTAATTTTATGTAATATGTTAGATAAATTTATTACAAAAACGTGCAATATCTTCTTCATATTATTCATTGTTCACATACACTAACAAACTAACTAACACTAACGCACACATTAACACACACACTAACACACACACACACACACACACTTGCACAGGTCCTAATTAAAGCACGGGCCTCCGGGGCGTGGCCCTGAGCCTCTATAAATTTTAAGGTCCCCAAAATTTTGTACTGGATAAAAACTTTTAAGCAGAAATAATTTTTAACACTTTACAACATAGTTGAAAAGTGTTTATGAGTTTGTTCATTCTGTCTGTCTGTCCGTTAGCACGATAACTGCCGTAAAAATGACTTTATCAAAATGAAATTTTAGTATGTTTTTCAGACGATCTGTGGGACCTATGGGAATATAAATAAATAATATCAACCAATTAGTTTTTTATTGAACCCGGGTTGAAAAAATGAAATACATTGAACCCTATGGAGCCTAATTTTTCAAACATTTTTTAAGCAAATTTAAAATTCACAAATTGCTTCGAAATTTTTAGGAAATATTCACATTATCCCATAAAATATATAAAAAAAATTCTCAGTAAAATATATTACGTAGTTTTTTAATTAAAAATTATTTAATATAGGGAAAATAACAAATTCAATTAAATTCTGACTTTTGGGATATCCTCCAGAAAGAAAAAAAGAGATATATTATATAATAAATATCTTTCCAAGAGTTTAATAATTTTGTATATGAGAGAGGCTGCACATTTTAAAATAAATTTGGTAGATAACAATCTTTCAATTTTTTTTTTAATTTTATATAACTCTTCGTGATATACTTATTTGATAGCATTTTTAATGCACTTTCCTACGTCCTAGAGAGTTAAAATTTGGTACACAGCTTAAATTTGTTGAACATTTTATTCTACAAAAATTTGGTGGATCTTTAAATATAGATCATACATTTTTTTCGAAATGGCCTGCATATAATCCCCGTTCACTTCTACAAATCATTGTTGTAATATTGTTAAAAATTCTGATGTGGGCAGCACATGTCTTTCCCTACAGGCTCATATTCACGTTCTCTTTATTTCTTCAGTAATAATTTGAGTTTATCTGCACAAAAAGCAGCCATAAGTATTTTAAATGACATTGAATTTGCACGTTAAACTTAAATTTGGTTCTCATTTGATAGCTGGACTTATTGTCAAAGGTGGCGTAGCGAAAACGCGAAAAAACCAGAATATCTCAAGAACGGCTAGTCCTAGAGTAATGGGGTTAGTCTTATTCTTTTTGTTGTCAAAAGTCACGTATAAAATAGGAATTTAATTGATATAATTGAGCACACGTAGTCTTTTATTTTTATATTTAACGATTTTTGCGGGCCATTTCGCAAAAATAGCCCGTTCCTTTTTTCCGAATCGTACTAGAATAACCTACAAGTAATTTATATACCAAATTTTGTTAAATTTGGTATATAAATCACTTGTAGGTTATTGAAATATTATACACCAAATTTTGTTAAATTTGTTCCATTAGTTTTTAGCTAGAGTGGATAAAGACAATTTCTGCCGGCCATTTCGCAAAGAAGGCAGATTCTTTTATTACGAATCGTACTATAATCTAATGAACATCAGGATTTCCCACAAAAAACATACCTACCATATTTTATGAAATTCGGTCCATTAGTTTTTGAATTAGAGTTGATGTAATATCCTCACAGACACACAGAAACATACACAGATACACCCTTACACACACAGACGTCTTTTTATTCGTGTTCTAGAAGTCCCAAAACGTGTAGATCCTTCGAAAATTCGAGTTCCGATCTTCGGCACGATTCCAATACTTTGAATACATACACACACATACACACACATATTATCTGTGCATCTGTGTATTATCTGTGTATCTAAATTCCGTGCCTATGCAATTACAATAGTTGTGATTTTAAATGATCCCTAAACTTTTATTATTTCTTCAACGAAGCCTAATTTTAACTTCTGCAGAATGCAAATATCTCAAGCGATTGCAAGGTGAGCTACATAAGAATTGCTGAATTTTTTTCACACAAAATTATTTAGCTCTGGGGTCTGGAATACAAGTTATATGAATGAAATATTCATTGATTTTGCATAGAGAATCAGATGATTTATATTTCGATACAGTTTTAAATATTTAAATATAATAAATTACTGTAGTACTATGATAATGAAAGAGATATCACCACTGAATGTATCACATTTTAGAAATTTTTAAATGAAATAGCATTTCAGTTGGAAAGTGTTTCATAATCAACGCTTATGCATGATTGATCTTTCTTGTTTAATTAATTTACAACTGGTAACAGTTTTTATTTCAAATCATAAAATATCCTTTAAAGTCTGTATATTACTTTGAAGTAAAAAATTTGGAAGTTTTCTATATGTACAAAAGGGCATTTCCGACTGTGATTCTGAGCCCCCAAATTTCTTAGGTGTTGATGTTTTGCATGTGTTTGGTATGCGTATATGGAGACCCCGCATTAACACTAGGCCTTGGGCATCACTTTGGATTGATCAAGCTCTGCACTTGCACTCACACACACATACACATACTTGTGCACACACATACTTGTGGACACACACACATATACTTGTGTACACACACACACTTACACACACTTACACACACACACACACACACACACTTACACACACACACACACACACACACACACACACACACACACACACACTTGCACATACACACATGCAGGCGTACACACATGCACACACACACACACGCACACACATACGTACTCACACACAAAGTTCACACCCTATGTAATACTAATAATACATAAATTGACGCGTGAGAACTAAGAGAACGAAGATTTCATCTGAAGACCTAAATCTTAATTCGCGAAGAAAATCCTACATGAAAAGGACAAAATAATAATCATAACGTACGTAACGTAATAATTTGTTAGATGATAATATTTCGCGAAATAAAATTATGTACGGAGTTTCGTCTCAGTGTGCGGGCTCTGGGACCGGAGAACGAGCCCGTCAAAGATGTTGAACGAAGGGACAAAAAAAAAACTTAACGTGTAGTTAATAAGAAGAGTAGGGAAAAGTGAAATGATGATGATGTAATAACTTAAAAGATATCATAATTTACAATGCTACTTGCATGTTTTCATACAGGTACCATTTTATACGTCACGGTATCTTAAATATCTCATTAACAAAACTGTTACAGAAGAATGTATTATGATAAAAAGAAAAGAAAGACTGTGTAGCACATAAAGATGAGATGGCTTAACGACCCATATATATGTAACCTCCCCGGAATCCCATGGCTCACTGGTCGGAAACGGAAGATAGACATGCTCGGAAGAGAAAATGCTGAAAAAAAATATATGATGAACAGTAAATAAAGAAAAAAATTGTCGTAAGATATCTAGCGTGACATGTTTTCTACGTGTTTCTGAGAGCAGATACCATCATCAGGTATGATCCGCGTTCCTGGATAACAAGTTGTCACGGCATGCATGGTTGTTTACAAAACAAATGATCATTTTGTAGAAAATAACACACATAATAATGGTGATGGCGATTCAGCAGACTAAATTACATATTTTCCTTTGGAATTTTGAACGTAAATAGGCATTCAGGAAGAATATAACTTTCAATTCCTTAAAGAAAGCAGGCATATAAAAATTAAGTGACTATAATCGTTTCGAATATGTTTATAACCCTCTTCTTCAGGTCAAAAACATTGTCTTCTCTTAACAACCGCTTAAGAAAAACTGTAAGGTGGTAGGTAGACAAACAATTGAATTGATAGATATGGAACACACACCCAAAGCGAGAATTCTCGCTTTGGGTGTGTGTAAAGTAATAATAATAATAAAAAAAACTAAATTTGTATATGAATTTACTTCATATACAAAATTTGGAGCAAATCGGATAATAGTTAAGATATTTTAAAATGCGCATGCTCAGTTTTGGCGTAGCAGTCACATTACACTTTCGTTTTTAAACTACCTATTCTATCTATATTAAGTTTGACACTAAATATGGTGATAATCGAATGTAACTTATCGGATGAAAATATATTGCAAAATGCTTGCGCAAATAGCATATCAGTCAGTATCAGAAAACCATGGCGTTATTTTTATATACATGTAACGTTCTAATTTATTTAGTTCTATTCCGTTGGGTAATTTCCAAGTTATCGCAGTCTAGTGCAAAAATGCGCATACACATACAGCGAATAGCAGCGGTTAAGTTTAAAAAAAAGTTATCAATGTTGTTGTTATCTCCGTGTAATATTCTACATTTGCGACAAAATTAACTTTATTTAGTTGAAGTAGTTTTGGAATAAAGTAGTTATATCAATTTTGCATAGACCAGAGAGATGAGTTGAAAAATCTGATATAGACAGCACATGACTTTCCCTAAAGACTCAAATTCATTTTCTTATTTTTTTTAATTCATGATACATTAAATTGAGTTTTATTGCAGAAAGTAACATGGATATTTCTCTGATATTTTCCAATTTGCATTTTTAATGCATCTGGGTTTCATTTGGCAACTTAACGGATTTTGAAACGTTTTCAACTCTTCAAATCCCCCCCCCCCCCCACCACCACCACAAAAAAAATATCTCCCTAGAGTCATGGAGTCAGTCTTATTCGATTTGTTGTTTAAAATTACATGAAGAACAAGTACATATAATTAATATATTTCAGCAATTTTATTAATTTAAGATTTTCACAATTTATGCGGGCCGTTTCGCAAAAAAAAGGGCTAGTTTTCGAATCATGTCAAACAAAAGCGGCATCAAGATAACTCTCAAGAGACTTGATTACTAAATTTTAAGAAATTTCATCAAATAATTCTTTTAACTGCAGCGAAAAACGCTAGTTTCTCAAAATAAAATAAAAAATTATATATCTCGGGATTGGTTCAGCTTAGAGTAATGGGGTTCGTCTCAGTATTTTCGTTATAAAAAAAATACGTTTAAAACAAGCATTTAATGGATGCATTTGGTATATGTAGTCTTTTGTTTCAATTTTTGATGCTTTTTATGGGCCATTTCGAAAAAAAAAAGGCATTTTTTTTTTTTTTAATCGTACCAAAATCTAATCTGCGCAAGGGTAATCCACAAGTGATTTATACCAAATTTTGTGAAATTTGGTCAGCTAGCTTTTCAACTAGAGTGGATACACACGACTTTTGCCAGCCATTTCGCAAAAATAAAAAGGCAGGTACTTTCTTTCCCGAAACGTACCAAACTATAATCATCACCAGGGTAACTCACAAGTGACTTATCTACCAAATTTTGTGAAATTTAATCAATTTTTCTTATATATTATCCTGTATTGTAGAGAAAATAAAATGATACAATTATTTAGCGGGCCGAAGACGATTATTTTTTCTTCAACATTCATTTTAAAAATGCTTAAATATTCATAATACAAAAAAATCTGATGTGGGCAGCACATGACTTTCCTTATATAATGTAATGAATTTACTACTTTTACTGTAAAAAAAATAGGTTTTTCTTATACTAGATACTAATATTCTTTTCAAGATATTGAATTTTCGACAATTGGTCGTCATTTTCATTGATTTAGCGTCATTTTTATCCATTTGGCGAGTTTTCGTTAATTTGGCAACATTTCAAAAAGTCGCCCAGTTGGCGACATTCCGCCAAATTCGTCGCCAAAATCTCGCCAAGCGTTATGGACGGAGAAATAAGTTATTCTTATAGCAGATAAATGACTATTGGTGTTCAAATACAAAAGTATTACTCAAAGTACCCCTTCTCATGAATGGAACGAGCTAGATCCACGAGAATGACGTCACCAAATTTATCGCATATGATATTACGTATGAAAAGTTAATATGTTTCTCAACAGTTAATATTTTTTTTTAATTTATGGGATTTTTTGATAAATTTATTTGAAAAATATGCAATATCTCAACGGTTCATGCTAGCGTTCTAAAATTTATGTCAATCGTCTTTTAAAGAAAAATTACATAAGAAATTTCTATTTGCGAAACTTTATTAGAGGTTTTGATTTCTTGATGATTTTTAATTTCACTTGAAAATTTACTGGGGTTCTGAATATTCGATTATGTTTAAAAACAATAGGCTTCCAGTATTCACGGATTGTGATTTTTGTACCAAATTTCATTCGAATCGCTCCATTCGTTCGTGAGATATCGTCTCCACAGACTCACTGACACACACACACACAGACATCCTCAAAAATGTTTGATTCGTGATCAGGGATGCTTGAAACGTGCTCTCCTGTCGAGAATTCGAATTTTCGACCCCGTCACATTACTTTCCTTTTACATTATGTATATAAGGAAAGTAACAAAATACCTACTACATTATTTTTAAGTTCATTCAGAAGATTGAAGATGAGGGATTTAAATTATTTATTCGCAGGGTTATTAAATACAACGGTGAGCCATAGCCAGGCGGGTCTTATTTTTCTAATCACTAGCACCTACTTATTGAAACTAGCTAAACACGTTTTAAAGCCCGTCGTATTTTTCTCTCCTTTCTGCATGCAATGCACTATAATGTAAATAAAAATGTTGGTACTTGTGGCAAAAACAAAATTTAATCTTTTATAGAAATAACACATTCTATTTGAAGATAGAACAGAACTTGCTATATATTCAACCAGAAATTGAAATATAATTACTAAAGTAGTATTATAAACAATTCTTGCTTGTATTTGGAATGTATTTAAGTATAATAAAAATAGTTCATTTCTTTCCAGATGTATACTTTCAGGACAAGCATCTTTGTGAGGAACGATCAAGATGCCGCATACCACTTCGAGTGACGTTGTCTCACCAGCACTGGGGACAATACCCACTGTAAGGAGCCATGTTCTGTTTTATTTTCTTTTTTCTGTTCATTTCAGTTCATTTAGTATTTTGGAACATTCCGTTTTTATATTCACACAGTTCTAATTTTGGCGTGAATAATGATATCAGAATTCTAATAAAAAAATCTGATGTGGGCAACACATGAGTTTCCTTATATAATGTAATGAATTTACTACTTTTACAGTAAAAAAATAGGTTTTCCTTATAGTAGATACTAATATTCTTTCCAAGATATTGAATTTTCGACAATGAGTCGTCATTTTCATTGATATAGCGTCATTTTTATCCATTTGGCGAGATTTTCGTTAATTTGGCAACATTTCAAAAAGTCGCCAGGTTGGCGACATTCCACCAATTTCGTCGCCAAAATCTCGCCAAGCGTTATGGACGAAGAAATAAGTTATTCTTACCGCAGATAAATGACTATTGGCGTTCAAATACAAAAGTATTATTCAAAGTATCTTTTATCATGAATGGAACGAGCTAGATTTACGAGAATGATGTCACCTAATTTATCGCATGATATTACATATGAAAAGGGAACATGTTTCTCAATAGGAAATATTTTTTTTTCTATTTTTATGACTTTTTGATAAATTTTTTGAAAAATGTGCAATATCTCGAGAACGGTTCATGTTAGCGCTCTAAAATTTATGTCAATCGTTTTCTAATGAAAAATTACATAAGAAATGTCTATTTACCTAACTTTATTAGCGGTTTTGATTTTTTGACTATTTTTTTCAAAATTTCATTCGAAAATTTAGGGGGGGTCTAAACATACGATTACGTATAAAATCAATAGGCTTCCAGTGTTTACGGATTGTGATTTTTGTACCAAATTTCGTTCGAATCGGTCCATTTGTTCGTCAGTTATCGTCTCCCCACACACACATACTTTCACACACACACACACAGACATCACTTCAAGACTGTTTGATTCGTGATCAGGGATGCTTGAAACGTGCTCTCCCGTCGAAAACTCGAATTCGAATTTCCGCCCCCGTCACAATACTTTCCTTATACATTATGTATATAAGGAAGTTTTTCCGTCTTCATAACGTCACAATTGGGGCTAGAGCTCCTAAATATACAGGCTGACTTATTGGTTATATTGAAGCACAGTAAGGAGCTACAAATGCACAGGTTACCATATAAATATAGTCTTGTACCGGGTATCCAATGATCCCTCTGGCTATTTATTTTTTCCTTCTCCCTTCATTTCTGGGAAAGCAAAATAATCTAAAACTTTTTTTTTTTGAAATGATTAGAGCAGGTCGGTGCAAAATACCCACCTATAATTATTTCAATCACGCTTCCTAAAGTGAAAATACAAACAGAGCTAACGCTAATGGATTACGCTGCGGTGGGCTTCAATATGCCTGACAAGTCAGCTCGTCAGCATAGGAGTCTTAATTGGGACTAAGGCGCCTACATAGAAAGCTGGCGCATCCACTATTTTGTATCATACATTGGTTACATACGTAATCCACGATCATTGATTGACTGGATAAAAAATGGATAAATTGTAGAAGAGATAAATGCAAGAATATCTTATTTACGTCGCAATCGCCGATAAGTGCGCTAAGTCAGGTGCGTTTCACTGTGTCAGTCAGCAAAGAGAGTGACGTTGATTCTCACTCCTTGTCGCAAAGGCGTTTCTGACTGTGATACAGCATGGCGGAGACAAGTTAGCCTGTATTATAGGAGCTCTAAGTGGAGCCTTGTTTGATGCTATGGAGAGCAGTGGCTTATTGATATAGTTGTTAAATTGTGTTGTACAATTGGTATGCATGCGCATGGTAAAAGTGGAGGGCGAATTTTTTTTTTCTTATGTTAAAAACAGGTATTTTAGAAATTGGGTGGTGTTATCTGTAGCTGTATTTACGTGGCGCTAATTCGTTCTTGTATTGAATAACTTAAGCTGAGTTATGGTCTTATTTTGTAATCGATTATAGCAATTTAAAAAAAAAATCTGATGTGGGTTAGAACTTTACTTTTCCTACATAATGCAAGTACTTTTTTACTTTCCTTAAATACATAATGTATAAGGAAAGTATTATGGCGGGTCGAAAATTCGAATTCGAGTTTTCGACGGCAGAGCACGTTTCAAGCATCCCTGATCACGAATCAAACATTTTTTAAGCGATGTCTCTCTCTCTCTCTCTCTGTGTGTGTGTGTGTGTGTCAGTTAGTCTGTGGAGACGATAACTGACGAACGAATGGACCGATTCGAATGAAATTTGGTACAAAAATCACAATCCGTAAACACTGGAAGCCTATTGTTTTTAAACGCAATCGAATGTTCAGAACCCCCCTAAATTTTGGAGTGAAATTTTGAAAAAATCGTCAAAAAATCAAAACCGCTAATAAAGTTACGCAAATAGACATTTCTTATGTAATTTTCCATTAGGAAACGATTGACATAAATTTTAGAACGCTAACATGAACCGTTCTCGAGATACTGCACATTTTTCAAAAAAATTATCAAAAAATTATATAAAATAAAAAAAAAATATTTCCTATTGAGAAACATGTTCACTTTTCATATGTAATACCATGCGATAAATTTGGTGACATCATTCTCGTGGATCTAGCTCGTTCCATTCATGAAAAAAGATACTTTGAGTAATACTTTTGTATTTGAACGCCAATAGTCATTTATCTGCTGTAAGAATAACTTATTTCTCCGTCCATAACGCTTGGCAAGATTTTGGCGGAATGTCGCTAACTTGGCGACATTTTTAATTGTTGCCAAATTAACAAAAATCTCACCAAATTGATAAAAATGACGCTAAATCAATGAAAATGACGACTAATTGAAGAAAATTTAATATCTCGGGAAGAATATAAGTATCTACTATAAGAATAACATTTTTTTAACTGTAAAAGTAGTAAATTCATTGCATTATATAAGGAAAGTCATGTGTTGCCCACGTCAGATTTTTTCTTTGTAGCAATATTTATACTACTAAAACTCTTACAATTTTGTTCACAAAATTCGCGATTTCAAGCCACATAATTGTATTATGCTTTCTTGATGTCAAGTCACTTTTTATTAATTTTTCTGTTGAAGATTCTTTGTTGTGGTTACTGGAATTTCATTTTTCACTTTCCTTATATACATAATGTATAAGGAAAGTATTGTGACGGGGTCGAAAATTCGAATTCGAGTTTTCGACGGGAGAGCACGTTTCAAGCATCCCTGATCATGAATCGAACATTTTTGATGTGATATCTGTGTGTGTGTGCCAGTGAGTCTGTGGAGAAGATAACTGGCGAACGAATGGACCGCTTCGAACGAAATTCGGTACAAAAATTACAATCCGTGAATACTGGAAGCCTATTATTTTTATAAGCAATCGAATGTCCATAATCCCCTAAATTTTCGAGTGAAATTTTGAAAAAATCCTTTAAAAAAATCAAAACCTCTAATAAAGTTACGCAAATAGTCATTTCTTATGTAATTTTTCATTAGAAAACGATTGACATAAATTTTAGAACGCTAGCATAAACTGTTTTCGAGATATTGCACATTTTTCAAAAAAAAATTATCAAAAAATTCCATAAATTAAGAAAAATATATTAACTTTTGAGAAACATGTTCACTTTTCATATGTAATATCATGCGATAAATTTGGTGACATCATTCTCGTGGATCTAGCTCGTTCCATTCATGAGAAAAGATACTTTGAGTGATATTTTTGTATTTGAACGCCAATAGTTTTTTATCTACTATAAGAATAACTTATTTCTCCATCCAAAAAGGCTTGGCCAGATTTGGCGCCGAATTTGGCGGAATGTTGCCAACTTGGCGACTTTTTTAAACGTTGCCAAATTAACGAATATCTCGCCAAATAGATAAAAATGACACTAAATCAATGAAAATGACGATTAATTAACGAAAATTTAATATCTTGGAAAGAATATAAATATCTACTATAAGAAAAACATTTTTTTATTGTAAAAGTAGTAAATTGATTGCATTATATAAGGAAAATCATGTGTTGCCCACATCAGATTTTTTCTTTCAGTGTGAAATAATGATTTATAAGATCCGCGGCACAGTGTTTGTAACGTCTCAAAGTACACTGAAATTTGACTCTTTTCTGAATGACAAAATGTAAAATTATTTTGAAGTGCCCAATTAACTTATATCGGTCAAATATATAAATAAATTGCCAAAAATGATCCTTTTCAATTTAAGTGGTCTTAATAATTCAATGCCAAAAACACTGTTCTGTTTATCTTGTACACCATTATGTCACTGAGAAAGAACTAGTTATTGCATTACGTAAGGAAAGTCATATCTGCTCCCATCAGAATTTATTTACTGAGCATGCGTGCAGACAGATTGAAAAATTACGCTATATATACTTATTGAGTAAGTAGCATTCCATACTGTCAGACCGATATGATTTGTGCAAGGTCTTGCGGTTAGAATTTCAGTTATTGGTCCAGTAACTGCAACTCACGCAAAATGCGAATTCAGGTTGAAATCCTCGCATTCTTTTTTCTTTACCAGTTTTATCTTCGAATCCATATTTCATTCAGCAAAAGTTATAACCTTCGATGTCACTTGAACTAACTGCAAACCGAAAAAATCTGATGTGGGCAACACATCACTTTCCTTATATAATGCAATGAATTTACTACGTTTACAGTAAAAAAAATAGGTTTTTCTTATAGTAGATACTTATATTCTTTCCAAGATATTGAATTTTTGACAATTAGTCGTCATTTTCACTGATTTAGCGTCATTTTTATTCATTTGGCGAGATTTTCGTTAATTTTACAACATTTCAAAAAGTCGCCAAGTTGGCGACATTCCGCCAAATTCGTCGCCAAAATCTCGCCAAACTTTACTGACGGAGAAATAAGTTATTCTTATAGCAGGTAAATGACTATTGGCGTTCAAATACAAAAGTATTACTCGAAGTATCTTTTCTCATGAATAGAACGAACTAGGTCCACGAGAATGATGTCACCAAATTTATCGCATGGTATTACATATGAAAAGTGAACATGTTTCTCAATAGGAAATATATATTTTTTATTTTATATAACCTTTTGATAATTTTTTTGAAAAATGTGCAATATCTCGAAAACGGCTTATGTTAACGTTCTAAAATTTATGTTAATCGTTTTCTAATGAAAAATTACATAAGAAATGTCTATTTGCGTAACTTTATTAGTGGTTTTGAATTTTTGATGATTTTTTCAAAATTTCATTCGAAAATTTAGGGGGGGGGGGGTTCTGAACATTCGATTACGTTTAAAAACAATAGGCTTCCAGTGTTTACGGATTGTGCTTTTTGTACCAAATTTCGTTCGAATCGGTCCATTCGTTCGTTAGTTATCGTCTCCACAGACTCACTGACACACACACATACACACTTCAAAAATGTGTGATTCGTGATCAGGGATGCTTGAAACGTGCTCTCCCGTCGAAAACTCGCATTCGAATTTTCGACCCCCGTCACATTGCTGTCCTTATACATTATGTATATAATGAAAGTAAAAATGAACGTGGCAATTTGAATAAGTGGAAATATGTATTACGTAATATGTTGCAAGTTGCATATTGCTTTAAAGTTTTATAATTCTGTCGCAAAAATATCTGAAGGTAAAACTCCACATCACATTATCATATCATAATTTATCATATATTTGACTTATTCAGGGGTCGCGCTGCCGATCGCCGTTGTTGCCTTTGGCGAGAGAAAATTCTATTTCGCGCTTGAAAAAACGATTTTGCGAAAATATTGGCAATTAAATTTTGCCAATGTCAAAAATAAAAATTATGGTTTACTAATCGGAATATGTACTACAATACTATTTATCTTTTCAGAAACAATCATATTTGGAATTTGAGAATTTATAAATCAAAACAAATTTTACAAATAGAACGTCAAATAAAATTTGTTGAAAGAAAATTTCCTTTGGCGAAAGTAATCAAAAATGCAGAGCAACCCCTGCTTATTCCATATGGTTTGTAGCCTTAAGTTATAGTTAAGCACTTTAAAAATGAAAAAAATAATCCTTTTTCATAAGTCAATCTTAAGAAAAACTCTTATAAATCAATCTTTTCAATTTGGCAACAGGTCGGTGAAGTTGATGAATTGGATGCTTTTGATGCATTTCTTTGATTTATTTTGATCCTCGAGTCTTGATTCGATCTAGTTTCAAGCCACCTTAAACCTTGCCAGGACCCCCAGGCAAAAATACATGAAAGCCCCTTTCTCCTAAAAACTCCATAGTGTAAAAATAAATAAATAAATAAAAATAATACAGACTTCATTGAGCCAAATTTATAACAGATAAAGATATATTATTTATTTATTTATAACTTAAAACACTAAAATTTCATTTAAAACCTATAACATATTTATAAAAACAAATATATATTTCTGCTAAAATTTTCACAGCGCATGTATCTAAATAAATGTTGATTAAGCCGGCATTCTCTTGCCTGGCCATTGTTGTTGTTGAGACCCAGCCCGTCCGACCTATCAGAAAGGTGTAAGATAGCTGTTTAGACGGCGGGGAAGTACCACCCAATTCAGACCGAAACCCAGTGGGGGAGGCATCCACAGGGACCGTACCCTCCTTCCCCTACCACCAACCTCTCGGAAGGACTTACGGACCCACATGTTTAACGTGATCGTACTCCGCGTGAACACGGCGGCAGTTTTTTCAGTGGCTGGAATCGAACCCGGACCTACCGAGTGCAATTCCAGCGCGCTAACCACTGGGTTACCGCGCCCTGCCCGGCCATTGTGGAATGAATTTCTGGCTGAATTATCAAAGAGCCCCAGTTTTTGGGATTTGAGCTCTATCTCATTTATGAAACAGGCAGTTTGTTGTAATATTTGTACCAAATTTCTTTCGTAACGCTCCATTCGTCCATTAGATATCGTACCCCCCCCCCCCCCCCTGTCTGTCTTAATTAATTTATTTCGTGTACAACTAGCTGTTTTTTTCCCCCAGATATTTTAGTTCTAGAATTATAGATTTTTTTTTTTATTATATTTTTTCATTTACCATATTTATGGTTTTTTGTTCAATTGTGGTAACCATGGTAACCGTGTTAAATTTCAAATAGCGAAATTGTTTGTTGGCTATTCTACAGATCAAACTATTGAAAATTATCTTAAAATGTTCTCTTAAAATATTATCTTAAAATGTTATCTAACTATTACCTTAAAACGTTCGAAAATGTTGAAAATATGGCAACATAAAAGATCAGATATGAAACATTGATCTACACACCGCAAGTTCTGTGCTAACAGAAATATAGAATGTGCGCCTTTTTTATGTATTACTTCGAGCCGGATTTTGATATTAAGAACTTTTACATTATTTATTTATTTAATTTTGTCAGTGATATATAACGGAACAAGTCCAATTACAATGATCACAGAACGGGGAATCATACATCAAAGCAAAATCCTCAAACATACATTTAAACAAGGAAACAGACATAGCAAAACAAATCAATACTATTAGAACATGAATTAAATAAGATATAAAATTTCAAAAAACCCCAAAAAGTTTCTCAAAACATTGCAATTAACATTAGCTGAAATGTGAAATAACGTATAACACATTCAACTAGATTTGCTAGCATAAAGATCGATCACATTTAAAAGTGCACTACAATCTATCTGATTGTTGATTAATTTTCTAAAAAACACTACAACAGGCTCCTCCGAGATTTTAACACTGGATCGACGGAAGCGGTCATTTTGACCGCATAACTACTTTGGGAAAAGATTCCTCCAAAACAGCTAATCCCAGCCCATTAAAATTTTATGATGTTTCTTATTTCCTTCTGTGTTTTCAACAACTTTGAGAAAATAAGAAAAGTCATGAAATTTCAATGGGCTGGGATTAGCCGTTTTGGAGGAATCTTTTCCCAAAGTAGTTATGCGGTCAAAATGACCGCTTCCGTCGTTCTAGTGTTAATGAATTAATACCAAACAAATCCTGAGGTACATAGCAGAAACGCCGATTCGGTGGTCGAGCGGTCAGGGGCACACGTTTCCGTCTGATCGCTGGATTGCCGGGTTGTGGGTTTGAATCCCGTCAGCGGGCATGGATGTTGTGTTGTCGAGGCAAAGTCAGACTTCCGCCCTTAAGGGTGAGCTTCAGTAATTTTCTGCCCTAACCGCGCTTTGTTAACTTTCGCGGCACACATATTTCGCCGAAATTCTGCTCAAACAGTTGCAAAATATTTTCTGAAAGATAAAATGAAATGCTTAGATTATATTAAAAGTAAATTTAATGCCCCAAAAAACATAGAATATATTTTTTATTTTAATCCAAAATATTTTTGGTTCTGCCATCTGTTGTCGTAATTTAATTCATACCGATTATTTTTATTTTTAATGAACATTTTTTATTTAATTTTAATTAAATTAATTAAATTTTAAGAACAGTTTTATCTCCAAATTCCTTTGTTTTCAAGCCCAAGTTCAATTACGTTTCCGTGATTATGGCATTATATATGATCTGTTGTTGTATTTAATAGCGTATTAGAAGGAATAGATATTTAAAAATGTTCATTAAAAAATAAAAATAGTCGGTATGAATTAAATTACAACAACAGATGGCAGCACCAAAAATATTTTAAATTAAAATAAAACATATATTCTATGTTTCATTGGGTATTAAATTTAGTTTTAATATAATCTAAGCATAGCATTTTATCTATAAGAAAATATTTCGCAACTGTCTGAGCAGAATTTCGGCGAAATATGTGTGCCGCGAAAGTTAACAAAGATAGGGCAGAAAATTTACTGACGCTCACCCTTAAGGAGCCTCAATAAAAGTGAAGCTGCAAATTCGCAAAGGAATAACATCATTTGATGCTTCTTTTCTTTTTTTTCTTCTTTTCTTACCTTTTGTTTTCAAACCTATCTTGCTCAAGTGATGTCAGGAGTACACATATATTTTCATATCGGAGGTTAAAGTCTCGTGACTAGGGACTCTATTAAACATTCATTGGTCGTTACTGCACATTCATTGGTCGTTGGTCTCTCCCATTCGCCATGGGACCAGGGGTCTAGTGGACGTGGTGCATAGGCGCTCCTTCACGGGGGATTAGTAACAACACAGCAGAAACGCTACCGGAGTAAAAACCATTGATCTTAAAAGAAAGTAACCTCACAAACTTATTCTGAACCTTTACAAGTTCCTTAAAGTATAGGTTATTTAATGTCACATTTTAGTGAGCGATATCGCCCGACTGGTCATTAATCATCGGAAGTCGAAACTCTTTCTATATGATTTACAATTTAGCAAATCTCTGCATGACTGACATAATCAATCTTACCACGCTCCAGACTTCGAATATAACAAAGGTTTGATGACCCAACTGTTCTTGACGGGTTATCAAACTGAGAACAAAAACTTATAGTTTGTGTGCATTCATGTTTGACCAAGCTGAGGTTAATTAAAACTTCTAAAACAAACAGTTCCTTTGTAGACTCTGAAATTAAACAAAATATGCGGAAAATCATATAGGGTGAGATGGAATTTATTTCACACCTTTGAATCTCATATAAGAATTTGCTTATGTCGCACTCTATCCCAGGCGTTGAAGTTGAATAACTCGAAGAATAAACAAACTCTTATCATGATTATCTTTCCAGTAGTATATTTGTTAAATAAATATTTGAAGTGTAAGGCTCCACTAACTAAACTTTTTCATACATTCATATCCTATAACATTTAGTTTGAATTATATGATAATCAATATCAGAATGGGAAAAAATGAGGTCATGAGGTTACTTTCCCTATACTCATAGTATTGATATGAACATGTAAAATGAATGCTCTTTTAAATTCCAAAAGGGAAAGACATTTACAGACAGCCATTACGTCAATACAGGGTTTTCATATTTGAACACTAGTATCAGGGTTGCCAGATTTGGCGATTTATCGTCAATGTGGTGACTTTTCGATGGTTCGAGAACTTTCTCGAAATGATGAAAATTCTGGGCGATACGAGCCCCTTCTTTAAGTTTCTACGGAGTGTATATAAAAGGACTCATCGCGCAGTTGGAGGGCAGTTGACGTGATACGAGTTACATTAAATTGTGATATACGTCAATATTTTGAAAAAAGTATTGGCGGTTTTGTGAAATTAGTGGAGCATTTATTTGCGATTTTACTGTACCTGAGAGTTGTTTAGTGATTTTGTGAGATAGTTATCGAGTCGTTTACTGTATATTGTTCCTGTTTACGATGTGTTTGTAAATAAACGTGTTAGTTTTCCAGAAATTTGGATTCATTCTTGTATCATCTGGAACACTTACGGTCCCAAAGAATACGTCGTAACAATATAATGCATAGAGAAAAAAAAATGTGATGGAGTTTAAAGTCCAAATTAGAGTTTTTGACCAAATACCACATCTTAAGCACTGAATTCAAATTGGACGTTTTTGAGGTGTGTGTGTCCGTCTGTGGCCGCGTTATCTCACGAACGAATAAAGCGTTTCAAAAATAATTTGCTACAATTATAATCAATGAATACCGGAACCCTATTAATTTCAAACTCCTTCGAATTTCCCGACGAATTTTTGAAAAATGCATTAAAACGCAGGACTTTAAAAAATGGTATCATTTAAAATGTAATTTCTTTTTATCAGAAAATGAATGATACAAACTTTGATACGCCAGCGTGAACCATTTTCGAGATATTGCATGTTTATAAATAAACTTATCAAAAAAATTACATAAAATTAAAAAGTAGTAAATATCATCAAATAGGTTCACTTTCATATTATGCAGCAAATCTGATAACAGTATACCTGCGAATCTAGTTCGTCTCATTCGCGAGAGAAGGTACTTTATGTACTAATTTTGCATTTGAACGTCAAGGAATTCAATACGATAGACAAAGAATTCCAAGCATACCCAAAACATATCAAGTCATCGAAATCCTAGAGTCGGATATTTGACCTATCACAATACTTTTTTCTAGCATTTACTACTATATATTGTTGGGAAAATGTGTGTTGTAGGGAAAATGTGTGTTGTAGGGAAAATGTTGTAGGTAATGTGTTGTAGGGAAAGTAAAATAGTATATCGATGATTTAGTGTCAAACAAAGTTGACTACCAGAATACATGTATCGGATGTAACTGTCAGAATACATGTATCGGATGTAACTGTCAGAATATATGTATCGGATGTAACTGTCAGAATACATGTATCGGATGTAACTGTCAGAATACATGTATCGGATGTAACTGTCAGAATATATGTATCGGATGTAACTGTCAGAATACATGTTGAAGACCCAGACCGTCCGACTCGTCCAGAGGACTAAGAGCAACTATTTGGACGGCCGGGAAGATCAGAATACATGTGTCGGATGTAACTGTCAGAATACATATATCGCATCTATCAGAATACATGTATCGGATTTATCAGAATACATGTATCATTGTATCGGATGCTATCAATATTGATGAAAAATCGTGATTTATCAAGAATGAGGAAAAAATTTTGTCAGCATTTTTGTACATCATCTTTTTACTTTTCCTGTATAAGTAGTATAATGTATAGAAGTATTATGCCAGGGTCAAGAATTCGAGTTTCCGACGGAAGAGCACACTTTGGGCATCTCTAAACTCGAATCGAACGATTTTGAGGAGGTGTGTGTGTTTGTGTGCGCGCGTATGTGCTTCCATGAGTCTGTATAGATGCGATACCTCACAAACGAATGGAGCGTTTCGAACGAAATTTGGTACAAATATTGCAATCGATGAATGCTGGAATCTTTTTGATTTCCAACGCAATTGAATGTTTGGAAGACCCCCCCCCCCCTCCCCCCCCCCAAAGTTTTCGAATGAAATTTTTTTTAAAAATTATTAAAAAATAAGAATGATAATTTCTTATGAAATTTTTCATTAAATTCATTAGAAAATGAATGGCTCAAACTTTAAAACACTAGCATGAACCGTTCTCGAGATATGTGCATATTTTTTCAATAAATTTATCAAAAAAATCACATAACATTAAAAAGTTATTAACTATCATAAAACATGTTCACTTTTCATATGTATATTATGCGACCAATTTATTAATATCATTCTCGTGGATCTAGTTCATACCATTCATAAGATACTTTGGGTAGTAGTTTTGCATTGTGATGCCTAATAAATCGCCAATAGTTATTTATATATAGAAAAAGCTCTCCGTCTGTTTATAATGTTTGGCGATAAATTTGGCGAGTTTGCTGACAAATTTAACGAAAATATTGCCAACTTGGTGATATTTTTCCCAGATAAACGAAAATATCATCAAAATTGCAAAAATGATGCTAAATTAATGAAAATGACGCCAAATTGACGAATTAATTACTAATATATATATATATATATATATATGACCTGCATTACGCTTTATAATTTCCTCTTTATGTTTGAATTTCTTTTATTTCTTTGTATTTTGTAAAAATTTTGGAATAGTATATTATGAGTTACTACTTACATTCTAACATTGGATTTACAATTTTATATATATATATATATATATATATATATATATATGTGTGTGTGTGTGTGTATATATATATATATATATATATAAGATAAGGCTTTCTCAATAACGCGCCCTTTGCCTTCATAATTATTAGTTCAAATGCCTATTTCATGTTCAGCACGTATTGCAGTTATATTAAATTCTATCCCACGCCACTAATATTAACAAAGTCTGCCAGCACTTCCTCTTTTCCTCGACCATACCATATATGGTCATTAATTTTAACCTCTGCATAAACTTTCTCATATGAAACTGCTTCCACATCATATTTTTAAAGCATCAAGAACGCGAAGGCAGCAACTTTCCCACACCACCATATCCCATCCGGCCGTCCATACAGTTACCTTACACCTTTCTGGTAGGTCGGACGGTCTGGGTCTCAACACCACCATATCCCGGGCGCGGTAGCCCATTGGTTAGCGCGTTGGAGTTGCACTCGGTAGGCCCGGGTTCGATTCCAGCCACTGCCAAAACTGCCGCCGTGTTCATGCGGAGTACGATCACGTTAAACATGTGGGTCCGAAAGTCCTTCCGAGAGGTTGGTGGTAGGGGAAGGAGGGTACGGTCCCTGTGGATGCCTCCCCCACTGGGTTCCGGTCTAAATTGGGTGGCACTTCCCGACCGTCCAAACAGTTACCTTACACCTTTCTGGTAGGTCGGACGGTCTGGGTTTCAACACCACCATATCCCTTCCCCTCCGATGCATAACTGTACATTATGTGAACAACCGCAGACTGCATTAAGATTTCTTGAGAGCTGGAGGCCGAAGCTCGACCGGCCTATGTAACTAAGTATATTTCATGAGTGTCATATAATAAAGTAGATTTTTAGTACCCTGAAAGTTTCTTCACTGGACTACTGTAGCCAATATTACACATGATATATATATACACAATATTTATTTATATTATATCGGATGCTATTAATATTGAATATTGTCAATTTAGAGTTGCGCGAAATATAAGTTAATTAGGTTTAATGTAGTTTTGAAATTGTTTTACATGTTGTCACACGAGAAAACACCAAATATACAATTTAACGTTAAAAGCTTGCCGTGGATCTTATATCATTTTCCCATAGTGACAGAAGTAAATTCATTGCATTATATGTGGAAAGCCATGTATTGCCCACGTCAATTTTTTTAATTCTCAGAAATCATACTCAATACACGCAAACAAAAAATAGTTTCATATTATGAAGCTATAGTAAGTGATACTTACCAACATTTATATTTATTGTGTTGTTTAACGATTCTGAAATAATGTAATTAATATTAAGGTGGTGCATATAATGTTTTTGACATTAACTTTAATTTGGTTTAAGACACATTACAGCTATTTTGGTATAATTTGCATTGATGTTTGTACAACACAAAGCTAATGTTAACTCAGAATATGCAATTTTGCAGTTAACGTTGTTTGGCACTCGGTATACGTTTAAAGTTTCAAGGATTATGGGAAGCCAGCAAAAGTTTAGTAGGGAAACCTACAAGTACCGCTAAGACAATTAATAGGCAGCAGAGACTACCATTTCTTCTCTGTCATTCATCGGAAGGCTTAGGTGGAACGTTTTCCTTCTAAAAAAGATCCGTCCCGTATTACTTTTATTATAATACATAGTACATGTATAGGAAAAGTTTTCAAATAGAGTAAAAAATTCTAAATTTAGATGGATTTATACTTTTTGAACATTCATAAACTCGACAATATACGACATCTTTAATGGTGAAAAATCGACGAAAATATAGCCCAAAATTGCTAAAATGATGCTAAATTAATAAAAAAAATGACGCCGAATACACGAATTAATTAAAATATTTTAATATATGGACTTTATTGCTTATTGCGGATGCTATCAATATTAATAATTGTCGAGTTAGATATGCTCAAGTAAATAAGATACTTCGAAATAGCTTTACATGTTATAATCCGGTAAAGCGCCCAATGTACAATTCAATGTTAAAGACATTATGCCGGAAATCTTGTACATCATTGTTTCGCTAACTAAACGACACTGTGTTTTCATCGTTGAATTGTACATTTGACAATTTTCCGGATGAACATGTAAAACTATTTCCAAGTACCCAATTAACTTATATTTCACGCAACTCTAAATAAACAATTATCAATATTGATAGCATCCTCAATAAGCGATAGATCATATATTAAAATATTTTAATAATTAATTCATCAATTAGGCATCATTTTCATTAATTTAGTGTCATTTTTTGCAATTTTGACGATATTTTCGTTAATCTTGGGCGAAATATCGCCAAGTTGGCGATACTTTACTAGATTATTCGCCAAGTTCGTCAAATGTATCACCAAGTGTTACAGACAAACGGAGAGAATATCTTATATATTAGAAGGTATGCTCGCCATATGACGGAAATCAGAATTTGCGAAACATTACTTCCCATTTGGCGTCATTTTTATCACTTTGGCAACATTTTCGTTACTTTGGCAGCATTTAAAATAGTCGCTAAGTTGGCGACGTCCCGCTGAATTTCTCGCCAAACGTTACGGACGGACGGAGAAATAGGTTATTCTTACAGTCTACTCTTATGTGCTTTCCAAGATATTAACTGTCATCAATTAGTCGTCTTTTCATTAATTCAACGTCGGTTTCATCAATTTGGCGAATTTTTGTTAATTGGGTGACACTTTCGTCAATTTAGCAACATTAAAAAAGTCACCAAGTTGGAGATATTCCGACAAATTTGTCACGAAAATTTTAACAAACGTTGCGGACAGAAAAAAGATTTCTCTTAGATTCTTATATTCTTTCCAAGATATTGAATTTTCTTCAATTCGTCATCGTTTTTATTGATTTAGCGTCATTTTATCATTTTGGTAGCATTTTCGTTAATTTGGCAATATTTAAAAGCTTTGCCAAGTTGGCTAAATCTCGCCAAATTCGTCGCCAAAATCTCGCCAAGCGTTATGGACGGAAAAATAAGATTCTTATAGCAGATAAATGACTATTTACGTCCAAGTACAAAAGTATTACACAGAGCATTTTTCTCATGAATGGAACGAGCTAGATCCACGAGATTGATGTCGCCAAACTTATCGCATGATATTAGATGTGAAAAGTGAACATATTTCACACTAGTTAATATTTTTTTATTTTATGTGATTTTTTGATAAATGTATTTCAAAAATGTGCAATATCTCGAGAACGGTTCACGCTAGCGTTCTAAAGTTTGTCAATCATTTTCTAATGAAAAATTACATAAGAAATGACTATTTAGGTAACTTTATTAAAGGTTTTGATTTTTTGATGATTTTTTCGAAATTTCAGTCGAAAATTTAGGGGTTCTGAACATTCGATTGCGTTTAAAAACAATTGGCTTCCAGTACTGACAGATTATAAATTTTGTACCCAATTTCGTTCGAATCGCTCCATTCGTTCGTGATCGTCTCCACAGACTCACTGACACACACACACACTTATTAAAATGTCATCTTTTTGTTGCCACAATTTCTTAATTAAACGTTTTTCTGCTCTCAAATTCTAATCATTTGCAAAAACGGTACAAACACGCCGAGTTTCGCAGCTGTAGCTCAATTTCTTTTGGGTACGTATATTTTTTGCAACAGAGTGTATTGTCTTTGTCATTACTTTTTTTAAGAGCTTTACAGAGTAATTTGAGGGTAAGAAATGCTATTTATTCCTACACATATCTGCTAATCGAAGATTATAAAAAAACGAAGATAGCAAATCTAACAATCAATCATGAACCTGGTCTGCGTTCCACCCTTGTGTTGTCAATCATTCAGTATCATACTTGGAATCTTCAATAGCTAAGAATCTCAATGAAGATTTTGGAATTTCAACCACTAGTAAAATATAATATATATCAGGAGTCCACAATCTTTTACTATCGGCGAGCACCACACTAAATCAAATTCTTCTTGAGAGCACCAGCATTATTTCATACTTGCCATTTCACCTGCTCTTTGCGCGTTTTCTGTTCGTCATTAAATGTGACACCTACACGCTTAATCAAAGTTGTTGATAACCAGTTTTAATTGTTGGCAGTGAAGTATATCAAATTGCGTATTTATTATTTTTGAGAGGTAAAGTAATGCAAGTTTTTCGAAAATCACTTCATATCGTCACCCCTGGTCCTAATTTGAATTTTCGTAATTTTCTATGTTTTTGTTTATCTGGAAGCGGAGATTGATCGATTGAGACTAAAACTGAGATTCTGGCTCGAGCGAAAATGATCGATCATTTTGAAAAGTGTCTTTGAGTTTTTAAAAAAAATATTTCTTTGTCCTGTCACCCCCTGATTTGAAAATTTTAGATTTTTCCTTTGGTATCGAAGCTAAGATAGATCGAATGATAATTTTGATGCATCACTCCCGTCCCCTCCACACACACACACACACACACACACACACACACACTCTCTCTCTCTATCAGCCAGTTTAGTGAATATTAGGAAGGATAAGAAGAAGGAATATAAGAAGGATAGAAACCGTAGTACTGTTTCTTTAACTTGCAATGTTGCACTGATGAGTGTTGAAGACCCAGACCGTCCGACTCGTCCAGAGGACTAAGAGCACTGATGAGTGTGTGAAAATTCACCAAAATGTAAAATCTATTTTAAATATCCACCACATTTTTAGTGAAATAAATTTATTTAAGAAAATACATTTTTAAATCTGTCCAAATTTTGCTGGGTATTTTTAAAAATTGATACGCGCCATCTTTTATTTCATTTTGTAAGCTGCATCACGTAAAATAAAAAGTTAATCAAAATTTAATTTTGTTCTTGTGCACATTAAAAGTCCAATACAAAAGTCCTTATTTCCCCCCAAAATCATCCAATGATCGACTTTGTAAGCTAATTACGCCGATCGACGGATTGATCACCACTGGTATAAATGAAAGGCTTCTCCTTTTACAAAGAGGCAAAATTATGAAAATGTGTTATTGCACAACTTTTACTGTATCAACTTACCCTGATCTCCAGTGTTTTATTCTTTGAGTAAAAACCACAGTTTTGATAGTGTTTTAATTAGGATTTGAAGGACTGTGAACATAAGTGGTTTTAACTAATATGGGATATGAATGTATAAGAAAGTAGAGTGGAGCCCCTTACTCTAGATATTTCATTATATTGATTAAAATCATTTTCTTCAAATTTCTTTTCCCGTGAGTCATAAAGAGCAGACGTAAAATCCTCCAAATAAATGATTAGTAAAAGTTTGAATCAATTTCCTCTTGCTGATCATGCCATCTGTCTGATAGTGATATCACGTTAAAGTGACGAACGATAAAAATATTTGTGCGCTGTTTTTTTTATACAATTCTGATTGATGGGTTAGATGGTATAAGAGAAGCAGTCGTTCATCATGTTGTCATAGAACAAATTCCAATCGATGACGTTCCGTAATGGACGCACGAAATTTCGGGATTCTCCTGTTCACAACAATCAACAATTTTTTTAACATCAGGGACATTTATATATACAGCTGAATGAAACTGACTGAATAAGGGACACTTACAGTCGAAACTACTGAAGGTAGAAACATGAAACTTTGCTTACACCTGGGACTTGGCCTATAGATAATGATAAAAATCTAAAATCTATAGATCGTAGAGTCCCCCCCCCCCTTCTAAAACAGCTGAATGAGACTGCTGACTCAGGTATCAATTACACAACCTGAATTGATAGAAACTTGAAAAGTTCCATATACGTGGGGCTTGATCTAAGAAAAATTTAAGTCTCGAAATTTTGTTTGATAAATGTTTAAATTGCGGAATTTTTCTCAAAATCGAAAGTTTATATCTCTATACTATATTCTATAGTATGAGAAAGAAAAAAAAAATACCGAAACCTTTCTTTAAGTACCTACTATCGTCGGACACAGATCAACGTTTTCCCATTTAAAATTTGTGAAAGAAGTGATGTTTCACAGCAATCTATAACAAGTAACTAAGTTACTCGCAATTTTTAAAATAAAAAGTAAACTTCCTCAAAGTGTAAAACACTGAAAGAAATCTTACAAAACTTGCGCTCTCAGAATCAGAGCATGAATCATCAGGATAATTAGCTTTGATACGTTTCTTCCATCAAATTCTCCGCGCACTCTCTTTGATGTAGAATTTGAAGGTCGAAAATGCCTTGAGAGAAAAAAAAAAAGACTTGATATCCTATAAAAAATTATCCATTGTCTTTTTGTTTAATATTTACTTTCGCTTTTTACGCTGTGTTCCAGTCGCTTTTCAGGACGCAATTAATCTCGATTCCAAGAGATTTATGAAGCCTCAGACCACCGGCGTTTCAGGCATAAGGTGCGAAAAAGAAAAACTCATAAATTATAATACTGCGTTAGAGAGTAAAATACGTTTTTGCGAAATGTTTGTCTTTAGATACGGCAAAAGAGCTGAAAATTTTCACAATGGAAAAAAAATATGGAGTACTTAGCATGAGTATAAATCACTTTGACGGGTAAAGGATTGTTAAGAACATTATTCATATTGTTTAAATTGCATTTTCATTACTTGGTATATCTTTGTAACAAACACCTTTGTAGATGTATGAAAATATTACGAAAATTAAGAAGAGTTATTTTCCCTTAAACTTTAGGAAAAACTATACTTAGCTATCTTTTGAAGCAGAACTGACCAAAAGTTGTTAATAAATGGCATCGGTATAACATTCATGGTGTGCAAGGACAGGAGCCAACAGATTATCAACGTTGTCTAGATTTTTGTAATTGGTCTCTAAATCAGGAAGATGCAAGTCCCTCTTTCCTGAAAAACATAATTTGGACTGACGAATACTGTTTTAAACAAGATGGGTGCATAAGTATTTATGCACCCATCTTGTTTATGCACCCATCAACAAAATGAGCACTTCTGTTCTGACACAGATCCATTCGTGGTACGTGATATTCATCATCAGAAGCAATTTTCTGTGAATGTGTGGTGTAGTATTTTCAGAAATCCTCTGCTTGAACCCATACTATATGATGGTACGCTGACGGGTGACAGATATGTTAATGAGATTCTGAATGCGGTTATTCCTGATTTTATTTTTAAAATGAGTTTCCAGATAAGTGGATTGCCTTGAATGGGCCAGTCGAATTTCCTCCTAGATCGCCTGATTTAACGCCTATGGATTTTTATTTGTGGGGTCGTTTGCACACAACTGTTTGTCTGTCACCTCCCTGAATTAAAACAGAGTTGCAACACGGTATTCAAGATGGTTGTCGAGACATCACCGAACAAGATCGCATGTACAGAAGTATTACCAGGCGAATGCAGTTCTGTATTGGCATGGATAGAAAACATTTTGAACACGCTTTGTAATCTTTGTGTAAAGTTATTATTTCTACACAGTGTAGATACTTTTGTACCAATAAATAACAAAATTATTATTTATTTATGTAATCATTGTTTTCTTTCGTAATTTGTGTATGACCCCTGAAACGCGATCTGCCGACATGTTTTTTCCCCTCTGAGAACCCATGTCGATGTATCGAAAAGTGGTTTAAGTCAGCATTCTTGTCTTTTTATATCTCTGGGACATTTTATGATAAAGTGCTGAAATTTTGTACAGCATCTTATTAGTGTATGGGGCACATTTTACTCATTGGAAATGTTTTTGTACGGGGGCCGTATAAAAATTTAAATTTTATATATATATGTATATATATATATGGACTATATTACTTATTTAAGATGCTATCAATATTGATAATTGTCAATTAAGAGTTGCTTGATTAAGTTAATTTTGTACTTTGAAATGGTTTGGCGTTTTTCCGGATGACAAAATGTACAATTCAGCGTTAAAAACACTGTGCCGTGAATCTTATATATCATTTTTCCACTGTGAAATAAGTAAATTCATTGCATTATATAAGGGAAGTCATGTACTGCCCAGATCAGATTTTTTTACTTATGATTTAACACGTCAGGACTTTTTCGATGGCAACCATTTGAACAAATAATACTTAATGCCAAAATGGATAACATTATTTTATAGCCCCAACAGCATATGATTCTGAAAAATTGAATTTAAAATATTTTTGCATACCGTTCATATATACCGATAATATTTTATAGGTATATTTTATATAATGAATGTTTCCGCTTATTAGCTATGGCACTGAATTAATGTCACAGTTTGACGATAAGAACCACATATTGAAACTGGAGATTAAAGGCGCTTCGCGCCTGGTGCTCTGTCCTGTACGACACTCGACTTTCATTAGCTATAGTATAAAGTCATCTATTGAAAAAAAACAAAAAAACTGCTTAATAAAACCGCAACTAATCGAAATTGGTAGAACATATTATAACCCCCCAACTTCCTTTCCAGACATTAGCTAGTTACAGAAATGTGTGCTATTTTCCTTGGCATCAAAATATGTGTAGTGTTGCTTAAGATTTGGCTAACGTTAATTTGGCGCAATTGAACGCCACTTCGGTGATTTTGACCTTTTTTTCTGATTATAGCCATTTTTCACCAATCATTATGTTCTGTGATTTTTATGTACCAATGCACTTACTAATATTGTGTACTTTATCATGTAATATACTCTCTTCTCTAATATAATTAAGATTTCTAGGATTTCAAGAAAGTAAAAATTCAATGCCTATTACATTATTTCTAATTTCGCAAACAGGTTTTTTTTATCGGGACGAAATTCAAAACTAATGCTGAAATGATGAGCCGGATCTTACAGAAACGATGATGATTTACAACTTTCCCTACAATAAAATTTACGAAAAACCCGGGAATTTTGGAAGCATTGGAAACTTGGATGGGAAGAAATTAATTTATGCGTTTTTTGTATGCTCTGTCTAAATCTGGCACATTAGGCAGTTTAAACTTTAATGACAGATCGTCATTTAGATAAATCTACTTAATCTTTATATTAGTTTAAAGGTATCTATTAAAAATATTTTTTTTTAATTTAAAATTACAAAAATGTCATTAAATTTTACTATAAGTTACGAAACTGTTGTTAAATGTGCAAATTATATTAATTACAAATTATTAAAATTTTATTGGGATTAGTATAAATTACTTATTATCGTTCAATATTAAATTAATATGAATTAATTAACTACTTTGTAATAAGTATTTCATAGTTCGAAGTGTTTTTATTTTTAAAATATTTACAAATTAAATTACAATTTATTTGTAGAATTACCTTACATTTTTATAATATAAAAAGAAAATCACTTTATTTAAATATTTTTTATGGATTTAATGAATCTCTCAATTTTCCATGCTTCAGCTATTTACAATTCCAAATGTAAATAGTAAATTTTAGTTTTGTGTCATACACATTTCTTTTATAATGGAAAATATAATGATTTAAAAACTCCTAATTTTTGGAAACTTCCAAAATTCCCAGTTTTTTTTTTTTTTCGAAATTACTATCTTTAAAAACCCGCTTTATTCTGGGAATAAACCAGATTTGTTTTTGTTGTCTTTGGAACTCTACCTGCATTGGTATGCAGTCGAAAATCGGAACTTGAATTTTAAACGGTTTTCCAGGTTTCGGACGGTCTAGAAAATACGAATCCGGTGTTTTTAACGTGACGTCTGTGTGTCCTTCCTTCTCTTTGTCTGTGTGAGTACAATATATGTATCCATTTTAGCTCAAAAACTATTCAACGAAATTTTACAAAATTTAGTAGGTAACCTATAAGTCCCTTATAGGCTACTCTGGTACTGATTTGCTTTTGGTATGATTCAGAATAATAAAACCGACTTTTTATTGCAATTATATCAAAAGGAGTCAAAATCTGAAAGACTGGATATGCTTAAATGTATTAATTAAATTCTTGTTTTATACGTAATTTTTAACGACGAATAAAATAAAACCAACCACCATTACTGTAGGATGAACCATTCTTGGGATATTTCACGTTTTCGGAATTTTAAAATAATAGATTGGCAAATGAAAGCGGTTTTAAATAAATATTTGTGTTGTTTTATGCAGTTTAACTCAGTTTTAATGTATTATGAATTAAAGAAAGAGAAAATAAATTTGTCTCATATGGAAAGTCATGTGCTGCCCATATCAGATTTTCTTTCATATAGAGAGATGAATTGAATGCAAATGGTTGTTAATAAAATACGATCTTTTTTTAATTTTGTATTTACTTCCATATTAGGGGGGTACACCTACAAATTATATCATTTTATTTAGTTCCAATTTGTTATGCATTTTATAACAAATAGTGCAAAATTTTATAATTGTTTATCAGAATGAAGAAATTGTGGAAATACAACATTTGCGACACAGGCTTTAACCGTAACCAATGTTTTTGCTACCCCATCAATCTCAACAATCACAATGCTGTTTGTTTATCTCACCCTTCAATTCGCAATGACAATGTGTACTCTTCCATAATCGCCTATAACGTGCGTATTCCAAATTAACCAGATCCTGATCTAAAACAATGAGTTCTTCTCGGACAGACTCGAGAAGCTTTGTGCTGCAATTGTTTGTCCTCTTTTCCATTTTTTTACAATGGCTATTGTGAAAACGCCAACAGCAAACAATTCAAAATGAGCAGCACAGACGATTTTCTTCAGTTTCGGATGATGCAAATGCGATTTTAAGTTATTTTTCTGCAAACATGGTTCTATTTGTAGTTCTTAATTTCATATGTTGTTTGAGTAAAAACATTAAGCTTCATATAACATTTCCAACAAGCTTAAATTCACTCATGCTTTACATATATTAATTAGCCGAATACCCATAGAAAATTAGCAATTAGCAAACTTCGAAGTATAATAAGAATATATATATTTTTTGAGTTATGATTGATCTCTATACCAAATCTGAAGTTTGTATCTCATCGGGAGGTGTATTTTTCATACATTCGAACATTATAGCGTGTGGTGTACCACCTCAAATGTAATTGTTATCAAAAATTTAATATTTCCCGTCAGTTTTATCATACTATTCTTTTTTAATAAATCAACCTGTCTCTTTCGCATTTAAAAGAGTGCGTTTCGATTTTAGTCGATATATCGAATATTTTTGTGTGCAGTGCCTCTAGAAAAACAAATATTGGTAAATTCAATCTTTCAGATGATTTACTCCTAAATCAAATTTCAATCCTCCTTCCTATGGGGAAGTACAATCAGTTTGATTTTGAACGTTTTGGTGCTCCATTAAAATAGAGATTTTTAAAAATTTTAGATTTTTCTCGGGAGATTTATTAGACATTTGACCAATGTACAAATGTGCAATGTACTGCGACGAAAGAAACGATGAGCACTTCAAATAGAGCTAAAACACACACAGCGAAAAATTCCTAAGCCGGTAGTATCATCCATTGAGAGAAAAAACCCCATAAACTCATCACCACATGTCAATAAAAGAGTCCCTCCATCGCCCATGAAGGCGAGGGAAGTAGGTTCTGGAAATGAAATCTTAAGCATTGATAAGAGATTTAAATAAAACAGAGAAAAAATATATATGAACAGCTAAATTATTGGTAAAAAAAGAAAAAATGAGAGTTTCGAGGAAGGAAATATATTCTAATGCTTATAAAGGGAGAAACATAAATTAAAGGGTAATGTGGGAGTAATTAAGAAAATAGCAAAAAGAAGCAACCGGCTTCGAAAAATAATTTCATAATTGCTATAAAATGAATAATGGTCGAGAGCAAGTCCGTTTTCGTCCGTCGTGATTTCGAACGTTTGTTATTGATTCATTATCATTAGAGTTTATAATTTTAGTGCGGCGTCTTAAATTGTAAGTTGTACCGTTATCAGAACCTTGATCATATCCATGCTGATCAGTTTCAACACTTATCGATTCGTCTATATTTGACTTGAAATTGTTTATCTTCCAACAAATTTTCACCAAAATCTAAGATTTTTACCGGTAAATCTGGATATGCACGATTTTGTTCCACAAGTTCATTTCCTTAAGTTGTTTCAAAGAATCTAACATCTCAGGATTCCTTCACTATGTCTTGATGGGTAAATTAGCTTCTAATAATAAAGCTCGCGTACCCTCAATTAAAGTTCTCTTTGCCTTTTCACTTCGGTCATTTTGACTTGGTGTGAAGTATGTTGTTTTTTAATGATCAATACGTTTAATTTTACAAAGAAGGTCCATTTATGTATTTAAAAATTCTGTTCCATTATCATTCCTGATTTTATAAACTCTTTTCCTAGTTTTCCAATTTGAATATCATATATTTGAATGTTTCTAAAACATCGGCTCTTAACTTCAGAAATTTTGAAAATACTTTCCTTAAAAAGTCATCCACTACTGCTAAAACATATTTAGCTCCTTCTAAAGAAAATTCTTGTATTGGATCAATAAAGTCCATATGAAAAAGTTCCAATGGTACTTTTGATTGCTCACTTCATTAAATTGTTTCCTGGCGTATTTCGCTTGAATGCATGTAATACAATCACTCGATTTTGATAAACTTGCTTACGCCCTAAGTTAAAACTATTGAATTTTTTAACATTAGATTCAAATAGCTTTCGTTAATATAGCCTGGCCAGTTATATCAAATTTCCCAAGAAGTGCTTTTTCCTTTGAAAGTAAAATTCTTATCCTTGATCGCTTTTAAATCAGAGATTCAGAGATATCACATTCAGGTCGCTTTGTACTTAAAATTGTATTGCCTTTCCTATCTAAGACATGCCCTCCAGATTCATCAAATAAAACAGTCATATTATCATCTGGTTAATTTTCGGACATATATGAGATTACTCTTTAGTTTAGGTACATAAGGTTTGTCGCTATTCTATAGGAACATCTTCCATTGATCGACAAGTTTAGAATAATGTCCCAGAATCCAGAAGGAATATTTGTTTTTTATATATAAAGTTATTACACTAAATAACACATGAAACGGATATTTTGTTTTAACTTATATCAAGTTTGAAATAGCTATGATGACGCATAAAGCAAGAAAGTCGAAATTTTCAATTTCTACTTCGTTTGACGATTTGGCACATTTTAAAGGGATGCCAAGTAGCCAAATTTAAAAGGTATGAAATATCTCAAGTATGGTGCATAACGTAATGGGGGTGCTTTTATTCATTTAGTTAAAATAAATTAGTACCTTTCAAATGATTAATTTAAATAAAATGATTAATTTATTATACAGTTTCGTATAATAAATTAATCATTTAATTAACATCTCTGAAAATAGCCTGCTATACAGTTCATTTTTCAAACAAATAATTCCACATGATTCCAAATGTTATTTTTTTTTTTTTTTTTTTTGCAGGTTGATGTGTGGGAGGATCGTAGGAGCCTCACAACCTTCCGAACATTTCACCAACCAAACGGTTCCAGTAATGGAAGCTTCTCCGAAACCGCTTTCTCTTCAGCACCATCAGTCAACGGTGCTCATGAAAATGGCGGCGATGTTCCAGACGAAGATAAAAATGGAATTTCGAATTTACACACCCATACCGCCGAGAGCGTAATCAAAAATAAATTAGGAAATTTAAAGCTAAAAGGCAAAGTTCTAAACCAGGTGAAGCCAGTCACACCACCACAAACCTATGGAGAGAATGCGAAATCCGATAAGCTTCCGGTTGCTGATCATGCCAAATCATTCAATGTCACCAAACGTGCTCTTCCTCTGACGTCACTGAGCGCTACTTTTAACAATGTGACTAATCAAAATAATGAGGATGTTATGGAACAAAATGCTTCGAATGTAGATGGATTAAAAATAAACGGTAGTGATGCAATCTCAAAAGTAAGTCGGCTCGATATTTGTCAAAACTGTATTAAAATTATGTAAATTTAGCAAGGTTCTTGTTTGTACAGAAAATATACATACATTTTACTTTTCATATAAAACATAAGTTTATTGTATATCCCATTTACAACAGGTCATATCCCATTTACAACAGGTCATATCTCATTTATAGCAAGTGGCAACTTGGTAATTATAAAATGAGAAAATCTTATAATGCAATTCAGTGAGAAATTAATTAATACTATACACAGATTAAAGTAATCGATTTACACATACGCATATGATATATCAGATCATCTACATATCTATAAATTTTATAATCTGTAGAAGTAAAGAATTTTTCATAATGATATAGGTATAAATTAGCTAACATATTGCTACTACAGCCATCTTGTGAAACACATGAGACTTGTAAGTATAATTTATTACCTTGAAAAATATAATTATTGAAAAGAACAAAATGGAATGTTTGGGAAAATTGGTAAATTTAGGTAGGTGAGAATGATTAGTAATATAGGCATTATATAAAGCTAATATGACATCATAAAGATCAGTGAACCTAATATTATTAAATAGATCTTTAAAATCAAACGTTTGAAATCCTATTATTTTACCTAGTAATGTTAATTTATTTTTTAATTCTTTACTATTATTTAGAATAATGTAGTTATCACTAGAATCACGTAAATTACTATTTAGTACATTTAAATAATTTAGTAATAATTTACTAGCAGTAGTAGAGTATGAATTATGACCACTAGTTACAGTTCTAAATTTAATAGGATTTTTATGAAATAGCGGACAATGTTAGTGCACTTTCAGCGTTAAAAACAATGTAGCGTGGATTTTGTCCAACATTGTTTCGCATTGAAAGAAGTAAAGTCATTGCATTATATAGGAAATGTCATGTGCTATCCACATCAGATTTTTTGTAATGATTTTGTGTTAGTAGTAATTTTGTGTGATAATATATTTTTCATAAAGGTATTAACGAGACACAATTCACTGTTAAATTTTGCTGTTTTATAATGCAGTCACAATTTAAAATAATGCAAGCTTTAATAGAATAGCATTCCTTCAAAGTCTCCTTATTTAATGTGAAACTTTGGACTTCACTTTTTTGAACACAATCATGTGGTCGCATCTTTCATAGACGCGTGTGAAAACCATTTTTCCACAGACCTTTGGGTTGGTCGTGTGGTCTGGGCTTTCTACAGACCACAGTCTAACCCTCTGTTTGATTTTATATTCGTGTTCATAATAATATAATGTCACTTCCGTTACATACTTTTATTTCATCTCTATCACATTTCTTTCAAGATTTACTATATACCCAGAGTTCTAAGATGTTTCACATCAAATACTGTGTTTACTTATATCAAAACACTTTAAATGGCATTTCGTTAAATTTAATTTTTAGTGTGCGATCGCTCTTCCATCCAGTCCTTATCCCCCCCCCCCCCCCTTGAATTACAAAATAAAGTTGCCCATTTGCACTTTATTTTTCGCTGCAAGCTTTTCCAAATGTTTGCTGAGCCCCGGACCTGTACCCTGACACAAGCACGCGGAGCACCAATGTTCCCCGAAACCCTATTTGGGAATCACTAGCGTGTAAGTAGCAAAAAAATTTACGATCTATAACAAAGAACTCATCGAAGTGTTAAGAATGAAAAACTCTCATAAATTCCTTAAAACAAAAGTTTTACAATTCGGAGAATTCTCAAATCAACTTATCGCTGCACTAAAACTTTTGTTTTCAACCGTGAGAAATATAATGTAGCTTGACTAAAGAGAAAAATGGGAATTGTATTGTCTGAATCCGGGAGAAAGATTTATAAAGTTAATTAATTACTGTTGATTTTCTTTTAGCACATTTCAAAAGCCATTCCATAATTTGGAGCTTTTTGAATGTTTGATTGCTTTTAAAATCAATAAGATTCCATTATTCACAGATTTATGATAATTGTGCTAAATTTTATTCGAATAGCTCCATTTGTTCTTGATGCATCGTATATACAGACTCGCAGACATACGTATGCAATACATACATTCATATAACAGATACACACAGGCACCATTTCAAAATCGTTCAATTTGCGACTTCAGATATATTCCAAAACTTGCAAATCCGTCGAAAACTCTAAATTCGTATTTATGACCCCATCACAATACTCCCTATACATTATATACTGTGTACTAGTTTTTAGGTCTGTTAAAGACGGGGAAATTAACATTTTTAAAGAAATAAATTGTAACTTTTTAAAAACATTTTATTTTGTTTTAAAATGTATGGCGCTTAACGTCGAAAATAGTCATAATCGAAAATTGGCCCAATTAGGTTCTGTCCCGTGGTTGGAGAAGTTAACGATTCATTTCCACCAACTTCTCCTGGGAAATAAATTTCGACGATTGATTTCCACCTTCTATGTAATTAAATAATGATTTTCTGCACACATCGATTGATTTCCCATGAATATCAACTATCGTAATATCTTTTCACCTTAACATTTTATTCCAATTAATTGTTATCTACCAAAAATTTATGTTTAAATGTAAATTCAACAAATATTTGTTATATGATCAATCTAAATAGCATGTGTAAACATGATTTATATGTATGCAAATTTCAGACTTCTAATTCACCGGGAGGACTTCTGGGCGGTCTGGACAGATTTTTCGCCCCCCCCCCCCCCCTCCCGAGGAAGAAATTGAAAACCTGATTCCGTTAGATTATGTTCCGCGTAGAGATAGCCGATACTATAAATGTGAAAATTTAGCTTTCTAGGTGAACGAGGGGGGGCTTTAGGGTGCTTGAAATGGCATTTGAAAGCCCCAGTTTTTTCGCCCTAGAGGGAGATATAAAAAAAAATTGCTATGTTAGGTTCTGTGGAATATACTATAAGTGTGCAATTATTTAGCTTTCTAAGTCAACGGAGGTGTTTCTGGGAGGCTGTAATGGCTCTTTGAAAGTCCCTAACGCCCTGTGGGGAGGGAATCGAAAATTCGGCTTCGTTAGGTTCTGTCTCGTAGTCGATACTATAAATAAACACAAATTCAGTTTTCTAAATCACCGTGGGGGTTTGGAAAGACAAAAACACATAAGAGAATTATTATATAGATGTAGAGGAAATAATGGATCAAGAGTTATTTCTACTAGTTCTGGAAGTATGCACTCTCTCTTTTCAGCCTCGTATAGCTTGAGTTCAATGTTTAAGAAATTTGAAGCCAGCAGCGTGGTAGAACTGACATTGTCGTTCTTCTAAGAGATTTTCAAATTTGCGGCACATGCCCAATTTTTCTTACTACCATTGCAATTATCGGCTATTCTAAGCCTCTTACATATACAGGATGGTGTAACAGTTGCAGCGATAAGGAGATTACTTTCTCTTCCTTTTCTGAGCATCTCCAGGAATTCTACACTTCTTTCCTGATTGGTCAAATTTTTTGGCAACAAAAACACCCATTTTACAGCTAAATTGCATATTAAATATCAGCCGTGCGTAACATGTGCTCGATATTGATATAGCACAGGTAGACAACTCACTGAATCGATTGGCGGTAAAAATGGCGGTTGCGTCTGAATATATATATTTCGGATCTGTGCTATTCTATTCTGACAAGAGCATCATAAAAAGCGTGGAATCTGACCAGGGATGCTGTTATCTGCAATGAGAGCGTGATTCGATTTCTCAAAATCATGCCTCTGAGGTTTCTATGATTCGACTAGCGTGCCATAAATAACTTACTTTCTGAGAAATTTACTTTCTAAGCGCTCATTCATTTGGTTCTCAAAATAGTGACGTAATAATTATTTCTGGCTCTTGCAGATATGGAAGGAGCAGTCCTCCACTGTAAAGAGCAGTTTCGCGAATTCTAACTTAAAACACGTGTTCCTAGAAAAAATAAAACTGAATACTTGCCTCTGCGAAAAGGCAGAGATGGAAAAGGTAATATTAAATTGCTTTTGAAGGGCCTTATTGTGAGTGCCAGCGATGTTTTGTCTTGCGTTTTTTGACGTTGACAGCCCCGTGGGCAGTACTTTAAAATAATTTCGTTTAATTCGAGGTTAGAATACAAGTCCTTCACCACTGGGTGAGGAATGTTGTACTGGAATAACCCTAAATTTATATGGCATACCCAGGACACCTGACAAGGATTGGTGGAAAGGGAGGCCTTACGTAGCGGCCCTCAAGGCTTGGGAGACCGAACCGCATAAACAGTTTATAAAAGAAAAAAGTCAACAACTTATAAAATAGGTAGTAATTCCATTTTTGAACATAAAAACCTTAGTATAACAGCATAAAACTAATAAATAAAGGTAACCAGTTTCAACAGCAGGAATTAGCTACCTTTTTCAGGAAAAATTGGCAATAACTCCAGCTTTTTTTCTTTTTAGAAGACGATATCTATTATTGATGAGACAAATTTACTAACATCTTTTTTATGAATCTAACTCCTTTCATTTCTGAGAAAAGACCATGTTTGCAATTGTTCTATTTTTATGACGAAAAATAACTCGTCACTAGTTATTATTTCACGGATGTTAGTTAAATGGCAGTTTGATGTCAATTTTAGACGTGAATATGAATAAGTCATTCGGTTAAGGCAAATAAAGTCGCCAAAACATGAAATTCCAATTTATTCGTGATGTATTTTAATGCCAATAACATTGTGGCCTGGTATATTTATAATATATATGATATATTTATATTATTTATATTTGTAATATATATAAAATTTATATTATTTGTAATATAAATTTGAGTATACATTTTATGCTTGCATTTAACGATGATTAGATGGTTGTCATAGTAGCGAGATTATCTTTTCCAAATTAAACAATGAAAGGTTGAATACATACATTATTGACATGTGAAAAATATTATTAGAATTTTAATTTTTAATTTTAGGAATCTGTTGATTGGAACTCAAACCATCAGTTTTATATAAGAAATCGGTTTTCATATATGTATTGTTTATCGGATGCTAGCAATATTTATATTTGTCAAGTTAGATTTGCGTGAAACATAAGTTAATAATTTTGTATAAAATAGTTTTGCATCTTGTCAAGTTGTAGTCTTGTACTGTTGTTTTGCATGTTGTACAATTCAACGCCAGAAGCATTGTATCGTGGATCTTGTACATAATTTTTTTTCTGTGAAAAAGGTAAAGTTGTTGCAATATGTAGGGAAAGTCATGCACTACCACATCAGCTTTTCATATACAAAATAGCATTCTATCCACTATAATTATTATGAACTGATTGATAATCGTCACTATAAATCATAAGTATCTGAGGGGAAGGTCGAAAATAGTTATTTTTATACCTGTATCTAACCTGCAGGACTAAGTTATTCAAGAGCCATTACAAAGAATTCCAATTGTGAATAGAACCTCATGAATGACAGCTTTACGGTTCTAGATGTTGTTTAGCCAATTTGGACTAAATACATCATGGACTTGAGTAAATAGGCCTATGTTATAGCTTTACCAATGTGATTTGTGATCCCAATCTCCTAGCTATAAGACTGCTATAACCTTCAAGATAATTTGAGAAGTCAAGTGACCAGCAAAATTATTTCGGAAGAAAGGGATGGCCAGAAAAAGAACTTTGGGAGAAACAAATGAGCAGAAATATTTTTTCAAGAGAAACGGATGGCCGAAAAAATAATTTTGGGAAAAAAAATAACTAGCAAAATAATTTTGGGAGAACAGGATGATTATAAAAATAATTTTGGGGAAAAAAATAACTAGCAAAATAATTTTGGGAGAACAGGATGATTATAAAAATAATTTTGGGAGAAATAACCAGCAAAAGTATTTGGGACAAAATTTTGTCTACTGGATTTCAGCAGTTGGGCAGCCATAGTCTAGATGACTTTTTTCCTTCATGGTGTAGCTCTACGGAACGTTCTGCAGCTTACACGCATGAAAAAAGTTCAATAAGGCTTTGATAAATTACTGATAAACAAAAAGAACACCAGTGACCTACTAAAAATATTTCTGGGAATCGGTCAGTGACCGGACCTCACCTCTCTTCTAATATTGACCCATCTTCATGCTCCTAGGAAGCTGCACCTCGCAGAGATTCGACCGCGTTCCTTTCCATAAATGCATGAACCGGTGCTTTTTAGCGGTTTTTGTTTTTTATTTTGGTCTCCACACTGGTGTACATGCTTTGCTTCAGGGGAAGACAGCTTCCGTTAATGAGGCTGGCCTATCTTATACAATTTGCAAAACTGCCATCTTAACCCTTTAGGCAACGTAATATGGAACACTACCCGATGATTCTCAGCATAAAAGCCTTATCGTGATTATTTTTAATTTTAAATTCATTTTATTTAAAATTGAATACGGAACATCTAATGTGTTCAAAACATGACTCTTCTACAGATTGGCAAATTTCGATTTTGTGGGAAAAACAATTTTTAAACTTGTAGATCCTTTATCTATATTGTACAGCTGAGTGAGACTACTGACTAAGCAATGAATTTACAGCTCTATCTGCTAGAGTTAGAAACCTGAAATTTTGTATACACGCGGGCCTTGGCCTATGAATAGCGATAAAAATCCAAAATCCTAGAATTTTATTTGAAAATTCTATATTGAATTTTTTTGTTCTAATTCAAGAACAGCTAGACGCACACAAAATTAATCATTTTTATACCATCATATTTTTAATTAACTCTACTGGGGTACAACCAACTGTTTATGACACATTTTAATTTATAGCCGACGATTTTTAATATGAATAACATCTATTCTTGGGGTTTCTATTGTTGAAAACGGAGCGAACAAAAAATGTAAACACTTTGGTTGCTTATACCTCCGAACCTAGATAAAAATGTAAATAACGTTTCTTGTTTTATAGGAAATAGATTCCAGATTATGAATATATAAGAATAATTTTAATGTTTTAACATTTTTTTTCGACAAATCTGTCTAAAGAAGCTATATATCTGTCCGAGCGAGTGTTTTTTTTTTTTCTTATTTTTGCTTGAAATATCTTCGAAACTATAAAATATAAATAGTAAGTGACTGACAGAAATACTTATTAGGGAATTTAGCTTTTAAATCTATATTTATTTTTTGAAAAAAGCTATTATAGTTTTCGAGTAATCGTCTTGTCAAGTTGAAGAATATTGAAAAATTTTCCTTTTTTCAAGTTTGTAATGTTTTATATCTCAAAACTAAAAATTTTAGCTATGAACAATAAACAAGAATGTGTAGCTCTTTAAAAACTCTGCAAGTCTATATAGTTGAATTTTGAATAAAGCTCTTAATTTTCGAAGTATAGTGGTTATATTTTCGGAATTTTAGTATTTTAACCTGGCTTTTCCAATAGGTAGGAAAGCTGTAATATTTAAAATGTCACGATTGTTGCAGCTCAATCTGTTTACTTACAGTCACGATTGTTGCAGTTCAATCTGTTAAATGAACTTGTAAATTTTAAAGATGCTTAATGATTGACGAGGTTTGAATTGAATAAATGGAAATATACATGTTATATGCCGTCAAAGAAGTTTATAACTTGAATCTAAAACTTTGCCATATATATTGTATTTGTTTAATTTATATACTGCCAAGAAAGTTAGTAAAACAATTTAAATATTTTGATATTTTGTAGATATTTGATGACGATATTTTGTAGATATTTTGACGTGAAGTCTATAACCGGGAGTATCCAGATGAAATCGGTTCGGAAACTAAAAGTGCTAGCTAGCTATAAACAATTAGCGAATAATTTGTAGCGCTTTGAAAGCCTGTAAATGTAAACTAATGAGTCTGAAAAAAATCAAATAAACTTTTTAAACTTTACTAGAGTTTTTTGTTATTCACGCAAAACCATTTTAGCTCCATCGAACTGGAGCCACCGCTGATTTTTTTTTTTTTTAATTATATTTTACAATTCAATTTTTTATATAAATTTTGATTCCATTAATCATAGTAACGTAGTTAAAGTATTATAGTATTATAAAATACTGAAATCGTCTGCTGTCTGTTCTTTTAATCAAACTACTGAAAAATAAAATTAGAATTATTAATAATTTTTAGATTAATATGTATAAAAACGTTGAAAATAAGACAACATACAGTGATCAGAAATGAAATATTGTTTTTACATACCACAATTTCACTTTTAACAGAAAATGTATTGCATTTTTATTCATAAGTTTGAAACAGTTTTCAATATTCTGAACAGTATTAACTGTCACGTTGATTGATCCCACTAACCATTTCCCCAACGCGAAGCGTGTGTGGAAGTATTTACGTACTAGATATCGTTTAAAATTAATAGGTTTGTTATTCAGATCTATCGTGCTCTCTGAAAATAATCGAAGTAAGATTTCTAATATCTCAAGCACGGCTAATAACTACTAAATAATAGTGTCAGTTTATTTTCGTTTAAAAATACTTACGAAACATTTCGTCATATAATAGTAGGCGACATTAATTAGTAGTGCTGTTTTAATAGTAGTGGTATTAATTTTGTTTCAAGTTTTAATTTTAATGATCATATTTCTACCACTAAGAGGGCCGACAAAACTCTTTATCACCTGTCGCAAAACTAGGTGTTTTGTAGATTAATTTATTAGTTATATCTGTGAGTATGGTTCGATTATTTGGGATCCTTATAATGCTAATTATGGTGTTGAAAAAATTCAAAACAGTTCTATTAGCTTCGTCACTTCTACTTAAAAAATTTTGATTATTTCCCTTAGTATGTTTCTTGTATTACATTGCGAGAGTTGTATAACACAGAGTTTCTGTTAGGTCTGGAGGGGGGTGGGGTGGAGGGCGAAGCCCCTTCCGGAGACATTTATTCGCCCCCCGCCCCTCCTTCCCCGGAGACATTTTATGTTAACTTAGCTTTTATTTATGTGACAGCATTTAGATATATTTATATAGGGCTAATAGAAAACTTGCCCCCCCTAAAGTTTCATCCCCCCCCCAGCCAAAAAGTCCTTAAAGAAACACTGGTTTGATATTTGTTCTCTCGAAAACAGAAGAATTTTTTTTTTTTTTTTAATAGTGTTGATTGTAATGATCTGCTATCAGTTATCAATTTTGAAGTCATAAATGTTCAACCGAGATATAATAATTTGCCTTATGTTCCTATAATTAGACATAATTACTGTAATTCAAATTATATTGTTAAATTTTGTAAGCTTCTTAATGTGCATGCCAGAAATCTAGATGCTTTTCACATCTCAATTTTAAAAATTATGTTTGTCCAAGGATAAATAATTTAAAAGTTGCGGCCGTTTGTTATTTCTTAAATAAATGAATGAATTTGTATTATGTTTTCGTTCGTGAGAGTCACCCATTTGGATCCTTGATCCATTGTGTACTCAAACGTAAAGAAATAAATAAACATAATTGTGTTTTAAGATTTTCTTCATTTCAATTCACAAATGCGCAATATCTCCAAAACGGCGCATGCTATCATTCTGTGTCATTCGTTTTTAAATTACAAAAAAAAAAAAAAAAAAAAAAAAAAAAAAAAAAAAAAAAAAAATTAAAATTAAAAATTATGGCTATTTTTGCTACTAATTTTAAAATAATTGCGTTTTAGAATCTTTTCAATTTTTGAGCAAAAAGCGTTTTTCTAGTTTGAATTCCTCGATAATCGGTCATTTATTGATTAGAAAAATCGTGCAAAATTTGATTCGATTGGTTCAATTTGTTCCAGAAATATATCACTCAATATGGGGAAAATGCAAAATATCCAGTATCTCGAGACGACCCATAATAACTTTTAAACAGTGTTCATTCATTTTGAGTTAAAAATAATTATAAAATATTCACTCATTTGATAATAATAAACATTTTTTAACACTTTACAACATAGTTGAAAAGTGTTTATGACTTTGTTCATTCTGTCTGTCTGTCCGTTAGCACGATAACGGCCGTAAAAATGACTTTATCAAATGAAATTTTAGTATGTTGTTCAGATGGTTTGTGGGACCTATGGGAATATAAATGAATAATATCACCCAATTAGTTTTGGATTGAACCCGAGTTGAAAAAATGAAATACATTGAACCTAAGAAGTAGACGATTTTTCCGATGAAGTTTTAAGCATAGAGTTAAATTACTTTGTACCTCCATGGTTTTAAGTTTTTAAATAAAACGAATTGTTATAGTATTGTGATGAATGACAGGAATGAAAAAATGTTTATGAATGAAATGCTGCTTTTATATAGAGGCGATTTATATTTCGATGACGTCATTTGAATAAAGTTCATTTGTTTTCGATGAAGTTTTCAAATATAATAAATTATTGTAGTATTATGATAATTTTAAAAAATATTATCGAGGAATGTATTGCATTTTAGAGATGTTTAAACCAGACAATTTATATTTCAATGCCATCATTTGAATGAAGTTCATTTTTTTCGATGAAGTTTTTAAATATAATAAATTAATGTAGTATTGTGATAATTTTAAAAATATTACCGAGGAATGTATCGCACTTTAGAGATGTTTAAATAAAATTGCATTGAAGTTGGAAAGTGTTTCATAATCAATGCTTTATGCATGATTGATATTTCTTGCTTCTTTATGAATTTTTCCATTTTAGATCAGAAATATGAAATTCACCTATAAAGCGTTTGTTAGCGTCTTATAAACTATAACATTCACTTTTAAACAAAAAAAAAAAAAAAACTACATATTAAATAGCTATTTTCGCAGCATTTTAATATATTTGTGTCTTTATAACGTTTATAAATTTTGCGATCAAAACCACGCCTACACTATTTCAAACCTGATTTTTTCCACGTGATTTTCTTTCCTTTTAGCTAATTTACTTATTTCCTAACAAAATCAAAACAATGTATATTAATTACTTCGTAAATAAAACGTGAAATTATTAAAGCAAACCTTGTCATTCTGCTTTGTGCATTTATAAATATTACAAAAAGAAATGAAAAAAAAAATACAAATCAAAGCATAATACGATTTTATAAAATTTTATTTATGCTTATGTTCATTATCAGAAATTACATTTTTTACTTTGAGCGACACGTCTGAAATTTTAAGTGAGGTTGGTAAAACTAAGTATTAAATCGTGGTAATCACTTAAATCGTTAAATCTGAGTAATTAATCACTTAAATCGTGGAGTAGGTATCTGCGAGTCGAGATATGAATTTTTTTTTTGAGTACATCTTTGAGAATTCTATACTACGCACATTTGTTAAACCAAACATTATGCACAGTTTTTTAGCGCAATTTTATGGCTCATATCTACAGCCCACCCACCAAAATGACACCATTTCTTCACTTTATCACTACATCTTGTCGAGATCTGTAATAAATGTGTCCGCGAACCGTCATTTGGTGATCCCTGATTTAAGGTGAATATTTTCTATGGATTCGCAAATTTTCTATAGGAACACAATTCGACCAACTAGCCATCAAATTTAGATAGGGAAACAATATGACAAACTGGCTAACAAATTTAGATATAAGGAAAGAAATTTAGATATAAGGACATGTCCCTTCATCAAAACTGAAGAATCAAATTTTTAATTCCGAGTTCGACATATGGTATGCTGGCACATACGCCATAATAACCGAAATGTCGCCAAGTTGGCAATTCCAATACACTAAAAATTAAATTTTATTTATTTTACAACCTCTGTTGTTTTGTAGAAATTAATTCAATATTCTTGATTTACAATATTATTACTTACCCTGCAATACATGATAATGTATAGGGAAAGTATTGGAATCATGCCGAAAATCGCAACTCGAGTTTTCGACGGATCTATACGTTTCGAGACCTCTAGAATATGAAAAAACTATTTTTAGCGTGACGTGTGTGTGTGTGTGTGTGTGTGCGTGCCTGTCTGTCTGTCTGTCTGTCTGTCTGTGTGCCTGTCTGTCTGTCTGTGTAGATTTTGTATCCACTCTAACTAAAAAACTAATGAACCGAATTTCACAAAATTTGGTAGGTAAGTCATTTGTGGGCGAATCTGGTTAGTGCTGATTAGTTTTGGGTACGATTCGAGATAAAAGAACCCGCCTTTTTTTTACGAAATGGTCCGTAAAAGCTTGTATCCACGCTAGCTAAAAAACTAATGGACCGAATTTCACAAAATTCGACAGATAAGTCACTTGTGGGTTACCCTGGTGCTGATTAGATTTTGGTAGGATTCGGAAAAAAATAATCTGTCTTTTGTTTTGCAAAATGGCCCCCAAAATCGGCAAAATCCAAAATAAAAAACTACGTATGCTCAAATATATTCATTAAATGCTTGTTTAATACGTAATTTTTAACGAAGAAAAGAATAAGACCAACCCCATTACACTAGGACTAGCCGTTCTCGAGATATTTTAGTCTTTTCGTATTTTCTCTACGCCACTTTTTGAAAATAAGTCCAGTTATCAAATGAGAACGAAAATTGAATTAAAAGTGAATTAAATGTAATTAAAATAAAGAGAACGTGGATATAAGTCTGCAGGGAAAGTCATGTGCTGCTCACATCAGATATTTTGTTCATAGAACAAGTATGGTTTAGTTAGGGAGTTCTATAGAATTTGCATTTTGTTAGAGGTTATCATCGAGGTAATAACTCGTTGGAGGTTCTCCTGTATCTGTAGGTTATAGGAGCTCTGGTGATGCAGAATGGGTTGGGGGATGTTACTTAACAGTGCTGGATTACCCAATAAGCACACTAAGCAGGTGCTTAGGACACCAGCAAATTAGAGGCCACGAATAAAAATCCAAAATGTGTTAATTTGTATATTTTTGCTTAGCGCTTATCTAATGAATAGAGGGCAGTGAATTTTCTACAGTCCTGTACACTTTTGGGGCCCGAGCGACCTTAAACATTTTTCTGTCTTTCAGGGTTATATAGTGGTTGCCTCTTTCAGTGGTGACTTTATTACACCCTTTCAATATTAATATAATCAATTGGTCAGTATTACAGTTAAGTAGTAGCATTACCCCCATAAAAATGCTCGTTGGGAGGGGAGAAGCTTTGCGCGAAATTTCGGAAGTCCGTTTAACGCCAGGGTATTTTTTTTCAATTACAATTTCATTATAGTTCTTTAAAAATTAAAATATTGCTAATTATGCTGCACTTGAAGCCCAAACCACAGCTACTCGTTGATAATAGGAATCTGTTAGGGTCATTATCCATTGGGCGTATGTGATCCTTTGCCTGGAGGCCCCTAAATGACTGAGATCCCCAAGAAATGTAACTAAAAGATGTCAGTTTCAAGAGGTGAAATGACATTACCAAAAGTCAAATAAATAAAAGGAATGAGCTAAGAATACGTGCATTACAAAACCGTTTAAATCTCTGATATCCACTGAAAGTGAACTACTAAAAATTATTTTGATCAGATAATAGAAGAATTTTATCACGGAAAGATTTTTAAATAATTGTCTCTTTAAATTTAATTGTGTTGTTATTATTAATTTTCTTTTTGCATTTTTGTTACTTTCAAAGAAACAACAGGAAATGCGTTAAAAATAATTAGTGTTATTTATTTATTAAATTTTTTTTAATAATATTAGTCATCTTTAGAATTTTTTTGGTGGCCTGTGAATCTGTCAATTTAAATTGTTAAAACATTCCATTATATCTCTATATTTAAAAAAATCTGATGTGGACACTACATGACTTTCCTTATATAATGCAATGAATTTACTACTTTTATAGTTAAAAAATGTTATTCTTATAGTGGATACTTATATTCTTTCCAAGTTATTGAATTTTCTTCAATTAGTCGTCATTTTCAGTGATTTAGCGTCATTTTTATGAATTTGGCGAGATTTTCGTTAATTTGGCAACATTAAAAAAGTCGCCAAGTTGGCGACATTCCGCCAAATTCGGCGCCAAAATCTGGCCAAGCGTTATGGACAGAGAAATAAGTTATTCTTATAGCAGATAAATAACTATTGGTGTTCAAATGCAAAAGTATTACTCAAAGTATCTTTTCTCGTGAATGGAACGAGTTAGATCCACGAGAATGATGTCACCACATTTATCGCATGATATTACATATGAAAAGTGAACATGTTTCATAACAGTTAATATATATTTTTTAATTTATGGGATTTTTTGATAAATTTATTTAAAAGTGCAATATCTCGAGAACGGTGCATGCTAGCGTTCTAAAGTTTTTTAAGGAAAAATTACATAGAAAATGTCTATTCTCGTAATTTTATTAAAGGTTTTGATTTTTTGATGATTTTTTTCAAAATTTCACTCGAAAATTTAGGGGGGGTTCTGAACATTCGATTGTGTTTTAAAAGAATAGGCTTCCAGTATACACGGATTGTGATTTTTGTACCAAATTTCATTCGAATCGCTCCATTCGTTCATGAGATATCGTCTCCACAGACTCACTGATACACATACTTTCACACACACACACACACACACATATACTTTCACACACACACACACACACACATATACTTTCACACACACACACACACACATACACACACACACACACACATCATCTAAAAAATGTTCGATTCGTGATCAGGGATGCTTGAAACGTGCTCTCCCGTCGAAAACTGGAATTCGAATTTTCGACCCCGTCACAATACTTTCCTTATACATTATATATATAAGGAAAGTAAAAAGCTAGATGCAACCGTTGACCAAATCCATTTTAAATAGAGAGATTTCCAAGGCTGTCACGGCTAGACAAGGACCTATGGCATCAAATGATTTGCAGTTTGGCATGACGATTCAGAATATATTACCATGTGTCGCTTCCTATTTTGGTTACAATCCGTGAAAATTTCTATTTGTTATACAATTTTAAAGTGAAAATATGTTTACTCTACTTTTGTAGAAAAATTTTAATTTCTTTGTTGTATCTTCAAAATCTAATCTTTCATTGTTGTTCAAGGTTGTTGCCATCTCAAAAGAAGAAGATATTCAGATGGTTTAACTTTCTTTGTCGAAAAAGCTATTGTCAATTTAAAAATTTATTTTCAATAAATATGAAAGTGGGGAGTGTGTAAAATTTTAATTACATGATTTCATTCCGAATCACTATTTCAGCAAGTAAAAAAGTGATCAGGAAAAATTTTAAAACTTGAAATAATATTTCGATGTGGATTTCGTATCGACATTAATTCTGCCATATCAGGTTCAAATTTTCCTTTTATTTTAAGACCGAAGGGTCATGATGACCCTTCGGTCTTAAAATAACCCATGATGGGTTATAATTTTAGCGCCAATCATCTGGACCGTAATTTGTTAAGTCCTAAATAGATAACAGTTATTATCCTATAGATTATGATTTTTTCTAAAAATATAAAATGAAATATTTGTGCGGACCATTAATATGTACCGATAATATTTTATTGGTATATCCTATGTAAAAAAAGAATTTCATTTGATCAAAGATCGGATTGAACGCGAAACTTCAAGAACGCTGTACTAAATAAAGAGTACAGTTAGTTAAAATAAACAGAAAGATCATATTCGGTATCAATGAATAAGAACTTAAACAACGTAACTCAACATAAATAAATAAACACACTGTTTTGAGAATGCATTTGCCACGATAAATTTATAATTGAAATTCTTTTACTTTTTGCTAATTTGTACCTAAATCATATTTTTCGTTATGTCTAAAGCCGAGACCGTACAGCTCATCCTAAGACATGAGTAGCCGTTTGGACGCCCGAGATTTTGTTTTTTTTTCGCCATGTGAAGCGCTTCCTCAATTTGTAGCTGGTCTTTCGGAAAAAATGTTTCACACACTTCAATTAGAGGTATAAACAAAAACACGGGATCCTTTTTAAGTTCCTTTCCTTAAAATCACTCCTTCCGAAAATTTTAAGGGACAATTCTAGAGCTCGTGGCATAGGAGCATTTTGATAAAGATATATAAAGTTAAGAGCATAGGCGTTGCCAAGATCTTCGTAAAGGGGCATTCGACGATCAAATGAGTGAGTTAATTTGTTAATATAAACCTTGGGGAGGAATAATGACATTTTTATTCGGACAGGAAGAAAATTATCAACGCCACTGCCTAGGGGCATCAGAATTGTCTGTGCTTTGGGCCCCTAAACAGTCTTAATCCGGTTCTATTACTTAACTATATATGCATCCAGTTACATGCCGGATTTAATATTGAGTAATCAGTTCTGATGTCCTCAAAAGTTACATCTTTCACAGTGATCGCTATTTTGCGAAATTCTTATAATGAAATATATTAATCAAATAAATTAAATTTCTCGAAAATTGCACTTTGCAGCGATCAAAACGTGACTGTAATGGCTGGTCAAATTGCAAGAATTTCTAATGAAAGTACTGTGTATCTTTGATATTTCTTAAATTAATGCTTGTTCCTCCATTTTAAATAAATTAATTGTGGTATATAAAATGATTAAGGTTCCTTTTTAAAATATCTCAAAAGTTCTACTTCTTTACAATGAAAGCGCTGCGAAAATTGCTCGTTAAAATGCAGAGATATGGCATTTCTTAATTAAAAGTCTCATCTAAATTTTGAGTTATGGTCCTAGAGATATATCCTAGAGATATGCGGCCTATCACAAGTAATTCACGCAAGTATTTTATTTTTCAGGAACATAACCCTGATTCAGAACCTGATCCAGACGTGGTGACCATAACCTTGGGACCGACGGATAAGAGGTTCGGATTTTCGGTCGTAGGCGGATGTGATGAAGGTTTTGATCCTCGCATTGAAAATATAACCCCTGGTAAGTACCTTTCCACCTCATACATAAAAATATTCTGTAGTTGTAACTGTAATATATTTTTAACGTATACATACCATTCAAATTTGAAATAGATTGCATTTCAGGGAAATCTGAATAATCGCATCTAAATTTCCTTTCCTTCCTATTCGAATTTTTCCTTTTTAATTTATTAGATTTTTTTATCAGTGCGCATGATCATGAGTTTCTGCAAATAATCGAGGATATAAGTCCTTTGTTAGTTTCGTAATAATGCTATTCATAATTAAAAATTCATTAATTGCAAATGTATATATGATTAAATATTTCACAACGTTTCTAATGGTTTATGTACTAATGAAAACAATAGCACTAAAATACAATTGTTGTTGAAGTACTATTATTTTCAACCGTTAAATCGGGTGTGAAGTTATATTAAGTTAATTCATAATTTCAAATTTTGTACATTGAAACAAAATATATATTTATTTTAATGCGTTTTGAAACACCATTTTTGCGTTTGCCAATACAAGGTCTTACATTGTTCTTTTAATGTGTGGTGCTGCCATCTACTGTTAATACATTGAATCATACTCGGCCATATTTTTGAAATAAAAATTAAAGACGAAATTTTTAACAGAATTTTTTTATCTATTACCTCAGAATATTATTAAAATTTAGAATATTTTATAAGTTACGTTTTATAAAAATGAAATAACATAAACTAAAAAACTAAACTAAAGAGAAAACATTAACTGTATATCCGTCATATCTTTTAATGTAATTTAAAAACCAATCTAGCTTTACATGTGGAGTGGTATTCATGGTTAAAACACAAGATTAACGCATGAAAAGTCTTTTTCATTATATTTCACATAATGTAATTATTTATAACAATATAAGAAAATATATTTCATTTATAGCACTTTTCAGTTTATTTTTAGCACCATAGATGGCGACACTATTATTAATGAAATAGAAAGTGACTCGATAGTAGAGTTGCTTTATAATTTATGAAGCACTCTATTTATAAAGTCACTATCATCATTTTTTGATTCTCTTTCAGAAATTGAAATACTGATATAATTAAATTTTCTGAAGGATCTAAGTTTTTATAGGAAAGCGATAAAATATTTGCAACCTTATTTTATTGTCACTAAGGATTGCACTCTCGCCTTTTTACAATTTCGGGATAAAGATTTTTTTTATCTTGTTATGTTGCCCCTCATTGTTGGGAATTTCATTTCGCTTCACAAACCGTATTTTTACTGTTGCGTTTTGATTTCTTATTTTTCAACTTCTGTGGAGATTTATATATTTAAAAAAAGAAAAAAAAAAAAAAACTATTAACGAACTTTCTAATAGGCAAGTAGGCCCGAGCCTATAGCAGCAAATTTCATGGCGAGAAAATTTTTAGAATTGTAACGCTACAGTACAGAAATATTTCTTTTAATTGAAAAGAGAAAATGCATAAAAGAAAATGTCAAACAAAAGAAAAAAGGAGAGGGGGTTAAAAGAAAAATGATATATGATCGAATGTTTTTTTTTTTTTTTGTTTTTTACAATCAGCAATTAATACACACTCAAAATATATATTGGATAAACGAGTATTAATACACTTTCAAAACTTAAAAACCAATTTTAATTTCCTTGTGTTGAAAGCCTTCTAACAAAATTCTCCATAACCATATTTTCGTTCATTGTGTGTTTTCATTAAATGTTATAATTATTTGCCTGAAACGCTACACAGACTGGATTATATGTTATGACTTATGATCATAAATCTGCATAATGGCGCGAGCTCAGGAGCATTTCAGAATATAACGGAGCAGTCTTGAATGCCGGTCGAAAGGCGTACCGAACTATAGGACATGTCGAACCATTGGATGCCGAATTAGAGGGAATTTACTTTACCTTGGGATGGAAAAGTTTTAATTTTGCCTCTGTCAAAAAACTGAAAAGAGGCTTTTATGAAAGTTGTATTGCGCTTCTATAGAAATTTTAAAGTTTCTATATAAAACTATAGAATAAAGGGTTATAATTCTATAGAATTCTATAAGACTATTTTTATAGAATTTCTTTTATATGGGTAACAATTCAAATAATTTATATTTCTACTATAAATTATGATACTTAGTATGTACAGAATGTAAAGTTACCGTTTTTTGTGTTGTAGCCATAACTCGAAGGGATATACAGATGTTTTATTGAGAGGTGAGGCAAGTAGTCGGGACAGCGATTTTAAGAAAGATTTCTCACCAATATCATTAAATCTGTATCCAATGCCGTCAAATTTGTCACCAAGCGTAACACAAATGCTTCTCTTTAATAATATTCGCACAATATCTGTCTGCCGTTGGCTCTACTAAATTTCTCAGAAGATTTGCCGGCCATCTTTCGTAACCATAGATTTATTAAAACTTTTGAAATATTTTTAAGAATGTTCTTAGATTGGGTTTTGAGTTCACACCTGAGGTTAAATATCTATTATGAAATAGATATCTAAAAAAGAAATTTTGTTTTATCACATTTTAAAATGTATCGCTACGAGAACTCAAGAGATTAATTATTGATATATGGGTAACAATTGAATCTTACATATTTGGCACTCAATTCAATCTTCATGTTTGTTGATTTGTCGTCATATTTGTTAATTGGAACAATTCAATCTTACATATTTGTTGATCTTTAATGTTTGGTACAGTTAATTCCTGTTTGTAACAAATTTCGGTTAAAAAGACATTCATTTACTAGGTTGGGTTTCAGCGCGTTTAATTATACTTAGTAAGAAACCTTAGTTGAAAATACTTTATTTTTCTCTTGTTGTGTAAAACAGACATCAGTAAAAATTTGATGTCGGCAGCACATAACTTTCTCTACAGACTCATATTCACTTTCTCTTTATTTTTTCAACAATTCATTAAATTGAGTTTAATTGCACAAAATAGCACCCATAATTATTTTAAATGACACTGAATTTGCACTTTTAATTCAATTTTCGTGTTCAATTGGTAACTGGACTTATTTTCGAAGGTGGCGTACCGAAAATGCGAAATAACTAAATATCTCGAGAGCGGCTAATCCTAGAGTAGTGGGGTTGGCCTTATGCTTTTCAGCCTCAAAAATTACGTATAAAATAAGCATTTAATTGATATAGAGCATACGTAATCTTTCAGTTTAGATTTTGACGATTTTTACCAGACATTTCGCAAAAATAAAAAGTCAGCTTCTGTTTTCTCGTATAATATCAAAATCTAATCAGCACCAGGGTAACCCACAAGTGACTTATTAACCAAATTTCATGAAATTTGCCCAATTAGTTTTTCAGCTAGAGTGGACACAGCAATTTTTGCGGGACACTTCGGAATAAAAGGCAGGTTCTTTTATCCCGAATCGTACCAAAATCTAATCAGCACCAGGGTAACCCACAAGTGAGGAAATTTGGTCAATGAGTTGAGTTAGAGTGGATACATTCATTGCACAGACAGACACACACACAGATGTCGCGCTAAAAATATTCTTTCGTATTCTAGAGGTCCCAAAACTTGTAGATCCGTCGGGAACTCGAATTGCGATTTTCGACAGGATTCCAATACTTTCACTATACATTACCAGGTACTGCAGAGTAAAAATTGAATTTTTTTTTTAACGGTGTGTGGGCGCTAACTCAAACATGCCCCTTAGCAAACTCAGTGAACAGTGTAATAGTAAAAATTAATTTTGCGAAAATTTGAAATTGAGTCTGTGGGTGAAGGAGAGAGGATTTGAAGTACTGAGACTGTTTCTATAACTATTTTTCTTTATTCCGGCAACCTCCCGAGTTACCGATGTTCAGCAACGATAACAATAATACCAAGACGTGTTCCTCGCAATTTTTCCACGCTCCGTTAGCACCAAACTTCTTGGAACAAAAGAAGTTTGGATGACTCCCGCCCTTCGAAAATCCACACCAGACTTGGAAAATCTTCAGATCGTTTTCTTGCCTCTTTTGTTCTTTGTAACGTCGGACGTTAGCAAGGGACAACGGACGTCAGACTCGATTTAAGGATTAACCATAAAGGCTTGCTCCATTGAATAGCAATAGGATTTTAAAAGTTGGTTTTGTGTTTCCCACGGGTATATTGAGCAAAAGACTGGAAAGGATACCCCAAATATATTATTTTTTAATAATTTCGTTTCTGTTCTTGAAATTTGTGCCACTTATCAGATTACTAAAAAACACGACTGGATGGCGAAAGGGGTGGGGTAGAACATTGAGGGAAAAAGTCAATTTTGGTGTTACTAATAATATTGTTTTATACACTAGTTTGTGTGATTTTATTTCTGTGACAATAAATAACAATTCTGAAACATAAAATACGTAGTTTATGATGAAAATCATATGATGACCACCTTAGATTTTTTTTTCTGACATTAAGTTATTAAATAAATAAATTGGCATCACGTCTGATTTCAATTAGCAGAAACAACAAGCACACAACTATAATAGAGAGTCTTTATTTCACTTCCTATAAGACGTACAAAATTTAAAAAGGGCCAGAGCGCTTTCGAGCGTAAATACACTCTTCAACAGTGGCTACATGGAAATAGAAATGATCGTTCATATATAGACCAGAAAAGGTGACAAATTTGCATAAATACAATTATCAATAAACTTACGTTTATCTAAGGAGAATCCAAAAATATAAAACATTTTGAACAGATTCAAAAACGAGCATAAATCACGAAAAGTAGAGTAAAAATTTTACAATTTTATTACAAAAATTTCAAATCCAAATTTTTTTTAAAAATATAAAGGGGGGGGGGGGCAATCAGGCCCAATACCCGAAAGGATGACGTCAAAGATAACTATGAAGAGGCTTGAATTGCATGGAGTCGAGAATGAGTCGCCATGCATAACTTAAAATCTGAACGGGGTCAAAATTTATATTTACCGAAGGTAAATATAAATAAAGAGGGACTCAAAAAGGAGAATATTACGAGGGTATTACAACGCATAAGAAGGAAAGTTCTTTCAAAAAAGTTCTTTCTTTTTTTAAATTTTGTACGTCTTATAGGAAGTGAAATAAAGACCTTCTATTATAGTTGTGTGCTTGTTGTTTCTGCTAATTAAGTTATTATTTTATTCATCTAACGCCAGACTTCATAATTTTAGAAAAATAGATACATTAAAAAAAAAAGTTTTGGCAATCCTTTTGACATGTTACAACACCGTCTATTACTAAATCTTCAGTGGCACACATGCGTGTAAAACAACTTTTATACTTTGACATCTCTCTCCTCTTGCGACATTGTACTGACATTCATGCTTCGTAGACCCATTAGGAAAGAACAGTCGGAAGAATCAAGAAGGCTAGATGCATCCGAGTTGAAAGTGTCTCACTAGATTCCGGGAACACGAAAGAGGATTCGATTTATTTCTATAAAATAGAAAGGAGAATGAGGAGTATGCCCGTAAGTGCTCTCCTTGAGTGGCCAGAAACTTTCATCTACCTGGACGAAGACAAACACGCAATTCGCGAAAGTGATGAAAATAATGAAGTCATCTTTTCCCATCGATGTCCCTTTTCCCATTGGTGTCCTACACCAGTGGCGAGGCGAGAAGACGGCGTCTATTTACGATCAACTAACTTTTATTTTATGTTGTTTTTTCATATATGTATATTATCCGAAATAAATGTATAAAATATTTTCTGTGCAAATAAAGTAGTTTTGCGTGGAGCTCAAAGCAGGCGCCAGTCGGAGAATTTCAGGCGATGGAAATCGTACCAAAAGAAAATGTGTGCGCAATTTCTACTCGAGCTATGTCAGTTTTTTGATAGATATCTGTAAGCTACAAGAAAATGTGTTTAAATGATCACTAATTTTTTTAATTTATATTTAGTGTTGCACCCGTCCTAAAATCTCTTTATTTCTGCATATTATCTGTATATCTAAATTGTGCCAACGCAATTACAATATTTTTTATTTTAAATGATCACTAAACTGTGTGTGTGTGTGTGGGGGGGGGGCAAATAGGGTGTTTATTGTCTGAGTCCTCGTCTGGACAGTAATTTTAGTTGATAGGGAAGGTGATTTATAAAATCGCTAAATTAAATAGGTTTTGATACTATAGGATATTTTCGATATTTTTCAAAGTTAAAAACTCAACGTATGGAATTAATATATTTATAAAGTATGGGCTATTCATCTCAAATATCCAGATTTTTAACAATTTCCGACATAGTTGCAAAGTGTTTATGACTTTGCTCATTTTGTCTGTCTGTCCGTTCGCACGATAACTGCCGTACTTTATCAAAATGAAATCTTAGTATGTTGTTGAAACGGTTTGTGGGACATATGGGAATGAAAGTGAATAATATCACTCAATTAGTTTTGGATTCAACCCGGGTTGAAAAAATGAAATACATTGAATCCTATGGGACATGATTTTTCAAGCATTTTTTAAGCGGAGTTAAAATTCACAAATGGCTTCGAAAATTATAGAAAATATTCAAATTTTCACGTAAAATGTGCGAAAAAAAATTTCAGCCGAATATGCTAGGTGGATTTTTAAATAAAAATTGAAATATTAATTGCACCCATATTATATGAAGTGATCACGTGACTCGTTTCAAAATAAAATATGATATCCATTTTTTTCCTGTATAAGAATCGTGATGTTTGAAGATCTTTTAAATTTATATTTAGTGCTGCATCCGTCCTAAAACCGCTTTATTTCTGCATATTATCTGTGTATCTAAATTATGTGCCAACGCAATTACAATCATTTTTATTTTAAATAATCACTAAATTTTGATTATTCCTATAACGAAACCTAATTTCTATAGATGCAGAAGGAACAAATCAAGTGATTGTAAGATGAGTTGTATAAAAATTGCTGAATTTTTTTCATGCAAAATTATTTAACTCTGAAGTCTGAATTATAAGTGATATGAATGAAATATTCATTCATTGATTTTACCTAGAGAAGCAGATGATTTATAGCATTCCTTTCTTGATGAAGTTTTAAGTTTCCAAGTTTAATAAATTATTGTATAATTTAAAAAAATATCAGTGTATCTCTATAAAATGTATCGCATTTTATAGAGATGTTTAAATAAAATTGCATTTCAGTTGCAAAGTGTCAATGCTTTGTGCATGATTGATCTTTCTTGTTTTTATATAAATTAGAAGTGGCATAGCTATCTATGGCAAAGAAATTTGCGAGTCTGATTATAAAGGGCAAGAATTTTTTTTTATAGAAACAGAATCAATCGTAAATGTAATATGTGAATAAACATTTATAATATGTTTGGAATTTTTCTTAATTAAATTTTTAACAATTGAAAAAGCAAAGCTTGGTTAGTGGTCTATTTATTTTTTGACATCTTTTCCTCGATTTTGATATACTAATTAAAATAGAGTTTTTCGTGTATTGTGTTTTCCCGCATATAACGTTTTTTAGTCGGTTCTACAGATACATGCAAAACCACTGTTATAAAATTGTTCACTGCGATAAAATTGTAAAATGTCGCCAATTTATTTTGCGATTCCGTTATTACAGAAAAATTACCGGATAAAAACAACCCGGAACGCCTCTGGAACGTATTCGGGTCAGAACCGCCGACTGGTAGGGGAAAAGTAGGGGCCCGGGAAGCTTGGAACCCGTGTCGCATAAACAGTTTACGAAAAAGGGTCAATAATTTGTAAAATAGGGGACAGTTGGTGATGCGCATTTGTTGCATAGAGGGACCAAAATTTCTATCTGCGACACTATCAGGATTCAGCTGTAATGATGTATATTTGCTGTGATAGACAAAATGTTTTTGTATGCAGATTTCTGTTCATTTAAGTTTACCTTAAAATTTAATTTATTTTAAATATTTTTCACACACTGTACAGTGTAATTCAATCTGTGTAACGATTTAGGCAAAAAGTATCTCATTTATTGTCCAATATTTTGTTTTAAATTAATCTCTTTTTAATTTTTACCCCATTTTAGTTCGACATCCGATAATCCGGCAAATTTATTAATCCGGTACCGCTGAAGTCTTTAAGCTACTTAAAAAGGGGGGGGGGGATTCAGCATAGAATTTTGATGGAGAAAGGAGGTTAACTAAGGTTTTCCCACTTCCGGTTATTTTTCCATTCCCAATTTAAAGTTTTTTTTTTTATTTTCCCTGAAACATATATATATATATATTTTAATTAGTTATAAATACCGTTTAGATGATAACTGACATGTATTCAGCATTAAATTCTGGAGTAAGTAGAGTAGCGCACTAAGAATTTCCACTTCCCTTTCCACTTCTGCATCAAACAATTTCCTTAAAACATATATTTTTCAAAATTGGCTATAGATAGAGCTTAGACTGATATGGATTAAGCATTAAATTATAGTAGGATGACACACTATAAGGATTTCTGCTTCCTGTTTTCGAGATGTCATTTTCGATTAAAAAATTTGCGCTTCCCTTACAACATCTATTTCTCAGAATCGGCTATAGAAAGAGCTAGAGCTTATGGAAGAGTTTCTTCAAGTTTGTAATAGTTTAGTGACACCTATAGATGGAAGCACATACATAGAATAGTTTAATGGGGGATTGATACTATATTATATACTACTATCATTGTTCCATGCTTCTTTTTTCTAATGGGAATTATGCAATGAAAATCTTAGAATGTAAATAATTCGACTTCTAATCTACAGAATGACTACAATTTCTATCTAGTTCTAGATTTTCACATAATGTATCTACACATAAAATTTAATAATGGAGATGCATTCGTTAGTTTGTTATCGTATTCAGACACACACATACAGGACCGTTTTTGACTATATAGGCAAGCTAAACAAATGCTGGGGGTCCCATTATCTATGCACAATGTACATGCTTCTACTATAAATGTTTTATTGGGGCCCTATAATTTACTTTCACTAGAATAGGGGGCTCCGTCAAGGGTTAAAGCGACCCAGCACATACATATACACATGTTTAAAAAATTATTCCATATAGGTTCAGGAGGCTATAAAACGTACTTACTGTCAAATTCTAAAATTTGAAATTTTTTCTGGAAGCCAATACTTTTTCTATACAATAGCAGTGGCGTAGCATTGAGGCTAAAAAGCGGAGCCTCCCTTGTTTAAAATATAATTTAAAGAATTATTTAAACATACTTTTATTTATTATAATTTTTAAATAACTTTGCGAATATATCTGTATTATTTAGAAAATTGTTGCCTTTATTTGTTTAAAGTGGCACGTTTCAAAGCGTTTTTCCCATTAAAACGCATCTTTGTGTTTTAGAAACTGAAATCATCCAGCCTTTGTAGTCTATAAGAAGCACGCCATTAAGACCACCCATTTGCTAAACTCCTCCCTAGCTGATTAACGGACAAGGCAAGCTAGCTTATAAAAAGGCGTGGCTATTGCTTTCCCATTTTCAAACCTTTATTTGACAATCAATGATTGGATGTGGGATATGACGTTTCATCAATGATGGGTAGGTGAGGGTGGGTTATGAAAAGCTAACTGATTCTCCATTTCTGGTCAAACGTGATTCTATTAATTAACATTCGCAGAAAATATTCATTATTTGTAATACTAAAGAATTTGAGTTTTCACGAATAACCTAGCATTTACCTAACTTTAAACAATATCAAAACGAAGAAATATACTAAGAATGACTTCCATTAAACTTAAGTAATTTTCAAAGTAGACTAGCTCTTTATATCGGCATCAATATGGAGAAGCATCCGTTTGAGCATTTGGGAGTTTTAGAAAGAATAAATCTGATTTCCCTTTAAAAATTCCATGTTATACGAGAATCTCAGATAAAAAAAAAAGTGGTTGATAATTTTCTAGCGAATTCTTAGTCTATTGTAATTATAAGATATTTTAAAGTTTTCATAGTACATTATTTGTAAATAATTAATATACAATATTGTTTAAGGACATTGTATATATTGTTGTTGTTATACAATATTGTTTAAGGACATACAACATTGTTTAGGGCCAATTTTCAGTGCACTCTTTCATACATGGGCTGGCGCCTGTAGAACGTTTTCCGAGGAGGAGCGACTGTGACTTTATATTTAATAAATTGGTTGTAAAAGTTCAATTAATTGAAATTAAGGAAACATTTAAAATGTTATATTTTGTACATATTTATCTTACATAGGTAATATATTTTAAAAAATCGTGCATTTCAGTCACTCTTAGCATTTTTATTTTAAATTATTTTATTTTACTCACCAAGGAATCAAACGTATTCAAAGTGTGAATTCCATTATAAATTTCCTTTATAATACAAAACCTTTTCCAAGTTTAAACGCCAATCGCTCATCTTCTCCAGTCAAAAATATCCCGCTACGCTACTGTACAATAGTACAAAATAAAAATAAGTTTTATCTGTAGAGTATAGAATTTCTACTATACAAGTATACATATAAAATTAATTTCATGTTAGCAATTATCTTCATAGTTACTTTTATGGCTATGGCAGAATTGCCTTAGTTGATCCTTCAGAGGCTCACCCTAATTTCGTCATTTTATCACCAAAATTGGTTGATGATTTCCCCACATATTCTCAATCACCACAAATATCTTTGTATAAAATAAAATTGAGGGATTTTGATATAAAACGTGCTTTAACTCTCCTAAATGAACCACGGTTTATGTACCACTTGGAAGAATTTTAGAAAGACAAAGAAAAATACAAGAAATGAAGAATTCGAATGAATCAAGAATCCACCATCTCACTATTCTTTGAAAATCCCAATTTATTTTCCTTCGCCAAAATCGTTTCACAGAATCAACTAAAGGTCAAAGTCGTATTTTCTCTGAGCCTTTCTTCTGCCTTTGAAGCCATGGAGACAAAAGACTGCGAGCCCCTAATTAGGGGCGCGAACGAGGAACAATCGGGAACCAGGTTGCTTCCGAGGGCAACTCTTTTTGCTCAACTCGACCGGAATAAAAGCTCTGCTCAGGTCGGAACTGCCGATTGTGCGGGTAATGACAATACTTGATCCTAGAGACGTGCAGAGCAACGATTTAAGTTATATATATAAATACTGTAATATGCCATATTCATTAGAATAATAAATCTTATTCTTTTTACTATTCTTTAAATGCCAATTTATGTGATCTCAGCACTACATTTTGAAGAGGGGGTGAGAGATAGTGGTAAAAGTACGATTTTTATTTCCCTTTACAATACATGAATTGGAATCGTGTCGAAAATCATAACTCGAGTTTTCTACGAATCTACACGTTTCGAGCTCTAGACCCTTTTTTCCTTCTTTCCCGAGTTTTTCTTTCATTTTTTCGAATTCTCGTTTGGTAACGATTTCCTCCTTCAATCATGTGTTGCATTTATTTATTAGAAGACACAGAGCGGTTCTCTGCATTGTTATGCATATGTAAAACGTTTCACTGTGCTTTTCCTTCTCGTAAGGAGAAAACCCTTTTAAAGGTAACCATTGCAAAAACATGAAAGTAGGGTTGCTGTACTTTAGGGCATTGAATTCAGATTTGGCGAAATATTGTCAATTTGGTGACTTTCGCGATCTTCTGAATCCACTTTAATTTTCTCGAAACATCGACTCGTTTCGGCAATGAGAGCACTTTCTAGAAATTTCTATGGAGAGTATATAAGTTAGTTATCGCTCAGTTGGAGAGAGTTGATGTGATACGAGTCAAACTGAATTGTGAGATACGTCAGTGTTTTGAGAACAGTATGTGCTATTTTGTGAATTAGTTCAGCATATAATTGCTGTTTTAATATACCCGACAGTTTAGTGATATTATAAGATAAACTAGTTATCCAGCTAGTCTTTGCTGTATATTGATACTGTTTAAGCTCATTAGTTCTTTTAAATAAAAATGTTAGTTATCCAGAAATTTGGACTTCCCACCCCCCTTCTTTGTATCCTGAGGGTACACCCAGGGTTCAAGAGGATACGCCGTAACGAATTGGTGTCAAAAGTGGGCTCTGTGATAATTGTGTAAGATGAAATATAGTTATATTGTGCATTACTTAAAGGATTTAATCTTTGAGATAGACAATAAATTTTCTACTTTTTTAAATGTCATTTTCAGTAGTATTAAAAATGTGTATGCCTGACACTTGACTAATTATAAATACCTTTTTATTTCAAGTTTGCTAAGATTCTAGATGAAGCATATTAATATATTTATATCCAGCGCAAGATATATCACACTATAAAAATCTTACTAAATATAAATATTTCACACAGATATAGTACACATGTATTTATGAAACTTGGGAATGTTAGTAATTAATAGGAAATTGGTTAATAGCAATTGAAATTCACTTAGACGGTATTTTAGATTATTTTCTAATGAACCTCTCGTACAGATGGTTCATTAGATTATTTTTCTAATAAATCATCAATACTAGATAGATGTTTAAGTATTGTAAGAACACTTTTAACACATTGGGTACGTATTGTATGATTATAGTATACCAAATAAAGAGTGGCGTAGGTTTAAATACTAATCGAAAATAGATGAATTGAAGACATACATGCATATTTCTCGGCCTTAACCCATTCATGCAATTCATAAAAAATATGTTTTCATATAAATCTATATATAAGACATATCTGCCAACTCTGCTGGTTTTTACCGGGAAACTCTCTGTTTTTGATGATTTTTCCCAGTTTCCCGATTTTTAACGAGAATCTCCCGGTTTTTGCCATTTTTTTAGAATTCCCTAAAGTTAGGGATTTTTTAATAAAAATTCTCTGTTAAAGGGAATTTCGATCGAACTTGCGGCCGCCATTTTGCTTCTTCCGTGCATGAACCTAGTACCAATAAGTAAGTTGCATCACTTTCACTTTAATGATGGATACTGTTTCAAATGAGTGCGATTTCACGTATAGAGATTACTTTGCCGTGTAATGTTGAAACATCCTTTTCCATCCATATTTAATTTCAAATTATGTGAATGAAAAATACACAACATTCATTTATTTGCAGTATGTTTCGTTATTAACTAATATTTTTGTAAAATATTTATAATTTTTAAGTGTGATTTCGCGGGTATAGATTAAATTTTCGTGTAATGTTTAAACATCCTTTTCAACATCCATCTTATTTTTGATAAAATCTTAAACTAGATAACAGTGCTTTCGCATTTTTGCACTTTACATAAAATTGAAGGATTACGAGTATTTTCTTTAAAATATGCTTAAAATGAATGATTGCACAATGGATCCTCCCCCTAAAAACTTTTCTGTTTATTCCACTGATGTTTTTAACACTTTACAACAAAGTTGAAAAGTGTTTATGACTTTGTTCATTCTGTCTGTCTGTCTGTCTGTCTGTCCGTTAGCACGATAACTGCCGTAAAAATGACTTTATCAAAATGAAATTTTAGTATGTTTTTCAGACGGTCTGTGGGACCTATGGGAATATAAATAAATAATATCACCCAATTAGTTTTTTATTGAACCCGGGTTGAAAAAATGAAATACATTGAACCCTATGGGACCTAATTTTTCCAGCATTTTTTAAATAAATTTAAAGTTCACGAATTGCTTCGAAATTTTTAGGAAATATTCACATTATCCCATAGAATATATATATAAAAAAAAATTCAGTAAAATATGTTAAGTAGTTTTTTAATTAAAAATTATTTAATATAGGGAAAAAAACAAATTCAATTAAATTCTGACTTCGGGATATCCTCCAGAAAGAAAAGAGAGATATATTATATAATAAATATCTTTCCAAGTGTTTAATCATTTTGCATATGACAGAGGCTTCACATTTTAAAATAAATTTGGTAGATAACAATTTTTCATTTTTTTAAAATTTTATATAACTCTTCATGATATACTTATTTGATGGCATTTTTAATGCACTTTCCTGCGTCCTAGAGAGCTAAAATTTGGTACACAGCTTAAATTTGTTGAACATTTTATTCGACAAAAATTTGATGGATCTTTAAATATAGATCATACATTTTTTTTCGAAATGGCCTGAAAATAATCCCCGTTCACTTCTATAAATCATTGTTGTAATATTGTTAAAAATTCTGATGTGGACAGCACATGTCTTTCCCTGCAGACTCATATTCGTTCTCTTTATTTCTTCAATAATAATTTGAGTTTATCTGCACAAAATAACAACCATAAGTATTTTAAATTACATTGAATTTACACGTTAAACTTAAATTTGGTTCTCATTTGATAGCTGGGCTTAGTCAAAGGTGGCGTAGCGAAAACGCGAAAAAACTAGAATATCTCAAGAACGGCTAGTCCTAGAGTAATGGGGTTAGTCTTATTCTTTTTGTTGTCAAAAATTACGTATAAAATAGGAATTTAATTGATGTAATTGAGCACACGTAGTCTTTTATTTTTATATATAACGATTTTTGCGGGCCATTTCGCAAAAATAGCCCGTTCCTTTTTCCCGAATCGTACTAGAATAACCTACAAATGATTTATATACCAAATTTTGTTAAATTTGGTATATAAATCACTTGTTGGTTATTGAAATATTATACACCAAAATTTTTTAAAATTTGTTCCATTAGTTTTAGCTAGAGTGGATAGAGGCAATTTCTGCGGCCATTTCGCAAAGAAGGCAGATTCTTTTATTACGAATCGTACTATAATCTAATGAACATTAGGATTTCCCACAAAAAACATACCTACCAAATTGTATGAAATTCGGTCCATTAGTTTTTCAATTAGAGTGGATGTAATATCCACACAGACACACAGAAACATACACAGATACACCCTTACACACACACAGACGTCTTCCTAAAAATAGTTTTTTCGTGTTCTAGAAGTCCCAAAACGTGTAGATCCTTTACGATTCCAATACTTTGAGTACATACACATACACACATATATTATCTGTGTATCTAAATTCCGTGCCTATGCAATTACAATAGTTGTGATTTTAAATGATCCCTAAACTTTTATTATTTCTTCAACGAAGCCTAATTTTAACATATGCAGAATGCAAATATCTCAAGCGATTGTAAGCTGAATTACATAAGAATTGCTGAATTTTTTTCACACAAAATTATTTAGCTCTGGAGTCTGGAATACAAGTTATATGAATGAAATATTCATTGATTTTGCATAAAGCATCAGATGATTTATATTTCGATACAGTTTTAAATATTTAAGTATAATAAATTACTGTAGTACTGTGATAATGTAAAATATATCACCACTGAATGTATCGCATTTTAGAAATTTTTAAATGAAATTACATTTCAGTTGGAAAGTGTTTCATAATCAATGTTTATGCATGATTGATCTTTCTTGTTTATACTTTTTATGCAGTAGCCATTTTCAATGTTATACCGAGTTATTTTTTGAAAAAAAGCATACATTTTTTGTGTGATGTGAAAAAAAAAAAGAAATCCCTATGTTTCACTAATTGGTATTGAACAAATTACAGGCTGACTTGTACAGCGCCCTAAAAAATGCGCTACCTACTGGATTTTTATTCCCTAATGTTAGCAGGTATGATAAGGTTAAAAATACGTTTACATGATCCTTAGACTAATACTAGTTTACATAACTAGGTTTTCATATAAGAAAATTCTTCCCAATGGCCAGGCACTAGACTCTACGTCGACTTATGTCGTTTGCCCTATGTACGGCCGAAATCGTGAACCATTTTGCCGTCCTAGGGCGTTGCCCTAGGCGCACCAGAGGGGGGCGGAACACACTGCGCCCACAACACACAACATCCATGTCTTACGTGGGACTCGAACCCACAACGTGGCGGCCGATCGATCGCTGGAAACGCTCGCCTTGACCGTTCGGCCACCACGTCGTATAAGTAAATTAAATATAATCATTACATGCATATTTACCATACCAATAGTACATTATAAACTTATCAAAAGCTTTAAAATCTATCAAATTATAAAACTAATCAAAAAATAAAGCTAATATTAATCAAATTATAAAGCTAATTAAAATCTATCAAATTTAAATTATAAAGCTTATCAAAAGTTTAATTTTTAATAAAACACAATGAACACAAAGTAAAATCATTAACCAGAGTTCATATTTACTTGTGAACTAATTAACTAACTATTGTGAACTAATTAATATCAAATTTTAATTTTAATATATATTATTATAGAGCAGTGTTTTCAAACTTTTTTGGTCGCGGAACCCTTTTTGAAATTCCATTTAACAGTGGAATTTCCAAAATGAGAAAAAATCCAATCTGGTCCAAATCATGTATTCATTTTTTTTTTTATTTTTATTTACCCCTGGAATACTGTCGCGGAACACACTTTGCAAGCACTACCCTGAAAAATATACTTTCCTACTTTGGGAATTCAGCTATGCATGCGTACTTATACGTATTTACATTCCTTTATGTTTGAGAACTTTTCGATGTGTCATCGCAGTTTAGTTTAACCACACTTTGACTTTTAATATTCGTTAACTAGTAAATGTATGTAAATTAAAAAAAAATTCGATGCACTTATTTCACAATAATTAAAATTTTCTTAAACTTTTAGTAAGTTTGATAATAAAATTTCACAATTCATTTTTAAAATTTTCAAACATAAAAATTACATAGAATTTTCTTGTTGACTTATATGTTGAATATTGGATATACATTATTTTAAGTGTCGGGAAAATTAAGTTGGAATACTTGAGTGCCTCCTTTTTCTAAGTATATACTAAAAAAAACAAAGAAAAAAAACAATCAGACATTTTTTAAATGGTTCATTTTCTTTATTCGATGATTCATTGATTTTTCACGACTTTTGACAAATGTCTGAGGGATGCCTTGTTCACTTTCTACGCATGCGCTCTGCACCCAATCTCGTTAAGATGATATTCTTATTCTAGGGCTTTCGGTAATTGGCCTCACTTCACATGCATTAATTTGCCATGGATTCTCAGGATAATTAAAGATGATTTTTTTTAAAGGATAATAAGGCGGGCATAAGCATTTCGTGTGTGGAAGTCTCATACTATCTCGTCATTTGTATGGACTTGTTAAACGCTTTTTTCTATGCATTTTTCTATCTGCTTTAAAAGTAATTACTATGGGTTTTATTTCATTTTATAGACTTTATTTTTATAGATTCATTTTTCATGGAGTGTTAATGGGCGCCTTTCGATTTTCTCATTCCTTTATGTACCACCGCAATGCTTAGGTCCATTTGTATCGGAATTAATATCAGAATACAAAAGTATATCTGCAGTGTGAGGCTCCATTCGACTTTCATATACATATCATATACTATATGGGAAAATTCTAAGCTATGGGTGTTAATGCTGGTAAAATATAAAATAAAATAGTATAGGTACACGCCAACTAATTAAACATGAAAATCAAAGACAACCAAAAACTAAGTTTAAAAGTCCTTTAATAAAATCTCCTTTCCTCGACGTACAAATTTACACGGCCAAAGCGCTTTCGGGCATCACCATGCCCTTCATCAGTGGCAAAATGAAAATATGGTGCAAATAAGTGCTTACATATAGCCCATAACTGCCAGGCAAAATTTACATATCATTAATTTACGTTTATACATTTTTTTCATCAATTTTTAAAAAATAAAGCATGTACAATTTATAATTTTTAAAAACAAGGCATTTAAAATATAAATAATTATAAAATGCAAGTACAGTACACATACAAGTACAGTAAGTATTTTATAATAATTTATATTTTAAATGCCTTGTTTTTAAAAATTGTAAAAAAAAAAAAAACCCGTAAATTAATGATATGTAAATTTTGCCTGGCAGTTATGGCCTATATATAAGCACTTATTTGCACCGTAGTATTTTCTTTTTGCCACTGATGAAGGGCATTGTGATGCTCGAAAGCGCTTTGGCCGTGTAAATTTGTACGTCGAGGAAAGGATATTTTATTTAAAGGACTTTTAAACCTAATTATTTTCCTTATATACATAATGTATAAGGAAAGTATTGTGACGGGGAAAAAATTTGAATTCGAGTTTTCGGCGACAGAGTACGTTTCAAGCATCCTTGATGACAAATCTAACATTTTTGAAATGATGTCTGTGTGTGTGTCAGTGAGTTCGTGGAGACAATATCTCACGAATGAATGGAGCGATGCGAATGAAATTTGGTACAAAAATTACAATCCGTGAATACAGGAAATCTATTGTTTTAAAACACAATCGAATGTTCAGAACCCCCTAAATTTTCGAGTGAAATTTTGAAAAAAATCATCAAAAAATCAAAACGTTTAATACAGTTACCCAAATAAAAATTTCTTATGTAATTTTTCCTTAGAAAACGAGTGACATAAACGTTAGAACGTTAGTATGAACCGGTCTCTAGATATTGCACGTTTTTCAAATAAATTTATCAAAAAATCCCATATATTAAAAAAAAATTAACTGTTAAGAAACATGTTCACTTTTCATATGTAATATCATACGATAAATCTGGTGACATCATTCTCGTGGATCTAACTCGTTCCATTCACGAGAAAAGATACTTTGAGTAATACTTTTGTATTTGAACGCCAATAGTCATTTATCCGCTGTAAGAATAACTTATTTCTCCGTCCATAACACTTGGCGAGATTTTGGCCACGAATTTAGCGTAATGCTGCCAACTTGGCGACATTTTTAAATGTTGCCAAATTAACGAAAATCTCGCCAAATGGATAAAAATGACGCTAAATCAATGAAAATGACGACTAATTGAAGAAAATTCAATATCTTGGAAAGAATATAAGTATCTATTATAAGAATAACATTTTTTTTAACTGTAAAAGTAGTAAATTCATTGCATTATATAAGGAAAGTCATATGCTGCCTACATCAGAGTTTTTTTGGTTGGCTTTGTATACTATTTTATTAGCTTGAAAATCAAAGTTAAAGTTACTATTTGATTAAGAGGACTTTCTACTTTTAATCGATATTTTTTATTATTTCATAGAAATAGTCTTATTTTAAAAAACTTTGGAGCAAATATTAATTCCTACAATATAAAAAAAAATTACAGAACATTAATCAGCAAATTCGTATTGCATGCAATACAGGTTTGTACTTTGACCCCGTTTTTCTCAAAACATAGATTCTTGAGCTTATACACATGATATTTAAAGAATCGTTTTATGTATTCTTATGAAATTTTGTCTGGTTTGTAATAACACCATTGATAAAAAGTGGAACTAGAATCAATCTGTAACTTATTTAATTAGTAAAATATTTGTTAAAAATGCAGAAAAAGTTTATTAAAAAAATCCAATTATCCTAGTTCACAATTGTATCATGAATGTCGTCTTTGATAAAACTGGCGTAGTTTGCATGCGCTCAACAACCTACTGTAATTTTAACGACCCCAAAATCATAAGTAATTTATGTATTACAATCTGCACTTGTATGGTCCCTTCGAATTCGGGATATTCTAATTATCGTAATTAAGAAAAAAAAAAGGAATAGAAGATCACGATAATATTGAATTTTTTTTATTAACACTAGTAGATAACTATTTTTAATATGTATATGTATTACAATACTTATGTGCGTACTGTACATGTGCACATCTTAAATTGATCTTATGTACAAAAACATATGTATTCGAATAAATTTCAATGTTGGTAAAAATTTTCCAAAACTGTTGCTTAGGACTCTCTCTCACGTTCAGTAACAGTTTCATCTGTGCAATTGCTTGAAAAGTTTTAACAGTCATATCCGGCCTAGACTGATAATTGTTCGCACAATGTTCGTGGAAGTTTGTGGTTCTTTAGCCGATACTGAAGGTGGTAAGCAACGTAGGAGGTGATAATGCCTCTTTCTGATGCCGGTACTTCACCTTAAAACTGTATTACGAACTGATACAAAGACTGCAATTTTGATATAGTGTACCGAGGCAAAAATTCAACTGTAACCGAATTCAATTTTGGCGCGCAACAATGAGCAGCACAATTGTCGATGAAAAAAAAAACACAATCTTGCACTTCCGACAAGTCTTTTACGGTCTAACTCTACGGTAAATTTTCAAAAGTGTCACAAAACCAAAATTTTTTTTTTTTTTTGTATGAGATCGTTTTTACATCATTTGAATAGTTTGAATATTGTAAACGTGCTGGGAAGGGAAAAATTTCGCAAAATAGAAATATTCAAGATATCGAATGCCAATTGTGTATCTCAATTTTCAATTATTTATTTAATTCTATGTTATATTTTTGATATGAAAAACGTGCATCAATATATCGAGAACAGTTGTTCGTACTAGCATTCTAAAGTTTGTCACTTTCTTTCTCATAAAAAAAATTACATAAGAAATGATCAGTAAAATAACAGTATTAAAGGTTCTGCTTTTATAAGGAATTTTTCAAAATTTCATTCAAAAATTTGGGGGGTCTTTCGAACATCCGATTGCGTTTTTAAAATCCACAGGCTTTCAAACACACATGTTTGAAACGTTGTCTTCCATCGAAAACTTGGAATTCGAATGTTGAATCCCGTCCCATTACTTTCCATATACATTACACTACGTATGAAATCTGATGTGGTCAGCACACTTTCCTTATATAATGCAATGAATTTACTATTTTTACAGTTAAAAAAATGTTATTCTTGTAGTAAATACTTGTATTCTTTCCAAGATATTGTATTTTCTTCAATTTGTCGTCATTTTCATTGATTTAGCATCTTTTTTATCCATTTGGCGAGATTTTCGTTAATTTGGCAACATTTAAAAAGTCGCCAAGTTGGCGACATTCCACCAAATTCATCGCCAAAATCTCGCCAAACGTTATGGGCGGAGAAATAAATTATTCTTGCAGCAGATAAATGACTATTGGCGTTCAAATACAAAAGTATTACTCAAAGTATCTTTTCTCGTGAATGTAATGAGTTAGAACTACGAGAATGATGTCATCAAATGTATCGCATGATATTACATAAAGTTAACAACATGTTTCTTAACAGTTAATATATTTTTATTTTACTTGATTTTTGGATACATTTATTTGAAAAATGTGCGATATCTCGGGAACGGTTCATGCTAGCGTTTTAAAGTTTATGTTAATCGCTTTCTAAGGAAAAATTACATGAATGTCTATTTGCGTAACTTTATTAAAGATTTTGATTTTTTGGTGATTTTATCAAAATGTCATTCGAAAATTTAGGGGAGTTCTGAACATTCGATTGTGTTTAAAAACAATAGGCTTCCAGTATTCACGGATTGTGATTTTTGTATCAAATTTCATTCGAATTCCTCCATTCGTTCGTGAGATATCGTCTCCACAGATTCACTGACACACACACACACACACACACAGACATCATATCAAAAATGTTCGATTCGTGATCAGGGATGCTTGAAACGTGCTCTCCCGTCAAATACTCGACTTCGAATTTTCGACCCCGTCACAATACTTTCCTTATACATTATGTATATAATGAAAGTAATAAGGAGAGTAAAAATATGAATGTATGAGAAAGTAGCACATTTCAGATATTACTGACCCACACTCAGAGCTCATGCAAATATAAAAAAGAAAGTCGTGCAAAACCAGACCATCCTGTCGCCACTCTTCGGGCGGTTTCACGGTTCTTGGTGCTCATCGGGCAGACACAGATTGATGAGCAACAGTCATGATGGAGGGAAAAAATCGAGATACTTTGATGCGAAGTGAGGTTTTTAAATTTTAGCATTTTTCAGTTCTTTTAGAATCGTCATTCAAAATCCTTTATAATTGAAATTCTTTAAAAATCGAAATTTAACATGTAAAGAATGAATACGATAACTCAGAAAAAATGCTCGTATCTTTTTTAACACTTTACAACATAGTTGAAAAGTGTTTATGACTTTGTTCATTCTGTCTGTCTGTCTGTCCTTTAGCACGATAACTGCCGTAAAAATGACTTTATCAAAATTCAGTTTTAGTATGTTGTTCAGACGGTCTGTGGGACCTATGGGAATATAAATGAATAATGTCACCCAATTAGTTTTGGATTGAACTCGGGTTGAAAAAATGAAATACAGTGAAGCCCATGGGACCTAATTTTTCAAACATTTTTTAAGCGAATTTAAAATTCACAAATTGCTTCGAAAATTTTAGAAAATATTCAAATTATCCCATAAAATATATAAAAAAAAATTTTCAGTAAAATATGTTAGGTAGTTTTTTAAATAAAAATTATTTAATATAGGGAGAAAAGCAAATTCAATTAAATTCTGACTTTTGCTATATCCTCCAGAAAGCAAAAAAGAGATATATTATATAATAAATATCTTTCCAAGAGTTTAATTATATTTTATATATGAGAGGTTTCAAATTTTAAAATAAATATGGTAGATAATAATTTTTCAAATTTTTAAATAAAATAAATTATTATAGTATTGTGATGAATGAAACGATTGGAAAAATGTTTATGGAAAGTCGAGTGTCGTACAGGACAGAGCACCAGGCGCGAAGCGCCTTTAATCTCCAGTTTCAATATGTGGTTCTTATCGTCAAACTGTGACATTAATTCAGTGACCCAGGTGTTTATGGAGATATTTTTTACTGCTTTTATATAGAGGCGATTTATATTTCGATGACGTCATTTGAATAAAGTTCATTTGTTTTCGATGAAGTTTTCAAATATAATAAATTATTGTAGTATTATGATAATTTTAAAAATATTACCGAGAAATGTATCGCATTTTAGAGATGTTTAAACCAGATAATTTATATTTCAATGCCGTCATTTGAATGGAGTTCATTTTCTTCGATGAAGTTTTCAAATATAATAAATTAATGTAGTATTGTGGTAATTTTAAAAATATTACCGAGGAATGTATCGCATTTTAGAAATGTTTATATAAAATTGCATTGAAGTTGGAAAGTGTTTCATAATCAATGCTTTATGCATGATTGATCTTTCTTGTTAAACTTTGTGTCAATATACTACGTGAAATATTAGAATTAGGGTAGGAGATGTCAGATTAGGATTGAGATTAGGTCGGATTCCCTTAAGATTAGGTCAGAAGCCATGAGTAGAACCTCTAAATTCACTATGCAGCAATATTATAAATATGTAAAGTCTATGCCATATTATGCAGAAATATTTATATGCATATAAGATAACCGACTATTAGTCTCTGAATGTTCATTAAATTAATTGAAATTTGAAATTATTTGACTTTGTTAACTTAGCCTTTTCCAAATGAAATGGCTAAATATTTTAAATGTGTAGTAGTCTTTAAATTTGACACCTACATACTTAATAAACTGAAAAATACTGAAAAATAAATTTTATTAGTGGTTTTTTTGTTTTAAAAAATAATCATGCTAGTACTCGTGGCTGATACTATTTTTTAATTTAGTTTTTCCTAATTTTTTTAATAATAATTAATAAACCAAATCATATAAATTGTCTGCATAATCCGTGGATTTTTTTAATATATGCTATAAAGATTCTGTGACCAACCATATCGAAAACAGACAGTGCTTCCGATTTTACAACTGAAAAGGTACTATAGTGTCGTCCTACAGTTTTTAGTTTATCAACATCTAATCTAAATCTGGGTCGTTTGGGAAGATTTTTTAGATTGCTATGCGTATTAAAAAAAAAGTATAACTTTTATTCTATGAATTACGGCAATCCGATCTCTGCATTCCCACCATAATAATCCTCCTACAAATTACCTACATAATGAGCTTATGTTTTGTAACCCATCGCTAGCGGAGAATCTTTAAATGACCTGTGCTGTCAAGCAGTGCACCTGGCGATTTATTTGGCGCGCGCACAGGTCGCCAGATTGGAGCAACCTGCAATGGCAGCGGCGAACTTTTTTATATTTTCTAGTGCACCTCGCACATCTCCGTGCGCGCCCTCTCGCCACTGGATTAGCCGCCATCGATTCTCTTGGAGCTCGGCTGTTTTTAAAAGCCACCCTGCTCTAGTTTTATTATCCTTTTTGCAAATGTACACAATCCACCTTTAACATTTATACCTAAATGTGGGGAAGTGGACTGAAGTAGAGCAGCCAAGTCTAGAGCAGAGTGCTCGATTGTAAACAATTACAACGTCCAAGCATACATGTGGTTGTTGTGGTTATAAATATAGAACTCCAATGTCTTGCTATGTGAGGGAGAAGGAGCTATGAAACAGATGAAGACATGGATCGGATCTATCGAAGCTTTTTATATTCATTCATCGTTTTCCGACGTCTGATGGGCAGATGATGAGAAATCCAGGTTGATTTTTGGTGTTGATTCGATTTTTACTGCAGGCGAATTACCTCGGGGTTTTCGTCATGGTTGACCTTGGAGGTTACGTTATTATTCTTGTAGAGACGATGGATAAGAAGATCAAGCTCTACGGTGAGCAAATTATTCATTTCTAACATCATCCCTGTTCATTTACATTAAATATTAAAAAAAAATAAAATTGCATAAGAGTATTGAAAGACGTGATATTTTGTCATTAAATTTGGTTTGACGTTGAGCTGTCAAATTTGCAAAATGAGTTATAAAATGTTTTTGTAGCATATATCATTCCATTTATTTCCAATTTTATGCACATATTTTACAATAATGCATTTTAATGTGCAATTTGAAATTACATAAGCATTATATCATTGAAAACTCCTGGGTGATAAATATTTGCAATTAATGTAATATCTCTACTTCTCTTAAGAATATTTATCTCTACTGCATTTTATTCTTAAATGTAAAAATTGCAACTATTTATTTAATCAATGTTTTTTTTTCATTATTTAAAACATTAAATTCTCTAAAAGGGAATTGTATTACAAGTAGGTGAACTAAATGGTTATGAATTGATCATTTCAGTGGCCCAACACGGGCGTATTTATCGAGTGGAGATTCATCTTCAACCCTAAATTAAACATTTACAGGCAAATTTTAAATTAGCATTTTTAGTTAATTTTTTATCCCTTCCCCTAACCTTCTTCTTTCCCAAGACGAGTGTTTTTCCAACCCTTTCTAAATGTTCATTCATAATATTGTGTTCTTTTTCTAAATTATGCAATTCTATAATTCAAGTCATTAGTGTAGCATAACCAAAAATTTGGATGGGGTATACTTTTTACTTAAGGGGTCTAAAACACAAAATTTCTCAATGTGCAGTATTTATTTTATTTTTTTATTTTTTGGTTTTGATTACTAAATCTTTAATTATTTTCCTAAATCAATAATTTTTTTAAATTTTATTTTCAATTTTAAAAATGTACTTTTCATATTTTGTTTAAAATATACAAGTTTTAGAGTATGGTTGTCATCAGTATTGTGATTAATATCAAATATATATTATATTGATAATTCTTAGAAACCACCTTTTTTCTATATAGTACATATTAGAAAAAATTGTCTGAATGATGATACTGGTTTCTCTGGGCTTATCTCAACTGTGGTTTTTGCATGAAATTCCGCATAAGAACTTATTGATTTACAAAATTTACTGATTTATGAAAATCAGTTCAGATGAACACTTTATATTTTGAAAACCAATTATTGATTATAGGACATTTTACATGATATTTTGGAGTAGATTGAACTAAAGCCATTGTTATAGGTATATTTAGAACTAAACAGCATGCTTTGCAAAGGTCTGATTCAATCAAGATTGGTGAAAAGGAACAAATCTTGATAAAAATTGAATATGATTATGGCATCTAAATTTTTCAGGTGTACTTGTTGTGTATACATTTATACTTCCACTCACTGTCAAAATTCAATGAACATAGTTTATGGAGTACATGTGACTCTATGTTCTCCCGATACTGTGCCTATGATTCAAGTGCTGGAGGGGTATCAAAGACTGGAAATCCTTAGTATAAAATATGCATATGTAAACTGCTATCACAAAAGTTGCAACATTTTACAGTAGAGGACACATGAAAAAATGTTTTCAAAACATTCTTTTGCTGTTTTTTTTTTCAACTATCAAAATTCATATTTTGTTGAGCATTTGTCATATGTTTTGGGGTATATTATGATCTACCCTTCAATGAATGCAGGAAAAATTCTCTATTATATTTGGCTTTAGTCGGTGTCCAAGAAATGCTAATCGATAACCTCAGTTTTGTCTTTCTTTACTTACTAAATGACTATGTGTTATTTGTGACAAAATTAAAATAATCTTTTGATAAAGATTTTAGGTTATTTAAACATAATATTTCAAATTCAATAGGGAAATTACTTCTTGAAACTAAAATTGTCCATTGCCTGCAGCCAAACATTTATTTGTTTTGTACCAATCTAACAAACTCTTAAATTAATTTCATCATATCAGACACAGTTTAACCACTTTTTGTTGAAAACATTTTCAGTCCTTATAAGTTTTATTAGTTAAGGTCTGTTCAAATTTTAATATTTTTAATTAATTAACAAATAATCAGGTAACATGTTAGTAAGCAGATGAATGCAATGCATGTGGTTAATTTGTATTAATCTTTTACACAAATATCAAATTCTATCTATTAATTTCTTGTTTGTATTGACTACTATTGTAGTTCTGTATAGGAAATAATGTGAGCTATAAAAATCTTGAATTTCCAATAATTCGTGTTCTAGTCACCTGAATAGTTTTTATTGATGTAGCAGCTGTAAAATGTAAATGTTTATACATATACTGTGCTTAATTGGTACTAATTTTTTGGGTAAAATATGAATCTAGCTCTTTTATTGATTCACATCAATCTTGTGTTGCAACAGAACCATAAAAAATTTAGATGTTCCTGCGTACTTTAATAATTTTAATAACTTTTTATATACTATCCAGAAAAAGTATGAATTTATTCTTTTTATTGATGATGCACATTATACTAGTTATGCAATAAAGCTGTAGAATTTAGATGTTCATGCGTAATGTTACTTTATTAATCTTGTATAGTGGACAGTATGAATCTAGGCATTTTGTTTATCCACATACAGTCTGGTGACTGGTGATTGGTGATTGCAACAAAGCTATTGAATTTAAATGTTCATTCATATAGAAACTTTACCCATTTTTGGATATTTTTTAAACAAAATATGAATTTAGTCTTTTTCGTTATATGCAACAGAACTGTAAAATGTAGGTGTTAACATGTATGCCATGCACATACTTTCCTCATTTTTCAAATACTTTTCAGATAAAATATGAATCAGTCATAACATGTTATATTTTAAATATTTAGGCCAATAATGTCCAAAAAAAATATTAATAATTAATAAAATATTAACTTTTATTTAGAAACATAAGAAACATAGAAATTTAGAAACATAGAAATATATGTTAACATATATTTCTATGTTAAATATATATAAAATATATATAAAAATTTAGAAACATAGAAATATATGTTAACAATTATATTTCTATGTTTTCACAATTAGGATGAGGGTGGCTCTAGTATATACCTTGCACCCTATGCAACAGCCAGAATGGCATCCACCCCATCTCCCCCCTAAACCAGTAAATTATAAAACAGAATAAGACATTTTTTTATTATAAATACCTAATATGAATATGATACACAAACAGTAAAAATTAAAGTATTGCTTTTCTTGCTTTAATGCTTACAAATTCAACTATAATTCTGTTTATATCTAGTTTGTCACAATCGCAAATGTAATTTTCAATTGCAATAAGGATAGATTGACATTCCTGAGATCTTGTGGACATCAGATTTAAATTTTTATTATTTTTTAATCATGAAAATAATCACTTTCTGCTAGCTTCTGATATCTGCAATGTAATTTGAATTCGTAATGCATAAATTGCAATAAGATAAATTTAAGTCATTTTTATAAATATATTTTAATGTACTTAAAAGATCTTGGAATTCTTTTGTGGAATTAATTTGTTATTGAGATTAAATTTTTCACAAAATTGATCTATCAATTTTATATCTATGATAAATCTAACAGGCTGTTTAAACTTGAGGTTACTTTTTGAGATTTTTGAGAAAAAAAGTGAGACATCAACTTGTTTGGTGGAATACGAATTTAGGGTTAACGGCTCTGTAATATCATGTAAAAGTCTATCTAGAAAAAGGTCAACATGAATTTGGTAGTAAAGTATTTGGTACTTTTCCATTTTGCCAGCGCAGGCTATAAAGTCGCCAAAAATATTACAACCGACGTCAAACGGAATAACCCCGCTGGTAACCTCTTACCGCCACATTTTCAAAACAAGGCACAGCCATTTCTTATCAGTTACTTCTTTTTCCTAATACGTCAAAAATGGATGAAAAACCAATGAAAATTTGGGATTTGCTCAGAACAGAGGAAGAATCTGTCAGATTCTTTCAAGCGAAAGGTGTTTTGTCTAAAATTACTACTTGTGATAATAATCATGAAATGAAATTGTATTTCGGAAATGAAATTCAATGGCGCTGCAACCTTTCAACTTGTCGCAGTAAAAGAAGTATCTGGAAAGGCATATTGTTTGAGTCATCGAAATTGAGTTTCTTGAAGTGTGTGAGGTTTATATATGGTTGGAGCGAAGAATTAACTTCAGTTAAATGGTGTGAAAAGCAGTTGGAAATCAGTCACGGAACAGTTGTGGACTGGAATAACTATATGCGCAAGGTTTGTGTGGATTCTTTGCTTAAACGTCAACAACGGAAAATAGGAGGATCTGATATGATCGTCAAAGTGGATGAATGTATGTTCACAAAGCGCAAAGACAATGCGGGACTGATTCTACCATAACTGTGAATCTTTGGTTTAGTTTACTGTGAAACAAACGAATATTTCCTTGTGAAGGTGCCAAACCAATCCATGATCATTATATTAGAAGCAATTAAGAAAAATATCGAGAAAAGAACTATAATATATTCCGATTTGTGGAAATCATATTGCACTGAAAAACTGGAAGAGGAACGTTTCCAACATTTCAAAGTGAACCATAAATACAATTTTGTCGATCCGGAAACTGGAATGCACACACAAAAAATAGAAAGACTGTGGGGTAGCGCCAAATGGTGAAATAAGAAACACAGAGGAATGGCATGTCATCATCTAGAAAGTTATCTTGCGGAATTTATGTGGAGAAAAGAAACGAAAGACCCATTTGAAAAAATATTAAACGATATTAAAATGTTTATGCCTCCAAAGTAAAAAATTCTTAGAACTAACATTTATTAACTTTTTTTTTATGTGTATACTGTGTGTTGTCGCCAATAAAGTCTGCCTGGTGTAATGGAAAAGTACCAAGTATTTTCTCTGCTAGTTATTTTAAAACTATTTAATATTTTTATTAAACAAAATAGTGTTTATAAATTAAAATTTTTCTAAATTTCTTTTTCAGCAAAATTGTACTCTGTATTTTTATTAAAGTGTTAATTGTATTGACATTTGCTTTCCCTTGATGTTGCATACAGATCATCATACAGGCAGCCCTCTTTTGAATTCCAATTCTACCATAATAGTTACTGTTTTACTCTTTCTGTCGAAAATCAATCCCGAGTCTACATAGCTTGCATGATTGAAATAACTATATGGGGTGTGCCCCCATGCGATGCTTACCTTGTTTGCTGCATTGGGTAACCCCTTTTTAAAATGGATAAAAACATAAAATTTTATAGTGATGAGTTATGTTCCCACTTTGTAGGCTGCTATCTTGCCAAAAGTGTCCAAATATGTTCAGGAGATTTCAAATGATGCTTTTTGATCAAACTTTCAAATTAAAAAAATTTCAGAAAAGCAATACTTTTACTACACAATTTGAGAAGGTAAAAATAATTCTTTGTGCAGCAACATAGCATGGTACATGCATGAATAGATTCTATATATTGCATCGTCAAATTCCAAATTTTTGTACACATATTGGATGAATGTATTTTACACATGTTTTGAATTTAATGTAGTGATTTTTTATTTTAAGGTGTTAATTGTAGTTTTAACAGGTGTGACCTTGATATACTATTAAGTTTTATTTTTATAAAACTAGGTTAAAGATTTCAGTTAATGTATTTAGGCTTTTTTTAAAAACTAGACCTCTATTTGTCACATGAAATTCTAAAAATATTTTTGGAGAAATATCAAAATTCTTTGAGGTTCCCTGAAAAGGGTTTCAAACAATAACATTTTTTTATGATGTCTCAAATTTATTAACGCAGCTGTAGAATGTAGAAATACATTATGTGTATGCTATACATAGATACTTTCAATATTATTAGCTGACTTTATAGATGTTTCTCAGATAACAGAAGACAAATACATAGTTTTGGCTCTTTAAAAATATAAATAAGCTTGGGGCAAAAGTTTTTTTATTATGTATGCCGATATATAATAACATTTAATTTTATTTTTGTATTTTTGTAGTTAGGAGACTCCTAAGCAATAGCTTATTTATATGTTGTTGTTGAGACCCAGACCGTCCGACCTACCAGAAAGGTGTAAGGTAACTGTTTGGACAGCCGGGAAGTGCTACCCAATTTAGACCGGAACCCAGTGGGGGGAGGCATCCACAGGGATCGTACCCCTACCACCAACCTCTTGGAAGGACTTATGGACCGACATGTTTAACGTGATCATACTCCGCGTGAACATGGCGGCAGTTATGGCAGTGGCTGGAATCGAACCTGTACCTACCGAGTGCAATTCCCACGTGCTAACCACTGGGCTACCGTGCCCCAGCTTATTTATATGTTGTTGTTGAGATATTATGTATATGTTGTTGTTGTCCTCACAGACACAAATAAACATAATTGAAAGTAAGAATTAAATAAAAAAAATTGTTTAGTAGCATCTTTTATGCCGCTTTTATATATAAAATTATAGGCCCAAAATACCCTAATGTATTCAAATTTGCACATTTGTGGAGTTCCACTTTATGATAGAAGTTTCCCACATCCGTAATGCAGCCAAGATCTTATAAAAGGACGAATCAATGACTGAATCTGGTTAGAGTGATAGATTTCCTTTTTAACTATGGTCCCTAGAGAAAACTAATTATTCAACCAATAAGGGAGGGAAGCTATGATGCCCCCCTTCCTATGCCATTGCTCCAGGAGCTTTAGCCTGTCATCGCCAATTTGCTTAAGATGGCTCTTGTGTGGGACAGTCTTCCCGGAATAGATGTATGTGACTGATAATAGTGTTATAATCATATATTCCCACAAAATTATAAAAGTTTTTCTTTATACAGTCAGTGACGTTCTGTGCATTATATAGTATTTTGGATTGTATCTCATTTATTTTGTTATTCAGTCATATTAAATGATTTGAAATTTAAACATATTTTGCATTATTGAAACATATTTTGCATTTTAAATACACATTCTATGTTTTATGACTACAAAAGTCTATTTCATTGTGTGGCCCAAATTATGAAATTTCAGTTAAAGTTTTACAGCATTGATCTTTTGCTGGTGGCAAGGGTCCTCATTTGTAGAGTTACCTCGACTGTAAATTCAGCTCTGCATATATTTATATGCACATATATAAACTCTTTGTTATAAAATGGAGAATTTGCTATAATATTATGACACTTCCAATTCCTGGATAGCAAAATAATTAAATGCTGAATGATCTGCAACTGAGGAAACTCTGGCCTGTTACATAATTTATGAAGACATATTATATAAAGACATTATGTAATATATTGTTTTCTCCCAATAAGAAAGTATTATTAGAATTTCAGATATGTTATTTAATTACTATCACATTGCAATGATTAATTAGATATTGAAAGATTAATTGTCATCAGTTTTTTACATATATTCAGTATATAAATGTAGTTTAGTTTTAAAAGTTTATTTAAATTATGAAAATATTGCAAAAGGGATTTTACAATGCCCTCTCCACAATACATATAAAAACAGGCCAGGATCTATGGAGATTTCACGGTGGACGGGGCCTGTTAGATTTAATTTTTTCCTTATATTGATAATGTGTACAATGAGCTGAAGTTGAAAGGACCAATTTCAGACCTCTTATCTGAGCCTGTAAAAAAATATCTTTTGTATTAAAAGTGCAAATAATCTAAGAACAGTAAATGAAAATACAAAATTTTTTTAATTCCATTTTTAAGATACTTAGGTGAGATATATTGAGGGAGGAGGGTAACCAAATATTTTGTTTCTGCAAAAACTCAAAAGGAAAGTTTTATTTTATTATTTAAATACGATTATAATTTGCAAAATTAAGAAAATTGTTAATAGATGTTTGTTTGATTTGGTCATTTTAGTGTAGAATAATTATATATATGTATATTTTAAATAATTTATTGGTAGATACATTTATTAGGTTCGCAGATTATCTTTATTTGAAAAAACAAACAAACAAAAAACAAAACCATCATGTTTTGAATTAGTTATACTCGTAGCAACATCCATGAACTGGTTTCATTCCTATACCTTGTCAGCATAGAATATATCTACATTGACAGTAAGAAGCTTACTGTATGCCACAATTTTGTGAGCTTTAAGAATTCACAAATTTAGTTCTGTCATGTAACTAAATTTGAAGTACTATATGGTAGGACTGAAATTGTCCTACAGAAATTTGCAAAAATGTTTCCTATAGCAAGTTTCTTGCTGCCATTCAGCTATTCTATGCTTACGAGTGCATAGCTAGTACAAAGTTGGTCTATGGATATGTTGTTATCTACAATGGAAGTATGTATTCCACATTTCTGGGACTCTCCGTACAAGTAAGTTCCGTGATTATAAAAATTTAAATGTACAGAACTACAATATATGGTTTAATTTTTAATGTACACTTTTAAATTGATTTGAACTTTGAAAGAAATAAAGCAAATGTACAGTTTTACTAAAATATTTAAAATCATAATGAATTAAATTTTATGTTTTAGGAGTATTTTTTTCTCGAAATCAGTTGGCACTGTCTTTTTAGATTTATTAACAGCTGTTTTTGTGACATTACACTTTTTGTATTTTTCACCTTAAGCATGACATCTGTTAACAGAATTGGGCATATTAAAATTTTCTGCATGCATTTCAATTTTCAAATAGAAGAAGCCTATTAATTTTGAGATGGAATCAGAAGCAGACTCTAATTTTTACTTCTTCATGCTATTGGACGGAGAAAGTATTATTTTCCTGAAAATTTTTGAGATTTTAACAGAAAAAATAAAATTGTTAATGTATTTGCTTATACCTGTGAGGTGTGGACATGGCAATTCAAAAGCAAATACTCATATCTACGAAATTTTATGTATTGATTGTATTGTGTACTAAGCTAGAATTAGATATAATTTTAACATATGATTATAACACAAATTATACAGAATTTTTGGTTTTCATAACTTGCAGTAACACTATGGTTTTCATAACTAAGTGAAGTAACATCACCATAAATATGAGGGGGGGGGGGAAGATAATCAAATATTTTGTTTCTCATTTCTTCAAATTTCATTTCTCCGTATCTCAATGAATTTCTTTCGATATGTTGGATCTTGGGGTGGGGGGGGGGGGGGGGTATGATCTTTCGAAGAACAGTGATAGTAGTATCTTAAATACAGGACACGGAAAGTGTAAAATTTATTATATATGTAAAATGTCGAATCAGTTGATTGCATCTATTGCATCAGCCTGACTGACATATTGGCAACTTATTCTTTGTTTTCTGATCACATGAATTAGAAAAAGTTTTATTTAATATTTTTACATAATGTGTCACATGATGTGTTAAATATGAAATTTCATAGCAATGCCGATGCGTGCATCCGTTCTTGAATTAGTGTACACATCTCATACCTTGCACCTTTCCAAATGTGTTGCAAATAAATTCGGGATGTTCTAAACCATGCTTATCAAAATCCCCCGATTCGAAAATATTTTTTTTTATATTATATTTGATTTTATACGAACCTGAAATTTCTAGGGTGTGCTATTTTTGCAATAAAGGACTGATAATCAACTTTATGAACATATGGTGTTAATGTCAAGAATTCAGAAATTGTGTGGCAATGAGAATGCTCATTTTTAATCGTATTTTAACTGCATTGTAAATAGAACTTCGTGGAATGCTCGATGCTCCAATTGTGAGAATAAAAATTACTGTGTACATCATTATGACACGATACAGATGCAACCTGTATCGTGTTATAATGATGTAAAGTGTGCAATCGAACTGTGCTCATTTTGAATTATAATCGCATAATGTCGCAGAGTTTGTGTTTTTTATAAACATTTTATGTAGAATCAAGAGCCGGGGTGGTGTTATACATTATGAATAAAAAAAAACTTGTATAAAAGGAGCCCCATCCGTTAAAGGGGTTAACGGTAGACGCAGGGCCGCTTTAACGGCGGGGATCCCTATGTAAATTCTAGCCCTCTCCCAATAAAACTTTTATAATAAAAAGAAAGTCACATTGTGCACGAAGGATGGGCCCCAACATTTGCCTACTTTGCTAGTTGTCGAAATCGGTTCGGGTGGGGGGTCTAGATTAGGCTCTAAGCTCGGCCCAAGAACCAGGTCGGGTTATATTTCTTTTTGTATAGAGTTTTGATCTGGGCTCAAGTTAAGTTTGGACATTTTTGGCCGAACAAGGTCTATGTTTTGAAAAATTGTGAATGAATATTAACACAATTTGTGAAAAACTATTTTTAATTTAAAGAGTATGCTATTCATAGAAAAACTTAAAAAACCTCTTTTTATATAATACTAAACACTATTTAATTCGGCTTGATTTTAAGATATATCTGAAAAACCACTGTATATCTCAATTATTATTATAATTATTATGGGCCGGACCGTATCGAGATTAAAAGATTTTTGGACCGTGTCAGGGTTTAGCTTTCGAAATGTGATCAGGTTTGGGCTCATTTAGGGACTGGATAAAAGGCTTACATTTTGTCCGGAGCAAACTTCTAGTACACAGTATACCATTGACGTCAATCTTTAAAAAGAATAAGAGGATGTATAAGGGACATAATTGTGCAAAGAAGTGGGGAGGGGATATACCAATGAGATTCAAAAGGTTATAATAGGAATATTATAAGTTTGAGGAACACTATTCTGTAAAATAGAAAATTATGCACGCATTGAAATTAATAAACACGAAATCATTGAATTCTGTAGAATATTTTTATTTTATCGTTGTAGATATCGTTCTGCCAAGGGTGTGTGTGTATAGGGATATCCCCCCCCCCTCTTCTTTGGCTATACCTTTTAAATCTTATATGCATGTTATAAACTGGCGCTAAAAATAAATTAATTAAAACCTGTTTAGCATTTTATCTAGCATATTTTAAATTATTTTAACATTTTCAGCTTTTCTGTAGTTAAAGTTCCAGTCTTGAATTTTTTTTTATGTGAAATAAACGATAATTTAGAACTACGAGAAAAAAATCCCATTGCAGTAAAAAAAAAAAAATTACACTAAAATGACACACATATGGTTGACAATATTTAATATATATTTGTGAAACTAAATATGCATTTTTTTCCCGGCAATTCCTTTTGACAAATTTTACTATTCGTTGATGCTTAATCAATAATTTACCACTTTTCAATTCTAATATTTAGATAAAAAGTTTGGGTAAATTTCAACTGTAAAAATAATTTTAATCATATTCACTCTCATTATTTTATTGATTTCCGATTTACCAATTAAAAAATCCGAAAACTGAAAATAGTGGGTGGTGAATTTTTAAGATTCTTTATCTTGATAGTCCTATGCAATACAAAATCCGGGGCCCGACATGGGTCGGGGTTTATGACAGTTTCCATTTTAGCTGAAATTGTAAAAAATGCTATAGCAAAATGTTAAAAGAACTAACTGTTAGTTTCCTCCCCCCCCCCCTGCTTTTATATGCTGCTTTTGAATTCTGAGTTTAATATAAGTTTTCATATACATCTCATGCGAGTTTTCATGAATGTATAATGGAATCGCACTGTAAACAACACATCAAAGCTGTAATTAAAGAAATACGATTTTGTCGTTCAAACGTTAAAATAGCCACAATAACTTGCAGTACATCTTTACTTTCTCTTCTCATACAGATAGAGAAAAAATAGTGCTTTCTTGAACATTTTTGAATTCGAGACTTTGGACGGAAGCACTTAAGACCATTTTGGACGACAGATACTTAAAAAAATGAAGAATTGAAAAAGAATGACGGAAGATCAAAAGCTCATAAGTCAAAAAATCGAATTCGAGTTTTTGTCTGAAGAGTACAATCCAAGCATCCCTAAACTCAAATCGAACTTTTTTGAGGTGTTGTGTGCGTCACGAAGTGATATCCCACGAACGAATCGAACGTTTCGAACTAAATTTAGGGCAAATATTAAAAAATTTAGGGATCTTCAAACGCAATCGAATGTTTGGAAGATCCCTAAATTTTCGAATGAAAATTCAAAAAGAAAATCATGAAAAAAATCATAACCTTCAACAATATTACTCAAATAATCATTTCTTATGTAATTTTTCATTAGAAAACGAATGACAATTGCACATTTTTCAAATAAATTTATAATAAAAAAAAAAAAATTGACATAAATAAAAAAGTATTTATTATTGTGAAATATGTTCACTTTTCATATGTCATATTATGTGATAAATTTGCTAACATCATTCTCGCGAATCTAGATCGTTCCAATCACGAGAGAATATACTTTGAGTAATAATTTTGTTTTTTGACGCCTAACAATTCGCCAATAGTTATTTATATAAATGGAAGACTCCACTAGCCGTGTGTTTGAAACGCTTAACTATAAGTTTGGCGAACTTCGCGATTATTTTAGCTAAAGATCGATAGCTAACTTGGCGATATACCGCCTCAGATTGACGAAAATATTTTCAAAATTACAAAAATGACGCTAAATTAAAGAAAATGACGTTAAAAACATTTTGTGGATCTTATACGTCATTTTTTCACTGTGAAAGAAGTAAATTCATTGCATTATGTAGGGAAAGTCATTTGCTTCCCACATCAGATTTTTTAAAACAGTGTTGTGCTTTCTTCAGTAGGTCTGATTGTGATTTATTTTTCCATTGTTTAATGTTAGCGGTTTATGTGCTTACATTTTACGGTTGGTTTGGCAATCTTGTGTGTAAAACTGTGTTAATTTCATCATATGTTAGAGGTTTTCTTTATGTCCGTTATAAAAGTATTCTGACGCGTAATTCTCAGTGTGATGTGAATTTTTTTTTCGTTATATAGTGACAGTTTTTATTAGAGATCAGTCCAGGGATGGAACTACTATACTGCGAATCCTCACCATGCGCGGGTTGCGAGAAGAGCTATGGGAAAAGAAACAAGAAAGATCAACCATGCTTAAAGCATTGATTATGAAACACTTTCCAACTTCAATGCAATTTTATTTAAACAAGTCTAAAATGCAATACATTCCTCGGTAATATTTTGAAACTTATCACAATACTGCATTAATTTATTATATTTGAAAACTTAAACCTTCATCGAAAAAAATGAACTTCATTCAAATGACGGCATTGAAATATAAATTGCCTGGTTTAAACATCTCTAAAATGTTATACATTCCTCGGTAATAGTTTTAGAATTATCATAATACTACGATAATTTATTATATTTGAAAACTTCATCGAAAACAACTGAAATTAATTCAAATGACGTCATAGAAAAAATAACACGCCTGGATCTCTCTATAAAAACAGGATTTCATTCATAACTTTCTCCCATTCATTTCATTCATAACTTTCTCCCATTCATTTCATTCATCACAATACTATAATAATTTATTTTATTTAAACATTTTGTTTAAGACCATGGAGCTACAAAAAATTAAACTCTATGCTTGAAACTTCATCGAAAAAAATCGTCCTTCTCTTTATGAAATCAATTAATATTTCATTCATATCAGCCATGCAGACTCCATGGACTAAATTATTTTGTGTTAAAAAAATACAGGAATTCTAATACAACTCATTCTATATATTTTGCTGTTTACAGTTTACATAGGTGAAAAATAGGCTTAGTTGTAGGAATAATCAAATTTAGATGAGCATTTAAACTCAAATATATTGTCATTGCGTTGTTTCAGTATGTAGATGCACAGAATTTAAGCAAAAATAAAGTAGTTTTAGGACGGATACAACACTCAATATGAATTAAAAAGAACTTAAAAAAATCACGATTTTGAAACAAGATGGATGCCATATATCATTTTGAAGTGGGTCATGTGATCGTTTCATATCATGGTCACGTGATCGTTTCATATAAGAGGTGTAATTATTATTTTAATTTTTATTTAAAAAACTACTGAATATATTTCGCTGAATTTTTTTTTTATATATTTTATGGAACAATTTGAATATTACCTAAAATTTTCGAAGCAATTTGTGAATTTTAAATCCGCTTAAAAACTGTTTGAAAAATTAGGTCCCATAGGGCTCAATGTATTTCATTTTTTCGACCCGGGTTCAATCCAAAACTAATTGGGTAATATTATTCATTTATATTCCCATATGTTCTACAGACCGTCTGAACAACATACTAAAATTTCATTTTGATTAAGTCATTTTTACGGCAGTTATCGTGCTAACGGACAAACAGACAGAATGAACAAAGTTATAAACACTTTTCAACTTTGTTGTAAAGTGTTAAAAAGAACAACTTTTTTAATTCACTAATTTTAAAATAGTGTATCTTAGCATTTTTATTAAATGCATTTCTTGATATTTGTGCACACGACTTAATAAGAGAGCAAAGAAGAAATTGCGGTTAGATACAAAAATTTCCCATTTTTCATTAAAAAATATTTTAAAAATCAGGAACAGATTTTATCGCACGATAAATTTTATATGTATAAATTTTATTCAGGCGGTATGCGTCTAAAGGAAGGTATTTCGAAGTTCCTAATTTAGTTCATGATGTGCCCGTAGAATCTATATAATAATTATCTAACCTGTTTATGTCTTTCCATAGCTTCCAGAAGCTCTCCAGTGACATAAAAGACTAAATCTTTGCATACTTATAGTATTAACCACGTGACAGAACTTAACGAAGCTGGATTTTTGATTTCGCCCCCGTTGTTGGTGGAAATGCTTTTTTTTTCTCGAAATGTGTTTCAACATATTTTCGAAATATACCCCCCCCCCCCCCCCAACACACACACACACAGAAGTCCCGTCCGTGATTTTGGAGGTCAAAACTTTGTACATTTAAACCCATATCACATTCAAGAACTTTTGGAACAACCAACTAGTTCGGACCTTCGACCAGAGATATAGGCCCATATTTCACCTCGATGGTTCGGACAACTTTTTCACCAATTTTCTGGCAAAAAGGTTGGTGATAGGGCTGTCGGAAAATTGAAGAAGTTGTGCTAAATGAGAAACTGCGAGTGAAAGCGCTCTATTTTTATCAGCTTTTTGGCGAGAAATATACAGTTGTGTATTTTGCATCATTATGATTAGGGTCACGACATCCTGTTTACCGCTTGGCTATTCGTCTGCTTTACATTATATGGATACTATAAATCGATTTTGCATTGAAATTGCTATAGAATTTTAATTTTCGCCGATTTTTCGCCCAATTATGAGTTTGGGATTATCTTATAACAGGTATGTAACCATATATGTATAAAGGTATTTATATAAAAATAAATATAATATATATATATATATACCGCGTTATAATTTGAATTACTTGTTGAATGGCTACAAATTAGAGTTTTTATTGATATTCAACCACAGGACAAAATCTAACGGACCCCGATCTTCGATTTCCTTCCATGAGAAAATGAGGGTTTTCGAAAACTTTCTGTTCCTTCCAGAAATCCCTGGTGAAATAGCAAACAAAATCTTTACACATTTATAGTATTGATCATGGTACAGGATTTTTTATTTTTTTTCCAGGGACGGACAAAATGGGGGGGATCGAAATGTTTTTCAAGATCTTTTAAAAGCTCCACGGTGAAGTAGAAGGCTGAAACTTTGCACATTTATAGTATCGAACACGGAGCAGAAGCTAACTGAATCGATTTTCCATTGACTATTTTCGACCCTGAGCGCCATTGATTTAACGAATTAAGACTTATTAGAAAATATATTTAATTTAATGTTTTGGAGTGTCAATTTCTCCTTCTCTGACAGGCCTATATACTATAGTTGTTTATGAATCAAATTCGCATGAGATTTAATTGACTCCCAACTTATTTCTCTTAAGAGGCGAATTTAAAGGTTTTTCTATTTCTTATTCTCTCGCAAATTTTGAAGTTTACAATATAAAATAATTTTTTAAGCAAAACATAAATATTGCATAAATTGTTAGTAGTATGGAGTCCAGGTTAGAAACTCCAGGGGCATTTGGAGTTTCACCATTGGATATGTCAAAATATTTCGGACGAAGTGCCTTTAAATCTTCTTGACTGATAATGCATCATGTTATTTCTGTTAGACGTTATAGATATGGCTAATGCATCATGTTATTTCTGTTAGACATTATAGATATGGCTAATGCATCATGTTATTTCTGTTAGACATTATAGATATTGCAGTCATTTTACCGCAGAGGGAAAAAAACGCAAAAATCGCAGGGAGAATCGCGAAATTTCACGCCGAGGATTTACACTAACATTTCTAAGAGGGCGCGGTAGCCCATTGGTTAGCGCGCTGGAGTTGCACTCGGTAGGCCCGGGTTCGATTCAAGCCACTGCCAAAACTGCCGCCGTGTTCATGCGGAGTACGGTCACGTTAAACATGTGGGTCCGAAAGTCCTTCCGAGAGGTTGGTGTTAGGGGAAGGAGGGTACGGTCCCTGTGGATGCCTCCCCCACTGGGTTCCGGTCTAAATTGGGTGGCACTTCCCGACCGTCCAAACTGTTACCTTACACCTTTCTGGTAGGTCGGACGGTCTGGGTTTCATCAACAACAAACATTTCTAAGGGCGCGGTAGCCCAGTGGTTAGCGCGCGGGAATTGCACTCGGTAGGCCCGGGTTCGATTCCTTCCGCTGCCAAAACTGCCGCCGTGTTCACGCTGAGTACGATCACGTTAAGCATGTGGGTCCGTAAGTCCTTCCGAGAGGTTGGTGGTAGGGGAAGAAGGGTACGGTCCCTGTGGATGCCTTCCCCACTAGGATCCGGTCTAAATTGGGTGGCTCTTCCTGGCCGTCCAAACAGTTACCTTACACCTTTCTGGTAGGTCGGACGGTCTGGGTCTCAATAGCAAACATTTCTAAAGAAAGTCATCAGTTACGAATGCAAATAGCTATTACACAAATCAATGAGCGTTATATTACATTTTTACTTTCTCTTACTATAGAATATACTATAGAGAAAATATTGTTGTCATTAAAATTTTCGACTTCGAGATTTTGATGCCAACATATAGTTTAGGACCTCATGAACACGTTTTGATAATTTTTAGAGTGATGTCCATCTGTCCGTGGTCGATTTCTTGTATACCCGTTATTTGCCACAAATATTAATGGATTTTCACGAAACTTTATATCCGGTTTTATTAACGAAAAATCTAGAACAAGGTAAATTTTTTTGAAATTCGAGCGAAAACTTTGTAATTTTATATTTTCTTTATGTCAGCATAAGACAAAATTTGACATAATTACGCATGAAAGGGCTCATTATTTAATTCTCAATGACCGCGAAACAAGTTTTAATAATTATAATGAAAAATAGCCGCGATATATTTGTGTTCGTGACTTACCCCCCCCCCCCCCCCCCCCCTCCGATAGGGTACATTGTCAATCTTTGTATCAATCGAAAAAGAAATTCAAGACCTTTAAAATGAAGGGTAGGTAACATCCTATTATTTTGATCATTTGAACCGACGATACAGATTTTACAAAATATCGATATAATCTCATGCAACGGCGTTATAAACGCCGTTGCATGAGATCAAGATTTTTATTTAAGTGGTCAATGCTTTGATACATTACACGGATTGCACATACAGATTTCCTTCTTTAATGCAGTGTCTGTTTTCCATGTGTGTTTCTGTTTTGTAACACGTTTCTGAATTTAGGAAATGATTGTTCGACATTGACACTGTTTGTGAGCATTGACAGATAACTGATTGCGACTTTGTAAGTAAAATCCCCCGGCTCATGGGCCAAGTTAAGATTCGACAGGCATCTACTGAAAGCGTTAATAGTTGAACTCTACGTATCAGTTTAGATAATCTGTATTCATACTAAAATAAACAAAAGTATATATTATATTAATAATGATACGTTATTGCTCCTCAATTTGCTCACCACATTACATAGATCAGGTGTGATGGAAATCTTGTATGACGCATAGCCTTGATAGTTTGTTAAAGCCAGGTGTCTGTATTTTCCATAACTTGCCGCCAATCTCTAGTAACCTGCTTTGCCATCACCTCGCTGACAGGATTCCCCAAGGTTTTCTGCGTAGATACGTATTCCACGGTTTTCTGTCGTGGTACCTGTTCTCCCCCAAGTTCTACACCGGAAACCGTTATGGTGAGACGCAAGGACGACAGATTTCGAATCAGATTTTTCAGCTTGAATGACTAACCCACTATCTCTGTCTTGTGGTTGGAGTAATTGAAAGGAAGTATAGGTCTGCACGGGCCGAAATTTTAAACTTTCACCCGACCTGGCACGACAGTACTGGTGCTTAAACCCGGCCCGAGCCGGTACAAATGTTAACCGCGTCTCGGCTCGGGCCGAAATGATTTATATTTAACTGTATTTAAACATGAATTTGTGACGAAGAGTCGATATTTTTAAACGTTTATCTTAACGTAACTGAAATCAACACGATAATTCATGAACTCTATTAAAATTCATTTAAAAATTAAATATGTTCGACCTGATTTTTAAAGAACGTCCGGTCTGGCCAGAAACAGTGTTAGAGAACTTAGGCCCGGTCCGGCCCACAGAAATAATCCCTTGGGACATTTCTGGACCTTTGCTGACCTCTTAGTTGAAGCTAATTGCCAGATTTATCCTGCCAAATTAAAAAAGAAAAATAAATAAATAAAAATATCTACTGTACCGGCTACACTTGTTTTTTCATATAATTTTATACTATAGTTAAGGCTCATATGTATCAGAATTAGTAACAAAATATTTGAAAAAGGACTTTGATCTTTTTATTAGATTTCGTAATGCAAGTTTACGTTGTTTTTGTATACTATTCTTAAGAGTATTTTTCAGTTTGGCATTAGGCTTATCACACTGATGAATAGTGCATTTCGCAAATTTATGTTTAATATATACTACTAATATTCTCTATTTTTTAGTTTATACCAGTAATCTGTAACCTCCTGTCAGGGGGGGGGGGGGGAAGGAGGTGCGGACACCACTCAAATTTGGGTGAGTGTGCGTATGCCAGGGTGAGTGTGCCGGGCCGTTCAACTCACCCAATGGGTGTAGAACAGTTACAAGGGACGACCGGGAAAAACACAGGAAACACAAAGCCATAAATAAATAATATGCATAGACATACAATGCATTAATGAATACAAAAATGATACAAATAAATTAGGTTTTTATAAAAATGTAGAAAGTAATTTTGAGTGAAAGGTTTGAAACAGTCGAAAGAAATGAAAAAAAAAATTGAAAAGGAAATTGAAAACAAAAATATACAAACAGAAAGTTGAACAGCGCAAAAACTTAACCAATGTTCCGCTGATCAGAAGATAATTAAAAGCATTAACAACTCATAAACCAGCAAATCAGTTAATACCATTACAAATCCTTTTTGCAATAAGAATACAACTTTTAATTCGGTCGGTAGATCTTTTATTTTTACAAATATTTGAAAACCATAATGATTGATTGGCAGTAGATGGTTTAGATAAATGAAAATTACTTTCCCTGCAATACATGGTAATGTATAGGGAAAGTATTGGATTGGAATCATGCCGAAAATAGCAACTCGAGTTTTCGACGGATCTACACGTTTCGAGACCTCTAGAATACGAAAAACTATTTTAGCGTGACGTGTGTGTGTGCGCTATCGCAGATTTTGTATCCACTATAACACAAAAACCAATGAATCGAATTTTGCAAAATTTGGTAGGTTAGTCACTTGTGGGCGAATCTGGTGTTGATTAGTTTTAGGGTACGATTCGGGATAAAAGAACCCACCTTTTTTTTGCGAAATGGCCGCAAAAGCTTGTATCTACTCTAGCTGAAAAACTAATGGACCGAATTTCACAAAATTCGATAGATAAGTCACTTGTGGGACACCCTGGTGCTGATTAGATTTTGGTACGATTCGGAAAAAAAATAACCTGCCTTTTTTTTGCAAAATGCCCCGCAAAAATCGCCAAAATCTAAAATAAAAAACGACGTATGGTCAAATAGCTCCATTAAATGCTTGTTTAATACGTAATTTTTAACGAAGAAAAGAATAAGACCAACCCCATTACACTAGGACTAGCCGTTCTCGAGATATTTTAGTCTTTTCGTATTTTCTCTGCGCCACCTTTGAAAATAAGTTCAGTTACCAAATGAGAACGAAATTTGAATTAAAAGTGAATTAAATGTCATTAAAATAAAGAGAACGTGAATATAAGTCTGCAGGGAAAGTCATGTGCTGCCCACATCAGATTTTTTTTTAGTAAGGGAACAAGAAAATATATAATAGTCAATATCGTCAAAGTGATTGCAAATGCAATTAGAAGTTGATATAATATGAAGTAATAAAACTAATATGAAAAGAGTCCATGACCAGTTAAAAAATGTATATTAAGAATTTATTAAAAGTGTGTAGTTTTGGATCAACGATTGGAGGAAAAGATTTTACCTTAGAGTTTACGAATACGAGAGGAGAATCTAATGGGGATAATCAGCCAAGCATAGATATATCCTAAAGAGGATACAAGCATATCATTCTACTCGCCCCTTCCCCATTATTACTAACCACTCTCTCTGTCTGGCCACAACCAGTGGCTCAGTCTTTAAACTGTAGAAGCAAAATAAACACGCAATGAGTGCATTATGTCTAGAATTTAATTATAGCAAAGATACAGGTTTTGCTGTACTCATTTCTAATTTTACTGCATTATCTTTAATCGTCATAACTTTTATCGTTTTCCTCCAACACTCTTGTTGTCTTTTACTCTCTCACAATGGTATCGAAATAAAAACTCTCATTTTGCGGGAGGAAATAATTTAAAAAACGAGTCATCTCTCTCAAAAAACTTTTCCCTCTTATCAAGACCGAAAAATCATCAGCCCGCGGCATCGTTCCTTCTGAAGCGTTGAAGGGAAGAGGGATGGTGAGAGGAGAGAGATGATTAACGCTCGAGATGCCTCTTACAACTACTACGCAGTCTAAGGGGAAATGACTTGGATATCACAAAGCGTACTTCAATTTCCTTGGATCGCGATTGATTTTGATTGAAATGCAGATTTTGATGTTGGATTATATAAATTCATAGGCGGAGTCATGTTCTCGGAAAAGGGACAGTGGTGATGGTTGGCTATCGTATTTTTATTTTATGTGTGGGTTATTGAGGGGGGGGGGGGGCAGGATCGCCCATAGGGGAAGGGTGACGGACACTACTTAAGTGTGTGTGAGGGGGGGGGGGGGCGCTATACATTCTGAATCCCGAATATTTTTTTCCTTATATACATGATGTATAAGGAGCGATTCGAATGAAATTTGGTACGAAAATCACAATCCATGAATACTGGAAACCTGTTGTTTTAAAACACAATCGAATGTTCAGAACTCTCCTAAATATTCGAGTGAAATTTTGAAAAAATCATCAAAAAATCAAAACCTTTAATAAAGTTACGTAAATAGACATTTCTTATGTAATGTTCCCTTAGGAAACGATTGGAATAAATTTTAGAACGTTAGCATGAACCGTTCTCGAGATATTGCACATTTTTCAAATAAATTTATCAAAAAGTCCCATAAATTAAAAAAAATATATTAACTGTTAAGAAACATGTTCATTTTTCATATATAATATCATGCGATAAATTTTTTGGTGATATCATTCTCGTGGATCTAACTCGTTCCATTCACGAGAAAAGATACTTTGAGTAATACTTTTGTATTTGAAAGCCAATAGTCATTTATCTGCTGTAAGAATAACTTATTTCTCCGTCCATAACGCTTGGCGAGATTTTGGCGACGAATTTAGCGGAATGTCGCCAACTTGGCGACATTTTTAAATGTTGCCAAATTAACGAAAATCTCGCTAAATGGATAAAAATGACGCTAAATCAATGAAAATGACGACTAATTCAAGAAAATTCAATATCTTTGAAAGAATGTAAGTATCTACTATAAGAATAACATTTTTTTTAATTGTAAAAGTTGTAAATTCATTGCATTATATAAGGAAAGTCACGTGTTGCCCACATCAGATTTTTTTCGCAGATATCATATATAATTATATCAACTTTTTTTTGGTGGGGGGGGGGGGGGGCGAGGCACGAAAATTGACTAAACGAGGAAAACCGAATACGAAGGTCTGCCCTGGTGGTGATGGGGAGAGGCGAGCATGTATTAAAACGACGTATCGCCTCAAATCGTAGGTGTACTCTCGGAATACGAAAATGAGTTCGAATTTTTAGATAACTAATCTCTTTATTTCAAAGCACTAATAAGCCTATGCAGGAACAATATACAGTGTTCAATAACTATACATAGTTCAATAACTATCTAACACGATCACTAAACAACTGTCAGGTGCAGTAAAACAGCAATTAAGTGCTGAACTAATTTACAAAATAGCACATACTATTCTCAAAACACTGACGTATCTCACAATTCAGTTTCACTCGTATCACATCAACTCTCTCCAACTGAGCGATGACTCCCTTATATATACCCCATAGAAATTTCTAGAAAGTGCTCGTATCTTCGAAACGAGCGGATATTTCCAGAAAGTTCAAGTGAATTCGGAAGCTCGCCAGAAGTTGGAGTGAGATGATGGATGGAGGTGAAACGTTTTCATATTCGTAACAATATTGAAATTTTTAAAAAGGTTCCAGTCGCGGGGAAACAGCTCGTTTGCGGGTGAAAAACTCAACTTTTTCGGTTGTGTGCTTGAACGAGCTAGATTACGGTAACGTTGGAATTAGGTTTTATGGTAAGGGTCATAAGAGGGGCACCAAATGTAGTGTTACAAACGCGTCAACAGAGGCAAATAGACGAAAATAGCAAATTAAGAAGTTGTAAAGCATTGTCTAATGAGTAGGAATCTGCACCAAGAACGAACCAAACTCATATATAAAAGGCAATCAATATAATAATCAAAATAATAATAAACATTCGTATTATCAGGGCCTGTAACATGGTGATACCTACAATGCATATTGTTACAAATATATAAAATGCTTACGAATATATAAAATGCTTTGTTTCCCTACAAGAAGAAAACACTTTAACAGGCAACTATCGCTATTGTGTGAAGGTAGGGTTGCCTTACCTTGGCGACATTTTTGTAAACTTGGCACCAAATTTAGCAGTATATGGCCAACTTGGCGAGTTTCCGAAGTAGCTGTCAAATATACAACTTCTTTCTACACATTTAGAGTATATAAGGACATCGTCCGTCTGTTGTAACTGCTTTACACCCCTTTGAGTAGATTTGGACAGCTTGGGTAATAAGAAAAAGAGTATATAAGGGAGTCATCGTTCATTTGGAGAGATGTAATGCAATGCAAGTCCAATTGAATTGTGTGAGGTACGTTAGCATTTTGAGAACATGTTTCGTGAGTTAGTTGCATGTTTAATTACTGTTTTATTGTACCTTTGTGATCTAGTTAACTGCAAGGTGTCCCCGTTTACGCTTATTGCTTCTTTTAAATAAAAACGTTAGTTATCCAGAAATTTGACTGATTTCTGTATCCGACGAGGGGGGGGGGGGGGGGGTTGCGGCATATCTTCTCATACACCACTGTTTGAGAAGATATGTCGTAACAATATCAAAGTACGCGGTAATATTCTCTCTGGAAATTAAATGTGGATTGTTGCTGATGAAGGGTATTTTTGAATAGTCGTCACATAGATTGCTGTGCATGTAATTGGTGTTACTTTCCCTGTATTACAAGGTAGGATCAAAAAGTTCGGAGACTGTGCCGATATCTTCAACCCTGATTGGAGGAGAGGGGAACTATTTTACTGTGGCGTAGAGGCGCATCTGACGTGAGATGTGAAAAGGAAGAAGCAGGTGTTTTTTCAGATAACCATAGAACCACCTGCTGCAGTAGGTGCAATGTTTCTGCTGGCGATTTCCCCAAATGCTGACAGAATTTCATATTCACACGTTGTTCTTCAAACGCCATTTTCGTTTTCGACGAACGTGAACGACTACAATTCACTCCGGCCGTCCAAGCAGCTGCTCATGTCTTAAGATGAGTCGGACGGCCTGGGTTTTCGACTACAATTCACTGACACTCATTTTCTGGGAAAACCCTCACTGCGGATCTGCTTCTTCCTTTTCTCATCTCGCGTCACATGTGCTTCTACGCCACGGTAAAATAGTTCCCCTCTCCTCCAGTCAGGATTGGAGATATCAGCATAGTCTCCGAACTTTTTGATCCTACCTTATATATAGTATAATGTATGGGGAAAGTATTGTGACGGGGTCGAAAATTCGAATTCGAGTTTTCGATGAAAGAGCATATTTTAAGCATCTCTGAACTCGGATCGAACGTTTTTGAGGTGATGTGTGTGTGTGTGTGGGGGGGGGGGGGGGCACGGTGGAATGGAGTGCTTCAAACTTGATACAGTAGACTAGAAGATTTTCAAAATTTAAAACGAAATTTTGAAAAAAAAAAAAATCAAACTTTTAAAAACGTTACGTAAATAGTAATTTCTTATGTAATTTTTCATTAGAAAACTAGACACAAACTTCAGAACGTTAGCACGACCCGTTCTCGAGATATTGCACTTTTCCAAATAAATTTATTAAAAAATACATAAAATTAAAAAAAGTATTAACTTTTGTGAAATACGTTCAATTTTCATATATAATATATTGCGTGATAAATTTGTTAACATCATTCTCGTGAATCTCGTTCCATTCACGAGAAAAGATACCTTGGGTAATAATTTTATATTTTGACGCCTAATAATTTGCCAACAGTGACTTATATGTAAGAAATGCGCTTCTTTCCGTCTGTCTGTAACGCCTAGTGATAAATTTGCTCGATACGCTTTGCGATAAATTTGCTCGTTGTAACCGTATCTTGCTGCAGGTGCGTATTTAAAGCGGGGGAGGAAGGTTAGGGGTACATTCCCTCATAAATTAAAAAGTTTCAAAATACTTCCTAAACACCCATGTGATAACAAAGAAATAAATAAAAAATTAAAACCCACTCAATCTTGATTCAGTTTGTCGTTATGGTTTGAGTCTCAGAACTGGAAAATCAACCCGTTTTTACCTCCAATAGATAAAACAAATTGAAATGGAAATAAGTAAAGAATTTTTAGAAATTAAACAGATAATTCAAAAAGAAGTGCTCAAGCTATTCGTTACATATTAAATATTGCAGCTTCCAATTCATTGGAAGACCCAGGTTAAAATACGAAAATATAGAAATTATAATTACTATACTTCAAAAACTAAGATCTCGATCACAAATACAATTATATACACTTGTACGTCTTTCAAAGAGATACAAACTTTTGCTTATTGTTCATAGCTCTTTCAGTTTTTGAGATACAAGCATCACAAATTCGAGAATTGGAAAATTTTTAATCTTCTTCAACTTGACATTACCCGAAAACTTTAAAAGCCTGTTTTAAAACATAGATTTAGAAAAATTATCTAGTTTATTTTAGACGATTTAAACGCTCCAAGCTATTCTAATATTCCATTGTTCAGCTGTTCTGTTTTTTTACTATTCTACTTTGAATGGTAACCTCATGATCTATTAACCTTTTTCTTCACCGTTGCTAAATCTCACAAGATTAGTGGAAGCTGAAAGCAGAGAAACTTGATGTGTTCAATACGTACTTTCCATACAGATTAATGAATTTTGATAAATATCACAACATTGCATATTTGAGAAAATAATACAAATTAGAGCGTCCTTAAAATTCGAACTCTCAGAAAATCGATTATTTATTCGTTAACGATTACAATAGCATCTACTAACAAGTTTTATTTATTTATTTACGTAAGAGTACACAACAGAGCAAGAATCCAGATGAGTGACTCTCGGGAGCAAAAACATAATGCATTAATTTCGGAAATAAAAAGTTTTAAATTATTTTACCTTGGACCAATCCAATGTGATACTAGTATCTATAAGCCTTGGGACAAATCTACTTTTTTAAATTGAGAAATTGACATGCAGTGTGCAGATGTAGGGATTTTTCTCTACGCGTAGGGATTTTTGAGCTTAAATTACTGCTGTAGAGATAAAAGTACTATTTTACCCAAAATCCCATAAAAGTAGGAATATTTTGGTTTCGACATTACAAAATTCAAATGAAATTCAAACTTTTTCAAATACTGAAACGCAATGTGGCATTTTTATTACTTTAAAAATTTATTTTCAAATATTAAAAAAAAAAATCTTTGAAAATAAAAGGTGGTAGATAGTGGAAATCCAAGGTTTATAGATACTACATAAAGTAGTATTCATAGTAGTATCTATAAATCTTGGTAGAAATCAAGGAAGAGTTTCTTTTTTAACTTCCCAAATCGAAATTGGTAGCAATTTATTTTCAAAAGTGTTTTCATGGAGAAGGGAGAACAAACACTCTAGGATTAATTTTTGTCCAACATTATGCCTTTTTCCTAAAATAATTTTGATTTTGTCGACATTTCAAGAACAGATTTAAGATTTTGACTTAAATTTGACTTCAAAGCTTTATGAACATCATTCTTAATACTAGGAAAAATTTATTTTTTCTGACTTCATTTAAATATTATATAATTTTTTGTTGCTATTCATTCGGTTCATAAAAAAACAAACAAACTGTATTTTAAAAGGAATTTATATATTAAACGAATCGACAGTATTTAATTGTGAAAAAGCAAAGTCGTTAACAATAACCATACATATGCATTCAATAAACTTAATACTATAGAAACTTCATTTTTAAAGTTGATCATTATTTTAACTTATCTGAAAATGAAAAAATGCATCTATCGCAGCATAAAGTTAAAATATAGTTTGAAATTCAAAAGTTTTTAACATTCAGTTATTATTGTTACAATTTCAAATCACATTTATAAAATTAAGGTATTTATCAAATCTCTTATAATTTTTACCACTCTATTTTGAGAAACTATACGTAAAATGATTGCCAGAATAAATATATATATATATATATACATATATATATATATATAAATATCTGATGTGGGCACATGACTTTTTTTATATAATGCAATGAATTTACTACTTTTACAGTACAAAAAAATAGATTATTTTTATAGGAGTTATTTATATTCTTTCCAAGATATTGAATTTTCGTCAATGAGTCGTCATTTTCCATGTCGTCATCATCAACGAGTCGTCATTGATTTAGCGTCATTTTTATCCATTTGGCGAGATTTTCGTTAATTTAGAAACCACACACACACACACACATTTAAAAAAGTCGCCAAGTTGGCGAAATTCCATCAAATTCGTCGCCAAAATCTCGCCAAGCGTTATGGACGAAGAAATAAGTTATTCTTACAGCAGATAAATGACTATTGGCGTTCAAATACAAAAGTTTTACTCAAAGTGTCTTTTTTCATGAATGGAACGAGCTAGATCCACGAGAATGATGTCACCAAATTTATCGCATGGTATTACATATGAAAAGTGAATATGTTTCTCAATAGGAAATATATATATATTTTTTATTTTATATGACTTTTTGATAATTGTTTTGAAAAATGTGCAATATCTCGAGAAAGGTTCATGTTAGCGTTCTAAAATTTGTCAATCGTTTTCTAATGAAAAATTACATAAGAAATGTCTATTTGCGTAACTTTATTAGCGGTTTTGATATTTTGACGATTTTTTCAAAACTTCACTCGAAAATTTAGGGGGGTTCTGAACATTCGATTGCGTATAGAAACAATAGGCTTCCAGTGTTTACGGATTCCGATTTTTCTACCAAATTTCGTTCGAATCGGCCCATTCGTTCGTCAATTATCGTCTCCATAGACTCATTGACACACACACACACACATACTTTCACACATACACACAGACATCACTTCAAAAATGTCTGATTCGTGATCAGGGATGCTTGAAACGTGCTCTCACGTCGAAAACTCTAATTCGAATTTTCGACCCCGTCACAATACTTTCCATATAGTATGTATATAAGGAAAGTAATAACAGGAAATCACATTCAGTAAGTTTACTCGTGATTGAAATATCGAATTCAGCACATTGTTAACAATATTTTTAAAATAATGAGACCTACTGAATATTTTCTACAAACTTTGCTAATTATTTCCAGGCTTTCAAGGTTAAAAAATTTTTAAGGATTCTTTAAAAAAAATAAAACATCGTTTCAGTATATTAACCACGCCCACTAAGTTTCATCAAAATTGAATTTTGAAGAAAAATTGAAATAAATGCATTTATTTTTTTAAAAATTGCTACAAAAATGAAAAGTCAACGGCGGTGAGCGCGAAGTTCGCTTTCTATTCTTTAAAAAATTAGTTTCATATTGATAACTATGCCCACTGAATTCCTGCGAGATGTGCATCGACAAAAAAAAAAAAAAAAAAAAAAATAAGGTTTTGATTCATTATTCTAGTCTGAAAAATTGAAAGTAAACTTCAGTAGGGGAAAATTAAAAAGAAAAAAAAAATGCTGTTTCCGGAGGATATTAACTACGCCCACTAAATTTCTGAACGACTAAACTTTCAGGAAAAATAAAATACATTTAAGCTTTTATTTAAAAAAAAAAATCTTTAAAATGAAAAAGGACACTTCAGTTAGGAAAGAACGGCCCGCCCTCCCTCCCACCTCTCTTTTCATCATTTATTTTGGCATATATAACGTATTTTTAAAGTGACTTTTGTAGGGAAATTCCAGCATCGTGTAGGGACTTTTGAGTTCAGCTGTAGGGATATTTGCATCTAACCATCTGGTCACACTGTTGACATGTTAAAAACAGATTTCTGGCATGCATATTAAAAAGTTTACAGAACTTAACAATAGAATTTGAGTTACACTAATTATATATAGTTATAGGAACATAAAACAAATCATTATTTCTCAGTTGAATATTTCTGACTTTAAAATTGATAGCTAATAACAGATTACTAAAATCATCACCATTATTTAAAAGTTTAAAATGGAAAATCATACGAGAAATTTTTTTCTAGTTTCGAGGTATGTGATTCATTTGAGCGATATGACGTTCCATGCGAATAAAACGTGCAATAACTCAAGAACGGCGCATTTTAACTTTTAGTAATAAATTTTCTGTTAAATTGTCTGATTGTCCTCATTTAAATTGGGGTTCGTCTCCCAATGGCTCCTGTCTTAATATGTCCCTGAATATAGAATACGAATACGTGAGAATGCCGATTGGAATCTTTTATTCTAAGTATTTATTTGTCTTTTTCGCACATGTGTCTGATTGTCATGCGTGGCTAGGTGTCAAAGGGGGTGTCAAAGCACTCCCTTGGAAAATTGCCAATTTAACTAGAAGCCATTTTTTTACAGATCATTTTAATAATATTACAAGTTAATTTTAATAGAAAGATTGGGGTTTGAACACAATTTTGACAAAATCAATACATTTTTGCAATGTTAAAATAATGTGATTACAAAAAATCTGATATGAATGTCATGCAATGTAAGAGAAAAATAAAAATAAAAATGCTATTTCTGGAATTAGAACATTGAGCTAAAATTAGGTGTTATCTCCTAAGTGTATATTAATGGAAACAATTTAAACTTATACCTCTGAAAAATATAGAAGTATTATTGCATTTGGTATGTTTATGAATGTTTAATTTGTTAGTTTGGTTGTTCTGTATCCAGCAACGCAAGGGTGTTATTAAAGGGGCAATACTTATTAAAGGTGGTGTACATTAACTTTTAAAAAGTGATGCATACTAACTTTTAGAAGACTACACGTACTAATTTTTAAAATGTGATGCTCATATCATCTATTCATATTTACTTTGTAATAATATATGTATATAATCACCTAAAACGGCTCGATCATTATCTCAGATGGTGTGTACGGGTTGCACGTCTTGGTTTTCATATATTTCCTAACATGTAACTTTAAAAAGTCTCGGTTTTTATTCGCTTTTGTTTTCCTTTTAATGTAATCTACATTTTTATTTTTCAATCATTTGTATTACTGCCAAATTTTTAATCAATGTAGTAATCAAATCACTATAACTTAATCGTCTTTTCATAATTATTTTCAAAATCTCCAGATGAAATATTGTGTAGGTGCACCATTTTGCTCCTCGCTGCCAGCCCTGTCTATGCCTTTCTTCATCCTGTAGAACGCTCGTTTTGCCTCCTAGATTAAAAGAAATAAATCATTTGATATCCTTACATTTTTGCTGACTAAGGTTTAATCCACAGTAAATTTTTAACCGCAGTTTTAGCAAAGAATTATAGAATAAATGGCTTATGATTATTCATAAAGCATTGTCTTAGAAGAAACCAGGCAATGTTTTTCTCTAAGCAAATTTGAGAAATGCTGGAGCTCTGCAAATTGTTATGTGCCCATTTTTCTGATAGCACCAATATTTTGGATAACTTTTGAAATAGTGTTTTTCCCTCTGCCAATAGAACTTTTGTTTCTGCGAATGGCAATTCCACTAGCTAGTAGACAGTTTCAATAGTGTCTATAGTTAAATACTATCGCCATTGTCAGAAACTGGCTATTCTATCGGTTTTAATTCGAATTGTATGGCTGTCCTGACGAGAATGCAATTTAGAACTAACCGCCATTTTTGGGGTAGTTTCAATTGATTGTTCTCAATGTCTTAATCTTTTATCTTGAGCTAATTATTATTGCCTTTTCTCATTTTTGCCGTATTTTCTTTTTCATTTTTATATATATATATTTATATATACCTTTTTAATTGTGATTTTTGTATACTTATATTCTTCTCATCCCCCTTTCCATTGTAGTGATAAGTTATCTTCCATTTTTATCCTTACTCTTGGTCTAGTTATTTATTTGTAACAGATATGCTAGAGATGGGTTTTTTTGTACATGCCGTAGTTTATGCATTGTTTTCGATTAAAATCTTTCAATTTATATTATATATATAAATAAAAATTGAAATTTTTAATCAAAAACTATGCATAAACTACGGTAAGTATAAAACAAGAAAGATCAATCATGCATAAGCATTGATTATGAAACACTTTCCAACTGAAATGTAATTTCATTTAAAAATTTCTAAAATGTGATTCATTCAGTGGTAATATCTTTTACATTATCACAGTACTACAGTAATTTATTATACTTAAATATTTAAAACTGTATCGAAATATAAATCATCTGATTCTTTATGCAAAATCAATGAATATTTCATTCATATAACTTGTATTCCAGACTCCAGAGCTAAATAATTTTGTGTGAAAAAAATTCAGCAATTCTTATGTAATTCATCTTACAATCGCTTGAGATATTTGCATTCTGCATATGTTAAAATTAGGCTTCCTTGAAGAAATAATAAAAGTTTAGGGATCATTTAAAATCACAACTATTGTAATTGCATAGGCACGGAATTTAGATACACAGATAATACACAGATAATATATATGTGTACGTGTATGTACTCAAAGTATTGGAATCGTGCCGAAGATCGGAACTCGAATTTTCAAAGGATCTACACGTTTTGGGACTTCTAGAACACGAAAAAACTACTTTTAGGAAGACGTCTGTGTGTGTAAGGGTGTATCTGTGTATGTTTCTGTGTGTCTGTGTGGATATTACATCCACTCTAATTGAAAAACTAATGGACCGAATTTCATACAATTTGGTAGGTATGTTTTTTGTGGGAAATCCTGATGTTCATTAGATTATAGTACGATTCGTAATAAAAGAATCTGCCTTCTTTGCGAAATGGCCGCAGAAATTGCCTTTATCCACTCTAGCTAAAAACTAATGATCCAAATTTAACAAAATTTGGAGTATAATATTTCAATAACCTACAAGTGATTTATATACCAAATTTAACAAAATTTTGTATATAAATCATTTGTAGGTTATTCTACTAAGATTCGGGAAAAAGGAACGGGCTATTTTTGCGAAATTGCCAGCAAAAATCGTTATATATAAAAATAAAAGACTACGTGTGCTCAATTATATCAATTAAATTCCTATTTTATATGTGATTTTTGACAACAAAAGGAATAAGACTAACCCCATTACTCTAGGACTAGCCGTTCTTGAGATATTCTAGTTTTTTCGCGTTTTCGCTACGCCACCTTTGACAATAAGTCCAGCTATCAAATGAGAACCAAATTTAAGTTTAATGTGTAAATTCAATGTCATTTAAAATACTTATGTTGTGCAGATAAACTCAAATTATCATTGAATAAATAAAGAGAACGAATATGAGTCTGCAGAGAAAGACATGTGCTGTCCACATCAGAATTTTTAACAATATTACAGCAATGATTTATAGAAGTGAACGGGGATTATTTTCGTGAACGGGGATTATTTTCAGGCCATTTCGAAAAAAATGTATGATCTATATTTAAAGATCCATCAAATTTTTGTCGAATAAAATGTTCAACAAATTTAAGCTGTGTACCAAATTTTAACTCTCTAGGACGTAGGAAAGTGCATTTAAAATGCCATCAATTAAATTTATCAAGAAGAGTTATATAAAATTTAAAAAAAATGAAAAATTGTTATCTACCAAATTTATTTTTAAATATGAAGCCACTCCCATATGCAAAACGTTTAAACAAATGGAGAGATATTTATTATATAATATCTCTCTCTTTTCTTTCTGGAAGATATCCCAAAGTCAGAATTTAATTGAATTTGTTTTTTTCCCTATATTAAATAATTTTTTTAATTAAAAAACTACTTAACATATTTTACTGAATTTTTTTTTATATATTCTATGGGATAATGTGAATATTTCCTAAAAATTTCGAAGCAATTCGTGAATTTTAAATTTACTTAAAAAATGTTTGAAAAATTAGGTCCCATAGGGTTCAATGTATTTCATTTTTTCAACCCGGGTTCAATAAAAAACTAATTGGGTGATATTATTTATTTATATTCCCATAGGTTCTACAGACCGTCTGAACAACATACTAAAATTTCATTTTGATAAACTCATTTTTACGGCAGTTATCGTGCTAACGGACAGACAGACAGACAGACAGACAGACAGACAGAATGAACAAAGTCATAAACACTTTTCAACTTTGTTGTAAAGTGTTAAAAACCCATCTCTAGCGTATCTGTTACAAATAAGTAACTATAGACATATATATATATATCAACATACATATCGGCCCTACCTAAAGTACACGTATTAAAAGTGAAAACGAGTCAGAAGTTCTGTGGTCAAATTATTTCTAAAACAGGGCTCTGCATGACAAAAAATGTGGAAACCACTGATCTAGATAAAATTTTAAACAATAACCATCTTTAATCAAATTATGGAAATTTATATTTTAATCTTGTAACATAACATCTTTGAAACTGTTATTCTTTGGGATACCTGAATGAGAATAATAAAAAACAAGAAAGATCAATCATGCTTAAAGCATTGATTATGAAACACTTTCCAACTTCAATGCAATTTTATTTAAAAAAGTCGAAAATGCAATACATTCCTCGGTAATATTTTAAAACTTATCACAATACTACATTGATTTATTATATTTGAAAACTTAAACCTTCATTGAAAAAAATGAACTTCATTCAAATGACGGCATTGAAATATAAATTGCCTGGTTTAAATATCTCTAAAATGCAATATATTCCACGGTAATGTTTTTAAATGTATCATAATACTACGATAATTTATTATATTTGATAACTTCATCGAAAACAACTGAAATTAATTCAAATGACGTCATAGAAAAAATAACACGCCTGGATCTCTCTATAAAAGCAGGATTTCATTCATAACTTTCTCCCATTCATTTCATTCATCACAATACTATAACAATTTATTTTATTTAAAAATTAAGACCATGGAGCTACAATTCATAAACTCTATGCTTAAAATTTCATCGAAAAAAATCGTCCTTCTGTTTATAAAATCAATTAATATTTCATTCATATCAGCCATGCAGACTCCATGGACTGAATTATTTTGTGTTAAAGAAATACAGTAATTCTAATACAACTCATTCTACATATTTTGCTGTTTACATTTTACATAGATAAAAATTGGCTTAGTTGTAGAAATAATCAAATTTGAATGAGAATTTAAACTCAAATATATTGTCATAGTGTTGTTTTAGTATGTAGATGCACAGAATTTAAGCAAAAATAAAGTAGTTTTAGGACGGATACAACACTCAATATGAATTAAAAAGAACTTTAAAAAATCACGATTTTGAAACAAGTTGGATGCCATATATCATTTTGAAGTGGGTCATGTGATCGTTTTATATCATGGTCACGTGATCGTTTCATATAAGATGTGTAATTATTATTTTAATTTTTATTTAAAAAACTACTGAATATATTTCGCTGAATTTTTTTTTATATATTTTATGGAATAATTTGACTATTACCTAAAATTTTCGAAGCAATTTGTGAATTTTAAATCCGCTTAAAAAATGTATGAAAAATTAGGTCCCATAAGGCTCAATGTATTTCATTTTTTCAACCCGGGTTCAATCCAAAACTAATTGGGTGATATTATTCATTTATATTCCCATAGGTCCTACAGACCGTCTGAACAACATACTAAAATTTCATTTTGATTAAGTCATTTTTACGGCAGTTATCGTGCTAACAGACAGACAGACAGACAGACAGAATGAACAAAGTCATAAACATTTTTCAACTTTGTTGTAAAGTGTTAAAAAATCTGATGTGGGCAACACATGATTTTCCTTATGTAATGTAATGAATTTACTACTTTTACAGTAAAAAAAAAAATAGGCTTTCTTATAGTAGATACTAATATTATTTCCAAGATAATGAATTTTCGACAATGAGTCGTCATTTTCATTGATTTAGCGTCATTTTTATCCATTTGGCGAGATTTTCGTTAATTTGGCAACATTTCAAAAAGTCGCCAAGTTGGCGACATTCCGCCAAATTCGTCGCCAAAATTTCGCCAAGCGTTATGCACTAAGAAATAAGTTATTCTTACAGCAGATAAATGACTATTGGCGTTGAAATACAAAAGTATTACAAAAGTACCACGAGAATGATGTCACCCAATTTATCGCATGGTATTACATATGAAAAGTGAACATGTTTCTTAATAGGAAATATGTTTTCTTTTATTTTATATGACTTCTTGATAATTTTTTGAAAAATGTACAATATCTCGAGAACGGTTCGTGTTAGCGTTCTAAAATTTATGTCAATCGTTTCGTAATGAAAAAATTACATAAGAAATGTCTATTTGCGTAACTTTATTAGTGGTTTTGATTTTTTGACGATTTTTTCAAAATTTCATTCGAAAATTTAGGGGGGTTTTAAACATTCGATTGCGTATAAAAACAATAAGTTTCCAGTGTTTACGGATTGTGATTTTTGTACCAAATTTGGTTCGAATCGGTCCATTCATTCGTCAGTTATCGTCTCTACAGACTCACTGACACACACACACACACAGACATCACTTCAGAAATGTTTGATTCGTGATCAGGGATGCTTGAAACGTGCTCTCCCGTCAAAAACTCGAATTCGAGTTTTCGACCCCGTCACAATACTTTCCTTATACATTAGGTATATAAGGAAAGTAGTAATTGATAATAAATAAGAATAAAAAATTACAATATACAGGAAATAAGCATGTTTTTCCCATGTTCGTTATTAAGGGCTCCACAATTACAAGTAGTGTTTGAAATGCGTTT